>OY741990.2:1983538-2583538 GCA_963555575.2 Hygrocybe coccinea | reverse complement strand
TTGGCGACGTCGATTTGTACTTACAAGTCCAGGTAGTTGACGACGCCCCCTACGAAATCCTGATCGGCCGACCCTTCTTCACTCTCGCCGAGGCGCTCACCAAGGACTATCAGAACGGCGACCAACAAGTCACGATCACCGATCCCAACACTGGCGCCGTCGTCACATTACCAACCATTGAGCACAACCCGAAGAACCGCCGCGAACGATCCGATACCGGTAAACCGGATTTTTAGAAGACGAGGAAACGGAGATACCTCTCGGGATGGACGCACCGGGAGATGAGAAGCCGTCACTCGAGAGCGACCACACGTATACCACGGACTATTCTTCTGTTTTGCCGTTTCCTTTAGATGAGGACTTATGTTTTTCTCTCGAATTAGATTTTTCAGCCGATCAGCCTCAGACTACCGCCCAGTATATTTCACTATTGACCGATGTACAGGATCAGATACGTAATACCCACTCTCTACCTCCTTCTTGTTCTGTTTCTTCTTCTTCATCTTCTTCTTCCGCTTCTTCGCCTCTGCATGATTGTAGCAGCAGTACTACTACTAAACACGCTGTTTATACCTCGTATACCACCCCCCCTACTAGGGACCTAAAAGGCGTCGTCACCAAGAAAAAGTACAAGAAAGTCGCTAACCGCGTCCGGCCTGTCGCCACCACACTTCCCGACCAATACCGCATCGTTCGCGAGATCACTGGTGACCCGCTTGCCGACATGCCGACATTGCCGACGCACCCGCCCGACTTTACACCCGGTACCCGCTACACTCAAGAACGACACGACGCCATGCCGATGAACCCCGACGGTTTTCTCTGGCCAGAAGAAGAGAAGCTTGGCCACCATCTCATCAAAACACAGGAAGACGCCTTCGCCTGGAACGAATCTGAAAAGGGACAATTCAATACCGACTATTTTCCACCCATCCACATACCGACAGTACCGCACGACCCGTGGATCCACAGGAACATCCCTATCCCGCCTGGCATTTTGAGCGAAGTCATAGGCATCATCAAGGACAAGATTAGCGCCGGCACCTACGAACCATCAAATTCCTCTTACCGATCCCGCTGGTTTTGTGTCCTCAAAAAGGACGGGAAATCCCTACGAATTGTCCACGATCTCCAACCTCTCAATGCCGTCACTATCCGCGATCCCGCCGTACCACCGATGACAGAACACCTTGCAGAAGCTTTTGGAGGCCATTCGTGCTACGCTACCTTCGACCTTTTCGTTTCTTTTGACCAACGCCTTGTCCATCCCTCTTCTCGCGACTACATGACCTTCCAATCCCCGCTTGGCACTCTCCGCCTCACCCGCATCGCTATGGGCTACACCAACTCCCCACAGATCCTTCACGGCGACTCTACATATATTCTTCGCGACGAAATCCCCCACCTAGCCATACCCTACATCGACGACATACCCGTCAAGGGCCCGCCTACCCGATACGAGCTACCCGACGGCTCATACGAAACCATACCCGCCAATCCAGGTATTCGACGGTTCGTGTGGGAACACTTCCAAGGCGTCAACCGCGTCATGCAACGCTTCCGCTACGTTGGCGGCACCTTCAACGGCAAGAAACTCGAACTTTGCCGCCCCTCTGTCATCATAGTCGGCCATCGGTGTACATACGAAGGACGAGTAGCCGACGAATCCAAAGTCCAGAAGATCCGCGATTGGCCCCTACCCACGAATCTCACAGAAGTCCGCGCCTTCCTCGGCATCTGCGGCGTCCTACGAATATTCATTAAAGACTTCTCCCTTCACTCCCGTCCACTCGTTCGCCTAACCCGCAAAGGCACACCATTCGATATTGGCGAAGAAGAAGAAGCCGCCGTCGATTATCTGAAAAACGCCATCATTACATCCTCTGCTCTCCGCGCCATCGACTACACTCAAGAATGGGAAGTAATTCTAGCCGTTGACTCTTCTATCTTAGGTGTCGGCTTCGTTCTCATGCAAATTCGCGGCGACGGCAAACGTTACCCTAACCGCTTTGGGTCCATCTCTTGGAACGAACGAGAATCCCGATACTCCCAGTCCAAACTCGAACTTTATGGCTTGTTCAGAGCCCTTCGCGCGTACCGTATTTTTATCATTGGTGTTCGTAATCTCACCGTCGAGGTCGACGCTAAATATATCAAGGGAATGCTTAACAACCCCGACATTCAACCCAATGCCACGATCAACCGTTGGATTGCCGGTGTCCTTTTATTTGATTTCAAGCTCGTCCACGTACCCGCCACCGCTCACGGGGCTCCTGACGGCCTCTCCCGACGACCCCGCGCCATCGAGGACCCCGAAGAAGTAGACGACATTGACGACTGGCTCGACCACTCATACGGCTTCTTCATGGAAGTCGTCAACTACCGACTCGTATCCGCTGATCCCAAGCCGACCCAAACATGCAACCGGTGCCGCGATGCCGACGAGCGGCTTCAAGAAATTCCCACCATCCTTGTCTACGCTAACCAGGAAACCGTTACCGACATACCGCGCTCTGAGAAAGCCAAAGCGGCCGACGGCCGCCTCTTGCTTGTCGAAAGATTTCTTCGCCTCTTCATCCGACCCACTGATCTCTCCGACGACGACTACCGCCAATTTTTGCGGTATACATTCGAGTTCTTTGTCATCGACAACAAGCTTTGGCGCAAAGACCGGCACGGCAAACACAAACTCGTCATACCGCCCGACCGTCGCCTCCAATTACTCAAGGACGCCCACGACTCACTAGGCCACAAAGGCATATTCTCTGTTCGCGCCCGCCTCCTCGACCGCTTTTGGTGGCCCCACCTCGACCAAGATGTCAAGTGGTACGTCCAATCTTGCCACCAGTGCCAAGTTCGCCAGATGCGCTATCACCATATTCCCCCAACCGTCGCCACACCCGCCTCTCTCTTCCGCAAAGCCTACGTTGATACCATGTTCATGCCTCGAGCGGGTGGCTTCCGCTATATTGTCCAAGCCCGCTGCTCCCTATCCTCGTACCCCGAATTCCGCATGCTGCGACGTGAAACCGGCGTGACCATTGGCGCGTTTCTGTTTGAAGAAATCCTTTGCCGATGGGGCGCACTTGAAGAAATCGTTACCGACAACGGCAAGCCCTTTGTGGAAGCGCTCGACTATCTTGCAACCCGCTACGGTATCCGTCACATCCGCATATCACCATACAACTCACAAGCCAACGGTCCCGTCGAACGCCGCCATCTTGATGTCCGGGAGGCCATCATGAAAAGTTGTGAGGGAGACGAAAAGCAATGGCACACGGTAACACATTCGATATTCTGGGCCGAACGGGTCACAACACACAAAAACCTCGGATATTCGTCGTACTACATCGCACATGGAGTGGAACCGCTCTTCCCTTTCGACCTCGCAGAAGCCACTTACATGGTCCCAACACAAGACACGATGTCCACCACCGACCTCATAGTACTTCGAGCCCGACAACTTCGTAAACGAGAAGCCGACCTAGACCGTGTTAAAGCCCGCCTCACCAAATCTCGATTTGCATCCGCCCGCCAATTTGAACAGAAATACGCCAACACGATCAAGACCTTCGACTTTGAACCCGGCAACCTCGTCCTCATCCGCAATTCCCGCATCGAGATGTCCCTTGACCACAAAGCCAAGCCTCGATATTTTGGACCAATGATCGTCGTCAGAAAAACTGAAGGAGGATCCTACATTCTAGCCGAACTCGATGGCGCAGTCTCAAGATCTCGCTTTGCCGCCTTTCGTGTCATACCGTACCGCGTCCGCTCAAAAATATCGATACCACTCGATGACTTCCTACAATACCCCCAACCCGACGATACCGCTGATACCGATGATACCGACACCGACGAACCCGACCATCAAACCGACCCGTCGTCACCAAGTATTGAACCCGACCATGATTGAGTGACCTTTAGCTTTATGTTTCACCGTTTACTTCTTTTACACATCTTGTTTACCTCGTTCTATCTTCTTTGCCGACGCAGTCTTATGATGCCAACAAGTCCCATGCATACGGGAGCCGATCGGCTTTCCCTGGCTGGGCAGAACCAGCTGATACACTGCCGCGGTATTTCCTTAATTTTCTCAAACATTCCAATCCGAATTATGAACATTATATTGAAATTATTTACAAGTCCGGTACATTATACAGATAATAGAAACACAAAACTCTATATACTTTTACTCCACCCCTTCATACTCCCGCTTCAGCAACTCCAGCAAGCCCATAATCCGCTCTTGCTCGAGCCGGACCCACTGGAACCGCTGCCCGAACTCTATCAACCTCGCATTGATCTCCGCCCCCGCCACCCCAAGTTCCTCCGTCAACTCGCCCAGCCGCTCTGACGCGTTCTCCATACCCCGCTCCAACTCCTCGAATCGACCCGTCCCTCGTGCCGCCTTGCGTCGTTTTGTCGGCCGCACAACTACGACGGCCTCTGATCCCGTATCCGACGTATCCTCCACCCGCCTCTTGCTTGTCGACGCCTTCGCCCCTTTTGGACGGGCCGGCGTCGTCTTGAACTCCAGCGGCTTCCGTGCCGCTCCACCTGCCTTTGCCTTCCCCTTCTCACCCGCCGGCTTCCTCTTACCGCCACCCGTTCGGTGCGTTGCGTTTGTGCACCCCTTTTTCAGCCGACGGCACCGCTCACACACATACCCGGCGGTCCCTCGACACGTCTCGCCTGCCTTCACGCAACCGGCACACTGCTGTAGAGAAAAAGGTCGAGTTAGCTGACTTGTTATTCAGAGATGACGATGGAAAGACAATTAACTATACTCACCGTGAAGCCCGCCACCTCCTCGACCTCCGCCTCGCTCTCCTCTGACTCACCCCCGACTCGCTCGAACGTCACGTGTTCGTACCCGCCGGCGGCCGTTCCTACGCTTGACGCTCTTCCCCCACCCGCTCTATCGGCCGCTTCCCCCACAATTCCCCCACGCGCTGTCTCTACACTTAACGCTCTTGGTGCCATTGGCACGTCTGCGTTCCCGCCACGCGCCATCCCCGCGCTTGACCCTCTGAGTCCACCCGCCACGGCCGCCATGTCGGCCTCCTCTAGCCGCCTCTGTCGATCTTGGGCCTTACGCCGGTATTCGGCTGCCGCGCCATCCGTCCTTCGGCTCTCCTCGTCCCACAGCCTATCCTCCAATGCCTTTCGTGCTGCCTCCGCCGCTTGCTCTCGCCTCGACTCCTCCTCATCCCGTCGCTTCTGCGCCAGCGCCCTCTCGAGTTCGGTCGCTATCTCATCCCGCTCCTGCATCGCCACGGCTTCCCTCCTGTTCAGCTCCTCCAACCGTCGTCTTTCCACCTCCGCCTCCCGTTGCCTTTCCTCTTCCTCTCGTCGTCGCCTTGCCGCCTCCTCTCGCCGTTGTCTTTCCTCCTCCTCCTGCTGTTTCTTCTCCGCCTCCGCCCGTCTAGCCTCCTCCTCCTCCACTCGCGCCAACTCTGCCATGCTGCACAACCAGTCCTCCATCTCCTCTGCGTATCGCTGTCGGCCGTCCCAGAGCGGCGGGTCCACGGTTTCGATCCCTGACATTTGGAGCTCTGCGATGAGCCCGTTGTACACACGCTAGGAAGGACAAGTTTTAGCCAAGACAAGCAGGAGAAACGCGACGAAAGAGCTTACCAGCGCCTTCTTGCGGCCACTAACCCACTTCTTTACCGCTGCCTCGTTCCCCTCGCTCATCGTCACCATCCCGTCCCTGTGAAACTCGGCCACTGCCTCGACGGCCTCTTCGTGGTCTTGGCGTTGTTCCGCATCGAGAGCGGCGAGGAAAGCGTCGTAGGCGGCGTAGCTCATGATAGTAGATGGGTGGTGTAGGTGTGTGTGATTGGAGTTGCTGTGGTTGGAAGATGGTAGTGGTGGTACCGATGAAGAAAAGACGGTGAAAAATTGTGGCGCGTTTTTATGTGACGTTCCCACGATGTCGTTGTTTGGTGGCTCACGTGATCAGCCGCTCTTGCGTCTAGAGTCCCAAGTCCCCCTAGTGTCGACCACGGATGGTCTTTATTAAAGGTTCCCTGGAGATGTAGAGGTCTGACGACGCTCTGAGTACGTATCATCGATATATCACAGATACTCACGAACCCGACACGCCCCACTTCCTCATCCTCGAAACCGACGTAACCCGACATCACCCGCTGTACCCGACGTATACCGTCTACCAACGGCCGATCTTATACCGACACCGATGATTCATATCGCCCAAAACGATCACACGTGACACCTCGGACTCCCATACCGACATCGGACTTATACCCCCTGTCCTCATTGGACATAGGTCCTTTATTTTCATCTTTTTCGTTATATCTTTTTCCTCTCCATTCCCGTTCCTTCGTTGCCTCGCAACTCCCATCTTCTCCTTCCTATTTCGTACCTCCTTTGTAGTGACTATCGGCCGAAGTAACTTATACCGAAGTAGCACTCTAGACAGACTTCTATAAAACGGTGACCAACAACCGTATTAAAATAACAATCCAGTTCCCCCCTCTTTGTCTCGCTCAGAATCATTCAGAACTCTTTAGAACCTCTCGTCGTCGTAACCCGTAGACTCCCCGTCCTTATTCTTACTATTTCATTTTGTTTTATCGTTACCCGCTCGCCGTACCCGACCCAACCCGCCGTACCCGACGTCGTCGGTATCGTCGGCTTCCCTATTTTCTCACCCGTTATCGTCGTATTAGACGGCGGCTTCACTTATATTCTCTTACTACCATTTTACTACGACTCACGACACTAATTACCCTGTCACTTTCACGCTGACACCCCTTGGTTAGGATCATTCATTCCGAAGCCACCCCGAACAAGCCTTTACATCGGTCCGATACGAGATGGCTTTGTTCTAATGCTGCGACAAGTTCAGAAGTAATCGATCATTGTCGAGAGGTGTCGGAAGAGTTCACAGATGTTTGTAAGATCGTGAGATATCGGGATGTGGTCGATGAAGAGGTATAGTACATCCGATTCACGTATTCGGAGCATAGGATCGTATGATGCGTATCATCTTCCTCCATACTGAAATTTTGACTGTCCTCAGTCAATATGTGAGAGAAGGAAGCACGTGACCTTGTTGACTACAACTCCGCAACTCGTGAGAAACTTCTCAAAATTTTTCTCCATATTGTCGACCATCACCTATCCGTCAATAACTCGTCTATCGTCATGTTGTCCATCATCGGAATCTCGGGTGCCCTCAAAGACAAGATCAAGGGGCTTGTCGACACGATGCCTAGTGGTTCGATCGCGGGGACTGAGGAGTATGAGGCTTGGGGTCGTGTTTTTGTCGAGGCTGTCGTAAGTACATCGCCAGAGAGTCTGGTTGCTAACCAAAGGATTCGGACATCTAGGAACAATATCGCGAGGTGATCGAGCTGTGGGAGGAGACCGAAGATGAAATTGTCGCAAAATGGATCGCAGAAGCCCAAGTCATATATGAAGGGCTCGGAGAGGAGAGGTGGCTGAGTTGGGGAGGAGCGATTTTGATGCCGAAGCTTGCAAAAGCTGTTGAGGTACGGGAGATTGAAAGGAAACGGGTGGAAGAGGAGGAGAAATGCATGTGGTGGCTGTTCGAACAAGCAGAGGAGGAGAAATGACGCGAAACTGAGAGGCTACAATTGATCGAAGAAGCAGCAGCTCTCAAAGCCAAAGCTGAAAAAGCTCGACGTGAAAAATCGGAGGTTGACCAACTCAATCTGTATCATCGATACCAGGCGAAGGAAATCTCTGTGAAGGAACTGAAGACGGCTCTCGAAGCGATCCACAATCCAGTAGAAGATGGCAATGTCGATCGCGAACAAGACAAGGATGAGGAGGAACATCTGGGTGGGAAGCGAAAGGCTCTTGAAAGCGATGACGAGGACGACAGTCTCTTGGCTGTCAAAGGCAAGGTATGCTGTCGAAGGTACTGCTATGTTGTCAATCTAAATAACCTGTAGTGCGATCGATGCAAAGGCTTCAAGGTCGAGTTCCCATGCGAATACGGAGATCGTGATGCGAAATGTCGCAAGTGCAAAGACGATCGGAAGGGCTGTTTCTGGGGTGGAATCGCTAGGTTGGGCCATAAGCTGAGGACAAAACAGGCGAAAATTGTACGGGCTAAGGATGTCGAGAGTCCAATTCGTAAGTGATCTAATGTTCGCATGTGGTACACTAAAAGAACTGTGTTGTAGCGAAAGCCTGGATTGGAAAACGACCACCAAGCGGTGTCGCAGGATCGTCGAGGGTTGGTTCTCGTGCGGTGAAACTTGTCGCGAAGGGAAAAGGGAAAGAGAAGGCAATGAATCGAGGGGAGATTGAGGCGCAGATGTTGTCAGCTGAGGAGGAGATCGCACAGATGAAACTGAAGGTATCCATCTATTCGCAGTTCGTTGAGATGCTGGAAGAAGAGAAGGAGCAGCTAATGGAGCTGTGGTACGATGCCTAAAGACTGGTCGGATGCCATCGCGAAGTATCGATCCTTTTCTTCTTTGTAAAATATTTTTGTTTTTCGACATTTTCAATGGTAAAAAGCGTCGTCCAATATCGCAAGAATCTGTGAGGATAAATAATGAAACAAAAAGGGGTCCCGATTATTTCGAAATAATTGTCGGGGGATCAAGAAGGGCTTGTCAACAAATCGCAGTGTAATCGAGGGGGCGGTTCACCTACGTTGCGATGTGAGTCATTAGTTCACATGAATCGCGAGACTGTTATGGATCGCTAGATCAGCGGGCTCCAGCAACAACCAACTAAACTGAGTCGAGATCAGACCAGAGGAAACACAAGGAATAAAGTGTATTCATGGTCAACTACTACTATACAACCAGTAGCAGCCCAGGGGAGGGGGGAAGGCTAGGTAAGCGAACCAGGGGGTGGAAACCAGACTAAACGTGAGGAAAGGGAAGGGAAAAAGAGGAATGGTTCGAAGATGAAGGTTTAAATACAAAGAAGTTAGGGAAATGCCATGAAGACAGACTACCGGGTCTGTAGGTACAAATCGAGAGAGATATAAGAACAATAAAGCTGTCCTGAGGATACAGCATTTCCACCAGTGTTTCAAGGAGTGATTGCAAGGAAATGGTTCGGAGCAATCAAGGGTCCAGACCCTGCGCCTCATGGTTGCCTCATGGTAAGGAGGTGAAAGGATCCATGAGTGGATGTGTCAGTGGGCACATGATGAACATGAGGCAGCCATGTGGATGTCATGTGGTTGAGTTCCTAGCTTGGGAATGATGAGATTGGTTCGTCTTCCTGATGGTTTGCATTGGCAGTGGATGCCTGGCCAATAGCAGCATACGACTAGGAGTATGTGCATGCAGGATCGGGATAGAAAGGTGAATGTGATACTTCATCATTGGAGGCAGGGGAGGTGAATCACTGAATAGGGAAGGAAACAACCATGCAATGAACACTGGTAATCATACACCAGCAACTGTGGTTCCTGCAGTACGATAAGCAAGGGTGCTTCATATAACCCTTCTTGGCTGCAGGGTACTGGATGACTGGGATGTCGACTGGGTATGGATATTCTCGACCAGTGGACTGGTACACAAAGGTAATGAAACATGTCGGAATGCAAGTCCTTGTGGAGCATCAAGGGGGCTTGTCATACATGCGAGTTCGGGTTGCTAGCTGAGCACCGGCGGTCAGCTGATGAGAAGAAAGGCGAATGAATGTAGAGGTGACATGTGAAGAAGAACAAGATGGTTGGCCAAGATAGGTCCAAGGAGTCATCGGTTGTCGGCAACTATGACAGATCCGATGTCTGAGTCATTGTGGGGAGGTTGCATTATCCGAATATAGGTTGCATAGATGTAGACGCCCACAAGGGTGGAGATGCCAATAGAACATATCACAATCGTGGCAATGAGTTGGGCATCAAAGGTAACCATGAGGATCGGGATGACGTGTCAGTCTTCTTCGAAATAGGAAAGTCGATCGGTCATCAGGCACAAGGCTATTCATTCGTCTGTGACAGGCACAAGGAACCATGTCGGTGAATTGTGAAAGAACAATGACAATGTCATGAGCATATGGGTGTGGACATATGATCAGTCGGCGGAGAACCAGAGTATTCCGATTGTTGGGTATTGGGTCATGGAGTATTCTTGTCTCCAGGTATGCACACCGGTCATGGGTTGTGACAAGAATGGAATGGTCAAGTTCGGATTGTATTGTCTTCAGGTTCCTTCAGCTTCTGGTTGTGCATGAATGGTTATGCACCGTCAAGTCATCCAATGAGGACATGGGGTCAACCCGAGAGTTCAGTAACAAGGTATTGTCCAATCAGAGCGTGGGACTTGGCACATCTTCGTGGGAATGTATGGGTATCACGTGCTGTCAAAGCAAAAGACAGGGGCAAAAAGGTGAAAATCGTAACAATACCCCCCTTTCAAGATTCGTGTCCGCGCGAATAAGCAAAAGAACAAGGAGGAGAACATAGGGACAATGAAACATCATCAAGAGGGTTCCATGTCATAACAGCGTACGTTTAACGTCATACCGGACGTCGCAGACCATTGCCATGTGCAACATACATGACAACAATCAAATCCATGATTATCAGGGGTCAAGATCCAACAAAGAGGATGGGGCAACTGATTCGAACAGTTAATCGTCATAGATTAAAGTCATTCCAGACTACAGCGGGGGTTGAGGATCGATTTCAAGTTATACTTTCGATATCTGGGAGTTCCATTGGTTACGTTCGAGTTATACTGATAACCACAGGTCGGTAAGGGTGGTGGGGGTGGGGGGAATCACTGAAAACCTTCCACAAAGGGTTTCAACTAGGTCCAGGTCATTCATGATGCAGAGATCTCCACATCAAACAGCATCAGCAAACATATGCATCAGCTCCAGAAGTTTTACATCATTACGGATGGTTTGTCTAGTTTATTGTCTATTCAGACATCAGGGTCCAAAGGGGTTGGTTTGGAGGATCAGAAGTTTTACATCATTATGGATGTACGGGTTTCTAGAGGTGATGGGGTTTCGGATTCAAGAGGTTCATAGATTACAGTCATTTCAGACTTTTGGTTTGGCTAGTTTTATATCATTCCGGATATTTGAGCATGGGTCAGTGTTTGTCGACTTAGCGTGGATTCCTTGCATTTGAATAATGCCTGAGGTTTCTTCATATTCCATGAATGCGACAGGTTCTAGTTTATAGCGTCATTTCGGACAATCAAGGTCAAGAGGGAGTTTGAGGGTTATGGATTCTTCGGCTGCGTTCAAGTGATACTAACAGCATCAGGTGTCAGAGAGGGATATCTGGGTTCGGTTGATGTCATAACAGACATCAGGTACGTCGTAGTTTTATAACATTCCGGTTATCGGGTCAGGGTTGAGGATTCAGGAGGATCGACATCCAGGTTCGGGTCCCATGTGCCGGCATTGTCTAGAGTACAACTCAGAACAATCACAGCAACTGTGGACAAGTCATTGAGGATGGGGTCAGCGATTGGGGTGGGTGTTCATGTCCATCTTCAGTTTGATGTCATGCAAGACATCAGGGGTTTCGAAGTTTTATAACATTTCGGTTATCTGGTCATGACAAAGGACTTGGAATGATCACAGTCCTGAGTCAGGGGTGTTTCTAGTTTCATGTCATTCCGGACATTCGAAGTTTTAAGCTCTTCAGCTTGTCTAGTTTTATATCGTTCCAGATATCGGTCTTGTTGACTGATCGTGGATTTCCTACACTCAAGTGGTGTGTGAGATTTCTTCATATGCCATGAATGCAACAGGGTTATATTTTGGGAGGAGGGAAGTTCGGGGTTCCAGGATGAGTGACTAGTTTTGTGTCATTATGGACATCCAGGGTAGTCATCATAGTTTATCGTCATTACAGACATTCGGGGAATCGTCATCATAGTTTATCGTCATTGCGGACACTTGGGGTGTGGATCAGTGTTTTGAAGTTATAGGATTTCGGTTCCATCAACTGCGTTCAAGTTATACTAACAGTTTCCGGATAGAGATGTGGTGGATATCCAGATATTGCCAGTTTCAAGTTATACTCTTGACAAAGAGTCTGGGAGAGGAGAGGGTTTCGGTATTCATCAGCTGGTTTCAAGTTATACTAACAGCATCTGAAGGGTAAAAAATATTGAGGGGTGGGATGTTGGAGAACTGCCAATTTCAAGTTATATTCTTGGCAATGAGGATTTCGAAGGGGAAAGGGAGGGGGTTCGTTCGATCCATCGTTCGTTCTGATGCAAACTGCTATACAAGTCAGTAGCATATGAGGTTCATCATAGCAATGAGAACAAAGTGGTTGGTTTGTACAGTGTCCTTCTGTTTTGGTTCAGATGTCAAAAGACATCAGGTTCTTTTAACGGCTTATAGCGATCGTGCATGCGTTCTCTGGGTCTTGCTTTATCGTACGGTTAGATCCATATTAGGGGATCAGGATTTCGAGTTCATTGGAGCAGGTATCCTACTTCGGGTTTATACTAGTTTAACAAGTCATTTCGGACCATCGATTTTTGTCATTACAGTTTAATGTCGTGCAGGACATTTTAACCGGATTGGAAGGAGGAGGGCCAGCTGTTCTTCCCATTCTTTACCCCATCAGCTACACATCTCAGGCCCCTCCGAATCATCACAAGTTCCATGGTACCATCATCAGGACTTCCTCCTGGAAGTCTGTGAGGAGGATAAGGCAGGACCTGTTCTGTGTGGTGAATGAATGGGATAAAGAATTTACAAGAACACTTGAGATCCTATCCTGATGTCTCTTCATTTATGACCATACAACACAAGATCACAACCTTTCTTGTACAACTTCATCTTCCAAGACCAATAATTGATGTCCTTCCTGCTTGTCTTTTCTATCCGACCATATGTTGCATTGAGCAATGCAGAACGACGATGATTCGACATTTTCTCCCCATGGGGATAATGGGTACGATCATCTTTCTTGGTAGAGTTATCTGAATGGTCTACCTGGTTGGGTTTCTTTCTGTATTGGAGAGGGACAAGTGGTGATTGGCCAGGTGGATGACTTTTGCGATCTTGGGGTAGTGAAAGTAACCAGTTTCGGAATTTATTGTCCATTTCGATTTCCCATATACTGGGCAATTCTTGTGGTGGTTGGGGGTGGATCGGAAGATTGGCCATATATGTGTCAAAGTCGTTTTCTGGGATTGGATATTCGACACCTCGTATATTGAGAGAGTTATATTTCATTTCATCATTTATATCGAGTTCGGATTTGTTGTACATCACTGTTGAGGTTGGGGATAGGGAATTCAACCACAAAAAGAAGTCTTTATCCATCTTGTCATCGTATATGAGAGGACGAGCTGTTGGTTTTGGAACATTGGGGATGTCTGGTACACAGTTCATATATTTGTCAAGATCATCGGGGGTAGGGCATTTGACACCATAGATATCGAGTAGATCGTGTTTCTCGGTCATCGATAGTTGGGGTTCATTGTCTGTCATTGTCGGTATTGAGGATGCGGACGGTGCTGGGGATGATAGACAATACGTATGTCTCGATGGTTTCGTGGAAGTGGAGGAAGACGAGGAGCTGGGATACGTACAACAAGACGATGATATGGAAGCTCGATGTATAGGAGGTGATTGAGATGTTCAATGAGGATTAGGACACGTCGATTTCTTTGTTCCGTGGGTCGTAACCTGTTCTGTAATCGATGAAGTTCTTGTAGAACTGGAGTTATGAGCTCCTGAGTAATAAAGAGCTGAGGGATGTGTCGGTCACTCCAGCTGATGTATTCAACCCAGTTGTCAGGCCTATTGAGGACAACCCAAGCGTATGGGTCGTGCCACCAACGCTGGTCAGGCCAAGGATATGGGTGGTCTGGTGCACAGAAGTTAGCCAGTGCAGAGAACTTGGTGGTATCGACGAGTGGTGTTATAGACAAAAACAAGCTTTCTTTGGGCTTCATTCATTCACGTGAGCAGAGGTTCCATATTCAGATTAGATCCCTTGGTCTCGACCTCAATAGATTCCTATTTAGTTCCAAATTTGGTTGACATCCTCGTGTACACGATCGGGACACGGATTTCTTAGAAAAAAGGGTGGCACGCGGGATGTCACATGAGATGCCGATGATTTGTCATCTATATTTGATGGATTCCCAAGGAACAATTCCATATATGCATGATCGAGTCCTTGTTCGGTTCCGGCCTCCATTCAATTCCAGCATTCTTTTAATTCCGGGTTCTACTTTCATCCCCACACGTGGTCAGAATTCCAAACTGTGGGAAAAGGAAGGCGATGTGTAGAATGTCTTAGGAGATAAGGGAAGATCGTCCATTTATGGTCATATACATGTCTGAGTGACTCCAAACAATGTAATCCGTCAATTCCTGTATGGCAACAGGATTCTAATGAGCCCAATAGCCACAATAAGGAGGGTCCCCGTTCTTCTGTCTCTCAGACCAGAGTACTAGGATCAACCACTTCCCCTTAATTGACTAATAGGTCATTCCTTTTCTGCAAATCGAATATTTCGGGGTTCAGGCGTGTGTACTGGCCTTCTCGGGGCTTTCCACACTTGAGATGTTTGAGAGGGGTGAGGGAGGGCGGTTCAATGAGTCCATTCGATTCGATTTGACAGAGGGGAGAGGTCGGAATATGTCTGGAACATCCAGAACATATTTAATTCAGGGAGACTACTATTGTAGCATGGTTGGTTTGTCAAGCAGTGTCCTTCTGCTTCAGGTATTGCATTGGATAAACCAGTTACAACATCGATTGCTTGTAGCAGTGGTCCCATGAGGTTGGGTGTCAGGTGAGACTTGTCTTTGTACAACAAGTACAAGTCTCAGTCATTTGTAATTCGGATCATTGGCAGGACGGCCAGTTCGTGTGGTGACGTCAGTCAAGGATTGTCATTGGTCCATTTGGATTCGGGTTCGGTCTGTGCAGGCTTTGTCTTGGATAAACCAATGACAAACGCAGTAACTGCAGTCAGAGTCGGGGGCTTGCGCATGTATTGTCCAAGACTCAGTCTCAGAGAATCACAGGTAATGCGGTCAAGCTTCTTCATCAAGAGTTGGTCATTGGGGGAGTTGGGAAACGTTTAGTCTTTTGTTATGGATCGCTAGATCAGCGGGCTCCAGCAACAACCAACTAAACTGAGTCGAGATCAGACCAGAGGAAACACAAGGAATAAAGTGTATTCATGGTCAACTACTACTATACAACCAGTAGCAGCCCAGGGGAGGGGGGAAGGCTAGGTAAGCGAACCAGGGGGTGGAAACCAGACTAAACGTGAGGAAAGGGAAGGGAAAAAGAGGAATGGTTCGAAGATGAAGGTTTAAATACAAAGAAGTTAGGGAAATGCCATGAAGACAGACTACCGGGTCTGTAGGTACAAATCGAGAGAGATATAAGAACAATAAAGCTGTCCTGAGGATACAGCATTTCCACCAGTGTTTCAAGGAGTGATTGCAAGGAAATGGTTCGGAGCAATCAAGGGTCCAGACCCTGCGCCTCATGGTTGCCTCATGGTAAGGAGGTGAAAGGATCCATGAGTGGATGTGTCAGTGGGCACATGATGAACATGAGGCAGCCATGTGGATGTCATGTGGTTGAGTTCCTAGCTTGGGAATGATGAGATTGGTTCGTCTTCCTGATGGTTTGCATTGGCAGTGGATGCCTGGCCAATAGCAGCATACGACTAGGAGTATGTGCATGCAGGATCGGGATAGAAAGGTGAATGTGATACTTCATCATTGGAGGCAGGGGAGGTGAATCACTGAATAGGGAAGGAAACAACCATGCAATGAACACTGGTAATCATACACCAGCAACTGTGGTTCCTGCAGTACGATAAGCAAGGGTGCTTCATATAACCCTTCTTGGCTGCAGGGTACTGGATGACTGGGATGTCGACTGGGTATGGATATTCTCGACCAGTGGACTGGTACACAAAGGTAATGAAACATGTCGGAATGCAAGTCCTTGTGGAGCATCAAGGGGGCTTGTCATACATGCGAGTTCGGGTTGCTAGCTGAGCACCGGCAGTCAGCTGATGAGAAGAAAGGCGAATGAATGTAGAGGTGACATGTGAAGAAGAACAAGATGGTTGGCCAAGATAGGTCCAAGGAGTCATCGGTTGTCGGCAACTATGACAGATCCGATGTCTGAGTCATTGTGGGGAGGTTGCATTATCCGAATATAGGTTGCATAGATGTAGACGCCCACAAGGGTGGAGATGCCAATAGAACATATCACAATCGTGGCAATGAGTTGGGCGTCAAAGGTAACCATGAGGATCGGGATGACGTGTCAGTCTTCTTCGAAATAGGAAAGTCGATCGGTCATCAGGCACAAGGCTATTCATTCGTCTGTGACAGGCACAAGGAACCATGTCGGTGAATTGTGAAAGAACAATGACAATGTCATGAGCATATGGGTGTGGACATATGATCAGTCGGCGGAGAACCAGAGTATTCCGATTGTTGGGTATTGGGTCATGGAGTATTCTTGTCTCCAGGTATGCACACCGGTCATGGGTTGTGACAAGAATGGAATGGTCAAGTTCGGATTGTATTGTCTTCAGGTTCCTTCAGCTTCTGGTTGTGCATGAATGGTTATGCACCGTCAAGTCATCCAATGAGGACATGGGGTCAACCCGAGAGTTCAGTAACAAGGTATTGTCCAATCAGAGCGTGGGACTTGGCACATCTTCGTGGGAATGTATGGGTATCACGTGCTGTCAAAGCAAAAGACAGGGGCAAAAAGGTGAAAATCGTAACAGAGACTAGATCAGTGGCGAAGCAAATACGCGAGGTCGGGTGCGTCAAACTAGTTAGTGTATCGAGGGGAGAAATTGAGGAGACCTGAGATAAAGGCGAAGTCAAGGGGTTCGAAGACACAAGATTCAATGGCGAAGGGGTTGAAAATGATATGGACACAATATTCGGGGGCGAAGTCGATGGAACTAACGAAGTTACTATATTTGGTGGAGGGTCTGGCAGCGAAGCTAACGTTGTCAGAGAAACAATATACGATGGCTGCGACGAGGGCGAAATTGGTTCGGAAGGTGCGATATTTAATGTCGAGGGGTCGGGCAATGGTTCCGACACAAACTCTGGAGTGGGCGGTGAGGATTCTGCGGATACTGGTTCGATGGGCGAAGGTGGAGGGAAATATATTGGAGATAGGGGCGGTACTGGTGACTCTGGCAAAGGCAATACTGATACGACTGTGATCGAGGGGACTTGAGACCAAGCTGGAGCATGGGGCTGCGAAGCCGAAATCGGAACTATGGGGGGCACTGACGAAGGAGATATTGGAATCGGAAGGGTCGCGGTCGATGGCGTGGCGTTATCTGATGGTGTTGAAGGTGATATCGGTGTTTCTAGACAGTATACAGCTGCTGGAATCCTGAACGAAGTAAAGTCATGCTTTGGCTCTTCTTCGGCGACAAAGGTTTTTTGAGAACGAAGCTGTCGGAGCAATGCTAACTCTTGCTCTAGCTTAGCGATACGAGATAAATCTAGAGCTGATATTTGATCAGAGGCTTGAGGTGTCGGGGGTGAGGAAGGTCGATTTGAGATGCGAATATTAGCACGCGATGAATTTTCGTTAAAATATGCAGTACGCGACAAAGGCTGAGACGATGGTGAAGGTTCGACAGTCGAGGTGTAAGCATGTCGAGGGGGTAGCATCAACAATGTGGGCTCCAATGTGGTGTAACAATGCGTAGAAGTGGTTGCAGGGGGGGTTCGAGGGGTCAAGGCATTAATCAATGTAGTCGCGAACTCGTCTACAATGGTCGTGAGATCAACCTTGGCTGGGGATGATGGAGTCAAGTTCGAAGGTTTCGGAACAGACGTCACAAGTTCATACGAAAATTCAGAACTGTTGCACAAGACATCCTGTGCGGCAGCATAGATATCAGCAAGCGAATATGGGTCATCGAGGAAATGATCGGGGAACTTGATGGAAAGTCGGTGTCTGATTGCTTTCGAAAAATGGTCTTGGAAACCTTGAATGAATGCTCGACTAATTTCTGCGTCAGAGATGTGATTCTTGCTTCGAAGAAAAGTCGTAATGTTAAGGAAACTTCGATAGTAGTTCCCAAGCTCATTTGAATCGTGTATCCCAGTTCGCAACTGTTCTCCAATCAATGCATCCATGTCGGAGATCGACCATTTTCTGCCATCTTCAGCTCCGGGATAAAGGGCAATCACTGCTTGTATAAAATCTGCGAACGATATTCCGGGCTCGCTTGCTGGGAGGTAACCCCAAATGTCGGAGGAGTCGATGTCGACGTAATGTCGTGTGAACTTTTTCTTCTGCTGAACATCGGTGATCGCGCAATGTGTGAACAAGAGTTCGAGATCTTCAAAGTATCGCTGGAGTTCTCTGGGCTTCGATGGCAAAAAGGTCGGAGCTGTCGAATGACCACGTGCTGGCATAAAAGCTGGTCCAGACATGATTGAATATAAAAGGCTTGGTCGGGGATGGTAAAGATTGTCGTCGATTGGTCTCGGGTATAGAGCGATGGACTTTGTCAAATGTTGAAGAGTATAATGATGTGTCGTGGGCTAAAAGATCATGGGGTGAAAGAAAGTATCGGAAATGGTGGTGTAAAAATGGGAAGTGTTAGCAATATTAGCAGTAAATAATGAGAGGGTGTAGAGACAATCTTCGAAGTAATCTAAAAATAATACTGCCTCACGGTGGGCTCCAAAATGATACGCTAGAGGAAGCTGTAAAGGGGGAGATCCCCAAACAAACTACCTATTAGGTGAATGCGAGGATGCGAAGATGTCTACTACACGTAGAAAGGTATAGAGAGAGATAGAAACTACTATAAAGTTTCCGAACGATGCGAACGTACGTGCGACAGTTGCGATCAACTGTGTGACTTCGCAAACACGGTCGTGACGAAGATATCGATATCGGGTGACGAGGATAGACAAACTCAAGACTATAACTTGAGTTTGAAGCTAAAGGGGAGCTCTATAGCTCTGAGACTAAGATAGAAGGGGAGGGAAGTCATAGATTTCTCTCTAAAGGAGGCGGGGGTTCTCTCTCTCTATGTATCTAAACTACATCTCTTTATATACTACCTCGATCGGAGGATCGGAACGGTATAAAATGATAGAAAGGAGTAGTAATGATACTAAAAGGGGGAGGGGATAAAGGAATCAGGAGGTGAAACATAAGGTGAAGGACAAAGAACAAAGGAAGATGAAAGGTAAATTGGATAAGAAAGAGGAACTAATATGAAAATACGTCCAAAATGATCGAAAGTGAGGTAGGAGGTGGGTGGGATAGGGGGAATGAACCTCTGATAAAGGCAGGATCGGTCTGATACGAGATGGCTTTGTCCTAATGCTGCGACAAGTTCGGAAGTAATCGATCATTGTCGAGAGGTGTCGGAAGAGTTCGCAGATGTTCGTAAGATCGTGGGATATCAGGATGTGGTCGATGAGGAGGTATAGTACATCCGATTCGCGTATTCGGAGCATAGGATCGTATGATGCGTATCATCGTGAGCGGGGTCAAAGCCATAGAGGGAGGGGGAACCATAGAGGGAGTCGTAAACCTCCCAAACGTCGCTATCCTCACCCTGGAGGAAAATAAACTCATCATCGAAGTAAACCGGGTACGCCCCAGGTAAGTGATGGTGAGGACGAGGAGCGAGGAAAGAAGAAGGAAAGAGCCGCCGATCATGAGGAGGAAGTAAAGTCGAGGGGAAGCAGGCGGAAACATCGGAAGGGCGGACGATGTCCATGTTGCCAGAGACGTAGACGGAGATGGCGGCGCGATGATAGCGGGAATTTGTGAACGCGCGATGATGAAGGACATCCTTGGCGGGGTACGGGGAGAAATCGAGATGATCAACGTTGAGACGGTGGTCAAAGGCGCGAGGCATAAATGTGGGGGGAGGAAATATAGAAAAAGGAAGACAGCATTTATAGCGAGAAACTTCAGGGCCAGTTGGAGATCACGTGGCCAGAAAATGGTCCATAAAAGAAATAGGAAGATGGGTGAAATGATATGGAGTCCAAATATCGAGTTCAGCGAAAGCAGAAGAAGGAATTGGATGTGGGAGGGAATGTACCGCGTCAATGGAATATGCGAATTGATGAGAGGGATCACGCAGTTGGATCGAGGGAGAAAGAGGAACCGGGGAAAGTCGGATACCATCAGGGAGAGGATATTTGCGGAATTCATGGGCCTTCGTACCAGCGAGGATAGATGCGACATGCTTAGGATAGATCGCAAGGAGAATAGAATCAGGAGAAAGTTGTCGAGATGGCAAAGACATTCCAGGTGGGATTGCAAAGATCAAGGACCGAAGGCGAACGGGTTTTGCAGCGCGAGGATGATCTTTATGGAACAGACGAACAAGCTCCTGACAATTTTTTGTCTCTGCTTCTGGGATCCAGGAATCTTCATCGCGTGGATAAACAAGCCAATGAACAAGATAGAATAACTTGCCCCAACGTATGCGAGAGTCAAGGATTTCTTCGATCTCGTATTCTTCTTCGTTGTTGATGAGATCAGGTGGAGGTCGTACTTGTTTTGTGACCTGTGTTGGGAATGCGGGAGGTGTGAACGGAAGAAGCAACGCTTCATTAAACACAGGGAAAATACGCCACGAAGAAGGCAATCATAAGCGATATGATGAGGAACCAATCTTTTCGATGATGTCGAATGGTCCGTACTGTTTATGAACGAGTTTCTTCATAGGTCGATCGCTAGTTAGGTGTTTTCCTTGTAACCACACTTTATCTCCTACGGCGAAGGATGTTGGTTTTTTATGCTTATTGTATTGTGTCGTCATTGTGTCGCATGCTTTCTGTAGGGCGATCGTAACTTGTGATTGTACTTTGGTCATATGGTTCATGTGTTGTTGCACTGATTCATTTGTGGTTTCTTGCAATGAAGAATCACCAGTCCAGGGATGTTGACCTTGGGTGACAAAGAAAGGAGAAAAACCTGTTGCGGAAGTACGATTGGCAAGGGCAAATTCGGCAAGAGAAATCCAATCGGCCCAATCATCTTGTCAATAATTTGTGAAATGTCGTAAGAAAATTTCGATTTCTTGATTCATGCGTTCGGTCTGGCCATCAGCTTGTGGATGATAGGTGGTTGTTGGTTGGCCTTTGATTCCAATGAGGCAATAAAGTTCATTTGTGAACTGCGATACAAAAACTGATCCTCAATCAGAAATGATACGGCGAGGAAGACTGAAATGTTTGAATTGGTGGTCACGAAGGATACGTGCCCAACCTTCCAAGGTTAAGGCAATATTGGTTGGTACCAGGACGGGATGTTTTGAGCGTTTGTCGACAATGACCAAAAGAGCGTCATACCCTTGCGATTCCAGTAATGGTCCAATCATGTCAACCAATATCATATGCCAATTATATGGTGGTATCTCATGGGGATGTAATTGTTTGAATTGTTTTCCACGCATTGGTTTGTTCATTTGGCATTCGGGACAACCTGCGATGTAACGGGCAACATCTTCTTGTATGGTTGGCCAAGTTGTTTGTCGTTGTATCAATTCAATCGTTTTGTCTCGACCAGGATGACCAGCAATGGGAGTATCATGGTACCGTGTGATGATATCGGCATTGGTGGGAATTGGAACAGAAATTGTGGCGAAGAGATGTTCGGGTAGTCCGATAAGATTCTGATTATCGGTTTTGTCTGGATTATGATTGACACGTCGTGAAAGGAGATCGGCTTTCTTGTTCTGGCTTCCTTTCCGATGTAATAGACGGAAATCATAATCCTGTAGAAATGCGACCCATCGTGCTTGTTGTCGTGTCAGGTTTTGTGGTTGTCGGTAATAAGCGAGATTTTGATGATCGGTGAATATATCAAGCTGTTGTTCTGCACCGAGAAGGAATTGACGCCAGCTTTCGAAACAGCGAATGATCGCCAATAATTCTTTGTCGTAGACATCATAATTCCTTTCGGCTGCGGACATTGTCGTTGACATGAATGCGATAGGACGGAAAAGACCATCCGATTGTTCTTGAGACAACACAGCACCAGTCACGAAATCAGAGGCATCGCATTCAACCATGAATTTACCCATTTGATTTGGTAGGACGAGGATTGGATCAGTGGTAATAATATGCTTCAATTGCTCGAATGCAGTTTGTTGATCGGGACCCCAATTCCATTTTGCATTGCTAGTGAGAGAATTCAATGGGAGGGCATGGTGCACGTAATCTTTGACGAAACGACAATAAAAGTTGAAGAATCCAAGGAATGATTGCAATTCTTTCTTGTTGCGGGGGATTGGCCAGTCTGTGATAGCGGTGGTCTTGACTGGATCCATACAGACATGTCCGTCTTCAACAATTAAACCGAGGTATTCGACACGGGTAGAATCAAAGGTACATTTCTTCGCTTTCAGGAATAGGTTGTTGTCGTGGAAAATCTGTAGAACGCGTTTCATTCATTCTTTGTGTTCGTCGAGGTCCTTTGTGAATATGAGTAAATCGTTCATGTATATCATGAGCCATCCTTCTTGGATCTCGTAGCGGAATACATGGTTCGTCATTCGTTGGAATGTTGGTGGTGAATTCTTTAAACCGAAGAACATGACTGTTGGCTCGAATAAACCTTTTGGTGTCAAAAACACAGCTTTCTGTTCATCACCCTCACAGATACGAACATTGTTGAAACCCCATCGTACATCGAGTTTGGTGAAATATTTTGCTTCGGCGAGCTGATTAATGATATCGGTGATGAGTGGGAGAGGATATTTGTCATCGATAGTATTCGCGTTCAGCCAACGATAGTCTTGTATGGATTGCAATTCGTTTGCGTCTTTCTTTGCGACAAAGAAAAAAGGGGAAGCATATGGCAATTTTGATGGACGGATTCGACCAGTCGCCAAATTATCATCAAGGAATTCGTCGAGTTTCTTTCTTTTGGGATTGGACAACGGATATAGCTTACAATCATGGTGGTCAGGTGCATCTGGCTTCATGTTGATGGCATGGTCCCATGGTTTACGTGGTGGCAGTTCGTCCAAAGATGACGGTTCGAAAACATCACGATATTCCAGGTAATGAGGGGGTACGAGATCATCAATTGTTCGTTCCGCTGTGCCTGTTGCTTTTTGTGCAAGTTCCATTGATTTCGTCATGACAAAATTCATCCATGTTGGTGTGGGCCAGACGATAGTCTGGAAGTCGACTGTTCGAATAGTACTTGGTGTGCCACAGCCACTGAGGCAACGAGAAAAGGAGACTTCATTGGTGACCCAGTCGATTTCAGGATTGTGTTTCTTCAACCAATCAAAACCAAGGAAAATATCCATCTTTGCCAGGGATAGGACTGCACAACGAACGATTTCGGAATGATTACCGAGTCGAAGTCGGAGTTCGACATATTCAGTTATTTGGCTATCTTTCTGTTTCGATCCATCACTGGTGTATGCATCAAACAGTTGTTCGTATTTTCTTGTTGGCAAGTTATGAGCTTTGACGAATCCAGAGTCAATCGCGGTGAGGGTACAGCCAGAATCCAACATACATTTACGGGATATTGGCGGGTATCGGTCGTTGTTGTAGTGAAACCATAAAGTATAAGGGAAAGTCGAAGAGCAGTTTCGGTTTCAATGGATGCGGTAACATGAGGATCTATTTGTGGCATTTCTTTTCCCAGCCAGGCTATAGCATCGGACAATGGTATTCACCGCAAACGAAGTACAACCGCCGGTGAAACCTTCATGATCCATGATCGAAGATGTCGTAATCAAGAAGAAGTTCCAATGCAATTGGCATCGAGGAATTCCGAAGTGCAATAATTGTTTCTTCTGCGGTGAATTCGGATTCGATTTTTGTTGTCTTTGGCCTGGCTCCGGGATCTCGCCTCGGACCACTCGACGGTAGATCAACATCAATGTCCATGATTTTCTCTTGACACGTTGCGCAATTATGGATTTGTGCGGTTTGGATGGCTAATATTCGTTGTTCAACTTCATTCAGCTTGTACATTGCTCGTCGCTTATCGGTACGTGTAACGAGCGGAATAATTTCGCGCATTTTATGGAATTTTGGTTTCATGGTTTTGACAACCTGTGGTTCAAGAACAGGTGTTTTCAGTTCTTTTCGGAGGTCTTTCAGCTGGGAAAATACTCGATAATATTGATCAAGAAAACGTATCTGTGCTGTCAAACTTGTGAGCGTGGCCTCCTGGGTTTCACGTTGCTTCCTTCAAAATCCTCCCGCTTCTTTTCCATCATTGCGACCTTATCCATCAATGCTGCGATGAGCATGTCTTTGTCGTTGTTGGTGGCGGGTTTGCAGTGGGTATCGGGGATGGTCTCCATGGACTGAACTTGGGCGGCGGGGCGAGGAACTTGTTGAGTTCCTTTCTTCAGACAATCGCGGGACATGTGTCCCTGTTGTCGGCATCAGAAACAGACGCCTCGTTTCATGAGGTCAGTCCGTTCGGCGTCGGTAAGGCGTGTAAGTGCCAGCTGAATTGCACCAGTGGTGCGTTGAGTGTCGACGTCCATCGGGACGTTTTCAGATGTTGCTTTGGCGGTATTGGAAACCGCGGTGGAGGTGGTTGCACCATATGTGGATGCGATAGAACGGGGAATGTTCTTTCCTTTGTTCGCGATTGCCGCGAGTTGTTCGTGGTGTCGGCGCCATTGTCGGTCCATAAGGATCGTTTGGAGTCGCCATTGTTCAATGGTTGTTGGCATATTGGGCTGGGTGTAGATTTGGTCGATAAGCGGTTTGTTCATGTAGAACTCAATGAGATGAACGAGATGTTGGTAATTCAGGATCTCGTCCAACCCGGCTTTCCGGACTAAGACATTGAATTCGAGCCAAAACTCGTCTGCAGTCTTTTTCCCTTGATAGAGATTGTCTAACTTTGTTATGGCATCTTTTTCTTTGTCGGGATGTTGGAATCGTGTGCTAAATTGAGCCATAAAGTGAGCATAGGTTCCGAAATCTCCATTGGCGGGGTCTTTGAGATATGCGCGTTCGACGATTTCATTGGCCCATTGGCCGGCGAGTTCCCCCTCGAGGTAGGAGAGGATAAAGAGAATCTTGTCCGTGTCGGTACGGAAATGCTTCTTGTTGGCGGATATATATGTTCGACATTGTCGGAGGAAAGTCGAGAACTCATCGACCTTCCCAGAGTACTTTGGAGGCGCGGCAACGTGGGATTTAGAAGAAATATAGGTCGTGGTGCTGGTAACAGTGTTGGCATTGTCCTCTGCCATGTTGATGTCGGTCTCCTGTTGTTGTGCTGTGTCGGTAGCTTTCTTCTTTTCGGCCTCGTATTGGGCTGCAATGTGTCGGTATACAGATACCATATAGTCTGTGGGGTATTCGGGATTGGAGGCAAGGGACACGGTAATGGATGCAAGGAAAGTTCCGGGATCTGGAGTTAGGCCTGTGAACGGTAGAACTGTAAACGTGTTGGAAGAGGAGGAAGACATATTTCGAGAAGAAGGTGGTTAGGTAGGAGTTGGTGTTGAAGATGACGGAGAGGAGTGAATATTGGTATGGAGGGAGAAGAATCGGAAAGAGGAGGAGAAGAAATGAGCGAGGATTGGCATCGGTGGAGAGCACGTTGAGCCAGATTGTTGCTTGGGTCGGGGGAGTTATGGACAGCTTAGTCTATTGTTACGGAACGTCTTAGACGAACTCCGGCAACGCAAGCAACATGAAGATTTCGTATACTGATGAGAGGATGGGGAATCAAGCAAAAACCGAATAGATTTCAGGGACAATGTTACAGTGATGAGCGTAGACGACCGGGGAAAGCGAACCAGACTAAGCTGAAGAAAACATACTAACTACTTGCAAACTAGTGACTCGAGGGTAGGCTTTTTGATGTGACGTGGCAAGCGCCAGTTGTTGCGTAGCCATGGGTTGGCGTAGCGATCGTGAGGCATCGATGTTGCCTCGGCGTGTTTCTGGTTCCGGGTTGGGGTCTCGATGTCTTCGGGGTCCTCCGCTGTTAATAACTCTACCACCTCGGCTTCCTCTGCCCGTAGCCTTGCGGCGTTACGTGTAACCCGTGTGTTCCGATGAACAAGTCGTACAATAGTTCGCTGATAGCCGGTGATGTGCCGAATACGTGGTTCGAACTAAGATGATGGGTTAATGCTGACTTGGGGACGGAGAGGTTGTGGAAGAGGTTCGTATAGCGAGTAAGCGGAAAAAAGAGAGGGCGTAACACTACCGTTATTTCAAGTCCAAGCTCTCGTGCTTTGACATCTCCATATGTACAATCAAACACATGCCTGGTTATCATCCAATCACATTGCGCTTACTCACCTAAGACAGGAGAGCTTAATGCCATTGGCTGGAGATAAGAGGGAGTTTTGCCATTAGACAATAGAGTACCGCCTCCCTTCAAGTTCTTACCTTTATATATCATCGTTGTATGTACATTGTACCTTACATTTAGTCTGGTTTACCCATCAGATCAATATAATCCCCCTTCCTCTCTCCATTGTTTAAAAGTTAGTCTGAGTTTGTTTGTTGTCGGAGTTGTCTCGTAGACGATCCATAACAGATATAATAGAAAATACTTTATTTGATTTAGGTAATGAAAATAATAAAATTAATAATAAAAATAAAATTTAACCTCCAATTTTATAATAACAAATATAAAAATATAAGAAACAAAACTATTAATTTGATTTGAATTTTGTTCTAAAGTTGTATTTATAAAATGAATTACATCATTATTATTACTATTATTAATATTTTGAATTACAAGAGAATCAATGGTAATATTAAATGTAGATAATAAATTAGAAAATAATTGTAATGGTATTAACATTAAATTATCTACAGGTATTAAAATATTGATATCATTAAATTTATTTTTAATTAATCTAATATTTACATTATCAACCCATATTCTTATATCATTTAAATATTCTTCATGAATAGTTCTAAAAGCATTATTATCTATTAAACTAGTATCCGATAGGTTACCATTTATTAATTGATTTAAATTAATTAATAAATTTTCATGATTTAAATCAATTATATCTTTTATAAGAAATATTCCTTGATCTATAGTATCTTTATTTAATTTACTATTTAATTCCTCATTTTTATTAAATAATCTCAAAGCTATATTATATAATTTATCATTATAACTTATAAATGATATATCAATAAAATTTTGATTTGTTAAACTTTCACCCTCTAATGTTCTAGCTTTGATAATAACTTTATTTTTATTTATATTTTCTAAATAATAAAGTTTAGGTGATATAAAATATGTATTATAGTATTGTCTTTTTTTTATTTTTTATTTTATTTTATTTTATTTTATATTTATTTGTCCTCTTCGACATCTGTATTATCACATATGTTTATTTCCTTCCGCTTAGTCGTCTTATACAACTCATTTATGCCTTTTCCTCCCACTTATTCATTTTTCTTTCAATATTAAGCTTCTATAATCTTATCCGCTTGTAAAGTAAAGCTTCTCGCTTAACTTCATCGCATTACAATATGCTTTATCAGCAATAAATTCCAATTTAAATTGATCTAATTCATTTCCTATATAATTATTAAGTAATTTACTATCAATAGCTAATGAATCTGTATCTGTATTATGATAATTATATTCATTAAAAAAATCATTCATATACATTCTAGCATATGCAGTTACAGCTATAGCTATAGGTAAAGATGTTTCAAATTCATTTTTACTTAGGGAGTGTCTATTTGGCTCCCCGGGGAGCCGCTTAGTCATCTGACACCCCTTTCCTTATATAGTTATAGCTAAGTGGCTTGATCAAGATAAAGGAATTATTGTCTTTGCAATACCATTGGCAAAAATATAGTAAAATTAGATTTGAGTAATTTATAAGTGTATATTATTGAGAAAAAATAATTGTCATCTTTGAAGTAGTGGAACCTTAGGAACCTTAAGTATAGATAAGCAGTTGATTTATATTTCACCAACTACTGTACCAAACTTTATGATTATTTATTCTGAAGGTCTAACAATATTGAACATTTCATTGCTTAATTCTCTTGAATTTGCTCTCAAGTAATGGACAAGCAAGAATTGATTTATCTTAATCAGTCCAGTGAGCTATAACCATATAAGGAAAGGGGTGTTGGATGACTAAGCGGCTCCCCG
Organism: Hygrocybe coccinea; assembly: GCA_963555575.2. Taxonomy (NCBI): domain Eukaryota; kingdom Fungi; phylum Basidiomycota; class Agaricomycetes; order Agaricales; family Hygrophoraceae; genus Hygrocybe; species Hygrocybe coccinea. Next base: position 2,555,436 of record OY741990.2, on the reverse strand, counting down.
GGAAGCCAAATAAATAAATCCTTTTACTTATATCTAAATTATTAAATAATTCAATATATTTATCTAAATCATTTATTTGTTAACTATATTTAATATATTCTAAATCTTCAGATAATAGTATATTATCAATTACATTATGATATAAATGAATATTATTAGAGTCATTTTTATTAACTATTTTAACAATATTTTTATACTAAATTTACCGAATAAACTATTCATAATTAATTTAGCTATAGCTGATTTACTATCTTTACCTATTGATTTAGCATATTTTTTAATCTCATAATATTTATTAACTAAATTAGTAAATAAATTAGATATTTTTTCAAATTTATATCCATAGATAATTTCTATTCTATATCTCAATGTTATAGCATATTTTAATTCTTCACTAAAATGCATATCTGTTCAATTACCTAATAAATAATATATTATACTATTTTCACTTTTAAATGATAATATTGATATATCCATATTATTTAGTGTTATAATATTACAATATACTAAAGTAATTATTTAAATCTTTATCAAAAGATGATATAGAATTACCTATAGGAAATTTATTATTAGCCATAACAAATAGATATAATGTATTAATATCATAATATTTAATATTATTACCAATTGGTTTATGAACATCTTTATGACCACCAGAAAAAGCATTTCTTATTCTATCATGATGTATACTTTTAATTATAAATAATTTACAGCCATTTGAAGCAAGCTTGATATTTTTTGAAAAATTTACTATATAAGGCAAGGGGTGCATGGGAAGTTAGGTGCACTCTGGGATGTCAAATAGAACTACTCATTTACAGCCATTTGAAACAAGCTTGACACTTTTTGAAAAATTTGAATCAATTGAAACAATATGGACTTAGTGAAAATTTCTGTGCTCTACTTTATATTTCATGAAATACTGCATGGATTAACATGGTTATGGAGGGAAAGTTGTACTATTTCTTAAGGGCTATCTACTATTATAATTACATTTAGACAATATTTAGTGTTTGGTGACTTGTGGATGAAACAAAGGGTAAACCAAAACATTTTGACTCTTAAAACGATTTAGTCAAATTATGGCATCAAATGAGCTCCTATGAAAAAAATTGTAAGGAGAAAATTGTTTATTGTTTATTTTCTCAAGGGCTAAAAGTACATATACCGTGTTTTTGTTTGTTTTTATCCTTTGAAGCAATATTTCATCTATACTATGATTGTGTACATCAAGCATGAAATGCAACAAGAATTATTATTATAGGCTCAAAAGACAAAAACAAACAAAAACACGGTATATGTACTTTTAGCCCTTGAGAAAATAAACAATTTTCTCCTTACAATTTTTTTCATAAGAGCTCATTTGATGCCATAATTTGACTAAATCGTTTTAAGAGTCAAAATGTTTTGGTTTACCCTTTGTTTCATCCACAAGTCACCAAACACTAAATATTGTCTAAATGTAATTATAGTAGTAGATAGCCCTTAAGAAATAGTACAACTTTCCCTCCATAACCATGTTAATCCATGCAGTATTTCATGAAATATAAAGTAGAGCACAGAGATTTTCACCAAGTCCATATTGTTTCAATTGATCCAAATTTTTCAAAAAGTGTCAAGCTTGTTTCAAATGGCTGTAAATGAGTAGTTCTATTTGACACCCCAGGGTGCACCTAACTTCCTATGCACCCCTTGCCTTATATAGTGGTAGCTAAGTGAAATATTTTCAATAAATCAATTTTGACTCAAATACTGCTAGTAATAAAATAATGGAAAAATTATGACTCTGTAATATGAAGACTAAGATGTCCAACAGTTGATTTTTATCAAAATATGTTCAATTAATACTTAAACATAAGTACAAATTCTGGATAAGTCAATTATTTCTAAGCAACCATGTAATAGAATCAAAATACTATTTTTATACAAAGATCTAGATATGTAATCCTACTAAATGCAATTTCTCTAGAATTTTAGAACCAATAGAAGTTGAGTGAAAACTGATTTATTAAAATTATTTTATTTAGCTACTACTATATAAGGCAAGGGGTGTGTGGGAAGTTGGATGTATTCTGGGAAGTTATATAAAATAAAATAATTTAAATTTATTTAAATAATTAATTTTGAATATTTTAAATGTTAAGGAATTAATAGTGGGGTCCAGCAATCCCCTTTCAAATTTGGTTTTATTTGTGCATGTAGTAGACTACAAAAGTTTAAGAAAAAATAGTAAATATTTCTGCAACCTCTACCAATACATTTTAGCCTTAGCACATATAATAAAAGCGTGATAGAACTTCAATCCATATAACTTGTTTGCAGTAGATTTTTAAAAATCTTCCTACATTTTTCAAACCAATGGAATTACCATTGTTCTGGGGGGAAATTAGAGTGAAAAAAAAAATTCTGTTGCGAACAATTTGTTCTAAATGTACATTAAAAGAACCTCTGATAGTTTGATTGGCAATTATAGCAATGTGGCGACCTACACAGTTGCTATAGGCGAGTGGCAAAAAGCTTGCTTATATAATGTTTGTTGAGCATCAGTAAGGCTTTTTCTGGTAGTCAATTTCAAACAAAAGTAGTAGAGACTCATGTTAAGTGATTTATTGTTTTAGTTTGCTCTGAAAACTAGTTCTCATGTTTGTTAGTAGTGTTTCCTGACTTTTCAATTAACTGATATATAGTTTATTATACTAAACTGAGGGTCTATCTCATTTATCTTGTTGACCACTGTATTGGGTTGTTCGGGGTGGCTTCGGAATGAATGATCCTAAGCCTGTGGGTGTCAGCGTGAAAGTGACAGGGTTATCAGTGTCGTGAGTCGTAGTAAAATAGGTAGTAAGAGAATATGAGTAAAGCCGCCATGTAAAGCTACGAAAATGGATAAATAACGATGAAAACGGCATAAAAAAAACACTGAAAATGGATGAAACTGATAAAAGATGGACAAATAAAGGCAAAGCCGATGACAAACTATGAAAACCAATGAATAATAATGAAGCCGACGAAGCCGATGAAGCCGACGTTGTCGGGTACAACGGGTCGGGTCGGGTACAACAAACAAATAATAGAAACTAAGGCAAAGACGACGAGGTCAATATGAAAGTCTAAGGGGCTACGAGGACAAGCATATAAAAGCATTAAACGGGGATTCTGATTGTAAGGAAATGGGGGCTAATTCTATTCTATTTTGTACAGTCGTCGGGGACCGTTTTATAGTACATGGTTGAGTAATTCTACTTTTGGTCATGTCTACTTCGGCCGATGGGAAACTACAAAGGACAGTGGGAATGGGGATATGAAAAGGGGGGTTGCAATGCGACAAAGAAATCAATAATGGAGAGGAAAAGATGTAACGAAAAAGATGTAAAATAAGGACCTATCTCCAAAGAGGACAGGGGTATATGGTTTGGGCAAGTCCGATGTCGGTATAGGAACCCGAGATGTCACGTGTGATCAGTGATGTCGGCATGAAAGCGGCCGTGGGTCGGATTAGGGTTATGTCGGGTAAGGGTTACGTCGGGTTACGTCGGGTTATGTCGGGTTATGTTGGATTCGAACGTGGAGTGTCGGGTTCGATAGAATACATGAAGAATCGATGATACGCACTCAGAGGGATGTTGGACCTCTACACCACATTTGAAACAATTATCTTAACAAGTGTGTGCACAGATTTTATAAGCAATTGCTAGACCCCACTAATAGATAAATTTTAATTATATTAATATGTTCTAAATTAAAAATATTTTCACTAAATTTACTTATAATTTGATATAAATAAAATAAATCAGGTTTTAAATAATTTAATATTTCTTTTTCAACACTTCAATTATTATTAAATTGATTAGTTATATTTAAATATTCTTCATATGATAAATAATTATTAATATTATTAACATAATAAAAATAATTAGATATAAGACGAATATAATTTAAATTATTTTCATTTACAAATATATATGAAAAATATCCTTTAAGAACATTAACTTGATAATCTTTACTTAATTTTTTTACATTATTTTTTAATAATAAGTAACTATCTTTAATTATTATAGAATGTATTTTATTATTAATTTTAATACTTAATTTTAAAATGTTTGGTAATGAGGATGTTGATTTTAATTCTTGCATTATTTTTTGAAGGATAATCCAAAAATTAAATAGTTGCATTGAAGTACGCTACCTGTAGGCATAATCAAGCTATGTATATAGGGCGTAACGTGGATGTTGTGGGTCAATCCTGTCAAGGTGAATCGCGAGTGATGAGAAATTGACAATGGCTCATAATGCCAATCTGAAAAATGCAATGTTATAAATAGTAGACTTGTGGAACATTTTGAGATTATTCTTTGTCTGGCTTTTGAACGTCTCGAAAGACTTCCTGTACTGGAGAAGAAAGGTGCGAAAGAGTTGGTGGAAGCCTGCGCAAGTTGATTCCGTGTATAATAGTGTATCAGGTTTAAACTTTTTTACTCTGTCCATAAGATCAGAGATTTTCAAACCAACCCAGTTTAATTTTTCTTGTACAACCTTGTCAAAGAGCCATGATGCAAGTCCAGAGTTTTGAAAGTTAGCAGTTTGTTGTGTCTGAGAAAAAGGACCACTACGTTTATTGTCTGGGAGGTCAACAAGACCGTTGAAAAATGGTAAGGAAGAAAGATTATTGGTGAGTTGTTCAAATATCTTTGGATGTGATTTCCAGGACACATAGACATCGAGATCCAATTCTTTCGCTATCAACATTTGTATTGCCACCACGTGGTCTGACTGAGTTGAGAGAGGCCAGGATCGATCCCGTTGTGCAGCCACTGATTCTTGGAATGGCCGCAGATCTGTTCTAGCGCAAAGTTTGAATAAATAAATACATAAACAGAACTTACTCGGCGTTTTTCAAAAATGTGAGTGGATCGGACACATCAGAGGTCACTGTAGTAAAAAGTGCTTGTTCTTCTTTGAATGTCAAGGCATTGTGTGAATTTGTAGCCTTTTTGGTATTGGGATTGTGGGGATTGGCAGTAGCGACAAAAGTTAGGAAACATGAATCAGTTGAACGTATAGAGATGACGGCTACAATTTCATGAAACTAAGACTGCGTTCACCAAGCAAAGCAACTTCTTTTTTTCATTAAGAATCTCGGCTACATTCTGGATCAATATTGGGCATTTTTTTCGATGGATTGGTGGGTCCGAAAATTTCGCCAACAAGGCATTAATTGTTCGAAAAGTGTGCAGTGCTGTAAAGATGTGTTCGAGGTGGCTTCAGAATAAGAATTCTAAGCCTGTGGGTGTCAGCATAAAAGTGACAAGATAATCAGTGTCGTAAGTCGTAGTAAAAGTAGTAGTGAGAGAAGATGAATACAGCCGCCATCTAATACGACAATAACAAGTGAGAAATAAGAAGGCCGATGATGTCAGGTATGGCAGATAAAATGGTAAGTATAAGAGTAGGAAGTCTATGGGCTACGACGACGAGAGGTTCTAAGGCGTTCTGAACGATTCTGAGAAAGAGGGGAACTGGATTGTTATTATTATACGGTTGTCAGTCACCGTTTTATAAAGCTAGGAAGTGTATGCTACTTTGATATAAATTATTTCGGCCGATAGTAACTACAAGGGAAGTACGAAATGGGAAGGAGAAGATGGGAGTTGTGAGGCAACGAAAGAACGGAGAATGGAGAAGAAAAGATATACAAAAAAGATGTAAATAGAAATCTATGTCCAAAGAGAACAGGGGTATAAGTCTGATGTCGGTATAGGGAGTCCGAGGTGTCACATGTGATCGTTTTTGGGCGAGATGAGTCAGTGGTGTCGGTATAAGATCGGCCGTCAGTAGACAGTATACGTCAGGTACAGCGGGTGATGTCGGGTTACGTCGGTTTCGGGTACAAGGAAGTGGGACGTGTCGGGTTTGTGAGTATGTGTGATATATCAATAATACATACTCAGAGCGTCGTCAGACCTCTATATCTCTAGGAAACTTTTAATAGAGACCATCCGTGGTCGATACTGGGGGGGACTTGGATGCAAGAGTGGCCAATCATATGAGTAACCAAACAACAACTTCCAGGAAAATGATTGACAGGGCCTGTCAATGGTTTGGAGGTATTGAATGACAGGCTTGTCAATGATGTGGGGTTAATCAATGACAGGCTTGTCAATGATGTGAGGCTAATCAATAACAGGCTGGTCAATGATTTGGGATAATCAATGACAGGCCTGTCAATGGTTTGAGGCTAATCAATGACAGGCTTATCAATAGTTTGGGGATAATCAATGACAGGCTTGTCAATGGTTTGGGGGTAATCAATAACAGGCCTGTTAATGGTTTAGGCTAATCAATGGTTCACTGGCGCCTACCAGCTATAATGATAAACATAGGACATTGTCACAATAGCACATGAGTATAATCTCATGCACTTTAATAAAAAACCTGTCATTCATTTTATAACAATGTTTTCATGATAATGACAGAACAATGACAAACAATGCATTTTCATTAATAATAGGTGGGAGACAAGAGTATAGCTACAACTTTAATTACAATAACAAGGCAAGTGCTATAGACCAATAGTGTATAATACTACAGACCCCAATGACAATTGCTAATGACAATTCTAAGGCAAAAACTCCCAGTTTTTGTCATTAGAATGTCATTAGTTTATCATTGGATCTAGCTAATGTCATTAGAAATTGTCATTAGATTGTCGTCATTAATACTTATCATTAATTTGCTTTGGATTTTCATTGGTAATTGTTATTAGATGACCAGGGTTTGTCGTTAGCAATTGTTATGAGGTTGCCTAGACTTGATATTTATGATTTATCATATTAACATACTACTATTGCAACATTTTTGTCTATCTTATTATTAGAATATCCAAATACTCGGATGTTATGGATCGCTAGATCAGCGGGCTCCAGCAACAACCAACTAAACTGAGTCGAGATCAGACCAGAGGAAACACAAGGAATAAAGTGTATTCATGGTCAACTACTACTATACAACCAGTAGCAGCCCAGGGGAGGGGGGAAGGCTAGGTAAGTGAACCAGGGGGTGGAAACCAGACTAAACGTGAGGAAAGGGAAGGGAAAAAGAGGAACAGTTCGAAGATGAAGGTTTAAATACAAAGAAGTTAGGGAAATGCCATGAAGACAGACTACCGGGTCTGTAGGTACAAATCGAGAGAGATGTAAGAACAATAAAGCTGTCCTGAGGATACAGCATTTCCACCAGTGTTTCAAGGAGTGATTGCAAGGAAATGGTTCGGAGCAATCAAGGGTCCAGACCCTGCGCCTCATGGTTGCCTCATGGTAAGGAGGTGAAAGGATCCATGAGTGGATGTGTCAGCGGGCACATGATGAACATGAGGCAGCCATGTGGATGTCATGTGGTTGAGTTCCTAGCTTGGGAATGATGAGATTGGTTCGTCTTCCTGATGGTTTACATTGGCAGTGGATGCCTGGCCAATAGCAGCATACGACTAGGAGTATGTGCATGCAGGATCGGGATAGAAAGGTGAATGTGATACTTCATCATTGGAGGCAGGGGAGGTGAATCACTGAATAGGGAAGGGAAGAACCATGCAATGAACACTGGTAATCATACACCAGCAACTGTGGTTCCTGCAGTACGATAAGCAAGGGTGCTTCATATAACCCTTCTTGGCTGCAGGGTACTGGATGACTGGGATGTCGACTGGGTATGGATATTCTCGACCAGTGGACTGGTACACAAAGGTAATGAAACATGTCGGAATGCAAGTCCTTGTGGAGCATCAAGGGGGCTTGTCATACATGCGAGTTCAGGTTGCTAGCTGAGCACCGGCGGTCAGCTGATGAGAAGAAAGGCGAATGAATGTAGAGGTGACATGTGAAGAAGAACAAGATGGTTGGCCAAGATAGGTCCAAGGAGTCATCGGTTGTCGGCAACTATGACGGATCCGATGTCTGAGTCATTGTGGGGAGGTTGCATTATCCGAATATAGGTTGCATAGATGTAGACGCCCACAAGGGTGGAGATGCCAATAGAACATATCACAATCGTGGCGATGAGTTGGGCGTCAAAGGTAACCATGAGGATCGGGATGACGTGTCAGTCTTCTTCGAAATAGGAAAGTCGATCAGTCATCAGGCACAAGGCTATTCATTCGTCTGTGACAGGCACAAGGAACCGTGTAGATGAATTGTGAAAGAACAATAACAATGTCATGAGCATATGGGTGTGGACATATGATCGGTCGGCGGAGAACCAGAGTATTCCGATTGCTGGGTATGATCAGTGGTTGGGTCATGGAGTATTCTTGTCTCCAGGTATGCACATTGGTCATGGGTTGTGACAAGAATGGAATGGTCAGGTTCGGATTGTATCATCTTTAGGTTCCTTCAGCTTCTGGTTGTGCATGAATGGTTATGCACCGTCAAGTCATCCAATGAGGACATGGGGTCAACCCGAGAGTTCGGTAACAAGGTATCGTCCAATCAGAGCGTGGGACTTGGCACATCTCCGTGGGAATGTATGGGTGTCACGTGCTGTCAAAGCAAAAGACAGGGGCAAAAAGGTGAAAATCGTAACATCGGACCACATAGTCAGTAGCTAGATTACATAATACAGCTCAAGTGGCCTCGTCACTCCTGTCTATTCTCACATTATTGATAACACTTTTTCTTATTCATGTCACAATACATTTAAATATGCAACCATACTTAAAACAAATGTAAACGCATCATAATATCCAACACCACATCTACATTCAGTCACAACGATAATACATATTATATCTCAAACTACACTCCAAATAAATTTAAACATGTTTAGTTATTCTTAAAGACCATCAAAAACAAAGACAGTTGTATCTAAAATACATTCAAAAACATCCAATCACATTCAAAACACATTTATTTATGTGTTTAATTATGTTCAGTCATGTCTAAACACGTCTAAAACATGTCCAGTCACGTCCAAACAAGTCCAATCACGTCTAAACACATCTGAAACACGTCCAGCCACGTCTAAAACATGTCCAGTCACGTCTAAACACGTCTATAACACGTCCAGTCACGTTCAAACAAGTCCAGTCATGTCTAAACACGTCTAAAACACATCCAGTCATGTCCAAACCAGTCCAGTCGTGTCTAATCACATCTAAAATACATCCAGTCATGTCTAAACACATTCAAAACACATCTAGCCACATTTAAACATGTCAGTGGCATTTAAAACACATCCCATTATGTCTAAAGACATGTAGTCACGTCTAAACACTTCTAATCACATCTAAAACATGTCCAGTCATGTTCAAAACATATCCACCAAGTACATCTAAAACATATCTAATCTCACTCAAACACACCCTAATTAAGTTGTAATATATCTATTGCAGATTACCTGTTGATATCCATGTACATTCAAATAATATAAAGTGTTCAGTCAAGCTAGGTTTGCAATATTTCAAAACAAAGCTTCAGACAACAAAGGATTGGAACCAAGGCTTTGGACTAGCAAAGGTTATAGTAAAGAAACAACAGTTATACTATTTTCAAAATAAAGCTTCGGACTAGCAAAGGTTATAGTAAAAAGACAACAGTTATACTATGATCAAAATAAAGCTTCGGACTAGTAAAGGTAATAGTAAACATTCTTATGTACTTGACATATCCAAGGCTATTGCTATCAAACCACTAAGGTGCATCCTTAGTAGTCCGAAGCTTGATTTTGAAGTAGAGTGCATATATAACCTTTACCATTACCATTACTAGTCCGAAGCTTTATTTTGATCATAGTATAACTGTTGTCTCTTTACTATATAACCTTTGCTAGTCCGAAGCTTTATTTTGAAAATAGCATAACTGTTGTTTCTTTACTATAACCTTTGCTAATCCAAAGCCTTGGTTCCAATCCTTTGTTGTCCGAAGCTTTGTTTTGAAATATTGCAAACCTAGCTTGACTGAACACTTTATATTATTTGAATGTACATGGATGTCAACAGGTAATCTGCAATAGATATGAGATGATGGGGGATGGTGAGGAGATGACAGGTGGTGGTGGGGGATGGTGGGGATGGTGTTGGGGTGATGGGGGATGGCAGAGGATGGTGTGGGGATGGTGGGGGATGGTGTGGGGGTGATGGGGGATGGCAGGGGATGGTGTGGGGGTCATGGGAGATGGTGGGGGATGGTGTGGGATGGTGTGGGGGTCATGGGGGATGGTATGGGGGTCATGGGAGATGGTGGGGGATGGCATGGGGGTCATGGGGGATGGCCTGGGGGTCAGGGGAGATGGTGGGGGATGGTGTGGGATGGTGGGGGATAGGATGGGGATGATGTGAACTAATGTAGGATGGTGGGAAATAATGTGGGATGGTGGAGATAATGTGGAATGGTGGGAGATGGGGTGGGGATGGTGGAAGATGGTGGTGGCTGGATGGGAAGATAATTGGGAAGGTGATGGGGGGTCCATTGGGTGGAAATTGGGAGTGTGATTGCGATATATAATTAATGTCTTCTAATACATCTCCATTACACTCCACATCATCTCCTCATGATTTCTCACCCTCCACTTTCTTCCATCACCTTCCCACCAACTCCTTACCATCTCTTTATCTCCTGCTCATCTCATCACCTTCCACCATCCCTATTAGTGCAGGTCAGGGGTATCAGGTACCCTTAAGGGTTAAGGGTACGGGTACTGTGCGGGTAAAGTCCAAGTCCAGGGTCTAGATACCCGCAGTACCCGTGAAGTACCCTCACGGGTACTGCCTATATTTTTTTGGAAGATAAAAACACCAAAAACCTCATTTTTTGGTGTTTTTTCACTGTTTCTTGCATATACCATGGGACTGGAAGCTCTTAAAATTCCCTAAAAAATGCAGGGATGCTCTCCAATGTGTTCTAAACAGTTCTCCAGTTTACATCAAGACAATCCGATCAGTATTTAATCCGGTAGAAATCGAATACTACCTCAAAAACCTGTTTTTTGGTGTTTTTTCACTGTTTCTTGCATATACCATGGGACTGGAAGCTCTTACAATTCCCTAAAAAATGCAGGGATGCTCTCTAGTGTGTTCTAGACAGTTCTCCAGTTTACATCAAGACGATCCGATCAGTATTTAATCCAGTAGAAATTGAATACTACCTCAAAAACACGTTTTTTGCATGTTTTTTGCGGGATTTGCACAAAACTTGCATGGAACCCGTACCCGTGGCCTCAAATCCATACCCATGGCGGGTACGGGTATGAGTCCAGGCCCCATAACCTGTGGGTATACCCATGACCTGCACTAATCCCTATGTCATCCCCCACTATCCTCTGTCCCACCATCTGTGACCCCTCCACCATCTGTAACCCCCCCACCATCTCCCATGACCCCTGTGACCCCTACTCCCCCTTCCTCTGTGACCCTCCCACCATCTGTGATTCCTTCACCATCTCCAATGACCTCCTGTGACCCCCTGTGACCCCCCACCATCCCCCATTACCCCCGATCATCCCCTGTTACCCCCCCACCGTCCCCTGTTACCCACCCCCATCCTCCGTTACTCTCCCTACCATTCTCCATTATGCTCCCCACCAGCCCCCATTACCCCCCTGGAGTGCAATGATAATTGCAATGACAATAGGCTAATGATAACCAATGATAATGTCCTGGGATGCAATGATAATTGCAATGAAAATCACCAATGATAACCAATGATAACCATTATCATTAAAGTCGTGGTATTATACACAATTTTCAAATGGGCAATGCCTTGTTTTAGTGATTACAGGTGGTCATCACCAGTGATTATAGCTGGTAGGCACCAGTGAACCATTGACAAGCCTGTCATTAATTAGCCTAAACCATTAACAGGCCTGTTATTGATTTGCCTAAATCATTGACAAGCCTGTCATTGATTAGCCCCAAACCATTGATGGGGAGATGTTCGCGATAATCTTCATGTTTTCATTTAAGACCGGAATGTACAAGGGTTTCCCAATCAGAGGAGAAATTGTCACCGAATGGTTCATACCACTTGGTCCAGATGACTGCTCAATAAAACGGATATAAGAGAGGCAGGTTGGCTACCAAGTAGGATTTTCCTGGAATGCAATGTCTGACAAAGAATCCTCCTTCTTCAAGATATTGGGCTGTGCGCCACCTGTTGTAGATGATACGATTTTGGAAGGGGGCGTTACATGGGTGGGAAATATCTTGGACAGTCGGGTAGAAATCCAGCGTTCAACTGGTTTTAGGGAAATTTTGATATGATGCTGAATGAAACTGGCAAACTTCCAGGATCTTGTATGGACTATACGAATATTGTTGGGGGTAACGGGGACATTTTGGGTTTGTTGTGCAGGGACAATAGGGAGTTGTTTTCCTTGGCATTGCCACTCTGAGTCTTCCTTGAGACTTGTAGAGATATCAACAGGGTCTCTTCCCAGTGCTGGTTCAGTGCCAATGATAGAATCGAAAAATTCTTCACGAGGGTCAGGTGGATTTGTCGATTGATAAAATGGCCAGACTTTGGGTCGATCAGGTGTTATAACACAGATGGTTTCAATGATTGTTTCGATGGGAACGGTTTCAATCAATTCTTCGGACCGCACAGAAAGTGTTGGTGTGGGTGTAGGTAGGGTGGAGGGGTCGGGAAAGTAATGCGAAACAGAGAGATAAGGAGGATAGGAATTATTGGGTAGGTGATATTCAAAGTTCTCGTAACCGTTCTCGAAATAAAAGTATTCCGTGGTGGGCTATCGGATTTGGGTTCAGGTTTGGGGACTTGTACAAGCTTTGTCTTGGATAAACCAATGACAAACACAGGGATTGCAGTCAAGTTTCTTCGTGACGTGAGTCGGTTTGTCAGGGGAGAGTGGAACATTTAGTCTTTTGTTACAGTGATACACATCATACGATCCTATGCTCCGAATACGCGAATCGGATGTACTATACCTCTTCATCGACCACATCCTAATATCTCACGATCTTACAAACATCTGCGAACTCTTCCGACACCTCTCGACAATGATCGATTACTTCCGAACTTGTCGCAGCATTAGAACAAAGCCATCTCGTATTGGACCGATCCCGCCTTTATCGGAGGTTCATTCCCCCTATCCCATCCACCTCCTACCTCACTTTCAATCATTTTGGACGTATTTTCATATTAGTTTCTCTTTCTTATTCAATTTACCTTTCATCTTCCTTTGTTCTTTGTTCTTCATCTTATGTTTCACCTTCTGATTCCTTTATCCCCTTCCCCTTTTAGTATCATTACTACTCCTTTCTATCATTTTATACCGTTCCGATCCTCCGATCGAGGTAGTATATAAAGAGATGTAGTTTAGATACATAGAGAGAGAGAACCCCCTCCTCCTTTAGAGAGAAATCTACGACTTCCCTCCCCTTCTATCTTAGTCTCAGAGCTATAGAGCTCCCCTTTAGCTTCGAACTCAAGTTATAGTCTTGAGTTTGTCTATCCTCATCACCCGATATCGATATCTTCGTCGCGACTGTGTTCGCAAAGTCGCACAGTTGATCGCAACTGTCGCACGTACATTCGCATCGTTCGGAAACTTTATAGTAGTTTCTATCTTTCTCTATACCTTTCTACGTGTAGTAGACATCTTCGCATCCTCGCATTCACCTAATAGGTAGTTTGTTTGGGGATCTCCCCCTTTACAGCCTCCTATAGCGTATCAACAGATCGTCTATGGGATGGCTCCGACAACAAACAAACTCAACCAGGATTCGGACAAAGAGAGGAGGAAAGGGATTTATTGAACCGGTATAGTAAACCAGACTAAACGTAAAGTATAGAGTACATACATTGAAAGTATATAAGAGAAACATCTTGAGGGGAGGTTATTATCTATTGTCCAATGGGACAACTCCCTCATATCTCAAGCCAATAGCATTAAGCCCTCTTATCTTGCATGAGTAAGCGCTGATACACACCGTTAGTGCTGCCAAAGTTCAGTTCTGAACTGATCCGAACTCAGTTCGAACCCTGAACTGAACCCCAAGTTCAGTGCAGTTCAGGCCTCTTGGCTGAACTGAACCACTTAACGAGTTCAGTTCAGTCAAATTCATGTCTGAACTGAACCAATTGCCTTATATAGTAAGAGTTCAGGGTTCATAGCCTAGGCTGAACTGAACGAAACTTAGCTGAACTGAACTCCGAGTTCAGTTCAGGGTTCACAAAAAAAGGGTCTGAACTGGACTGAACTGAACTTTGGCAGCACTACACACCGTATGATCCTGGCCTCCGATTCGATATATCTCATGATTCTATGCAATTCACATCAATCCGACACTCTTCGACCTTGCGATCAAGTTGTGACTATTGCGATCATCTGCGACTTTGGAGATCTTTAGTTATTGCATTTTGAAGTATTTTCTTTGTTTCCTTTGTTATACTTTCTTATGCATCGTCCCCTATACTCTTCCTTTATGATACATACACCCCTCTCTCTTATATCCCCATATAGTATACTCCTTTTATCTCCCTTCCTTTGTCCTTACAGCTTATATACCTGCATGTATGAGCCACTAGAGAGATCCCACAGAGAACCCCCAGACAATCCAGATACACTGTCCTTCCCCCTTCGTCTCAGGGCCTATCCTTAGTCCTAGACCCAGTCCCTTTGCTTTATATTACCTTCTCTCACTGTCCGACCCTTCCATTTCACTGTGACTTTCTTGTTTTTATCGCACCTCTTTGATTTTTATCGCACCACTTCAATTTTTATCGCAGCATTTATATTGAGTGTCTCACACCTTTCTATTCTTTCTCTTTCCTCTTCTATCCTAGTGTAGGCTTTCCAAAACTTCCTTGCACCTTTCTTAGCAGTTATGTAATTAGATTCCCTTCTTACTACCCCCACCTGCACATCAGCGCGATATGATTGGCTGATAACCAGGCATGTGTTTTGATCGCACATGTGGTGATGTCAAAGCACGAGAGCTTGGAACTGATGGGATGGTAACCAATCAGGGCATGGGACTTGGCATTTCATTGTGGGAAATATGCCGTGGGAGTTAGGCGATGAGTAAGCAAGGCGAAAAGGTAACAGAACCCCTCAAGATCAACTGCTGCATTAACTTTTGCATTGCATATACCGGCAAATATGAGTTACTTGAAAAATGCTCATTCTGCAGCAAGCTTCAATACACCTGTGATTGACGAGTCCGACGCACGTTCAAGTATATCCCCTTGATACCCAGAATCGAAGGTTTCTTCAAGAACCCATCCATGATTGAGGAGATGTGTTATTGACATTGCTTTTGACATGATCCCAATCGCATCCGAGATGTTTTTGACAGCGGCCACTACCAGGTTCTCCTGCATCGCAATGTTGTAGTTGATGATGTTGAACAGCCCTATATGTTCTTTTCCTATGCACGTGACATCGCTTTCAATCTGTCATCTGATGGATACCTTCTGTTCAAGCGTCAAAGAAATGGTCCTAAAGCCATCCCAGTCATTCTTCAAAACTACAATCTGCCACCACAGATTTGAATGCACATTGAGAACATCATCTGCCTTGGCCTCATTCATAAACCAAGGGACATGGGCTCGTTTCTTGCACCACTTGATGCCAAATTGGCAAGGCTCGCGCTTGGCATTCCAATGTTTGATGCATCCACCGAGGAATTATTCAATTCTCGTGCATACATAATACTAGAACATGCAGACATAGTGGCTGCTGAAGAAACGCTTGGAATAAAAGGGCACAATGCCTGTTGTCCCTGTCGCTCATGCACCATCAAAGGCATTCAAATGATATCACAGCGCAGCACCATCTACTATGTTCCTCTCACAACTCCTGACGTTGAACACCAAACAAGACCTTCTGTCAACCCATGAGCACTGCCATTGTGTACACACCAACACTTCCTACGTGCACATGAAAAGATTGATTCAGCAACATCAAAGAAGGAACAAGAATGACTAGCAAAATACTATGGAATTCGACATTTTCCTCTCCTTAACCGGGTATCCTCCATCAACTTTGCTGTTTCATTTCCATGGGAATGGCTACATATATTCTGCAAGAATACGATACCGAATCTCGTTAGTCTCTGGTCTGGCAACTTCAAAGGACTTGATGTAAGAGATGAAGATTATGAAATCCCAAACCATATATGGGAACAGATCGGCATGGAGACAGAAAAGGCGGTGAAAGAGATCCCATCATCATATGTACGCGTTTTGCCCAACATTCACAAAGATTGATCCTACTACACAGCTGAAACCTGGGCGTTTTGGTTCATGTACATCGACCCTATCATTCTCAAAGGCCATCTTGATGCAAAATGCTACGAACACATGTTTCTATTGGTCAAAATCATGAAAATGACGCTCAAGTTCGAACTAACTTTGCAAGAAATTGATAATCTAGAAGACAAAATCATTCGATGGGTGGAACTATATGAAGAGTGCAGCACGTGTTACTGTATCTTCTGGCAGTACTAATCACAAAATCATAGGTATTACTATCAATATCAAGAACATCGGCTACTGACTTGTTTGCTAACGATCCATGGCCTCCTACACATCCCAAATGACCTTCGCAATGCCGGAGCTTCATGGGCTACATGGACATTCTGGACCAAACATTTTTGCAGTATACTCCAAGCTAGATTGCACTCCTGAAGAAGTCCAGCAGCCAACCTTGATAAACGTATTTTACACATGGCATATCTTGGGCAACTCGAGAATATCTACTGCCTTGACGATGAACTTTCCGCTGATACACATCATACAATCCTGAGCTCCAAATATACGAATCGGACATACTCCACCTTTCCATTGACCATATCCCGATACCCCACAATCTTACAAATGTCTCCAAACTATTCTGATATCTCTCGACAACAATCGATCACTTCTGAACTTGTCGCAGCACCAGGACAAAGCCATCTTATATCGGACCGATCCCACCTTTATTGAAGGTTCATTCCCCCTATCCCATCCACCTCCTACCTCACTTTCAATCGTATTGGACATATTTGTATAGTAGTTTCCCTTTCTTTTCTATTTTACCTTTTTTCTTCCTTTATTTCTTTGTTTCCATATTATGTTTCACCTTTTGATCCCTTTCTCCCCATCTCCATTTAGTATCATTACTACTCCTTTCTATCGATTTTATACCGTTCCAATCTTCCGATTGAAGTAGCATAAAAAGAGATGTAGTTTAGATACATAGATAGACAAACCCCCTCCTCCTTCTCAGAGAGAAACATATAACTTTCCCTCCCTTTCAATCTTAGTCTAAGAGCTATAAAGCTCTCTTTAGCTCGAACTCAAGTTTTAGTCTTGAGTCTATCAGTCTTTGTCATCCGATATCAATATCATCGTCGCAACCGTTGTCATGATTCAAAATGGTTTTGGATCAAAAACATGGTACAAGTTTAGAGAAAGGATATTTCCATTCAGCTGCAATATTGCAATTACAGCTGGAGTATCCCTTCTCTCAATAGCCAGGACAACAAGTGGACAATATCAGGAATATAGCCCCAAGCACTAAGGGATGGTGCCCAGCCACCATCAAACCCAGCTTACAGTATCAGTAATGAAGGGACAAGGCCCTATCAGATTACAGGATTAGATAATAGCTGACTTATCCTTATCTTTACTAATAAGGAAAGGATAAGATCAACAGCCACAGCCTTACATCAGACAGCAAGATCCAAGATCAGAGCAGCCACATTCCACAGTCATCTTTTTATCTTTCATGATAACAGATAAGATAAGAAGCACAGCCTTCTATCTTCTATTCTAGAACATTGGAAAAGAAGCACAGCACAGCCTTCTATCTTCCATCAAAGAACATTGACAGAGGAAGCACAGCCTTTTATTCTAGAACATTGGAAAAGGAAGCACAGCCTGAAGAACTGATTCTAGAAGCCCAATTTGAAATTACATGTTCCAGCCTTGGTCCATGATTCCTGGAGAACCATAGACCACCCCAGATCTCAGAGAAGATCAGCCAGTAGCTCATCTCCCCTCAGATAACTCATTGATCAATCACCAGCCCCACCTTATGACCCCATTATGACACCTTATGACACCATTATGACACCATCATGACCAATTATGCCCCCATCCTTTCTCACAGTACCATATGATTCTCAGTAATTGACTCTGCATGAGTCACAAACCTATGCCCCAATTTCCAATTGCCCTTTTATATGCCCACAAACCTATGCCCCAATTTCCATTTGCCTTTTATGTGCTTGCACACCCTATGCCCCATTTCAAATTACTCCCTTGTGATTCCTCTTGACTCACAAACCTATGCCCCTATTTCCAATGCTTACTCACCCTATGCCCCCTCATTTCATATTACTCTACTATGACCAGTTATGACTCACTAACCTGTACACTCATTTCATATTCCATCCTATGACTCTGAATGACTCCTGTAGTTGAAAAGGTATAAATAGGGCCCAGTTTCTGCAGGAGACATCAGTCAAAAGTTGATCCCCCCCAAGTCAAACTTGATCCCTCAATCCCATCATCCTTTGATTCACCCCCTTCAGTATCTAACTACTTGTGTAGTAGCTAGTATACCAATTCAGTTACAGTTCCATTCTAATTCTTGCTTGCTATTCATTCTCAAATTCGATAGTCTTAATTGATCTATCAATATCTGATATATTGATACTCTTTTATTACTAGTTTGGGAAATATTTCGTAACATAGTGCCGTTACTATTGTCATTTGTCTCAAGATATATTGGTCTTCACCAAGATATCCCAGTACATATTCTGAACCAGTAGCCAATGTGCGTTTGAAGCTTTGGAATATTGTCAGATATCTTGAACATCAATACTTCTTGACTGTTTTATTGTTTCATACTTCGTCATTGTCACACTCTGTTAGATAGTCTTTGTCACACACACTTGTTTGACTTCTGCTATCCCTTGCTCATCACATCCTTGCTCATCATACACAGCACTTGACACTCTTGCTTGTGTATAACCTCAAAGTCTTTACTTTGTGTAGGAAAGACCTCACTGTTCATCCATCCTCTAAGTCATATAACTTGACTTAAACTTACTCAAGGTAGCTGTTCACTGTTATCTTGACTACACTAACCTTTGTTAGGACAATCCTCAGACCACACAGTTGTTGAGCACAGACCATAGGTGTTTAACAGTTGCTTACCATCCCCTGAAGAACAACAAGGTAATTTCCCGATCAAAGTCGCACTCCAGAAACCCTTGGTGCAGATTAGTTTTTTCATATAAACTTTTCTCACGAACAACACCGTGTTCGCAAAGTTGCACAGTTGATTGCAACTGTTGCACATATGTTCCTATTGTTCAGAAACTTAATAGTAGTTTCCATACCTTCCCAAACCTTTCTACGTGTAGTAGTTATCTTCACATCCTCGCATTCACCTATTAGGTAGTTTGTTTGGGGATCTCCCCTTCTGCAGCTTCCTATAGCGTATCACCACAATAGAGGGTCGGCACTCAGATGAGCCAAGATGTGGCGAGAGTGTTTTCCAAGATTGTAAGCAAACGACACCAATTTTTTATATTGCTTTGCGCTTGACATATGAGTGGCTTTAAAGACCCAGTTCAGGTGTTGTGGTCACCTTGTATCAGAAACTTCCAACCCAATGTCAACTTACACTGACAAGTAGCTCAATACTTTTCTGTTATACTCCAGAAATGACAGGATGCCATTGCAAAACACTTGCCAAAGATCATGCCTATGTGGATGAAAATGTGTATTCATCACGGAGGGGACAGCATCAGGACTGCAAGCTGGATTAGGAAGCACAGCAAGACAAATCTGACTCTGCAAAAGAACTGTTACATACGAGTAAGTCTCTGAAACAACCTTTTTCAATGTATTATAGTAACTAGTGGATTAGTATGAGATTGTATTTGGTGGGGAGGGCAAAAACATCATCAACACCGTCAACTATGGAGTTTTGGAGTGGATTCTACAGTGTGCAATGGGTAACGAGTCTGTATGGGGTGATCTCCGTGGTACAACATGTTTTCTTGCAGTCATAACACCCTGGCAGACGGAAGGACAGGATGTGGCAGAAGAGACCATTACTTTCAAACACACACTCGCTGTTGTTGTTACTGATCTTAGGAACATTCGTGGGGTTGTGGGCCATGGGGAAAGCCGAGGGGAATGGGGTATCGTCGACAGAAATACAGGAATGGTTTGTGTAACATTTGCAGACAACAGTGAGCATACTCAAACTCGGATGGCTGATCTCATTCATGTAACATTTGCAGACAATGGGGAGCACATTGCAGACTTGGATTCGGATGGCTAACTAGTCTCTAATGGTACGAGCAGTCAAATTTTCGGTCTTTTCTTTTTTCATTACCAAAGGAGCTGATTTTCAGTACTAGTATTCGAAATTCAACACTAGTCCTATTGAAATTCAGTAATGCATAGTTTTTTGTATTAAATTCAGTACTATAAGTTAGTATACTGAAAAGACGTCACCTAGGAATTCAGTCACAGTATGACTGAATCTCCTATGTTCAATCATTTTCGGACTGAAATTCAAGTGTTCGGCTTCCCACAGTGATGACAGGTAAGGGCAATTGGTCCTTCAGTGGGTTGTGTGGGTTTCTTGAAGTATATCAGCACTGTATAATAGTGTTGCTGAAGTTTGGTTCAGTTCAGCCTACAGTGGAACCTCCAAACCTGCAAGGGAACACCTGGAAACTAATGAACCCAACCATTGTGTTCATGACCACCAAGCAAAAGTGTCACAATCAGAAATATGTAATCATATTCTACCTGTTATTGCAGCTCCAATATCTGCCACTAGTTGCCATATTGCCACTACCTCTTGGTCCACTACTTTCACTTCCAGCCTTTTGTGTTCCTCTTCTGTTGCGAAGTGTCTTTTAACTGCCTCATCCCGTTCATTCTCTAAGTCCAGGTTGTGATAAACCACAGAGAGATAGTACTGGACATGCATCAGCTGATGTGGCATTTGCAGCATATGAAAGTCAGCTTCAGATTTCAGAAGGTACGGGAGGGCTTCATTTAATGCTGCCTCTTGAAAAAATAAAAAATTCAGATGACTGGTGGATCCAAAATTTTATAACCGTCTCACTGGTCGAGTCTTCCGCAACAATGATGCACCGTGCAAGAGTAAAGCATGCAAGTGCTCGTTGCTCGAGGTCATCCCCGTTGATTATCTGAAATTAAAATGTGTCATACCCTTTTCTGAAATAATGTATTCATTCACCTGCGGCATTATCTCTTCCAGAATCTTGCGAGATCTTTTAGTCATTCCGAATTCAAGCCCAATATCTGCCTGTAGAATAATGGCAGTGCGATATAAATTCAGTCGACATTGAAATTCAGAGTGCCATAGTGCCTTTAACAATTGTTCTATCGTTGATGTGGCTTGATCGCATTTCTAATAATATGCGTGATTTTTGATCGAAACAACATTCAATTAAAAAGGACTTGGAGTTACTGACCTGCATCTGCATTACTTCGAATAAAGAATCACTGATTACGTCCGTTATAGTGGAAGTTTCATTGAAAAAGTAGTATTTGGAGTTGAAAGACCCAGGTGGACGTCGTGGTAAAAGAAATTCTCTATAAAGGCGACGTTGTCCCCTGTTATTCGAAGGAGAGACGAGGTGTGCTTTCTCGAATTATGAGATGACTGCAAGCCTACCTACGGCTGGCCCTTAATGCCAGAATGTGCCACACCCCACTCGCCCACAACACATAGTCATGCAGAGGAATCCCGCGCCAAACGTCAGGTTCTAGTAGCATGGCTAAGCCTTCTTCATATTGTCCTTGTCTGGCTCTCTGAAGAATGAATATCAAACGTCAGCTATCTTCGTATGTTGGTGAAGCATCGCTCCCCTCGAGGCAATTCCACGTGCACGTCTAACCTTGTAAGCACGATTCAAAATGACTGATATCCGATTATTATCATCTCCTCCAATCTCTGTAAATGCCATCACAATGTTTTCTTCTATTGCAGCTAGCTGATCGCAACCTATATCTCAATGCAATCAAAGGAATAATGAGAAAATCGAGTAGGATCCTTACCGGCAGCATACCAAACGATTGATTGCGCGGCGTGATGACTCCACTGCTCGAACTCTTCCGAGGAAGCAGGCTGAGCTTCTACCCAATGGTCGTATAAACCAAGCGCTTGCACGATTTTCTCAAATGAAGCACTCAGAGGCTGTTCCTGAGAAAGCCGAAATTAGTAGAATTCTATCGCCAGAAGGAAAAAGGGAGATCATTACATTGTGTACTTGCATCAATTTCTGAACATCGAATAGTACCTCAAGGGGGTTGAGATCAGGTTGTATTTCATTCAGGATCGGTTTTCGTCCTGGCTCTGTGGGTGGTAATCGATGTGACAAGCTGCACAACCAATTCCCATTACATTTATGACGTGAAAAGCATTCGACAACGCTAACCTAATACAATGCTGAAGTGTCAATCTATCGCCGCTCGTTCGGGAAACGTTGATAGCTTCCTGGAGAAGCTAAGAGTTTAAAGCAGTGAGGTCATCGGGTCCTGTACTAGTGCAACCAATCCTCACCTTCCGAGCAGCTGCATATTCGCCTCGCACATAGTGCATGCGGACAAAGTTCAGCAAAGCATGTTGCCGGATCCCGCTACGCAAAGCTTAGTATCAGCCAACGAAACCAAGGGGATTGATCGCACGAGTCGTTGTTTTCGTGAAAACGCTGTTCAAAAAACCGTCGCAAATTCTCAGTGGCCATGTTCTCGTCGCCAGTCGCATTGCCTTTCTCCCATCTAAGATCAAATCATAACAAATCAATTGCCCTGCTCCGATCGCTACGTGAGACACGAACATTTCAAAGGAATCAGGTTGTGCCCAAATCTTTTTGTCCTCCTGGGTTTTGAAGATCAACAAATCACCTAAATAAAGAAAAGTAAAATATAACACGAGAGCATAAGAATGGGCTGACATGCCATTGTTTAATTGGTCTTTTATTATACATTCATATCCGGCTTGATGATTTCCTCCACACCATGCTTGATAGTCTTTCTGAAGCTTGACAACACCAGAAAACGAAAGCTTAATAAAACTCAGGTAGCATCGCCGGCAGAAAAATCCAAAAATAGATCGACGCGTCTAGAATCAAACGATAGGATCATTCAGCACAGAGCTCGAAGGAGTACGTACAAGTATTGGAGCGTCCTGGAGACACAGTTCTTCAAAAGTAAACGAGCTTCGAGACATGAATAGCTTACTTCATGAGGCTTTTCCATGAAGAGCGACTGTACACCTGGAGATTCAGTATTTTAACAACATCCCCCGACGTACAAGCTCGGTGTGTGGGTGCTGACTGTTAAAAAAGTTCGTCATTTCATCTGCGGTTTGCAATTCGGTGTGCTAGCAATATGGTTCTTAGCATTTCCAGCATCCCATTGGTATCTAGCTCACCAGGCCCATCAACGCAGTTACCAGGCTCTGTACATTCGGTGAATCAGCCTTTGGCCCAGCATTCAATTCATCGATCAACTCTTGAAACGACTTTGGTTGTGCCACCTAGTCGATACGGAAAATGAAAGGAAGCGAAACTAGAGTGAGACTTGCAAACGTGCCTCCGATATCTCATTCAAGAGAACGCGATAGACATGAAGTATGAAAGGTTGGGGCAGAATCGATTCGTAGTCTTTGAAAGTAAGCATAAAAATCGTCAGAAGGCAAACATGATGAGGGCGGAGGACGTGGTGTGTTGGTGGGGGTGGTTCGTCCATTACGTTCACAAGTCCATGCCTATAATATTGTGAAGCAAAGCTCAAAGCTTTCCAAATCGCGGCCTCACTGCCAACTTCGGACGTGAGAATTGCAACATTTTTTTATAGATCTAGATCTTGCCGCCTGCAAGCCTCAGTGTGCACCAACCGTCATCCTCGTTCCAAAACACGAGGTTTGGGGTCTGAATGGCAAATTTAAACAGCAAGTCCAAAGGCAAAAGGCCCGCACAGACAGCTCAAGTATGTGTATTCGCTTCACTGGACAGTGACCACGAAATCCAATGAATCACTGGCAATTGACACATTATTATCATTCCACTACCTAGGGCCCTTCAAAAAAACGTAAACTCGCGCCAACCAGCTTCAGGCCTAAAAACGCCAGAAAGTCCAAGGAACCGAAGAAAACAGCGGCGTCTGACAGAGATATCATCCCTATTCCTACCACAGACCACGATGTCCATCTGTCTGACCAAGACCTTGAGGTTCTCGAGGAGTACGGCAATGCTGCATCATTCTTGGATAACCTGGATCAGATGGGAATATCAAGGTAGCCCTCGCCCGCGCGGGCATTTATTTTCACGCTTCGCTGAGCCAGCTTTACAGGAGCAAGAAGGAGACCGATCGGTTACACCGCATGAACAAGCCTACTCGCAGAGCCCCTGTTGTAGATGATTTGCCTTCCATTGATTCACATGACGAGGACGAGGACGACGACCCGTGGAGTTCAGGTATCGATGAAGAACGCAGCTCATTGCCTCGTTCGAATTACGTCCAGAGTTCATCAAGCGAGGATGACCTTCTTGAAGACCCATATAGTGGCCTCGACTCCGAAACCGAGATGGCCTACGAGGCTGTTCCTCGTAAACGGCGGCCTTCCTGGGACCAGGACCAAAATCCCAGCGTTAATCGGCTGCCTATAAAACTACCGGACGGCCGAATACAAAAAGTCTCCCTCCCTCCGCCGGAAGTGACAAATGATATTAGAGATGAAGATGAGGGCAATGCAGATCCAGAAGAGCGAGGCACATTACCGGTAGTGGAAGATATTTCTACAGGAGCTCGGTTTGGTCACCCCGCTGTCGTCGACGTCGTCGGAAACAAGTCACGAAAGGCAAGGATTCAAAACGCCAAAGAAGAAATCGCTAGGATTTGCCAAGAAATTATTGCAGAACCAGAGGGTAATGTACGCATTGTTTTTTTTTACGAGTACGCGTAACGAACCCTGCTCACGAAATATGTCAGCTTGGACTTTTGAGACGGCTGCATACATTTTCTTTGAGGGAAATCTCAACTCCTGCCCACCCAGATCCTGTAGCGAACGATCTAATTATCCGCAAACTTGCTATCCTGTCGCAACTGGCGGTCTTCAAGGATATCATCCCTGGATATCGCATTCGTGCTCTGACGGACACGGAGAAGGCAGAGAAAGTAAGCCAACAGGTCGCACGAACTCGCGAATGGGAGCAGGGCTTGGTAGTAGTCTATCAATCATACCTTCGATCTCTAGAAGGGGAATTGAAAGGTGTGATAACCATGTCTTTTTATATTCTATGGGCATTCGCTCACTGTCAAATGAGAATCCTAGCCAAAACCGACTTGACCGAGGTTTCTCTGCAATGTATATGCACACTGGCGGTCGAAGCGACCCACTTCAACTTTAGTGTCAACCTCATGAGTTGCATTATCGCTCGATTGAGCAAGAAATCATGGGACAAGGTACCTCGCCTACGAAATTTCTCGCGTCTTGACTTTTTTTTTTTGATGCTAAAGATTTATATGGCGACTTCAGTCATCGGACCTATGTCTCAAAACTCTCATCCACGTCTTTCGTTCAGATCTTACAGGGACTTCCTCCTTGGAAATTGTTCGGCTGCTGAACCGAATGATCAAGGAAAAACGATTTAATGTTCACCCGAAAGTATTGTCCTGTCTAGCTCACCTTCGACTCAAAACGGAATTAGGAACACGAACCTCCGAATCGAACTCGGACAAGAAATTCATCTCAAAGGCACGAGCTGCCACCCGTCGTGCGAAAGGAAAGGCCACCGATCAGCCCCATATCAGCAAAAAGGCTAGGAAAGTCTTGAAAGAACAAAAGGAGATTGACAGGGAACTCCGTGATGCCGAAGCTGAGGTTGACAAGGAAGAGCGGGCAATCTCTGTATGTCCTTCTCCCTTGATGATCTCTCAAAAGGGCATCTTCGGAGCTAACGGGCGGTTTTCCAGCAAACGGAGACACTTAAACTGCTTTTCGTTCTTTATTTTCGAATTCTGAAAAATCCCACTCCTAATCCGTTGTTGCCCGCTGCATTGCAAGGTGTCTCCCGATACGCCCATTTGGTGAACATTGACTTCTTTAAAGACCTCATGAAGGTATTGAAGGGTCTCATTTCACGTGAATCGGAGCAAGCTTTAGAGGATCCCAAAGACGGAAATGACATTCGACACCGGTTACTATGCATCCTCACGGCTTTCGAGCTCCTTTCCGGCCAAGGTTTGCTTTGTTTTTTGTCTTTTCATTTTTCATTTTTCATTTTTTTGCGTTTCTGTCCCACTGAAATGTCAAATCCCCTTCCATTTTTTTTCCAGGCGAATCACTCAACATTGATCTCAGCGATTTCATTACCGAGCTCTACGCTATTATTCTACCGCTGAGCCTCCTACCGGACATCGAAGCCCCTCCTCCCTCAACGGATGACGAGGATCATTTCAGTGGCGAGAAACCACAGTCTGTGATCGATATCGTCTTTCGTGCCTTGAATGTGGCATTCTCACCCCGAACTTTCGGCTCGTCCCCACCACCCTGGCGATCGGCCGCCTTTTCGAAACGAATGCTAATTGCGTCGCTCCAATGGCCACCCGAATCTGCCCTGCGCGCACTCGACTTTGTGGCAGGCTTGATCGTCAGATACCCCAAGGTGGAAGCGTTGTTGAACACAGACGATCGCACCCATGATGGACATTACCGCCCAGATATTGATGATCCGCAGCTATGCAACCCGTTTGGAGCGTCGTTTTGGGAACTGCATATCCTTCGACAATATCACTGGGACCCAAAGGTTCGGGAGGAAGCCGGGAAACTGGCGAGATTCACGCGCTCGTAATAAATAAAATAAAATAAAAAACAACCTCTCGCCGATAAGGAAAGAATGGGGGAGGGAGGAAAGGTTGTAGGGGGGAGGGGTATCATTGGTCTCCGACGGGTATCATTCTCCCAGAGATGGTTCGCCGGCATGATCATCCAAAAAAAGATCCCTCAAAGGATATACGTACATGGTCAAGGTCGAAAGGATATACATCGGAGGCTGTCTGGCAAGACAATTAGACATGGAAGTATTTGGGCTGTTAGAGCGTCCGAAAAAAGAAAGAAACAGGTCCTGAAAACCCAAAAAATAACATAGATAAAAAAGAGTCTCCATCCCCCGAAAAAAACCAAAAAACCTTTCCCCCGTTCATAGATAGTCGGGCGTCATTCATTCATAGTTTTTTTTTGTATAAGACGGTTGCTATAGTGATGTTAATAGAGCATTGACGTGGCCATTACAGGGGGCATGCCGTTTACGGGAGCAAGACCACATGACAATAAAGTCTGGTCCCTGCACCAGAATCGGCTAAACTGTGTTTGTGGGAGGAAAGTGGTTGGTGTCGGATAAGGGAAGGGGATACTCGCGGGACGTGTTACGGCGGCGATATCATCAGTTCGTTGGTGTGGTGTGAATCCCGTAAGTTGGGCGGCCGGTGAAGAACTGCATGCTCTTCGTTCCAAGTCGTAAAAGACGTGGGCCATAAGATCGCCGTCAATCGTGAATTCCTGTGTTATCGTGGTTTGCAAAGCTAAAAACACGTGGAAAGGTGGTTTTCAGTCAGTATTGCATGCTGCGACAGAAACATGTGTAGGAGGCGTGTGTGTGTGCTTACTTGCATCAAGCCACCGACTCCTGCTGAGGGATGATTCTGTGGGGAGGAACCCAGTCATTTGGCAGCTGTTCGCCGTAGACGCAACGAGCTGAATAATTTCAGCCTCCTCGGAGATGCAAGCTTTTCCGGCATAGACCCTGGTGATGCATTTGGCGGATGAAGGCCACGGGGCGTTGAAAGTGACGGAACCGTGAAAACCGTGAAGTGTGGGGAGGCTGTGAACATTGTCAATGGACGGAAGCGATAATTTAATTTGAATTGTTATCGGTGAGAGTGAACGGAGAGATGTGGCTCTCAGGGCGTCGATTGACAAGTTATATGGTGTCATTCCCTCCGCCCAGAGGCACAGGCTGGATATTTTGTTTGTGGGCGAGGATGCTGGCGACGGAAAAAGACTGCTCCGAGTTGCGGAAGGGACTTGATCGGAGAAACGTGTTCGGTGCACAGGAATTTCAAGTTTTGCGAGCTGCGGAAGAGAATTTGACGGGGCAGAAGAAGGTCCGGCAGTGAGTGGCGGATAAGAGTAGTTGAAAAGAGGGACAGCAGGAGTAGAAGCGGTGTGCTGAACGTGTCGGTGTTCGAAAGTAAAGGTTGATGGGGGAGAGCCGCGTGAGGCCGGCGATGACGACAACGCCACGTTCCCGACTTCGTGGATTGAAGGAGAAGGCGAGCGAGCACGAGGCGACTCGTTGGAGAAAGGGACCGTGGGATAGGAATCGAACATGACGCTGCTCAGCTGCGACGGGGAGTGGGAGGGACTCTCGTACTTGAATTCGCAGGGAGAAAAGCCCGGAGATGGAGGTGAAGGAGAGAGACGAGGGGGTGGGCAACCCGCATCGCCGTCGGGAGAAATGGGTTGACCAGATTCGGATGTGTCCTCTGCCTTTACGGTTGCCAACAAGCCACTCTCGAGGAAAAGCTCCTCGCCACCTGCTACTAAATGGTACTCTGCGTTGTGAGGCGTCAGCGGCAGTGGGAAGGGGGGAAAGGGAAGCAGACCTGGTTCGCCCTTCCACATATTTCTGAGGACTTGCATATGGCTTGCGACTTGCTTTTTTGATCTATCGATTCCAGCCTTTTGGAGATAGTCGACGAGAAACTGATTGCGCCATCTGCTGCGACCACGAGAATAAGTAGCCCATGGCGAGTCCCAATATTGACGAAGGCCTAATTGAGGGCGAATATAGAGCAGAGACGGGGCAGAAGAAGAAAGTGCGAACCGTCGACGAATATTTTTTCGATATTTTCAGGCCAGACCTCACTGCCACTGCCGTCCTTCAAAAGCTTCCGGTGTTTTCTCTGGGGGGTAATGAAGCTGTTCCTGGAGACGTCTGCTCTCTTCTGTCTGTCACTGGATGAGGAAGGTTTGCAGGAAGAGAGGGGCATTGTGAGTGGGAGGGGGAGTAAGGGGAGGGGAGGGGCAAGAAGGGTGATGCACTGGAGAGAGCGGCCTTATATGTGAATTGGCGAGTCTTGTTAGAAACCAGAGACGGAAAGCGTTAGAGGATCGAAGCCCCAAAATACAGTTTAGATCCGAGTATGGCAAGCACGACCCGTCGAATTGGAGATAGAGTGAGAGCGAGATGCGAAGATCTGGGAGTTCTCCAGAGTCTAGCCACGATAATAACCGCTGGAGAGGTCGGACCGAAGCGAGAGGACGACCCCCCGTAACATGGCAGCACAGCGCAAGTGCGTGCATAGGCAGACTCGGGATGAAGAAAAGTGTCTGGACCCAAGGCGATCAGTGCAGAGTCAGAGCCCTGAGGTCTTTGAAGATGCCCGATTTGGACAGTCTCGGTGAGGCGAGTGTGTTTGAAACAAAGAAAACACAATGGGGATTCGCTCCGGATGACCGGTCGATGACCCGAGTGGTTTTTTTGTCGACAGCCATCGCCTCTGTCATGCCGGAGTCAACACTTTGCCGTACTCAGACTCCGACCGAACAGTGACTTGGTTAGGTTCCGTATGCACTCGCAACAACAATCTCTCACACAGAAATGGCTACTTCAAAACACTGCACCATATGGCACTCACAAGGACCGCGTCTACTCTGACGTTGACCGTGCCCTTGCTCGCTTTCCCACTCTCAATCCAAAGTCGGACATCTACAGTTCAGTCCCAACACTCCTCCTCTTCCCACCCACTCATCCCTTCATCCAGCATACGACGACGGTCGCACTCAGCTTCTCCTCTGCGTCCATGGCTTGCTCCCCATATCCTTTCGCCACGCCTCGTACAACATCCCCATAGCCCTTTGGATCACCCGAGACTACCCATCGCAGCCCCCCATCGTCTATGTCGTCCCAACAAGCGACATGCTCGTGAGAGCCGGGAAATACGTCGAGGTCAGTGGCAGAATCAACATCGACTACATCCAGCACTGGCAACGCAAGAGCGAGGTATGTCCTCTGCTATCATCCCTAATCCTTGCCGTCCTTACTGCCACCAAAGGGTTGTCACTTGTCTGCTCTTCTGGAAGCCATGCAAGATCAATTTTCCCGTGAATCTCCCGTCTATGCGAAACCCAAGAATCCCATTTCCGACCAGCAACCCGAACCTCGGGGTTATGCCGCAAAGCCTCCACCCCCTCTCCCCTCCACACATTCTCCGCCGATCTCGCAGCCGATCACGCCTCCCACCGTGATCAGTGATCGCCCGAGTTTACCTCCCAAGCCTAGTTCTGTCCTCAACTTGCCACCTGGCCCGCTTCCAACAGCCGGCGCCGCACCTTCCACATGGCCACCGTCTCCTCCTACAATCCCCCAGCAACCGCCTCCACCGCCCTCACTGCCACCGACAAGCCTCCCTCCCAATCCCCGTCTGCAGCACCCACCCGTTCCCCCTCAACCAGTTCCACAACCACCAATCCCATCCCCGAACCTACTCGACGAAGAATACGCAGACTTCTCGACCCAACCTTCCTTTGGACCACCGCCTCCTCCACGCCCTACAAACCCCGAGCTCCTTCGCCTGCACACACAGGTGCACCAGATGCTCACAGCCGAGTTCGCCTCTCTCTCCCAAACACTTGCGATTGACGCGGAGAGGCTCCGTGCGCAGCAGACGGATCTTCTCGCCGGCGAACCTGCTATCCGTGACGAAATGGCCCGGTTGGAGGCTGTCAGAGACGTATGTCGTAATGTGGCTGGGCGGATACGAACCAGCATAGATCACGCCGAACGAAATATAGCGGAATTAAGAAGAAAGGGAGACCCGGAGGTAGACGAGCTAGTGTGCTCGACAAGCATTGTCCATAACCAGTGAGCCTTTCCAACATTCCTGTCTCCGCTGAATATATATATATCTTCACTAAACCGAAAAGACTAATCGAACTGGTTGCGGAAGACAACGCCATCGAGGACACCATATACCACTTGCACCGGGCACTCAACTCTGGTCGAATCGACTTGGAGCGGTTCCTTAGAGTAAGCAACAACAACCAACCAGTACCAACAATCTAACTGAAACGATAAACAAAAAACACAGACGACGCGCGTGCTTGCCGAAGAACAATTCATGAAACGGGCCCTTATCGAGAAAATACAGACGGGTCTCCCAATTGGGGCGTCGATGGGATCTGAGTGGAGTTTCAGTGCCTAACCAGATTTTGGCTCGATCTTCTCTAGTTTGATAGTCACTTTCTCGATGGCGTTTTTACCATATTCGTCGAACTTCTCTCAAGTGTCTGATCTGAGCGCTCTTTTTTCTTACCCCTTCCTTGTCCGTGCTCTGGATCCGAATTCCAACTCTGGATCCGAGGGATCGTTGCGATGGCGTCTGTCGCACGTCACATGTTACATTGTCACACACACCCCACTTCTGTCAAAAGTCAAAGGAAAGCATCCGTGAAGTCAGGGACCCTGAGCATACCAAATATATAACCTACTACAACGCCAATTGGCGTCATTTCATACAACAACAAAAACAAAAAATTCGAGACCTGTTCCAGCCTTTAGCACGTCACATAATTTCCTTACACCCTCTTCCGAATGTCTGGTCCCGTCCCGGCACTGCCAACCCATCGCCACACCCTCAATTCGTCACCCCCACTCACTTCCTCCAGATTAGCACGCACATTGGCGTTTCCCTCCACCACGCGCTCAACCCGGTCCCACAATCGCCGGCGCAGTGGGATCGAGTGCTCGTCCTGCAAAATCAGGTCCCGGAGTTGGAGCGATGACAGGTACGGTTGGGGCGCCGTGACAGGATCCGTGTGGTGAGCCAGTTCCTGGTTGCGTAGTGTGTCAAGCGCAATCTGAACTAGTTCCGCTACCCGCTTGCTCTCCACCAGTTGCTGAGCCCTGCGCGCTCTACCAACGATGATAAGACCGATCAGCACAACAAAACCTATTTGAAAATAATAGTTATTATGAAAAGTTCAGGCTCGAATGGAAACAATTGGGCGTACCCAAGGCAGTTGTTCGCCATTCTGCCCAAACCTCTCTTAATTTCACGGTGATCGCACAATTCCAAGTCAGATCGGCCGTTTTGTGCGCCAAGTACCGTTTCCCACTTTGTTCAATCCTTTCAATCAAAACAAAGATGATGGATCTGAAACTACTCACTGTGAATCTTCACCTATAACAACGCCACCCCAGTGAATCAATTGTTGGATGGCTTCATTAAATGTGTCGTCAAATGCGGCAATAAGATGAGGCTGAAAAAAAAAAACAAGAAAATCGTTTAGCCGCACCACTAAAAAAAAAGTTGGCTTGAAGTGTTACCGAAGTTTTCTTCCTCAAGGCCTCCTTCAAATTTTCCAGTTCTACTCCCCACCTCCTTGCTTCTCCCCCTTCTGCGTCAGGAATAACCACGTTGGCTTCGTCACCCACACAAACACGCTTGCCCCGTTCCTGCCCTAAAATCGCCTCCACGGCTTTGCCTAACGCACCAATGTTCCTCTTCCGTTTGGGATCCTCCATGCACCGCGGTGGGAACGCCACAGAACCCATTCCAGGAAGCCCGTCCGCTACAACGGATATTACCTTCCAAACGAGCTCTGACGGCGATGAGAAGTCCAGAGGCACCAAGGACGATTCCTGCAGAGAATTGGGAGGAGGAGGCAAGAAAGAAAGGATCGGGTGAGGGCGTAGTAGGTAACCCACGTCACAAGTCACGGTTTGCCGCTGACACGTAGCGTGATCGGGGCAGGGTGTACAAGCCGTTGGATGTGGAAGAGGGTACGACAGAGGGGGCAGGGGACAGAGTGTTGTATCGATATCGCCTACTTCATCATTATTTGCACCGGGTAAATACCTAGACAAGGAGGCCAGATACTGGCGCATCCCGTTCTCCTTGTTACATTCTTCTATAGTGCTCCACTTGGCGTTCAACTCCTGGAGCGCAGTATTGGTCTTGCGGCCAGTGTCACAGTATCCAATCGGCGCCGACTCCAATTTGAAGTTGACGATGACTCCGGAAGCTGCCAGCACAATCACAGTGATCAAAAGGCGCAGGATAAATGATGTAGGCTTTGACTCTGGAGAGATAGACTTCTGGAGGCGTCTGATCGCCTTGACATCTTCTGCAACGTAAGCTGAGACTCCGAAAGTCTTGTCTTCGCTCTCATCATCTTGTTCAAATTCTTGACTCCCCTCCTCTTTAACGTCTTCAAGAGTATCGCCGTAAATCCCGTTAACTTCGTTCACAGCTTTGTCAGTCAAATTCAATTCGTCGTCGTCGCTCTTGATCTGAGTGCTCGGACGGTGTTCAGAGCTAAACGGCGATCTAGGCGCTCTATTCGAGACAAGACGCGTTTCGCGAGATACACTCGGTGGTAGATCTGGCTCAAACTTGGATTGCGGAGGAGAATACCGTGGGTCGACCGCGACAAAGGGGGGAGAAGAAGGGTGCAACTGGGGAGGAGCGGAAGCCGACTTCCGTGATTTGCGGGGAGCAACGCTCTTACGGGTGGCCTTGGGTCTCAATGGAGATGGGCGTGAAGGCGAGGAAGATTCTGCACCCGATTGGAAAATATTGTTGTCCTCCCAGCCGCTATCGTCTCCTGCCTAGATCTTGTGTTAGCAAGTGTCGTCGTGACAAGACCGGAAGATCTAATATTACCGTTTGTGAAACACGGCGAGCTTGAGACCCAGCGGCTTCCGACTACATTGAGTCATCGAGTTTGGGCATTTGATGAAAAGATTTTAAATAAAATGATTTGTAGTAACGTACATTCTTGTTGTTTCTCCCAACTTTGCGAATCGGAAGTTCGTCTTCTTCAAGCTCGCTTTCTTCTTGAAGTGTGGGCTGGGTCTTGATCACTTTGCGTGAAGGGCCACCGAGATTTGGTTGAGCCGATGAACGGCGTCGTTTAGGCTGGTCAAGTCAGATATGAGTATTTAGAACATGGCCGACCACTGTACACACTAACGGGATCTGGTCTAACCGGGGGACTACCTTGATCCTGAGTGGGTGCGCGAGAAAGTCTTCGGGATGACCTTCGAGTTAGAGTCGTCTGGGAGGCGATTGGGTTATCGGATACTGA
Source organism: Hygrocybe coccinea (assembly GCA_963555575.2). Classification (NCBI taxonomy): domain Eukaryota; kingdom Fungi; phylum Basidiomycota; class Agaricomycetes; order Agaricales; family Hygrophoraceae; genus Hygrocybe; species Hygrocybe coccinea. The sequence continues at coordinate 2,521,287 of OY741990.2, read as the reverse complement.
ACGACTCCACAACCCAGCCCACTTACCTTCTGCCCCCCGATAGGCTTCCCTGTAAGGCCATCGGTAATCCCATCATCACTGGCATGGCTGTTCTCCTTCTTGAGTCGCTCCTTCTTGAACTTGAGAGCTCTGGGCTTGATTTCGTCGTTGAAAAGCTGTACGAGCTTTGGTTTGGTATACGGAGAAGGAAACTTGATGTTGTGGAAACCAAGAACACCAAGCAGCTGAGGTACTGTGAGAGTACCTGGATCAAAGTCAGGGTTGAGATATTCACCGAGGCCGATTATCTGTGCGGCGGTCATTCGAGACATGGTGAAGACAGAGTCAGAACACGTGGTTCCGTTGAGGATCATGGTCACGTCACATGTAACCGCACGTGATACTGGTACGATCATAACAGATTTGCAATTTCTCGCGCCGCAATTTGGAAGAACCTTTGAGTTTGCTGAAGCCCCGTCTTCCGAATCCGGTTTTCGCTAGTGTTCGAGCGCGGCGTCTATCATGCTCCTCTATCTAGAATACTGTAGTCCCGCTAATTGTAACAATTGACTGTGACGCGTGACCTTAACAATTTGGTATTTTGGTAACAATTATGACCTATCGTGACATGACCTGTAACAATTTAGTGGAGGGGGTCAGGTACATACTGTACCTAACAAATTTTTGCACCATGACAGGCATCGAAAAATACCTCATTCAATTCACTAAAGAAGAGTATGATGAGAAGGTATCTACTGATTTTCAAGACATCAGGATCCGTGCAACCCAGGCCACTCTCCAGGAGAAGCATTATGTGAAGGCAAAGCATGAGCATATAAAAGGGCAAAATCGGGCAAGGAAGCAGAAGCAGCAGGCAAGAAATTTGAAGAAGGGAATTTTGTGTGAAGTTCGTGATGCTGACGGAAATATTATCAAACAGAGGCGCGGTTGACGTGGCCCAGTTCGCCGTGAACCAGGTTCAGCCGTGACGTGACGGTTGGAATCCTAACAATTGGGCCCTATCGTGACGTGATTTTTCGATGAGATAACAATACAATTGGTGTGCGTGACGTGACAAATTGTTATAATTAGCGGGACTACAGTAGTTTGGAGGATGTCGATAACTTTGAGTCTGGCATTGGATGATAACATTTCTGGACGGGTTTTATAATACGCAACTATCGGCTTGTTCCTACAAAAAGCCCTGTCCTGGCTCCTGACTCGGTTCCGCTGACTGGCGGGGTGACTCAATACGCTGGGGATGACTCTCTACACAGGCGACTCCTCCGTCGTCTCCCTATCTAGAGAAGAAATCTCGGATGTTAATGATCTTTCAGGTCTTGTTGGTAGGAAGGCCAAGTCTGCCAAAGGCGTGTGGTATCAACAGGATTGTCTCTGTGGAGGGGCGAGGAGGATAAGGACGTGGAGGTTGCCATCTCGAAAATTTAACTTAGTTCTCATGTTGAACACCTTCAGTTGGATGGTATGTGCTGTACATACATGAAATGGTTTCATCCCTTTAATGTCGGAGGATTGGGCGGCCGATAACTCGAGCTTGAAGCCAACCATGACGACTGGAATCGCGAAAGGCATGTCGTCTCATGAATCTTAATACTATGTCCCGCTCGCGACGTCGCAAGGCTTGATTTACATATAAAAGACATTTGGATTCTGTCATTCTTTAATATTTCGGCCTTATCAGGCCAGACGTCCCAAACCACTGGCCCTTAACCTGCGTATGATAAGTATTCGACTTTGAAAAACTAGGTCGTCACTTACCATGGCATTCCAGTAAATCCACGGGAAAAAGTCCTATAACATACAACATTCTGTGAGCTGTATGTCCCAGTGCTTATTACAGAACTCTGACCTTTTTAAGATGATAAAATATTCTGAAAATGACGATCAACATACTGGCAGAAAAGGAACAAACAAACCACTCACCTTCTACTCTTTGATTGGTCACCCAGATAAGAAAATGTCTCTTTTAGTTCCAGTCCATACTTGAACTCTGCCAGCATCAATTCGCCATATCCAGTTAAGAGCTGCCTCGGACACATCAACCTCAATCTCGAGAAATAAAGCAGAAAACCCACAGGACAACTGGTATATCCGTCGTATCTTGCATTGCCGATTTTTCCCGTGTCCATGAAAGAAAAAAGGTTCTCTGTAAGGACAGGCGCCTGGGCAGTAATAGCCGCGGCAGTTTTGCTCGTAGGCAGCGAAGAGCAGTCACCCAGTGAGAATATATTGCTAAACTCAGGCTTTACATGCTGCAGCGTTGCCTGGTTTACCTCGACCCAACCAGTCGAATCAGATATAGGGGAACCCTTGAGTTCGTCCAGCGGACCCATGGGAGGCGTAACATGGAGCAACGTATAGTCAACGCTCACAGTAGAGCCATCTGGCTTCGTAAATATCGCCTTATGATTTGGCGCATCTATCGCCGTCAAGTTGTGTTTAAAATACCCGCCTACACCGCGTTCCAAACGGAGCCTATCGAGAGCTTCCGAATATTTCTTGACGCTAAACATCGTGGGCATGCCAGTGTAAAAATCAATCTTGATGTTGTCGCCTGTTTTTCGAAAGTTATCCCATGCCATCCACATGATTTTCTGTGGGGCTGACGGATGTAAATGTTGCCTCTCGAAGGAGATACGAATAAAAATGTCTACCTCCAGCACACTTGATGATTCCTGCAGGCTGGGTGAATATCGCATTGCCAGATCTCAGCGCATTCAAATCATCCCAAACTTTGTCACACGTATCGTAAGAATAGATCGACGAAACGCCAGAAGATGGGTTGACGAGGGCTTTGGGAAGCCCTTCGATCGCGTCCCAGTTAATCTTGAGTCCTGTGGCGACCACCAAGACGTCGTAGGACAAGGTACGACCAGAAGCCGTGGTAACTGAGGAAGTGGATGGAGAGAACGACTTTACGTTGTCTGGGAGGTGTGTAATGTGTGCTGGAATAAGCGATGCTAGGGGACGACGGAGAGCGGTCTTCCGGCGAAGCCCTGCACCGACCAAGGTCCTATGATGCAAATTTACTATCTGAAAGTTTGCGATACGTGCAGATTTCTCACCAACCAGGCTGCGGACCGCCGGTCAGGACTCCTAGATAAACTGTAATACTAGCTGGCTCACCTGATAATGATGGTATTCCGCTGCATCTAATAGGGCGATGTCACCATCATTGAAAGGCTTGCCAGCTGACTTGAAACGATCGAAAATCTGATTTGCAACAGACAAGCCGCCTGAGCCTGCAGTAAATGACTTGAACATCCAACCGACAGGGAGTGACCGAAATCTTGACATACCTCCTCCGACAACTACAACTTTGAACTTGCCATCACCCTTGCTAGTCGTCTGATGAAGAAGACTCGTGCAAGGCTTGAAGCAGGACGTTCGGGTGAAACATGAAGTGGTCCTTCCGGCTGCGAGCATTGTGAAATGTGCGGGTGACCTACGCTCAAATTTTTCACAGGAAAGAATCCAATGCACCACTCTGTACTACCGTAGCCTGTGTTTGGCAACTGGATTCCGCAAGGAACACCGTGACGTGAGCGCGTGAGTCCTTTGTACCCGATGATGATCACTACGGAACGTGTGCTTGCTGTCAAGGACTTGAACTCAACTGGTTCCCTTTTACTCTACCTGGTAATAGCTAGCAATAGTCACAACAATAGCTCAAAGTTATCTCCTCTCCCATGATTCCAAGTCGCCCTTCCCCTCGAGCAGTTGGCTTGCCTTCCAGCCCTCGTTTACGGTCAACGGGAGAAACGCCTACTCGTTACGACCGTGAACCAGATAGTCCCTCAGGCTCTAGGCAACGCCCTCTAGCTTCTATTTCAAATCCCAGAGCGCGCTTGCCACCCTTGCAAACATCCGAATATCGCAGACCTGCCGGGGTTGCAAGCACCCAGAGAGCCTCCGAACGCCCACGCCCACGCCATTCTCCTGAATCTGCAGTGTCCTCATCCACCTCTTCTGGTTCTCCATTTCCCAGAACGAGGCTTGGGCGAGGTTATGCTTCGTCACAGACGAGTGTTGAACAGGATGGAGAAGTATCAAAGCGTAGTCGCCTCCCACATGAAACAATTAATGAGAGGAGAGATATTGAACACGATCACTCCCCTGCAGGTGAGTTCTTTGTTTATTAAGGTGACCATCGTCTGATCCTCCACCTAGAATCGGAGTCTGATAATTCCGAGGGTAAATATAGACCCCCACCTGGGGATGGATACTCCATCTGGAATACCGTTGCTGCAGCAGCCAGTACTCTGACCGTCAGCGTGAGCAAGGCATGGGCAGGCAATATAGCCACAGCCAGTGGTGAAGGTAAATCTATACGTGTTTGCATGTCGCATTTATTAATAAATGCCATTCTCAATGTATTACTACAGAAACGCCCCCGGGTCAAGAGTCACGTCTCACGCGCGCTATGAAGGCTTATCATCTCGAGAAGGCCAGGGAGCTGTCCGATCTCCCAGATTGGCTTTTCACAGAGCATGAACTTCAATCCGGCAGTCGCGCTAGATTTGCTACTCGTGAAAAGGCTAATGATGAATACGACGAGACACCCCGCCCAGCTTCTGCTCCACAACTACCAAGGGCACGGGGCCTCCGAGATATTTATGCGGCGGCCGCTACTTCTATACCTGATGCTGCCGCAGGGCGTCGAACTGAACAACCAACCAGGCCTCATGTCCGCATGGACGAAGGTGTCGGTACCTCAAAAGCTGCGGATCGTCTGAGAGCTTTTCGAGATGCGAAACGCAGCGCTCTTGTGCCTAATGCACACGACGAGCCCGACCACAGCAGAGTTGGAGGAGGCGGTACATTTAACCGTGAAGAGGTGAAACGTGCGCAATTACCACACCGGGCCATGTCAAACAGGTTGAGGGTACAATCTTAGAGTCTGATGGGTTTGTTAATCGATGGTGGACATAATGGGCTACACTCTGGAATTCTTGTTATTAATAAACCTCGGGTTGTCAAGGACACAAGCTGTAGCTCGTCGTCCTCTGCTTATCCGGATTAAATGTCGAGAAGCTGATGACCCGAGCCATGGAGATGGACGGTTTGCAGATATGGGGTTGCTATCACAGCCGCTGTTAATGACAACGGCGTGAACTTTGCACAGAAAAACTTGTATTGCCTTGCATCTGTCATACTTGGTCACAAGCTATAAGCCTGAATTTGATTCCATGTTATATAGCTGCTACGGAACAGGAGTAGAGGGTACCATACGGGCAAATTGTGATTCCCGTAAATGATGGAATCAGCACTGTAGTGGGGACGCGGGGACGGCGGACGTACTTAGATGTCGCCTTTCCGCAATGCCACGGTCTGTTGTCATGGCTTCAGCTGTCACCAGGCATTAAAACCATTCAGGTCGTGCATCATCCACTTTCACGTCTTCGCCCCCTTCCTTTCCTTACCTTTCTTTTCGTCTCTCGTCGAGTTGACTCTCGACTTTCAATTCTTCGTTCTTTTGAGGTATGGCTTCAATCGGATGTCCCGTTATCCGTTAGGACTCACTGTCAGTGGTATCGTCTCCTTCAGATCATCCTCTTCGATAGAGATATCCTCTAGCGACCCCTCGGGCAGGATTTTCAGCCTTTTCGTCCAAACTCACACCTCTACGGATTTCCGTTTTTCCAGGACACCTCACAATGGTCTTCTCAGCTTATCTCATCGGTGCTGCCCTCTTTTCTCTCTACGCTTCGGCTGTTCCGGTGCCAGACAGTTCTGTTAATGAACCCGCTGTCTCTGCCCCCAATGGCGTGGTTATCACTGATACCACCTCTGTCCCTTCGTGAGTATCTTCTACACACCACTGGAGTCGACGATTCAACGCTCTCCTAGTGCAACCGCTGTTGCTGTAGCTTCGCCACCACCGCCACCGTCGTCTCCTCCCCCGCCGCCGCCTCCGCCGCCTCCCCCTTCTATGAGCACCTCGAGCATGTCAAGTTCAAGCACACAATATGGCTCTGGAAGCTCAAGTTGGAGTGGATCCGGATACGACAGCTGCGTGCAGCGTAAGCCGTATAGTTCCACAAGTTACTGCAACCTGACCGTTTCTGCCAGAATGTATGAGCTCCTATGGTGCTCCCCCGTCTCCGTACAAACCGACTACCACCATGGGTAGCTCGGGTAGCACCGGTAGTGGTGCGACTCACACTGTCATTGTAGCTCCTACACAAGGCGTGCTCCGCTATGTACCCTTTGCCATCAACGCATCGGTCGGCGACACGATTCAGTTCATGTGGAATGCCAACAACCACACAGTGACGAAGTCTTCGGCTCTCCTTCCTTGCAACAAGACCGCCGATGCCCCCTTCGCTTCTGGAACGCACGACAAGGGCTTTATGTGTTAGTGATCAATTTTTTTATTTGCGTCCAAGCTGTTCCTGATCTGCTCCATCTATTATCAGTCACTCAGGTTGTCAACTCTACTGATACGACGTTCTTCTACTGCGGCACTCCCACTCACTGCCAAAAGGGCATGTTCGGTATCATGTGGGTAATCTTATCACAGGTTTGCGCCAGGACTGACTTCAGTCCATCAGTAACCCTCCTAGCGCGATCACTAGCTCAGGCTCGATGCTTAACGCCATTCCCAGCATGGCTGCTAACGTAAATTTATCCACGGCTTCGTTGTGAACTGTTTTTCTTACTGTTTCTATCAGAGCTCTGACATGTCCGCCATGGTTGCGTACACAAATCAGAAAACGGCCGGCAACAAGCAGGCCGCCAGCTGGGGTAACAGCATTGATGTGACTTCCTTGCCTGACTGGGCGCATCAACATGTCGCTGAGAACACCTTGTGAGTTACGACGTCCTCCAGTTGGCTGGGTCTGCTGAACGAAGCCAATGCAGGTACACCCGCACTTTCTTGGCCGCCAATCCTGAGGTTCTCGCTTCCTCTGGATTCATTGATCTGAGTGCAACCGGCTCCAACCCCATCATGATTCCCCAGGACATCACTGTCGCTCTTAGCGCCAATAACGGGGCGTCGAGTACTGGATCCGCAAGCAGCACCTCGACAGCTACCGGCTCTGCTGTGGCCTCCTCTACCCCAACAGCACAAGGCAGTGGAGCTAGCCAGCTCGCTTCACCTAGTGTCCTCCTTGCTGTGATGGCTGTTATCGCTACCTTCTTTGCTCTATAAAGAGAGTCCTTTGGCATCACTAGATTTGCTCACCATCCGTGTCTAGCAGATGGAAATTTATTATTTCGTAGATTAACTTTACCTTGTCCACATCAGCGCGAGGACATTGTTTTATTCCGTTTTGAGTTTACGGACGCTTTTGTCTCTTTCGTTGATACTTAGTGGGCTCTTTACTTCGTGTAATAGCAATTTATCGCAAGAGGTCCTTGTCACCGAATGCTATACACGTTTGACTGACAGCTTGTCACGTCAGTTGAGAATGATGTACGGACGATGTAACATTGTCAGGTACAGCCATCATGTATATCTGACAGGATCAGCGCTGCGTGCAGTAATAAAAATATCCATCGACGCAACGAAGGTTCCCGAAGTCGGCGGTTTCCAGGCAAATTCGGGCAGTAGACATCGAGCTCAAGCACCAAAGATCTCATCTATTTCATCTCTTTTCTTTCTCTTCTTCTTCCTTTCCACATCGTCCTTTCGGGATTCCTTCCTGGATTTTGCAACAGGATCCCGTGAAATAAGGGTATTCTGTTGTGCTGAATTTCTGATTCAGCAAGAGAACACCGAAAGTAGACACTTTGGACTCACAATCGTCTTCAGGGACTTTGGAAGCAAAGGATCCCTCGAGTTGCTGAAGTACGACTACTCTGTCCAATATGGGCTGATCGGAAGTGAGCATGTGGGCACCAGGGCAACCAGGTTCCAGTGGTAATGCAGAACTATGGATCTGGGCCTCTTGATCATGTTCAGGCTGACGAGAAACAGGGAGTCCGATGTCTTCACATAGAGCCCTGTCCTGTTCAGGTATAATTTGACCTGGGTTTCCCGTAGTAGCTCCAGGCACTGCCTTAATGCCAGCGTAATTAAACTTGAAACTCTGAGCCTCCCTGGGCTGTGGGGGCAGATTCACGACCGACATCCAGCAGTTTCCAGGAAAAGACCTACGTCCAAGACTTGCAAAATTCGATGACAAGCCGTCCAACCAAAAATAAGAATTTCGTGTACTTCTGTCATGAGGAGATGCATCCTTGATGCAATTGCGGCCAACGTCAGGACCAGTTGGATGAAAGCACCAGACTGCATAGCCAGTGAGAATGATCTATCAGATGCTGTGAGTGGAAAATGTGAGGAAGAACGCGTGTCAAACCGATAAGCTTCAAGTAAACGCTCCCGCATCTGAGCAATTTTAAGTACAAAATTTCAAGCAGAAGTGAATCCATTACCTTTTCAACGAGAGCAAGGCAGGCAGACAACCGCTCGAGTACAAAAGAAACATGACTGACGTTGGGCAAATGCGTCCATGAACCCTTCAATGACTTTGCGCTTTTAGAAAATTTCAGTCAAAGGTTCCCCGTCAGTAGGAAGCTGATACTAAGCAACTTCACCTATGCTGAGACTCCTCTGCAAAGAATGACCGGCGCAGGCGTTCAACAATATCAGGTATTCCCACTCCATCCAGACGCCGGCCGTACCGTCTTATTTCCACAACACGTTTCCAGAACAAAGCTGAACGATGTTGGTTCTTCCCCTTGTAATACAGCCGCTCAAGTATCTGTAATTCGTCGTGTTGTGCAGAGACAACAATTTGGAGACGGCGCGAGAATACTTTGACATCCTTAAGTACAGCATCGATGGACCCAAATAACGATGCATTAAGAGACTGTCTGGGGGTGCTTAATAGCGCGGATGGAGATGGCAGGCGAAAACTTGAAAAGGACATGCCGGTATTCTCGATATATTATTATATATATTTGGCTTAGTTTTGTCGAGCAGCAACTGCAACGATCAGAGGTCTCCCTCCGTTCACTCTCGGACGAGGTTTCGAAATGACCCAACCCGGCCAGGATGCGAAATTCTTTCAGCGCGGAAAAATCGAGGTTCAACAACAATCATCTAGTCATTCAAATTTGTTCACTCACCCAGGTGCATCTACATTAGGAATTCCGTGCAGAACTTCAGGCTGCAGAAACCAAAGATAAAAAGTTCGTAAAGAGGAAGACGGTACTCAAGAAAATTGTTGCAAATATTACCATGGGCAATGACAGTTGGTACAAATTCTGTGCCTCTTACAACAGTTGGTTAACACTGACGGTGCGACAGTGTCACCGCTGTTCACGGACGTCGTTCAATGTCTGGGTACTCCTTTGCTTGAGATTAAGAAGAGTATGTGGCTTGCCATATGCAAGTAACACAATCGTAACACATCCACAAGTGGTCTATCTCTTTCTTGTCAGCTACGGTCGGTCCAAACCCGAGCAAATTCACCTTGTTATACCGAATTTCTTACAGGTAAGAATGGCGACTGCTAATAATAGAACGCTAGCTCAAGCAAAGTCTAGGACTGCAATGATCGAAATCCTCTCATCAAGGCTCTGGCCATTCGAACTATGTCGTACATTCCAATTCCCGTGGTCACGGGTGCCTTAACTGAGAATCTACGGCACTGTTTAAAAGATCGAGATCCCTACGTCCGGAAGACTGCCGCAATCTGTGTTGCCAAGTTGTACTCCGTCGATCCTCGAAGAGCCGAAAGCGGTGGTTTTGTGGAGATGCTCCGAGATTTGATGTTAGACAGCAATGCTACTGTTGTCGCTAATGCTGTTGCTGCCTTATCGGAAATTGGAGACCGGCGTGATGGCGTTATTTTCAAGCTGAATTTGGCAACAGCTAATAAGCTGCTGGCGGCACTCCCTGAAAGTTCTGAGTAAGTCCCTCTTCTTGATGATTTCAGGCACATTTACCGACTGATTTAGATGGGGCCAAATCTATATCCTCGACTCTCTGTTGCGTTATGTCCCCGAGCAACATCAGGATGCTGAACTCATGGCCGAACGAGTTATCAGCCAACTCCAGCACGCCAACTCTGCTGTCGTCCTTACCACCATCAAAGCACTATTATTCTTGATGAATTATATGGATAACCGACGTCTCATTGATTACATCTGCAAAAAAATGGGACCCCCGCTAGGTTAGCCTTCTGGAATAAGCCTTTGTGGGATAAAGTGATTAATTCAATATTTTAAATCTAGTTACTCTTTTGTCTGCCGGGCCAGAAGTGCAATATGTTGCCTTACGAAACATCTTGCTCATCATCCAACGACGGCCAGCGGTATTGAAGAACGATGTGAAGGTGTTCTTCTGCAAATACAACGATCCAATCTATGTTAAGCTCGCTAAATTGGAAATCATGTATCGTTTGGCACGGACCGAGAACGCAAATGAGGTATTGGCCGAACTCCAGGAGTACGTCATATAAAAGGATATCTTTGTGGAGGACTAACATCTGACCGATTGTCAGATATGCTTCGGAAGTGGACATTGACTTCGTGCGAAAGGCCGTGCGGTCCATTGGACGGCTAGCGATAAAAGTGGAAGACGCGTCGGACACCTGCATACAGGCATTACTCGGCCTCATTGAAACCAAGGTGTCCTATGTTGTCCAGGAGGCTGTCATCGTAATAAAAGATATTTTCCGGCGATATCCCGGAAAGTACGAAGGAATCATTCCTAAACTTTGCGAGAATCTTGATACCCTGGATGAACCTGAAGCAAAGGCTGCGATGATCTGGATTCTGGGGCAGTTCGCAAACCGGATCGACAACGCGGATGAGATCTTGGATGATCTGTTGTATACATTTTTGGAAGAATCTGTTGAGGTTTGTTGTGATTTCCTTGATAGAACCGAGGATTAATGTTAACTCCCAGGTACAACTTGCCTTGCTTACGGCTGCAGTCAAACTTTTCATCTACAACTCCAGATCGGACAGGACAAAAGAACTTGTGCATAAAGTTTTGAAATGGGCGACGGAGGATGTTGATAATCCAGATCTACGTGACCGAGGATTTATGTACTGGCGACTGTTGGCGATCAACCCTGCTGTCGCAGGAGAGATTGTTCTTGCGGAAAAACCCGCCATCACAACCGATTCAGATCGAATGGACAGAGGCGCGTTAGACCAACTTCTACTTCATACCGGAACACTGGGAAGTATCTATCACAAGAATCCAGAAGTGAGCGGTCCGACGTTAAAATATCCTCATTGTTAATTTTTTTCCATGCAGACATTCATACGAAATGCCACTGGGAAGGCGCTGACAGATAGTCCTGCGCTCAATGCTCATTCGCGAGCAGTGTTAGTGCCACTATCTCGCAGCCAGCCAACGCCAGCCGATTTCAATGTTCCTGGTCCAGGACCAAATGAACCTCGCAAATCTCCCCAGCTCTCCTTACCACAAATGCCCGACGGAATAGAGAAAAAGCCAACCCCTCCAATTCCTGCAGAGTCCGAAGGTTCCGGACCTACTCACGATGGACCTTCTGCTCATGCGGACGAAGGAGACGTAGATGCAGACAACGTCCGGGACGAGGACGACGAGCCAGAGCAAGCGAATGATCCGTACTCAAACCTCGACAGTGCCTTTGGTAACTACCTCGCGGATGAACCACGGCCCATGACTGGGAGAACAAATAATGACGATGATGATTTATTAGTTTGATATTCTCGATATATGAATGCATTGCTATGAGACTGTTTTGTTCCATTGTTTCACATCATCCTCAGACTTCTAACATAATGGATCAGCTCAGGATGGATTGGATACTACTAGAAATCTTGGAGAGACCAGTTTTTGGTCGTAAAGAGTTGTAGTGCTGTGGAAATATCCGGTTAAACACAAGTTGAGCTCGATGGGTGTTTAAGAAGACGAACCTCCCCAAGACCATACATTCTACGGTGGTAGCTTATCCGCACTACCTTCTTATCCATCATGTCTCCTTCGGAAGGCGATTCTGATGGATTGTGCATTACCACATGAGGCGATCCGCTTTGTACGACATGTATTGAGATATTATATGCCCGGCTCAAAGCCAGGATTTCCGGCTCACCACCCCATACTCCTGTATCCCGGATTGATAAGCAATATCTCTCGAACTGCTGCGGGTTCATGAGCCCGGTATCCGTTGCGCCAGTACCGTCCTCATCATTGGCAGAGAGGAAAGGAAGAAAGTGATCTGGGTGGCTGTAGATGTAATTGGAAGCCGCCAAACGGGTCGTCGTATAATGGGCTCGGGAACTTGGGAGGATTGCAAGAAGAGCGAGTTGATCGGCGACTGCAGAAAATAAACAGTGGCCGTCTGGCTCAATCTATGGAACATAACCGATCTTGACACGACGAAATGTTTGCAAAAAGCAGAATCCGTTACCTCATGAATCTGTACACCCAATTCGTTGCAAATGTTGTTGATGACTTTCTCCTCGAGTTCAGCCTCCATCTGCAATCGTGACTCGTCCTCCGGATCCGCCGCAGGATAAGTCTGAGTCAACGCTGCAGCTTTTCTAGCCTGCCTATTCTAAATCATGATATTCTTTCGTCAACTGCATTTGACAAGACCCACCTGCCGTGCTTTGAAGCGGCTTTTTGGATCCCGTTTCTCTGTGGATTGTAGCAAGTCCGCCTGCTTGTTAAGTTGCATCTCATTGAGTACTGTGGCAGATTCGACTTGAACTCTTTGGTCTTGTGAGTCGAGTTGAGCCATCAAGTCATTCATGAGCTCTTGGTCATCTGCATTCACCGGGGGCGGTGTGGGTGTAGGAGAGAAGGGTTTCTTAAGCTTCCCTTTTTTCGATCCGGCCATTGTATGGTTGACGAAAGAGACGATGAAGTCACTGTGAAACTTGGAAGTTTCCCTTACAGAAACATGGAATCCGACAATACGCGTACAAAACATACCAGTGTATAGCTTCGATTACTACGAAACTGAGAAGGCAAGGCTGATGCTCTTTGTTATCTCGCTGCGATAGAGATATGGGTTTGTTCAAGTTTGGTTCCTCAGTACTGTGCTCGATCGATTGTTACAAAGGCCTTGGTATTCCCAATATATGTAACTTGGGAACGTAGGGAATAACTCTGCAGAAACGATATGGGCATCTGACTCTGAGTCCTTTCCTGACAGAAAGCATAGACGTCGGGAATCATCTTCAAGCATGGACACGACACCCAGAATGTACGCGAAAGGGATCACTAGGCAGGCGGGTTAAAAGTCTAACGCAACTAGTACTGCCTCATGGAACATTTGTTGTTGACAATATTAATTGGTAGACAAGTACTAGTACAGTAGAGTACTTCAAGAAGTCGTCTAAGAACACGATTAGATAAGATTTGAATTTGAGCGTCTAAAGATACTGATTGGCGCCGTCCCTTCAGCTTTCCAGAACCATCGCCCTCGATCTGAGCATTTTCTTGTTTTGCTAATTACCTTGACAAATATTCTTTTCACGCGATTCTTCCTATGAATGAACACACGCTCGGCTGCGTCGACCTTGGTAGTCGTCTCGAGCATCTCCATGCTCAACTCCAAGTCAACAATGCTCTTGCCACCTGGCGCGACGTCGAGTTGACCGCTCAGAGTCTCGCAAATGGCCTCAGGATCAAGGATGGTCCTGGTAAGTCTGCATCCCGCGGTCGAATCCCACCCTGTCTCACCTGAATCCCCAGAGGATAACCACACTACACTGGGACATACTTCTCTTCCTCAAACACTGACTTCATTACTGAAGCATGCACTCGGTAGCGGCCCAATCCCAGACGATGACCATGCTGCAGCTGTATTCGAAATTTTTCGCGTCGCCGCAAACTTATGCATGGATCACGGTGTGTGGTCGAATTTCTTGTTTCTTTGTACTTGGTAATCTGATGAACAGCAGATGAAAATCGAGGACATCTTCTTGAAGCAGGCTTTCCCCAAGCAATCGTATCGCTTCTTGAAGGCTATTCAGAGTCCATGGCTTCACCGCCGCAACACGAACCTCCTCCTCACATCTCCATCCCACATCTCAAGGTCATCAGAACAGCTATTGGCGTATTGCTTAATGCCAGCATCAATTTCGGTATGTATCACACTATTTACACCAGAAATATTTCTCAGGACTTTTGAAGACGCCGTGAAGTTCCGTTTAATATCGTTGGAGGCTGCCGTGACTATAATGAAGTTATCAACAGCAATATATCCTCCCGGGTCATGGACAAATATCAAGGAACAAGTACCTCACCTTGATTCCGCAAATATCCGAGAAAGCATCATAGAATCATGGACGTTACGTTGTGGTCTCTCGAATTGGGCTTGGAGAACCATCTCAGAGCTCAAGGATGTCAAGGATGACTGTATGTTTATTCCTAAATAATATACCCGTCAACCATGATTGCTTACTTTTCACAGCACGCCAAATATTTGGGCCCGATGTCCTTCCTCTCATCGTTCCTCCGCTCCTGGCCTTCATCCCTCCCTTCCCCGAACCACCATGCGATTCATTCTTCGCACAGGATACACCGTTACGCTCTTCACTCCTCCAGATCGACTTCGATATCCTCGAAGAATCTTGCACGCTTTTAGAGTCGCTTTCCCTGGATGTCGAAGATGTCCGGCTCTCGCTTGCTCGTGGGTTCAACTTTCCGGCAGAACACGGAGGAGTTCCTTGCCTTTGTGCCATGCTTGACTTTATTGAAAAAGGTGACTACCATCCCCTTTGGTACACGGATTCGGGGATTGAGGAAGCGGAAAGGAAGAGGAGGGAGAGGTCGTTTAACATCTGCAAAGCTGCTATCATCAAAGTGGTAGTTGAAGTGGCCGGCGAAGAGAAAAACGAGGAGGTTTTGTGGGACGATTCCGAAGAGGGAAAACCAGGGGGTGAATTTGTGTGCAGGATGGTAAAGTGGATCAAGCAATATGTTGCTGAGAAAGACGGTGGTGGCGGACAAGGAGGAAAATATGAGGCCTCGGGATCAGATTCCATCGCTCGTGGTAGAGATGATCTGGTCATTTGTGCCAGTCTTTCTTTGGGGAACTTATCGAGAAGAGGTAAGCCTTGGCCATTAATCTAGCTATCTCCAGAAAATCCTTGTACAACATGAAACCTCACAGAAAAGCACTCGACGACACTCCTCTCCCCACCGCACTCTCTTGCACCTGTTCTTGCATCCTCGCATCTCCTCTCTCCTTCGGCGGATATCAAACTTAAGCACGGTATCCTTGGTCTTCTGAAACATCTTGCTCAATCGGCGTCCCCGTCGATACATTCTGCTCTGAGCGATGCGGGCATTGTCCGAGCCATCACGACCAGCGGCGTGTGGGATGAAAAGGCTGACGCAATGGCCGAAGTTATCCAGGTAAGCGCGATCGGGGTGGTGAAGCATCTATGCAACGCAAACGGTGATTTCAACCATTATCTTACTCCCATTATGACGATTCATGCTTCTGACGATCGAGTGTTTTACAGTGGAAAGTACATTCGCATTTGTGCTACCTGCTCCAAATCAAGACCCTGGTTCCACTGGTCTTTCTCAGATTCTCGCACTAGTTCGACGCTCGGATTCCGTGCCTGTCAAGAGTGAAGGGACGCGTGTCTTAGTGAATGTCATTAAATCCTTGTGGACGGGCAAAGTTGCTAGAAAGCCAACGGGGAACGATGACACCCAGAACGACGTTTCCAGGGTCACGGAAAGGAAAAGGAATGAAGCTATGCAATTAGTGCTTAAACCCCAATGTGCTTTTGCCTTGGCCAGTCTTGTAAGTCGAAGCGGCAAGTACCCCTTGTTGGTCAATGAAGGGTTGGTAGCGTTGAGCCTGCTGAGCACAAATAAAGAGGGAGGCAAGTCTAGTCAACTCTAACGGGACTCAACATTCTGACTTTGGGTACCTTGTACCATTGCTGCAGCCCTGCTTGTTATCAGCGCTATAGTGGCTCCGATACCATGGGAGATGGCGACAGGTGCGGCGTCTACGCCAGCATCTGCATCAACAAGCAGCGACGTTGGCTCACCTGTTGTTACTTCGCCGGTTACACGCACTCGCGGGCGCCGCGCTCTCGATATGCTCATTGCCGTGCTGATGAATGTTGATACCGGATCCAACTATCCGGTGGAGATACGCGTAAATGTTTGCTCGCTGGTTTTGCAGCTGGGAAAGAATGGTTCGAGCGCGCAATTTGCGAGGATTAAGGACGCTACACAAGCGGTCTTGGAGGACTTGGCTGAAGAAGATCAAATCGCCGAAGGGAAAAGGGGGATGTTAGGAATGGCAGCACAAAAGGTCTTGGATGCTTGGGCTTGACTCGTTTTGAGAAGAGATGTCTACTTCCCTGTAGTAAATCAAATTGTGCCCGTTGCAGCTAGGTCGTTGACAAGACGAGCACGAGACGTTCGAGGTGGGTGCGCAGTTGAGGTTTTCGCAGGCATGTGGCGGTATGAATGTTAATTGTTTGGCTGGAACGTCAACCGCGTTTCTTGCTTTCAACTACCTACTACTCTGCTGCAACGCGTCAACACCGGAACTATTTCAAAATACCTGGCCTAATGTCGTATGCAGCGGCCGCATCCGGAAACACGACCCGGAATTTCATATACAACAGGAATATGCCCCTGAATAACCAAACAAGGACTGTTTCTGGTTCCCCGAAACGGATTCAGGTCCAGCCGTCGCTCGTTCGGTCTGTTGAGGCTATGCAAGCAGCTTTCGATGTCAAAAACACGGCCCTGAATGCCTTAAACACCTCTGCAGAGCTTGATGCTTACCAGGTCACTTCAGTCGACAGAAGTGACATCACATATCGTCATGGATTGACTTATTTTGAGGTGTGCCTTGGCATCTAGCACACTTAATCCAGCTACTCATTGTAAAGACACTAGCGTGCTGATCAGCTGAAGGGTGATGAAAAAAGTCGTGCATCTGATGTTAAAATCCTGCGGGATGAAGTAGCATTGTTGAGGGCTGAGCTACAAAGAGGGAGAGATGTTCTACAAAAGTGGGAGACCATTGGACGCATTCTTGAAGGTGCCTACTCTTGCATTTGACCTGAAATCAGACTTACAGCCTTTTAGGTTCTACTGGAGAACTGTGGGAATCACTTCGAAATGGCATAAGGGTGGGTCTTATTCGAGAAGGCATTTGCAACTGTGAGTTCTCAGAGTCCAGCATAACCATTACTGACCTTGGTCTAATGTTCAGATTTTGACTTGCGCTACTTTGCTCGAAGGCCAAATGCAACCCCTGTGGTCATAAATGCCTACCAGTCCATCCCCCATGATTTGCATGATTTCATTGACCAAATGGTTGCTGAAAAACACAGTCTCCAGCCAACTTCTGCAAGCCTTGCCCATGTGGTATCCAAGGCTGACTTCAGGTCACTCATCCAGGACGGTGTTGTGAGGTCTGCTAGGGTTACAGCGATGCTTGCCAGGGTTGAAACACGCATGTACCGTGTTGATGGTGAAGATTTGCCACTTTTCAATTGACTGTCATATTGTATCCATCTTCAGAATATGAGGCAACAATATGCTTTGCCAGATCAATGTGACAATGTCAAGCAGATATATATTATGACAGTCAGCACCTGAACATGTTGAGTGAACTAGTTACAGTCATTATTTATTGGCAACTGTGGTTAAAAGTATACTCGCAAAGCTGCTCCCAGCTGTGATTCTGTAGGACAATAAGGACACTTGACACGTCTGTCGATTACATCACATCAAGGTGAGTCAGCGTTGAAGGCGACGGACACTCACCCGCCTGGTTTGCTTAGCTTCTGCAGACTGTCCTTCGTGATGACATGACCGCAGCTCATCATCATCGGTGGATTTTGTTCACTGGATTGCTCCTTTGAAACTGGGCAAGCAAATATTGAATGATACCGATTTTCAGGGGGTAAAGGTATCTCGATCTGAGATGACGAACCGTCAACAGATAGAAGGACTAACAAAGATATCAGGAACTGACTGGTAACTCGTCCGTTTGGCTCCATTCGCTTTTTCGCTCCCTCATAACTTTCCTTCCTTTCTCTATGCGAGCTAGAGCACCTCCACCTCCGATATCCCCCACCACCCTCAATGGCACCTGCCTGCTCATTCCTAGACTTGTGCAATATTCCTTCGCAAACAGGGGCCCCAGGTCAAGGTGCAAAGAGGGTGAAACCAAATCACTATACGGTGACATTCGCAGTCGAGTCAAAGGCAAATAGGCGACACATGCCATGAGACGCTTGATTTCTGTTGAATAATCAGACCAAAATGATCTAAGTGTCGCGTTTGCGTAAGACAACGCTGAGAGGATGTTTGGTGGGGTTGAAGACAAAAGGAGGCGCATATACTGGGATCGGTGAAGGTGGAATTCGAGTGGTGACGACCGGGGTTGCAGAAACGATCTATTCTTCCTTGCCCATCTGAAATCAACAAATTTACTTCGAAATGGCCGAGGACAATGCAGTTTTAATATACTCACTGTAGAGCGGGGCCAATGTCGTGGCCTTTGAGAGCAGTGAGTATACGATGGAGTTCAAGAAATTGTGCACGCAGTTCAAGGGAGATTTCTACTCCAGATTCCTGGTTTCAAAGATAAAACATGAGCCTAACAAGGACATGCAGAAGGATTATCTCAACCTCAAGGAAAGTTTCGGCTATAGCGAATTGTCCCGTCCGAAGGAAATGAAGAGCAATTGTCCGCTCGAAAGCTGTTACCGATGTTGGTGAAGAGAAAAGAGGGGAGTATTCTGGCAGGGGCGTTGAGAATTTCTGAATGACCGTGTGTCAAATATGCTTGCCGGATAACCGTCTTCCAGAATCACTCACTTTGTCTAGAGCCTTACCCAAGCGAGACAAAGAGTTATACGATTCCTTTTGCTTGTCGTCCACTTCCTTCTTTTTTGCCTCCATTGTCTGTGCTAGCTGCACGACGGTATCCTCAGAAACTCCATGAGCCTCGATGTGGGCTTTCGCCTCATGCAGAGAGTCGAGCAATGAACTCAGAGAATCGTCGATAGAAGTAGACTTTCCCTTCGCTGAAGATTTCGCGATCAGTTTCTCAAGTTTAGCGAGCTCCTTCAAGGAACCATCCATCACAGAACAGTAGGACTTCAGCAATCAAGCAAGTGAGACTGACGTAACGCTTGTGTCACAGCCATTCCAAATGCTTCGTTTCCTCACTGGCGATGAGCTAGGCAACATTAAATCTCTGCAGTACCGTGCTACCGGAGCAACTGATAAAAGCCAGACCGAACTGAAAACGTTACACACTGGCACAATCTTGAACGGAACAGCGAACGCTGTCCAAGCCCTCGGTATTGAGTCGGGTTCGAATTTTTTAGTTTTTGTTTTTGAAAGTCAGTGCAGGACGATTGAAAGTGTTTTGAAGGGAAGGTTGCTGCAGCTTATGCAGACGGTTCTGCTCGCGCCCTTTCCATGAAGGGTGATCATTTGGAAATACTTCATGAATGGAGAGAGTCTCGGTTTAAACCTGACCAAAAATACGTCGGTCTTCAGATATCTGGCAGGTAAATCACTTCTGTCTAGTTCTTATTGTAAGATAAAGTTAAATCTACATATAGGGGAATTTTTTCGTGCACTTCCGGTGGAGCACTAAGGGTGACCGACGTTGGAAACGAAGACGAGACTCCGCCACCCCAACTTGCTTCTCTTCCCACTCGTTTATCTGACTGGCGCCTTTCCTCAGATGAACAAACATTCTGTTACGGAGGCGATGAAGTAGATCTCTCAGTGTGGGATACTGAGAAAGCGTTTGCGCCCTTTGCGCAGGACACAACAGTGGCATTGTCACCGACGAAAAAGAGGAAGAGAGGTAACGAATTATTTTCCGGAGAAATATGGCGAGCCAAAAATGTCAGAACCCAGGCCTCTTACGGTAGCTTTACTCAGTTAGTCCGATGCGCAGGTCCCAAACGACTTCCTGGATTTACGTCAACCCATTCGGATTACGGCTCTCACATATATATTGCCTTCATCATCGGCGAGCCAGCACCACCTCCTTACAGGTACACAACTTGGCGATGTGCGCCGCTACGACACTCGCGCTGCTCGTCGCCCTATAGCTGACTGGAAGGGTATTGGCAAAATTGGTGGTGTAAAAGTAGTTGAGAAAGGGCGAGAGGAACAGTGGGTCTCTCATGGTCTTCCTAATCAGAATTCTGAACCTTAGTTCTTAGTGAAGTATTCATAGGCGATGGAGGGTGCAATCTTTTCTCGCTTGACTTACGAACCGGCAGGATGGTTTATGGATACAAAGGCATGCAACAAGTGCCTTGTCTGCTATATTCTAACGGTCTTTTACGCATTCAGGTCTATCTGGCACAGTAACATCGGTCGCCCCTGCTCCCTCTATTTTAGTCTCTACAGCTCTTGACAGATTCTCGCGCGTTCATAGTAGTTATCCACCCCCTTTAGCGCAAGGTGCACGTCAGGATAAAAGGGGCGCGGTCTTGAATAGAATCTTCATGAACAGCATTCCTACAGTTGTCGTATGGGATCAGGATATTACTACAGCGAAACTGGTCACCGATGAAGACGATGTTTGGAATAAGCTGGAAAACGTCGGCGAGGACGACAATGTCACATCATAGCACCACGTCCTACACTATTAATCGTACTTCGTAGCCTAGATTAAAATTTACATCACAGGAGTCAAAGTCCTTCACTTGTACTAATTTCCGATCTTGCTCCTCCAGCTGTGAGCTTTTTCGAACCCATTTTTTCCTGTTTGGTAGTCGAGCAAAGTTTGTTGGATTTCTTCACGCGTAGTCATGACGAAGGGGCCATACTGGAATACTGTTTGATCGAGTGGCTCCCCCGCAATCTATGCCGTGGCATTCCCCCGAATCAATCAGCGGACGGACTCGGACTTAGCCGCCAAGTTATCAACTCCGACTTATGCCAGCGCTGACTTCCGAAAGTTCCCTGATGTAGACCATGAGCCAGATCCAAGTCGATGTCTCTCAAGCTATTGCTACCATTACCTTGAATCGGCCGGGGTCCCTCAATGCCATCACTCCAGCTGGTTTGTGTTATCCTCATTCTGGTCGTGATGGTTCATTTGATCAAAAGAGATGATAGATTACGATGTGTTAGCAACATTGTTGAGAGAAATCGACAAGCGGGATGACGTTTTAGTGACTGTGTTACAGGGTAAGTATCATGTTTGTCTCACGTTGAGTGCTGGTCTCTGAAAAGTTTAGCCACTGGCCGCTGGTTTTGCGCGTAAGATTGAATAACCGCTTTAACAGTGTCGTTCGAACCTTTTCGCACAGTGGTACTGATGTCAAGGACCGAGTGGACGCTGTCAAAATCCCAAATGTCCGAAACTATTTTTTGAAAGGTGCAGCTGGAACGACGACTGACTGTGGTCAAGCCGTGGGTGATTCAGTGATCCGTTGCTGCAGCAATCATTTATTCGATCATTCGATCATTGTGATAGATGTATTCACACCGCAAGATACTGGTGGCCGCCCTTAATGGTCCTGTTATGGGTGTGTACTGGCAGTAACACTCCGCTAATCATCTTGTCGATCTGTTTGCATCCTATGAAGGTATAGCAGCAGGTTCGTGGCATTATCCATCACTTGGGTATCTTCGCCAAGAGACATCCAGCATTTCTTGGATACTTTGACTTCATATATTGCATGCCCAATGCATGGCTTTCGGTTCCTTTTACGTTCCTAGGTCAGCGCAATCATATATCGTACATAATGTGTATCTGATTATATCACCGATGTAGGCATTGTTGCCGAAGGCGGTTCGAGCGTTAGCTTTGTCAACCGCAGTATGTGCATTTCTGCGTCGAAGTCACCGACCCTGAGATTGTTCCAGTGGGTCTCGCAATAGCAAATGAAGTCCTCTTATGGGGCAAGAAAAAGGACGCACAGGAGCTTCTTCAATGCGGTTTCGTAAAGTAATCTTCCCTCATTTCCTCGTCTTTGCGCGATCAATGATCTTACATTCATCTTTGTTTTAGCAAAATATTTCCATCCCAATCTGCAGAATCCTTTCATTCCACAGTGCGGCAGCACCTGCTTGCAGAATTGGACGGCCTTGAACCGAGAGCACTGTTGGTTGTGAAGAAACTCATCCGTGCGGGTTTGCGAGATAAGAATGACCCTGATGCCGTGAATCTCAGAGAGAGTTACGAGCAGGCAGAAAGGTTTGCGAGTGGTATACCGGAAGGGCGATTTGGGAAGATTGCAAGAAAGGAGATCAAACATAAATTGTAGCCCAGGATTCATAAGTAGATAACGTCATTGTGGATGTGTCATGAGTTTTTCGCATGACGTGAGTGCGTTTATTTTACCAGAATTGGAAGGTGGCTGAGCTGAGCGCTGATCACTCGGATGAATGCTGAGCAATTCGTTGCGGAGAGGTATAAAACCTTGCTGTCGACCTCAACCGTTCGAGCAGTGAAACGTTTCCTAGTTCCAGCTTTTACTCTTTGTGTTAGACATCTACTACATCCAAAGATTCAAAGGAATGACACTATCGCGAACTATTGCCAAGAAGGTGCTTGCCGTTGAAACTGCCGAAGTGAATATTCTATATTCTGTTGATTCGAAGTCTCATAACTCACCACATATTAGGGCGCTGGAGCACTTGTTCGACGGTCCATCGGCTCCATGAGTCTCAGGAATTTGTCGCCGTTCTTGATGCTGGACCACTTCCACGTTTCGAAAGGAGCGGTGAGCGTCAACAAAGTTAGTGCTGGGTCCCGGCCTGTGATCTAATCCTCTATTTCTCCGAGGCAGGGGTTTCCTGATCATCCTCATCGAGGTCAAGCGACGGTAACTTACATGTTAGATGGGTGCGTCTCATCATTTCACAGGCAACAAGCTCGGTGGGCTAAACTCAGTGTAGTTCAAGTCGTCACGAAGACTCTGCAGGTCATAAAGGCACCATCGAGACAGGCGGCGTCCAATGGATGTGTGCTGTAAGTATACTAGTTTTGTCATGCGATGTTCTCTTCCCAAACTTTTCTTCGTATGCATTAGGGCCGCGGAATCATTCACGCGGAAATGCCAGTGCATCTCAACGGAGCACCTGACCCAAGGGGCATCCAGCTATGGGTTGATCTACCAAAACAGGTTTGTCGTTCTCGAATAGTAAAAATATGATAGACTCCTCACTGCCCCTTACTTTGAAGTTTAAGATGGTTGTATGTATCAATGTGCACGCTTTCATCGACATCTTGATGATTCTCCTTTTTTATTGCTAGGAACCATCCTACCAAGAACTTGAGCCTGACCAGTAAGTTATCCTTCGTCCTCCTGGGAGATGGCTTTATTTATTGCTTCTAGGATACCTACAGCTTTCCCGGAAGGTCCAGATGGCTCAGTCAAAGTCAAAGTCATTAGTGGGACAAGTCATGAGGTAACTTCTCCTGTAAGACCTCTCGGCGGATGTTGGTTCTTCCATGTCATCTTCAAGAGGAAAGGAACTATTTTTCAAGACATTCGTGAGTACTCTTGGTCTTTCGACTCGCGATCGATTTCTGATGTGCTCTATAGCCATTGGCTGGACTTCATTCATCTATAGTAAGTTCTCTTACCGAGCTATTCCCTGTGGGTCTTTACGTACAGCATCAAATAGTTTTGAAAGGTTCCATCGTCGTAGGCACGGAGTCTATTCCGCAAGAAGTATTCCATACCATCGTGCTCTCCAATAACAAGGACGAATCTGGTGTGTCTCTGTCAGCTGCGGAAGATATTACGGAGTTCGTCCTTGTGAGTGTTCATATTCACTACACCAACTCCTCGAGGCGCTGATTGATTGGGGCATAGATTGCGGGGGAGCCACTCGATCAAACAGTATTCCAGTATGGCCCCTTCGTCATGACTACGCGTGAAGAAATCCAACAAACTTTGCTCGACTACCAAACAGGAAAAAATGGGTTCGAAAAAGCTCACAGCTGGAGGAGCAAGATCGGAAATTAGTACAAGTGAAGGACTTTGACTCCTGTGATGTAAATTTTAATCTAGGCTACGAAGTACGATTAATAGTGTAGGACGTGGTGCTATGATGTGACATTGTCGTCCTCGCCGACGTTTTCCAGCTTATTCCAAACATCGTCTTCATCGGTGACCAGTTTCGCTGTAGTAATATCCTGATCCCATACGACAACTGTAGGAATGCTGTTCATGAAGATTCTATTCAAGACCGCGCCCCTTTTATCCTGACGTGCACCTTGCGCTAAAGGGGGTGGATAACTACTATGAACGCGCGAGAATCTGTCAAGAGCTGTAGAGACTAAAATAGAGGGAGCAGGGGCGACCGATGTTACTGTGCCAGATAGACCTGAATGCGTAAAAGACCGTTAGAATATAGCAGACAAGGCACTTGTTGCATGCCTTTGTATCCATAAACCATCCTGCCGGTTCGTAAGTCAAGCGAGAAAAGATTGCACCCTCCATCGCCTATGAATACTTCACTAAGAACTAAGGTTCAGAATTCTGATTAGGAAGACCATGAGAGACCCACTGTTCCTCTCGCCCTTTCTCAACTACTTTTACACCACCAATTTTGCCAATACCCTTCCAGTCAGCTATAGGGCGACGAGCAGCGCGAGTGTCGTAGCGGCGCACATCGCCAAGTTGTGTACCTGTAAGGAGGTGGTGCTGGCTCGCCGATGATGAAGGCAATATATATGTGAGAGCCGTAATCCGAATGGGTTGACGTAAATCCAGGAAGTCGTTTGGGACCTGCGCATCGGACTAACTGAGTAAAGCTACCGTAAGAGGCCTGGGTTCTGACATTTTTGGCTCGCCATATTTCTCCGGAAAATAATTCGTTACCTCTCTTCCTCTTTTTCGTCGGTGACAATGCCACTGTTGTGTCCTGCGCAAAGGGCGCAAACGCTTTCTCAGTATCCCACACTGAGAGATCTACTTCATCGCCTCCGTAACAGAATGTTTGTTCATCTGAGGAAAGGCGCCAGTCAGATAAACGAGTGGGAAGAGAAGCAAGTTGGGGTGGCGGAGTCTCGTCTTCGTTTCCAACGTCGGTCACCCTTAGTGCTCCACCGGAAGTGCACGAAAAAATTCCCCTATATGTAGATTTAACTTTATCTTACAATAAGAACTAGACAGAAGTGATTTACCTGCCAGATATCTGAAGACCGACGTATTTTTGGTCAGGTTTAAACCGAGACTCTCTCCATTCATGAAGTATTTCCAAATGATCACCCTTCATGGAAAGGGCGCGAGCAGAACCGTCTGCATAAGCTGCAGCAACCTTCCCTTCAAAACACTTTCAATCGTCCTGCACTGACTTTCAAAAACAAAAACTAAAAAATTCGAACCCGACTCAATACCGAGGGCTTGGACAGCGTTCGCTGTTCCGTTCAAGATTGTGCCAGTGTGTAACGTTTTCAGTTCGGTCTGGCTTTTATCAGTTGCTCCGGTAGCACGGTACTGCAGAGATTTAATGTTGCCTAGCTCATCGCCAGTGAGGAAACGAAGCATTTGGAATGGCTGTGACACAAGCGTTACGTCAGTCTCACTTGCTTGATTGCTGAAGTCCTACTGTTCTGTGATGGATGGTTCCTTGAAGGAGCTCGCTAAACTTGAGAAACTGATCGCGAAATCTTCAGCGAAGGGAAAGTCTACTTCTATCGACGATTCTCTGAGTTCATTGCTCGACTCTCTGCATGAGGCGAAAGCCCACATCGAGGCTCATGGAGTTTCTGAGGATACCGTCGTGCAGCTAGCACAGACAATGGAGGCAAAAAAGAAGGAAGTGGACGACAAGCAAAAGGAATCGTATAACTCTTTGTCTCGCTTGGGTAAGGCTCTAGACAAAGTGAGTGATTCTGGAAGACGGTTATCCGGCAAGCATATTTGACACACGGTCATTCAGAAATTCTCAACGCCCCTGCCAGAATACTCCCCTCTTTTCTCTTCACCAACATCGGTAACAGCTTTCGAGCGGACAATTGCTCTTCATTTCCTTCGGACGGGACAATTCGCTATAGCCGAAACTTTCCTTGAGGTTGAGATAATCCTTCTGCATGTCCTTGTTAGGCTCATGTTTTATCTTTGAAACCAGGAATCTGGAGTAGAAATCTCCCTTGAACTGCGTGCACAATTTCTTGAACTCCATCGTATACTCACTGCTCTCAAAGGCCACGACATTGGCCCCGCTCTACAGTGAGTATATTAAAACTGCATTGTCCTCGGCCATTTCGAAGTAAATTTGTTGATTTCAGATGGGCAAGGAAGAATAGATCGTTTCTGCAACCCCGGTCGTCACCACTCGAATTCCACCTTCACCGATCCCAGTATATGCGCCTCCTTTTGTCTTCAACCCCACCAAACATCCTCTCAGCGTTGTCTTACGCAAACGCGACACTTAGATCATTTTGGTCTGATTATTCAACAGAAATCAAGCGTCTCATGGCATGTGTCGCCTATTTGCCTTTGACTCGACTGCGAATGTCACCGTATAGTGATTTGGTTTCACCCTCTTTGCACCTTGACCTGGGGCCCCTGTTTGCGAAGGAATATTGCACAAGTCTAGGAATGAGCAGGCAGGTGCCATTGAGGGTGGTGGGGGATATCGGAGGTGGAGGTGCTCTAGCTCGCATAGAGAAAGGAAGGAAAGTTATGAGGGAGCGAAAAAGCGAATGGAGCCAAACGGACGAGTTACCAGTCAGTTCCTGATATCTTTGTTAGTCCTTCTATCTGTTGACGGTTCGTCATCTCAGATCGAGATACCTTTACCCCCTGAAAATCGGTATCATTCAATATTTGCTTGCCCAGTTTCAAAGGAGCAATCCAGTGAACAAAATCCACCGATGATGATGAGCTGCGGTCATGTCATCACGAAGGACAGTCTGCAGAAGCTAAGCAAACCAGGCGGGTGAGTGTCCGTCGCCTTCAACGCTGACTCACCTTGATGTGATGTAATCGACAGACGTGTCAAGTGTCCTTATTGTCCTACAGAATCACAGCTGGGAGCAGCTTTGCGAGTATACTTTTAACCACAGTTGCCAATAAATAATGACTGTAACTAGTTCACTCAACATGTTCAGGTGCTGACTGTCATAATATATATCTGCTTGACATTGTCACATTGATCTGGCAAAGCATATTGTTGCCTCATATTCTGAAGATGGATACAATATGACAGTCAATTGAAAAGTGGCAAATCTTCACCATCAACACGGTACATGCGTGTTTCAACCCTGGCAAGCATCGCTGTAACCCTAGCAGACCTCACAACACCGTCCTGGATGAGTGACCTGAAGTCAGCCTTGGATACCACATGGGCAAGGCTTGCAGAAGTTGGCTGGAGACTGTGTTTTTCAGCAACCATTTGGTCAATGAAATCATGCAAATCATGGGGGATGGACTGGTAGGCATTTATGACCACAGGGGTTGCATTTGGCCTTCGAGCAAAGTAGCGCAAGTCAAAATCTGAACATTAGACCAAGGTCAGTAATGGTTATGCTGGACTCTGAGAACTCACAGTTGCAAATGCCTTCTCGAATAAGACCCACCCTTATGCCATTTCGAAGTGATTCCCACAGTTCTCCAGTAGAACCTAAAAGGCTGTAAGTCTGATTTCAGGTCAAATGCAAGAGTAGGCACCTTCAAGAATGTGTCCAATGGTCTCCCACTTTTGTAGAACTTCTCTCTCATTTTGTAGCATTTCCCTCTCATGTTGTAGCTCAGCCCTAAATGCTGCTAATTCATTCTGTAGCAATTTTGCATCAGATCTGGCACCTTTCACATCATTCTTCAGCTGATCAGCATGCTAGTGTCTTTCCAATGAGTGGCTGAATTAAGTGTGCTAGATGTGAATTCAGCACACCTCAACATAAGTCAACTGATGATGATTTGTGATGTCACTTGTGTTGACTGAAGTGACCTTGTCAGCATCAAGCTCTGCAGAGGTGTTTCCGGCATCCAGGGCAGCGTCTTTGAAAGAAGGGAATGAGCCTAATCTGTTTTAGGGAACTAGAACAGTCTTTGTTTTGTTATTAAGGGGCATGTTCTTGGCACATTGCAGTTGTTGTGTTTCCGGTCGTGGTGCTTGATGTCTAATTTCTGGCCGACTCGCACCTCTCCACCATCCAGACCGTTACAATTCACTCCTGCTGATGTCTCACGTTCTTCAGTTGTATCAGTGCCTGGCCTTACTAGATTGACTCACGAGGACGTCAGAATTATAGACGCCGTCATCGAACGCGCCTCACCTTCCGCGACCACATTTTTGGCTATATTCAAGGCTTATAATGACATTCTGCTGGAGCACGGCTTGGATCCTCATGAGGTTACTTATTATGGAAAGTTGCTGAAGCTGGGGACGCTGAAGGCAAAGACATGGGGAGAAAAATGGAGAATTGCTAAAATTCAACTTGGATATACGGATGGTTACGAACGCTCAGATGTCCTTCCGATGGCACACCATCAACCCAACAGCACGACCTTGCCATTGCAGCCTCGCTCAATGATTAGTTCCACAAACTCTCTTGGTCTTGATATTGGGACTTCGGGTGCGGGTTCCAAGTTTCACGCAACGCCGCAGGTCTCAGGCTTGGACCACGATATGATTACTTGGGAATCTGAGACTTCCGAAGATCGGGTCCCGTCTTCCACGCTCCCTTCATACCGCGCCGCTATCACTGATACGCCATCTTATGTGGTACCTCGCGCTCGTCCTAAAAGAGATCGCCTGTTGGCCTCGCCTGCCGTCACGCCGTCGGTCGCCCGCAAAACTATTGCCCAAGCCAGGGAACGTAAGGGAAGCATTATAAACGAAGAAGATGCTTGGCACAAAATCAAAATGTCACGAGACGAGAAGGAGGCGGACATTTTTCGTGAAGATAAGCTTGTCGAGCGTTGCTGGGAAGTCTGGAGACAAGGTTTTCATTGGATTCATGTGCGTCGTATTCTTTTCTTCTTTCTGATCAATAATCTCAGTTCTATCAGACCACGAACGAACAAGTCGGCCAGGCACGAGACACTCATCTCATCCGTTTGAGCATACACCGCTGGCGAAATTTAGCAGCCTCGCGTATACAGGCCTATCAGCGAGTCGCTACTCTCGCAAACGATCGCTCCTTGAAGGTGGCATTTCATTCATGGGCTCATAAGCTCAAGGCAAAAAGGCAAGCTACGTGGCAGGACGGGATGCGGATGAAGATGAAAATTATTCGAGAGAAGAGAGAGGGAAAGTTGAGGAAGGATGCTTGGGCAAAGTGGCGACAGTCTTATCGATCACATCTCTCTGGTCAACATTATACTGAACGCTTGGTAATCCGGTTTTATCGGCGATGGAAGGAAAGCACGTCCAAGATAGATCACATGGAGGCTACTGCAGATGGGCACTTAGATTTAATAGACGGGAGAACTGTTGAGAGGTGTTGGAATTATTGGAAGAGGGTGATAGAGATAACGATGTCGGAGAGGACAGTTGCAGAAAGAGTCGGTTTGAGGGTAACGAGAAAGGTTGTGAATATTTGGAGGAAACGCCTGTGAGCATAAATTGACATGGTCTACAACCGACTGCTCACGTCAATGTTGGTACAGACATGATATTCACATTTCAGACGCTTACTACGATTTAGTCTTGAAGAAGCGCGTAATGAGGTCGTGGAAGGCGGCTCGAGATCGGATACGAGTATGTTTCATTGTATTCATATCACGGAGAAATTCGCTGACCGCTGGCCGCAGAGCTTGAACAATCGAGCGCTCAAGCATCTTGCCCGTCAGGATGTTGTACTGATAGGCGCGATCACCAGGGTATGGAAAGCTCGCGAACGCGGAAAGTTGCTGGAGAGAGTCAAAATAGTCCGGCTGGTCAAAGCTGCTTGGGTGGCGTGGACCCAGCGTATGCAAGCGCAGAGGCGGCTTGAAGGTCAGCCTTTTTTCCATGCTACATTGATGGGAAATGGGATTAATGTGGAATGAACCATCAGACCTCGCGCTTGCCTTCTCGTTGCGTTCGAATTCTTTTCTTGCATCGTCCATTCTCCAGACTTGGCGTCAAGTTCACGCAACCCATCGTAACGCAAGCTCCTATGCTATCCAGTATTACTTCACGCGGCTCCAATTCAAACTGCTGCTTATCTGGCGGATCCAACTCCGGTCGAAATTTCAGCTGGCGAAAAGGGCTAGAATAACTGAGAGGTTCTTTTCCACTAGGCGAGCCTGGAGAATGTTAAGGGCGAAGTTTGACAGTCGACGACGACAGAGGAAGCTCCAAGAGTTCGACAGGTGGAGACTTCACAAATGCTTTCAAGGTGAATTCAGCAATCGCGCTCTTGGTAGCTCACCTGACTTTTGGTACAGTTTGGCTGCAACGGAGTCGACAGAAAGTTCAACGCAAGCTAGCGGAGCAAAAGATCCACCGTCTGGTAGACATAGTTCGTACTTCCAATCCCAACGGCTCTTTCGTTGCTGACTGGAGCCGTTTAGCGTATCTTAAAATCTTCACTATCGCGGTGGACAAACCGGGTGATTGAAGTCAAACTTCGCGAGCTTGAGGTTGCTCAAAGAAGCGAACATCTTGTTCTTGTGTATGAATCCTGTAATGCCTCGCTATATTCGCTAAAGCTTATTTATAGGTTTGCATTCACAAAGTGGAAGGCCGTCTGTGTGCGACACGTCGAAGAGATCAGTCTTATGGAAAGTTATCAATTTGTCAAGCGGGAAGGTGTGTCATCTTCATGTACTGGTTAACCCCGTTAATCGTGTCCACAGAGAATATCAAGCGCATGTTCCATCACTGGATTGCTGCTGCTCGTGCCTTGCGTCATAGACGTACGACTTTGCAGCATAAGGAAGACGAGGTCAAGCAGGGACGCCTTGCAGTTGCCTGGGACCGGTGGAGGGACCGCTTTAGCAATGAAAGACTACGTCCGATCGTGAGTGTGAAGATGCTCCCTGGAATGCGGCTTTGCTAAGTAAAAATGTTTAGGAACGTGTTGTCATCACACAAGGTCAGAACAATCTACTGTTCCAAACATTTGGAGTATGGCATTCGAAAACAAGGGTTCGTCCCTTCGATTTTTAATTTATGTTATCTCATCATTTCTTTGGAGCAGTCCCTTCCTGCCATTCGATTTCATGCTTCTCGTCTTAAAGTAAAGTTCTGGCGACTCTGGAGGGGGGCTATGCCTAGAGCTCTTCAAGCAAAGGAAGCACGTGGAATGTATCGACGGTCAATTCTATGTGTGTATCCATCCTTCATCAGAAAATGAAGGTTAACTCGCCGAATCCTAGCGCAAGCTTTAGATAAATGGCTTCAAACATACAAGACAAAGATTGCTCTGAAAGCGGTCGCGTAAGTTCTCGTGCAACGCTTGTAATCTCCAACTAAGGTTTTTGCAATAATACAGTCGAGCTAGATATCTACGTCTTCCTACCACAGCTGCTCGAACGATTACTGCGTCACGATCAATATCCGCTCGGCCGACGAAAGCTAACACTGCATTCCCTCGAAAAGCGGACACATCCAAGGACAGCGTTGCGGAAGCTGGACCCAGCCGATCCCCACCACCACCACCACCACCACCGAGGATACCCTTACCGAAGGCGAACCCCTTTACAGCGAGGCCACGCTCCGAGTCAGGGTTATCCCGCCCAACGTCATCAAATGGTCGAATAGTTGGATCCAGTCCTACGCACTTCAGCGGGTTGTCGGGGCTTAGGCGGGAACCAAGTCCAACGAGAGTGTCCCGACCACACAGTTCTGCCGACAGCGAGGGAGGCAAGAACAGGTTATGGTTTGAGCTCAAAGAAGTTCAGAGAAAATCTCGTCCTTTGATGAACCGTTCAAGGTCACGATCGAAAGAACCTCCATGAATTACGTTGTTCAAGAAGGCATTCAGTTTTATGATATAGTTGTCAAGTAATTTTCTTGTAAATGTATGTAGCGCATCGTGATTCGTCACTACTTCCCCTAGATATACTGCCTCCCTGGTGCAAATTTTAGTCTGTTTAACTTGACCTTGGAGATCATGCCATTATGGCGTTCATTAACTCTGGGGCACTACAACCCGACGTGCCGCAACGATTCACTATAGCCAGCTGCAAGAAAGCTTGGTGGCAATCGTGGCGTAACCTAACGGTGGTACGCACCTGCAGTCGAAATTCAGGAGTTTCGATAATATTGCCATCCTACCCAATTTGCGATGACAAATTGGGCGCCCAAAGGAATCACGAACAGTGCAAAGTACTTGTAGTGCGTATCATTTTTCAGAGCGTCCAAAGCCTGTGTATAGAAGCTGTTAATATACTATGAGCAAGTAAGCGGACACACGTAGTTGCCAGTCAAAGGCAAAAATGCGCTGAAGAGTACGGCGT
The DNA here is from genome assembly GCA_963555575.2 of Hygrocybe coccinea. Taxonomy (NCBI): domain Eukaryota; kingdom Fungi; phylum Basidiomycota; class Agaricomycetes; order Agaricales; family Hygrophoraceae; genus Hygrocybe; species Hygrocybe coccinea. Next base: position 2,488,998 of record OY741990.2, on the reverse strand, counting down.
AACCTGCAAATACAAAGAAGAGTAGGGAGAGGAATATGATGGGGTATCCTGCATTGAACCCCATGGGAGGACCGAAAACTCTCGCGTGTGAATATCATTGCCGATGTTCAGTATATTATAATTGGAAGGCAGTTTATAACATTCAACTTCAAATTTCTCTGGAGACAAGCCTTTGCTACCTTTCCTTTGGCCAAGATCTTCCACTATCAATATTCAATGAGTATGTCAGACTCGCAGTTACAGCCACCGGGAGGAGAACAGACTGGGTCTGTGTCCTGCTTTAAAGGAGTCGAAAGCAAATTTCTTACGGGTTCTTTTTAACTACCCCAGAAGCATTGCCGACTCAGGTTCAGTCTCCCCCTCTCTTCCAGAAATACCCGCAACAGACTTGGGACTATCATTGGAACTTCAGTTATCGCTCAATTCCATTTTACCTCCTTCGGACCCCGAGTAAGTCTACCCAATCCTTCGTCTGGTATCAACCCATAAGTATCAGGACCATGATGAATCAGATGGTTCGCAGAGTCGTAAAGGTCCACAAACGGGCCAGCAACGTTATGAAATTGGCTCAGGAGAATGAGAAACTGGCAGCACAACTCAAAGGCATGACCGATAGACTGGAGGCCGTGGAGCGAAAACGCCAAGAGATAGCGAGGAAACAACAAGAGGAAAAGATGATTGAAGAAGGAGCACTGAAGGATCAACATGTATTAAAGGATGAGGAAGAAGCATTGGAAACTGAGGACGATGCATGGAGGGTCGAGGAACATGTATCGAGCAACGAGGATGCATCAAACGCTGGACAGGGTGATGCATCCGATTCTCGAGTCAAAGAAAACGATGCATCGTCGTGATCGTCGTCTTCTCAAGCCGTCCGTTCATTTTCTGTGCACGTCATTAAATCGCATTTCTCTTTGTTTTCACACTCTCACCGATACTTATTGACCGGAATCCATTTTGATGATGAGGCATTTATCCTGCCAAGCTTAAGTTTCCCTGTGACCAAGCTTGAGTCCACTGCACACACACTTAACACTTTTAGTTGCTAGGCGTCCAACCACGCAGTAGCTGTACACGAAAATCTCTTTCACCTCGCCATTCGTTCACTCTATGGACCAGTTCAGTCATTCTTCTCATCTGACGATCGCGTCAGGTTGCATGATGTCAAAATCATGTTCCTTACATGTTGTACCAGGACCATCACCCCCGCCGCCTCCGAGACATTCAATGTTGTTTTTATCGGGGCAGGAAACGTCATGTTCGGTACGTGTACCATCAACCCGTCTGTAGACTATCGCTGAATTAGCATAGGATCTAATGAAGGTCCTTGGAATCACTCCCTCCGTCTTGAACAGCAAGTCTCATTAACCATGTTGACCGCACTCGCTTTACCAACCTTCTCAGAAAGCTTGGCTCGCGCCTCAAAGTTGTAGCTGTTATTGATCTCGCAATCGATCGTGCAACCACAAATCTGTACAAGAAACACAGTTCCCTTGCCGCAACTGCATACCAAGATACTCGTGTTTTTTCAGCCATCGAAGACTTTGCGAGTGTCATGTCTTCAACAGAACGACCGCGTGCTGTAATCATTGGCAGCCCTCCCATGTTCCGAGGGAGCACAAAACCAGGAAAGGACATCGAGATGAAAATTCTCCAATTATTCCCCGGCGTCGCTATTTTTACCGAGAAACCCATCGCGACAGGCCCGATAACGGAAATCCAGGAAACATTCGAAGTTGCAAAGTCTATTGCCGATTCCCAGGTGCTTTGCTCTGTTGGGTTAGTATTTTGCATTTCATTGCAATACCCCAGTAAACTCGGTTTGTAGATACATGTTGCGATACCTTAAAGCAGTCCAAATGATGAAGAAAATCATTCAAGATAGCAATCTAACCGTCATGGCAACTATTGCTCGTTATGCATGCGCATACCAATCAATTGCCAAGCCAGATTGGTGGGACAAGTCCAAGAGGTAACTGCTTCACTCCAACTCTGCTTTCTCCTATCATATTCGCCATTCCTCAGCGCAGGCCCAGTTGTCGAACAAGGAACTCATTTTTGTGATCTCTCACGTTATTTTGGCGGCGAGGTCGACCTGTCCACTATCAGCGCCCATTCTCTCGAGTGGAACGAGAACGCAGGTTACCTCTGCAAAATTCCAATTGATGATGGTAAGATAGCACCTGTCAACAGAATTCCGCGGGTTACTGCTGCTACATGGTACGTGTCAAAACTGCCCGTAGGTTGATTAATGTGATGGGCTACTTAGGAAATACCACAACGGTGCTGTGGGCAGCTTTACACACCTCGTTGCTTTGCATGGAACAAACTACAGCGGCGAATTCGAAGTTTATGCTGATGGATACTGTTTAAAGTATGTTGCACCTAATCGCTTCTTTCTTCATCTTGTCGAGCGGGCGATAGACTTGTCGACCCATACGTCCAACCTGCGTTACATCTCCGAACACCTGAAGATGACAAGGAACACGTCATCGACTTTTTTGATGATGATCCCTTCCTCTCAGAGGTATACCTTCATCCCTCTTCTTGACTTGCGACTTGTTTAACGTAAGGACTTTTCAGATCTCAGTTTTCATTGACGTCATCGAACGAGGCTCTGACAGCGCGCAAATTCTGTCCACATACGAAGGTCCGTCTTTCACGTCCTTGTTTAGAAATGGTGCTTGATCATTGGTGTCAGATGCATGTCGGACATATGAAATGACTTGGGCAATTCGCGAAGCTAGCGAGCGCGGAAACATTAATACTTCTTAATTCTGAAAACAATCCACCACCCTGAGCAAGATTGCATGAACTCTGATAAGACAGTGGGTAGCCGAGAATCTACTTTGTCTCCCCTTGCTGCTTAGCGAGCCCAACGTCCTTGTCCTCTACGCGAGCTCTTGATGCTTTCCCTTGATCTGATTCTTCTGTTGTTTTCCTTCGCTTTGCGGATTTAGCCTTTTCTCTCTTGGCTTCTTTGTCCCATTCGTCCTGTAAATGTGCTTTCAGTGTCGGGAGATTCTTCATAGCGTGGCCGCATCGCCAGCAAGAAAAGTCCTCTTTGAGAATGGGCTCGTATTGGTTTTCCTTCAGGTCTGACATCTACGTAAAGAGAATCATTGTTTCGCAGTGACCATACCTAGGAAATGCCCACCGTAATATAGTAAGATGGTTCAGCCTCTAGCCATTCAAGAACCTGCTCCAAGTGTATGAAGAATCCAAGTTTGGGATGAAACGAGTTGTAATGCTTTTTCGTTTTTAATGCTGGGGAACATAAATCATTTGAAATGACATGCAAATGAACGTGCCTACGCCGGAATTAGCATATCGAATTTGAGACGGTAGGAACATACTCCATGGACGGTACAGCATGAAACCCAGTCCAGATCCCCCACTTGAAACCATATCTGGACATCATTTCCTCCTCGATCATGTTCTTGACATTCTTTGCGTGCTCCTCCAGGTCGAGGATGACTTCCTTCGCGCGCTCCTTGTTGCTTTTCAGCAAACTTCGCAAGTTTGCCAACTCGAAGGTAGTTAGCGGCGGGACGAGGCGGGGTACAATGAGAAAATGGAAAATGGACTTCGGGTACGCATCAAAGAGAGCTAAGGACTTTGGGGTGCAAGTAAAGAGAACCGAAGCTGGTAGCGTTTCAGGCTTTGATTTTCGAGCGTAAGCGCCGAGGGCAGTCAGGTTGGACATCAGGATAGCTGTGATACGATGAATATACTCATCCACTTGCGAAGAACGTACTCACGACCTGTTGGGAGTATATCTATCACCCTCAGGTAGAGTAGTGAAGGGGTGAATAAATGATACCTCCTTACATATTTATTGTTTATTTATCCTACAAATCAAGTCACTTGGCACTGTACAAGAGATTCATTCCAACGACGTGTATATGTATGAATAGAACTAATAGCAACAACAAATGTCCATTAGGATTTCCAAGTCTCACCGGCCGGCCTTCAATAAGCCCCTGAGGTTGTCGCTCAGGAGTGGCATGTTCAGCCGTGGTCGATTTGAACTGTCCAACGTCGAAGTTCCCCGCCGACGGATAACGTTGTCAGATCCTCCAGTTTCTTCCGCTCGACGACGATCGATGTCTGCAACGAGCTGTGTAAAGGAGAGGAATAAAACCTCAGCTTGAGCGAGTGTCGTGTCCAGTTCAATGGTCATGCTGAGTTCATTGCAGTACTGCCATAAATATTTATGAGCCATCAATCCTCCATTCACATTTCTCAAGCAAACCTTTAATATTTCATCGAACTGGACAACCGTAAGAACAAATTTATCGGTCGACAGTGAACGACTTGCCTCGACTAGATACCTCATGATTACGTCCCTATGTGACTCCAGTATGGCGAGGGCCACAAAGAGAACGAACTCGTTGCTGTAGTAATCTGTCCACAAAACCTCCCATAAGCGCACAACATCGTCAAAGGGAAACTCCCGCTTGAATGCGATGAGAACCCAACTGGAATATACAAATCAGCCTCGGACACTCCATTCAGTTACAGTGTCAACGACACACCGGAAGCAAAAGAAAAGATTGAGCCCATCTGTCTTATCTAGAAGCCGAACATGTTTAAAAATGTGCGAAGGAAGAGCGAATTTGTTAGCAAACCTAGATGTCGATAAAGTTCTGGATCCATCACACCAATCAGCTGTTGCAGTGTCAACAATTGTTTTTTCATTCCGCTTTGATCCCGTGAAAAGTTCTGCTTCTATATGGTCACCCAGTCAATTATTTCCCGTTATTCGTAAGAATGAAACCAAACGCGTACCATCCTGTTCATCACCTCCACAAAACACCAGAATGTTGACTCCTCGTCCGAACCCATGACAACGTAAACTGGAGCACATAGATCCGACATTCCCTGCACATAACCTTCGTTCCCTTCTCGGTTAGCATACATTGAACATGAACAGCCATATACGACCACCAGAGATAGAAGACGAACCGAGTTCTTTCTCATAAAAATGGTAACTCAACAGGATTCCCGCAAGACGGTCGATGTGTTCATTACTTGGTGACTGTGCACCAATGTCGCACATGTTCGGGGATATTGTAGTGTGCCGTTTGTATGCGTCGTCCCCGATGTCAAGGGGGGATGCTGATGACGATTCGGGGTCAGAAGTGGCAAAGAGAGGATGTGTTCGATCCGTTCGACGGCAATCGACATCGATTCGATGGCGCTCCTGAATAAAGTGGGCTTCAATGCGTAAACATAGGTCAATGGGGTTGATTTCCTGACCTCCATAATATCTGGCTGATCGAATACTTCGGGTTTACCACACCATTCGTTCTTTAACTCCTGGTAGCGTTTTCTACGAAACCTATCAGCTAATGCAACGCTCTAAGCAAACAATAGTTACCGTTTATTCTCCCAACTCTTGGCTCTTTCTTCACCAGTCACATCCCACTCAAATACCCCAAGTACAAATGGCCAAATCTTCTTCCTGATATTCCCATGTGGACTGATCCCTCTTCGAAACACTTCACGTTTCATCTCTTCGGCCCTCACTCTCGGCCGCCCATCCTCTGCGAACCATTTCGACCAGAATTTCTCATCAACAGGGTGTGCAGGATCCCTCGAGGATTTAGGTGTGGGCAGGTTTGAAGTGGAGTGCAACAACTCGAATATACCGAGAGATGAACTTTCTTCTGCCATGTCGGGGGAAGACGAGGGTAGAGCCTGAGCTTCACGTCGTCGAGCGCGTTCACCTTCCTCTGCGACGATACGAGCCCACCGAGCGAGATACACACGGGCGCTCTCAAATTCACCAACGCCGCCTTTTTCCACCCAACTGCCCCATTCCCACTCGCCATTGGCATTGACAAGGCTCTTAACAGGATCAGGCAGGTGAGGGATGATGGGTTTTGCGAGGGGATGGGACAAGATATTTTGTGCAGCATGGCGTGTTGCTCTGGTGATATTCGAGAATGACTGTAAGAGCGCCATGCGTGCCTGAGAAGGGGTCTGAGAAACATTTGTCAAGGACGGAGAGAGAGAGCGGTGGAGGACAGAGGAATGCTGTGAATATGGGTTGGGTGGGGTTGAAAGTGGACGTGGTCGGCGGTGTGCTGGAATGGGTGAGTGAGAGTTTGCATATGACGATTGAGCGAGTATATCATCAACCGCATCATCAGCAAAAATTAGCGTAGAGTGCGTTTCTATGTCTGCTCGTGAAGGATCTACTAAAAATAGAGATGGCTGTAGTGTGGAACGCAGTATATGGGCGTAAGAGCGTAGGCGAGTGAGAAGGTCTTCTCCACCCCAGGAACTCCCCGATTTCTGGGGTTGAGAGGTAGAGGAAGAGGAGGAAATTGGCGGGTAGGTGGGTACATCAAGTCGTGCGCTGTTGCTGCGGGCAAGTCTGGGTGGCGATGGAAGTGTATACGAGCGCGATTCATCGTCGTGAAAGTAGAGCGTGGGAAGGGTATCTCCGTTGATGAGATTGATACCGATTGACCCATCTGTTCAAGAAGAACATCAAAAAAGTGCTACAAATATTGTGGCCGAGGTACTTACACCATGACGATAACGACGGAGGGTGTACAATTAACGAATATATGGAAGTCAATGGCACTGAAAAAGCATAAGACTCAGGTCTTTGAGTCGGAAGATCGATAAGGACAACATCTTTGAAACGAGAATGTGATAAGTGTATGAGAACATGGATTGTGATGTTGCGTACCTTCGTCTTCCTCATCCAAGATCGCTTTTTCTTCAATTTTGACGAACTTGTCCCACTCTGTCGTTCCCCTCTCGTGCAGCAAGGTCTCTGGAATCCATGCAAGCAAATAGATGGGATTCACAGCCTCCTGTGTTCCCATCAGCATGTGTCGTTTTCTGGAAGGCTACACACACCCGTTTCACAAGAGACACAAAACCTGGGATATTGTCCCTAGCGTAAGCCGTCGGGTTCACATATACCTTGGATTTACTATATACTAGGCGATACTTGTCTTCTTCTGGGAACCCTGATTGCTGAGGAGATCTGGCGGATCTGTCGGGTAAACGCTCGATCGCTACCATAGAGCCAAACTGCCAAAGGAATGAGTTAGCAAAATAGAAAAGCGAGTGATAACGTACAGAAACGGTGGACAGAGAACCGTCGTATGAAGATGGGTCTTCGACCATCAAAAGGTGTTACTTATGTATCCAACTGCGGCTGCGCGTCTCAGGCTGTATCACGTGGCTACCACTTAAAATATTGGGCCTGTCTCAAGGTTGCACTATTCTTATTGCCTGCAGTTTCGACTTGAGTTACCTCTCAAAATTGGACCATCTTCCCAGGTTCGTTTTGAATAGTATGCCAGCTGCACGAGCAGTAATGGATAGCAAGTGGTGATAGAGACAAACAAAGACTGTCAATTACTTCGAAGACGACCACACATTCCGGAGGACTAAAAAACGAACTCAGGGAGGGAATGCCAAGAGAAAACACTTGACTTACGTCCTGCTTTTGTAGCCAACCGGTTGATAGAGTCATCGCTTTCGCCCTGCGAGCGCACCTGTCCGCAAAGAGCAAAAGTTGTCGATGTGTTCAAAGCCAGGCCATTCGAATCAACGTCCGCAATGCTGATTTGCACAGAGGCGTGATCCTTAGATGTGATGAGACGGTCTAGATAACGTTTACATAGTCAACATTTTTATCGTGCACTGTGTATTTCAGACATACTTGTTGCTGCACATTTGCGAGGGACATAAAGATCTACAAGAACGCCCTGATAACACGGTTTATAAGTGTTGTAGCCTGTTTTCTCGTTGCATAATGCACCTACCTGATCGTTTTCCATTATGATTTGAAGGATCGTGGTTTTGGGCTTGGACTTGGCAGACAAGCGTATGGCGCGTGGGACGAAATCACAAAAACTGTACAGCTGTTCACACGTGTCCCTAATAGCAAATACCATTATATCCATGAATGGACATCAAAATACATATTATGCTATCTGGTTACTTCATTGTCTGTTCCGTGTTCATCACTTACTACGCCCTGCCCTTTCCTCCATACTTCCTCTAATGGCTCTGGCTCAGCTCTCCGCACGGTGCCACCGAGCTCCAAATCCTGGTCGGCACCAATGTTGTCGTCCCGGTATGGCTCAACTCTCTCTGCTACGGTATGAGGTCTGTCATGCGAGGGAGTGCGATGGTGTGTAGGTAGGATTTCCTTGACTTCGAATCGGATATCGGGTGAATAGGGTCTGTGGGATAACGTCGAGCCAATTGAGGGATAGTATTGACGGTAACAGAAATACGAGACAATGAAGCCTAATAACGAGCCAGCCACGACGTCATGCCAGTGATCTGCAAGCCAATAGATGCATAAGAGCTCGATTTCCTTTGACAGAAATATGCCCGACACTTACGTCGGTAGTCCATGGTCCGCGAGATGGCAACGAGGGACGCAGCAGCAAGAGGTGTCAATGAAAGCCATGCCTTGCCCTGAAAGTTTCACAGGCCAGTCAAACGACGCAATACATTGTATATTGTAGAAACTCACGGTGTATCCCCTCTTATCAAAAAGATGCAGTTTTCCTGCAAGATAAAAGCTGAAGAATCCGAGTCCGGCGAAGGAAACTGAACGGAAGAACCAGAATTGGATAAGTTTGGCACCACAAACAAGCTTGAAACGTACGGCTAGAATGACCGCTGGGGAAGCTTCTAAAGCCATCACGCATGATGGCCTCGTCGGTTTGAGTGCAAATGGCTGCAGTGGAAAGTCCATATACCGGGTCATGCGACCCGGGTATGGGGATACAACGGGCAATAATATCTGTGGACCAAGCAAAATCATTGATTAAATATGAGAAAGATATCGAGTGGATTACCAGGACGGGGACGCCCAACGGTAATTTTGGTGAACTGAGTGATAGAACCAGCGATAGCAAGAGAAAGTATCACTAGGAATGTTTGTGATCAAGGACATTTGAAGGAGAAGCAAATCAGTAGACTAACATCCCAGAGTACCGTTGTGTAAATCCCACCATGACCGGATGGTGATCAAGTTCATAAGGGGTTGCAAAACAAGCGGGGCAACAAAGGCGATCAAGTACAGAGCACTGTCCTGTTTAGTTTGTCAGATAGATGGTCGTAACATACGGCAGGCGGCGTACTGGTACTCTCTCTTTTGTTGCAAACCTAGAAAGGTAATAAATGAGATGAGTCTTGGGTCTTGGCGTAGACGAAGATATTTACGTATGGAGTAATCTGTGGACAGGGTTCTCAGCAACTAAGCCCGTGAGAGATAACAGATACTAACGATGTATCCGTCAATGAAAATGAGCGCCTGAAACCAGACACGACGTTGAGAGAAAAGAAAACAGCCCTACGCGAGTGAGCTGAATACAACATCATTCTTTGGGATACAGCCGAGACATACGCTAATACGATTGTCAAGACCCTATGGCTTCATGTCAAGACTGGCTGACTGACATGGTGAGATCGAGACGCTTACCAGTCGGGTGCATAAGATAAAATAAGTCTTCGAACTAGTGCAGTGTTGCGAGGAGAACCAGGTTCTCTGGTGAAAAAGGAAGGCATGTTGAATGCAAGTTGTTGGGGCCATCAGCTGCTATAATATACGGAGGCGAAAGACCACGTGCTTGGTGTTTTGACGGAATAAGTGCCAAATTTAGTCATTGTTCTGTCCCAATATGGAACTTTTTGTTTAAATTGCACATTCCTGGTGAGCTCGGGATACAGGCAATGCACTGGCAAAACCGATACAGCCGAGCCCCACTGCTAGATTGTTATCAACATGGAGCACACCATACCTACCACCTTTGAGTGGTATCCAGGTAAGCTGTCTATCCACCTGTTGCGGTCCCTGTTATGAACCAGCACTTGAGTTGGCAGATTTTGACAATATTCTTGAACAAATCGCATCGACTGATGATGTTGTAGGGTACGCTCTTGTTGACTTTTCGTACAACAGCTCGGCTCAGAATAACATGTAGAATAGAATGGACCACGTTGCGGGACGTCATCAAGTATAAGTTAGACAAGGTATGCTCGATAATCCCCTTTCTTTCCTCTCGAATATTCATCGTCGCAGAATGTTTCTCTGTTCTTGTCAGATGCTGGACAACCAAGACCCGGTCCTCGTTCATTCTCGCCCCAACCACTCGCTTCTGGAGGCCTGAAGCTACCACCTTTCCCCCCTCGGAACAGGGACGAAGCGAACATCATCGAATCCAACTTAATCGAATCGAACATTATCGAAGCACCCATAAGCTTCATGAATGAGCAGCAGGCGGATGGTCTCAAGCGAGTTATATTCTCTCAGTTGCACGAGTTTCAAGAGTAAGTCTCAGCCCCAACCATGCTTCCAATCATCGGATGAGAACTAAAAGCAGCCCGTCACGTCGACAGGTACCCTCCGTTCACAATACAGCGAGTGTGTGAGTTGTGCCTCTACCCACAACAACACTACAAATCTGTTGGAAAATATCTCCGTGCCGTGGAAAAGGCACTTCTCGTCACTTCGACGGCGAACGTGTTCCCGCCTTTGACTGAAAAAGAGAAAAATCCCTTTCTCGGAACTACCATCTCAATGGGACCTACTTCTCAAACGGCGCCCAGCACGCCATTATTCTCCCCTATCCCTTTCCTTCACGAAGACGCAAGGAGATCAAAGTCACGTAGTCCTCCACCATCGCCGCTTGTTCTCGGCACTGGTATCTCCAGCATTGTCGGAGTGGAACAGAAGGGGTTGGGCTTGGTGGACGAGTTGGACGACCCTAGCCCAGGTCATCTGAGCGATCACCCAAGACCACTCTCTGCGACCTCACGGCCGTTATTCGGAAGCTTGGAAGAACGGTTCGTCAGAGCAGACGGTGGGAACGAGGGAATTGGAGCGGAGCAGCAGCGGCAACAAGGTGACAACGAAAGGAACATGGTCCTCGATGATGCTGATGACAAGGAGAACATGGGCTAAGCAATTGATATCTAGTTCGAGTTGTAACTCGACTGTGTCTTAGATGCAGTCAATTCACAAGGCTTGATATTTAATGTTGACAAGTTGATGGAACTGGCTTCAATCAAAAGTCATGCAAAATCCCGTTTTATTTTCTCCAGCACGACATGCATTCGTAGTTTCATGTTAGGCTGACCCTTTCCCATTCTTGTCATTGCCTGTCCCCTCTGTGATTCTTCACCAGGATGGCTGCCAGTCCCTTTTCTTCGATGCAGAGGGTCTGCCTTGTAGGTGTGAAGGGAGGACGGGGAATACGCTTCCTTCGCCAGATCACGCAGTGAGGTTTGTGTCGCTTCGTCTGAATTGTGTCCAGGTACATTAAACGTTGTCGCTTTTGTCTTCGCATGAGACTTTTGGTACGTTCTTGTCTTTTGTGGTGGTTGTTCTTCAGGTTGGTTCCTGGCCACGGCTCGATCGGAATGCTCGTCGCCGTCTTCCAGGCCCTTCCCTCCGCTATTGTCTGTGGGCAACCTCATACTGTCAACTAATCCTTCCCGGCGCTTCAAGGCTTTCCATTTGGATTTGATCTTTTGGCTTTCAACCCAGATTTTTTTCAACTTCCTTGCTGTACGAACCGATCAGGAAAAAAAAGGACACCCAGGTGAACAAATGAGATGTACCGCGGATGGTTGGAAGGTGTTGGAATGTTGGGGGCTTCTTGCCTTTTACTCCTTGAGTTTGCACCATTGACTCTGTACAATTGGGAAACTCGTCACGTGTTCGGATTTTTTTGGTTCTTACATAACGGTGCCAACATGACTCCGAAAACTTTACTTCCACCTTGTCTCAGAACTACGAAACAACCCCCACTCAGTCTTCATCTTTATATACTTTTCTCTATCGCATGAGCGTGCAGAACCTCAATTCCTTCGGTTAGCTCAACTTACACTCTTATCGGTTCCCCGTCGCTAAACAGTCGTTTCTCTTCCCACAGACCCTTTCGCAGATGAAGGAGACCCTCTTGGAGACAGCAGAGACGTCGGTTCCCAGCAAAATTACATTCACATTCGTATTCAACAAAGGAATGGAAGGAAGACGCTAACCACGTTGCAGGGGCTCCCCAAAGGTGCGGCCTTTTGTTCTCAGTCATGCTGATGACTCAACATGGACATATGGACCGTTGACAGAGTACGATGCCAAGAAGCTCTTGAAGGCGTTCAAGAAGGTATATATAAAAACGTTTCTTCCTTGTGACCATCGACTGAACGAAGCCTCGCAGGAATTCGCTTGCAATGGCACTCTCGTCGATGACGACGAGATGGGTCAAGTCATCCAGCTCCAGGGTGACCAGCGGACCAAGATATCCATGTTCCTCACGGAAGAAGGTATTCCCAAGTCTACCATCAAGCTTCACGGGTTCTAAGTGTGGTTGCCTTGGGGGTGGGCGCTCTCTCTCCGTCCTCACGTTGACAACAATAACGCCACTGCTCTATGCAACTTCTTTATTTACTTTCTTACATCGAATTGTACCGATTACTGTCTCCTTTTCAAACGTTGTTTCTTGGCCATGTAACAGGCACCGGCCGACACTGAGAGTGATAAAATCTCACTATTGCTCTGGCATAAACGTACAGTACAGGTTATTTGATTTTGTCGAGAGGCCTGTTAAATCCTCCACGCCTGGCGACAAGGATTTAGCGAGACGATGGTCAAACAACATGATACGTACCGATTCATGTACTGTCGCCATGTTCTCATCTTCTTGATGTTGACAGAGCCTTCCTGATTACCGTCCACATGCTTGCCCTGCGCATACGAATCTTTGTGAAAGTTCAACTCATGCATATGATGGAACTCATACCTTTGTTGTCCCAAAACCACTCAGACCCATCGCGGCCATCATGGCAGTGTCACCATCGTTCACTGTGTCCATGGCTTCCCCCTCCTCCTCCTCCTCCTCAGCGGGAGCATCATTATTCAGATCCGACTGAGCATTGGAGAGTTCAGGTTGTGGAATTTCCGGCTTCACGTCGGGTTCCCGGGGACGATCCCCTGTACGGCGATCCCGTCCCTTGTCCTTATCGTCGTCTCTTCTCGGGGTACCTTTCCTGTCATCGCGATCATATTCGCGCCCTTCGTCTCTTTTCCTGTTGTCCCTTCTGTCTCGCTCCCGTCTCTCGTCATCCCTGTCCCTTCCATGGTCTCGTCGGTCTGTAATGGGAAACGGCTCGTAAGACCGAACAATATTAAATTGGGAGACAGTTGTACCAAGAGCCCCTCGTCGGTCTCGTTCTCCCCTTCGAGGTGGGCTCCTTGACCGACTTCGACTGGGGCGTCGCCGCCCATGGCCTCCAGATCCACTCGGCACCCTGCCAGAGCTTCGCCCAGAATGACGATCTCTGTCACGATCGTCTTTTTCCCAACTTCTATCACGCCGTCGAAAGGACATGTGCAGCGTCAGCTTACGCGTGACATATTATTTAAATATTAAACATTATTATTATTATTATTATTATTATTATTATTATTAAACGTTTAGGGTTAGGGTTAGAACGGAGCAGAGACAAAAAATAAGAGCCTGCCCAGCCAGAGTGGCCGAAGCAGGACAGGAAAATATTGAGACGGTGCATAAGCCGAAGCCCATACAAGCCATAGTCACCCTCTGTATGGACAAGGTCGCCGTGCTATGGAGTGTCCCCACAGCCCACAAACCCGGGTATTTGAAGGGGCTTGTGCCATCAAGGTAAGTATGAAGTTTATCCGTATCTTTCCCTCCCTTTTATACCCCTTCAGCACCGAGCACGGACCATCTCTTTTGTTTGGCAACTAACCGGTGACAAACACTGACAGTCCAGGTGCTGCCTATGTCCTCGATACGCACAGCAGCCCAAGGCCTCGCTCGTGCTGCCCGTCACGAAGGTGAGAACTGTCATCTCCTTCACTGGCTCGCTTTTATCGTGCATTCGTGGCAGTAAATGAACGTCAAACATATATACAGCTCCGAAACCTGCCCCGTACCGCTATTCCAGCGGATATACGCAGGCTTGTCGCTCGCGCAAATTTGCAAGGTGTTTTGGACGGTACGGGATTTACCCCTCATCCACCGAAGAGGGACTCACCAAATCTACAGTGGCCCTTGATTATTACCATTTCAATCCCACTGGCAACGCCTACCTCAGGTTGAGCCACCCGGATTACATGCGCTCAAATTTAAGTGCATTGCAGCAAGCTGACATTGCAACTATTCCCATCTCTGCATCCCCCTCGCTTCCGCCAGAAGCAACTCCGCCATCTAGAACGAGAGGCGCCAAAGGACGCACGGAAGCTGCCAACAGAGGTATCACAACCGGAAATGGCACACATGGTGGCATTTTGAATGCTTCAAAATATGTTGTCATGCGGGGTCTGCCCGGCAAACTTACCGCAGAAGGATTGAGGGCATATTTAGACCGTTTTCGCTTTGCTGGGTTAGATGGCAGCCGGCAAGAAATCCGCAAGGTTGAAAGGTTCGTATCATAATTCCCCTTGGCGTCTTATCTTGCGACTGATGTCTGAATTAGGCATGACAACGCCTTTACACTGTTCTCTCGTCATCTCGTCCGACTGTCGTCCTTGCCAGAAGCGTATCGTTTAGTACGGCTCATGCATATGACTTATTTCGAGGAGGATAGGTGGGGCAAAAAGTACCAAATACGAGCCAACGTAATATATTAACCCACCACTTAAAATCTGAGCGGAAGAGATTGTAAAGTTGAATGCGAAACTGCAGCTACTAGTAAGCAGAATTTACATCCTATCGGCATCAAAATCATCCTCTGTACGTGTACGATGCTTAAAGAAATATTAGCAGATGATACAAGTCGTCAGTATTTGAAGGTCGCACCATTCTAAACTGATCTCCATCATCATCAGGCGACCGCCCTCGTTTGAGTTTGTTTCCAGACGATTCGGCCTCTTTCCACTCTCCCCCGCCTCCTGCAACAGCTCCGGGACCATCTTGCGCATCAGCGTAGCGCTCTTCTACTTCTCTCCTTCTCTCAATCTCTAGTTTCTGCGCTTGCGCTCCCCATCCTCCACGGCCCGGGTCGTAATCCTGTCTGTGCTCATCTCTGACCTGCGAAACATTATTGAGATGTGTATCATGATGACATGGGGGGAAAACCAACCTGACCCCCACTTTTGCCTCTGCCAAATTGCCTACCTTCCTTGTAACCTAAATCCAGATCGCACCGAATGATGCGCTCGTCAAGTTTTGTCCCGCTGACGTATCGCATACAGGCCAAGGCTTCCGCATGGGTGTAATATTCTACAAAACAAAACCCACAGGGTGTTCTGTGCCACTCACATTCGTCAGGTACTAACGGTGGAATCAGAGTGGTTGAGAGAGAGACCTTGTGTTGCGATCAAGACCCATGATAATTCTCTTTATACCCCCTCCTTCCTCTGGGCTCGCACATTTCGTGAATAGTTCGTGTATTTGCTCCTCTGTTGTGTAAAAACTCAGATTACCGATCTGCAACCGAGGTTTGAGGTGTGGAGATGGTAATTATAGGGCGACTTACATAGAGCGTCGTGGATTTGGCGAGGAGGTCACTCTGTTTTTGGCGGTCGAGCCTGGTCTGTGAATCCTTATAGTTTGAGGGTTGGTCTAGCGGTGATACTACGTGGGCCATTCTCAAACAACCTAATGTGACACGTGACATGTGGCCATAAGAAAACAGTATACAAAAGGTTTTTGGTCTATGTTCGTGCAAGCTAGAGTTTTTGTCAGATGTAAGAAAACTCTTGCGAAGAGTGGAAGGTGATTACAAAATAGCAATCTAGTTATTTGGGGGAAAAAACGGAGAGGTGTTTTTTCAAACTCGAAACCAAAGTCCAAACCTAATCAAGAGGAAGTTCAATGAGCTGCGAGGGCGGGTGGGCCAAGCAGTGAAAAGAGAGCTAATTTGATTTGGTAGCGAACGATGCGTCGAATTAAATATGATCAAAGGAAGAGTTTGAATGAAGATGCAAACTGCTAAGAGGAGTGGCGGGTGGGATAAATGTGTGTTTCGGGAAGTGGGGGGGTGGGAGAAAGAAACAGACAATTGCTCAAGAGTGAGCAAGGGATAATCTTAGAGGACAGCGAGTGAAGGCGTGCAGCAAAGAAGCTGCGGACCTTAACTCGCTCGATTCGTACATAGACCTTATTCTAGTTACACTCGTTCCTCGTGTTTTTTAGAAGCCAATTTCTGTGTATTACACTAAATACCAGACCGGGTAGTGATCCTGCGAGCATAACGGAATAATTGGGTATGAAAAGGACTCATATCTGCATTGCTTTTTGTCACCATCGATGCAGGCACTGCCAAGCTGCATAAAGTTTCACACGCTTACAACGCGAGCCGCGTCACCAACGTCCGTCTTTCACCATGGATGAAATCGGTATTGAACTGCAGAAAGAGGTACGTTGCCTTGCATAATTGGCATTATTCTTTTAATAAATTCACTATGCACGAAGGAGCCAACATTTGAATCCGTCGTATCAGAAAAGGCGGCGCTATATCAAGAGCTGCAAGAGGAGGATTTATATGTCAAATACAAGAAACTGGCGCGACATCTGGAACTTCTTGAGATACAAGAAAACTACATCAAGGATGAGCAGGCGAACCTCAAACGTGAACTCATTCGTGCTCAAGAGGAAGTCAAACGCATCCAATCAGTGCCTCTTGTCATCGGCCAGTTTCTCGAACCCATAGACCAGCACACTGGCATCGTTGGCTCAACAACAGGTTCCAACTACGTTGTTCGAATCTTGTCTACCCTAGATCGTGAACTTCTCAAGCCATCATCATCCGTTGCTCTCCATCGGCATTCAAACGCTCTAGTTGACATCTTGCCCCCAGAAGCCGACTCCTCAATTTCCATGCTGGGGAAAGAGGAGAAACCCGACGTTTCTTACCAGGATGTCGGTGGAATGGACGCTCAAAAGCAAGAGATCAGAGAAGCAGTGGAATTGCCATTGACTCACTTTGATCTGTACAAGAAAATCGGCATCGACCCCCCGCGAGGTGTGCTTCTGTATGGCCCACCAGGCATGGTTCTTAACGTTTTATGCAGTAGCTCAATGGCCTAATGAGCAGTTGTGCAGGCACCGGAAAAACCATGCTAGTCAAAGCCGTCGCGCATCATACAACGGCCACATTCATCCGTGTTGTTGGCAGTGAGTTCGTGCAGAAATATCTCGGTGAAGGCCCCCGAATGGTTCGCGACGTATTTCGACTTGCCCGAGAGAACGCCCCAGCCATCATATTCATCGACGAGATCGACGCCATCGCCACAAAGAGGTTTGACGCCCAGACAGGTGCTGATCGTGAAGTGCAGCGTATTCTGCTCGAACTACTCAACCAAATGGATGGTTTCGACCAGGGCAGCAACGTCAAGGTGAGGAAACTCGATCGCTTTCCTGTGCAAAACCTTCATACTTGGATATTCAGGTGATCATGGCCACAAATCGTGCAGATACACTGGATCCTGCCTTGCTTCGTCCCGGCCGCCTCGATAGGAAGATCGAATTCCCCCTCCCATCACGCCGCGAAAAGCGCCTCGTTTATCAAACTGTCACCAGCAAAATGAATCTTGGACCAGATGTAGATTTGGAAGATTGTAAGGGCACTTAAATCTGGAACGTGATCTTGTGCTCACTATTCTCTAGACGTGTCACGGCCGGATAGACTGTCCTCCGCGGACATTGCAGCAGTTGTCCAAGCAGCAGGTCTGCAAGGTATTGAATTCTCTTAGCCGTCTTGTTTTTCTTATACTCATAATCCCTTAGCGGTACGAAAAAATCGTTACATAATACTGCCTATTGACTTTGAGGAGGCGTGGAAAGTACGTTGTTTGGTTCAGTTATTTGGTCAAAAAACTTTAAAAAAACAACCTTCAACAGCAAACAGTCAAACGTTCAGACGAAACCCACGCATTTTGTAGGTCCCTTTTTCATTCTCTTCTACCAATCCTTTTCTTACTTTGTAATCTCTAGATCGGTGATGACTACCTTACCTCACTGTCAGTTGCAATATACCTGAATTTATCAACGATACTGACGCATCGCTCAACGCAGATCTACTTTGTGTTTTACCGAATACAATGACGCTCCTTCTGCGGTCCAGTTTTGACGTCCTTTAAGCACTGCACAATGCTCTTTCACTTTAGCGCCTCGCCCCGTATCCACTACGGCGTGACGCTCATTCTTCTGAGCAATATTACTCAATTTTCTGAGTCCCGTTTTATTTTGCCTCTCACCCACTTGTTTTCAAGGCTGGTTATCGATTATCCCAGGAGGGCTGCGAGATTCACACGCGGGAAACAGGTTTCCACTTCGTACTAGCTGGTATGGTAACATGTACTACACATGGTGAAATTCCTCATATCTTGTATTCCGCTGGTTCGCTGATAGTTTGCCTCCTTCCTATCAGAATAAATATAGATATTATCCCTGCTTCTTCCAATCGTCACTCAGCTGTTTCCGCTCCTCAACACTCTGGACGGCGTCTTATTCCCACACGCACGTTCTCATTTTATGGGAGCTATAATGATGTTTGTAGCGACATCTGTCGTGGCCTGTGTTGAGTTCGCCCTTTCCCGCAAGTGGAATCGTCGAAAAGACTGAAGGGGACATTTATTCGTATTGATTAGAGACAAGTCCGGTTGAATGTGTAAATTTTTAAAAAATGCAACCGTGGTCACCTGAGTGTCTGCCTCTTCCTTCCCTGGCAAGTTAAGCTCACGTTACGTTTAGGTTATAGGTGAGTGGATGTAGGCAAACGTTAGTACCTATTGGGTAGAAGAACCGTCAGTCTAGCGTGAGTCACCAGTTTAGCTCAAAGAATATATCAAGGTAGAACTTTTGGATGGACGACTCCATTGATTAATGAAGATGCCTTCTTGAACTGCTCGTGGTCGGTGCGCTTGTTGATCTGCCGGAGGTCCTACGTCCTTATTAGCTTCCGTTGGTCAATCAAAAGTTTAACTCGCAATGCAGGGACTCAAAAGGTTAGCCACCTTGAGCACGCGCCGAGCTACCATCTGCTCATGTTGATATCGTTCAATCAGTTGGCTGGCTTGATATCTCTAGTCTATCTTCTTTCCAGACGCTGGCAACGCAAAGTAAGCGTGCCTTTGCCGCCCGGTCCCAAAGGGCTCCCAATAATTGGGAATCTTCTGGATGCACCGAAATCTCGAGATTGGTTAACTTTCGCGCGCTGGGGTCACCAATATGGTACGGTAACTTGGGGAATTGTGCCACTAAAGCTTGGTTCACGATCCGGACATTCAGGTTCTGGAATTGTTCATTTTGACCTTGCTGGCACTTCAGTGATCGTAATCAATTCCATTGAGATCGCTCGTGAACTATTCGCAAAACGGTCTCTAATCTACTCTGATAGGTACTATATACGGTTCTCCAACTTAGTTTCACCCGTTCGACGATGTTGATTTATTTTAGACCCGCGATGACAATGATGACGCTGTGAGTGGTGCCTTGTTGAAGGTCTCGTCATTAATGAAAGATCCTTTCCAGAATTGGATTCAGCTGGAGCTTTGGTTTGATGCCCTATGGCCAGCACTGGAGAGAACATCGTAAAATATTCCATCAAGAATTTCACCCGGTTGGGCTTGTACAACACAGGCCCAAAATATTATCAGCGACTCACATGCTTTTACGAGGTCTCCTTCGAACGCCTGAGAATTTCATGGTGCATCTGCGACAGTACGTTCTCTCAATCATTAGCCTCGTATTCTTACGTTTATTTCTGGTGATCAGCATGGCTGCTGCTGTCGTGTTATCCATTGCTTATGGCATTGAAGTGCAGCCGGAAAATGATCCTTACGTAGCCATAGGTGAAAAGGCAATGCAAGCTGTGGCGTCCGCGGGAAAGACAGGTGCATATCTTGTGGACATATTTCCTATCCGTACGTTCAGACGGCCATTTCGTCGTGTTCCTGTCTTTATTGAAATGCAGTTAGACATCTACCTGAATGGTTTCCTGGAGCCGGGTTTCAAAGTCAAGCGAGAGAGTGGCGAAAATCGGCCTTGAGCATGATCGAGCTTCCATTCGAATTCGTGAAGAGATCAATGGTAAGTATAATCAATATATATATTATCTTATGTCAGCTTACACCGTCATACGTTTATTTTTTGCCCTCTAGGTAGATGGTACGGCATTACCGTCCATCACCTTGAAGAGACTCAAAGAAATCGATGCAAGCGAAAATGGAGTTCACCAGCAGACTGTGCTGTGTAGAACTATGGGCGCTATGTATGGCGGTGAAAAATTTTTCGACGCATCAGTTCCCAGCTGATTTACATGTTTCCGTGTTTTTCAGGCGGTAGTGATACTGTAGGGGACATCTCTTATTATCGTTGTTGCGCAGCCTCACCATTCTGTATTGACCGTCTCTGCTTTAAGGACCTTCATTTCAGCTATGGTCCAGAACCCCGAGATACAGGAGAAGGCACAGAAAGCCATAGATGCTGTTGTTGGGAGGGATCGGTTGCCTGGCTTCTCGGATATCTCTTCAATCCCTTATATTGATGCGATTCTGAAAGAAGTCCACAGGTGGAAACCAGTCTCACCAATGGGTACGACCTCGCACCCTAGCCCATGCAATATCTAATGTTACATCGCACAGCCATCCCCCACCGCGTCATGGAGGATGATGTTTTTAACGGTTACCGTATTCCGGCAGGTTCTACCGTGGTTGGAAACGCGTGGCAAGTTTCCTCATTGGTTTCAACATACCTATAAACATTCATTCTACACAGGGCTATGCTGAACGACGAGGTTATGTATCCTGAACCGCACATATTCAGACCAGAACGATTTTTGAACGATGATGGTAACATGAATACGGATGTCCTAGACCCCGATGTTGCATTTGGTTTTGGAAGGTAAGCAGCGATTTGCCAGCGGTAGATGACGGGAACAAGTATTGATTGTAGTTTTGCAGACGCGTTTGCCCTGGAAAGCACTTGGCTAATGCCTCAATTTGGATAACGATTACTTCTGTTCTCGCGTCCTTTGATATCATCGAGGCCGTAGATGAGGAGGGGGACTATCAAACCGTTGGAAGAATATTCATCCGGCATAATATAGTAGGTCCGCTCCCTTGTGGCTTGGCATCATGCCTCACTTGTGTATCTGCAGTCTTCCTGCACCGTTCAGATGTAACATTCGGCCCCGTTCTGCAGAAGCTGAATCGTTAGTTAAAGCGACTGCTGTCTGATAACGAGTTCTGAGGATACGTTGAAATCATCAGGATGCTTTGAATTTGGCTCATTCTTGCAAGTGGCAGGCAGGACATTACCTACAGGAAGCCTACGTTACGTTCTGAAGATGGCGAAAATTTTACAATGCTGTGAATGAGTTGGAGTCCATGCTTGCTTGGACCGCTGAGGAACGAAGCCAATCCGGACGTTGCAGCATCATGTACGGCTCAGGATGCAGGATGAGTTGATGTGCAAATGTTTTTATTAGTAAAAAAGTTGTCCATTACATGTAAAAGTGTTCGGAAAACCTAGATGAGCGTTCACGTGGAGAAATAAACCTGTTGATATCGCAGATATCCTGTTCATAAGTTTTCACCGGGCTAGAATCGGAAATCCATAGAAAATTGTATCAGGGACTAATTTGATTTTTTTTTTGTACATAACAGAGAGGGAAAGAGCGAACCCGGGAGTTTTTCGTTTACTGCGATTTCGCTGTCTGACCTAATTCCCTGGCTCGCTCCGTAGCTACTTGGATTGCACGAGCAATGGTAGATCTGACCCGGCCATCTTCCAACGCAAGTAATCCTGCAATTGTGCATCCGCCGGGAGCTGCATCGTTTGGAACCGTCAATAATGGAGCACTTTCCATTCTATGCAAGTCAACACACTGGTCACTGAATCTTTTATCTGAGCAGGATGTGTTCCATCCTGAAGCACCATACGAGCCGCTCCTTGTAAGGCTACCGAGGAGAGTTCAAGTCAAAACAAAAAACGGTAAACTTTGCAAAATGTAGACAACCATACTTTGAGCTGCTAACTCAAGCGCTTCCGCTCTGGGAAGGCCCATCATAACTCCTCCATCGGCCATGGCCTCCAAGAAAATACAAGCGAACGCAGGACCTGAACCGGAAAGTGCGGTGCACGGGTCGAAGTGCTTTTCATCGAGGAAGCGACAGCGGCCGATCGAAGAAAATATTTTCAGGATTATGTTCCGGTCACCATCGCTCTCTGGGACATTAGGCATAGTGCTGACGACAGTCATGCCTTCACGAATCTACGGAGGCCGAAGTATAAAATTGCACTAAAAGACTTGATGAAGAGATTTTCAAACCTTACATGGAGTGTTCGGCATGGCGCGAATGACCTTTGTAGATGGAGAAACCCAGGTAGTAATCTGAGTTACTGTCACACCTGCAAGAATGCTGATCAATAGCTTGCCCTCCAAGGCTTCCTTAACTCCGGGCTCTGTAAGTATGGAGCCCGCCAGCTGGGGTTTACAGCTGAAATGTATTCACTGAGGATATAAATTCATAATAAAGCTGAGAGAAACTGACCAAAGCAAAATAACATCAGATTGCTGTATTGCTTCGAGATTTTTTGCAACCGCGACTTCGACGATTCGGCAAAGGCCACTGAAAGTATTCGCCAACTTTTTAGCACTCTCCTGCCGACTCACACATGCGATAAACCGGGATGGTACTGCTGCATCTGGGGAACCCGTTGGTGTTAATGTTCCCGGTGTATGCGACTCCCACTTGGGAACACTATGAGAACGGTGCTCCAAACTTGTGATAACCCCTGAGAGAATGGCAATGCCCATGGTTCCACATCCTGAAGGATTTCAGCTAACATGCCCACGAGAAGAAAGAGACAGTAAAAACCTAGGACACAAAGTGTGTAGCCCATCACGACCTATGTAAGATTCCGAAAGGCTTTTTTGGTTGCCCAATTTGGCTGATGATCGCCTTTGTCACCGTCGGCTCAACACGGTTTGATGCACTCATCCAGACCGTTCTCTCAGAACCAGTTCTCCAATGCCTACGCCAAAGAAATTACTCTAATCTGGTCGTCCAATGCGGTAAATCCGACTTTGACCTGGCGAAGGATGTTGGCGACTCGACATTTACCCTACACAAGGAGGGTGTAGACATCGAACTTTGGACATTCAAACCTTCGTTGGTAGCAGAATACCAGCGTGCAGATTTAATAATAAGCCATGCAGGTACAGTCGTTTCCCCATATTCTTTCTTGGCTGAAGCGAGATAGGCTCGGGAACCATATTGGACGTGCTTCGTCTTGGTAAACCACTAATCGTGGTGCCGAACACAACACTGCTGGACAATCATCAGCAAGAGCTAGCTACGGCTCTCGCTGACCTTGGACATTTGGTATCCTCGAACGTTCTGTGGGTGCTACTCGTTTCGGATTCATTTCCGCTGACCAAAGTGGGAGAATCAGTGACTTAGCACAAACCATCCAGAATTTTAATTCCTCGACCCTCGTGCCCTTTCCCCCGTTTGACCCAAGTAGATTCCGTGATCTGTTGGATGAGACGATGGGCTTTCTATAAAGGACATTAGATTTACCATCGTATATATTTTATGGTGTCTACAGTCATTTGCTCCTGGAAGACCAGTTCTTATTATGGCTTCGCGCCCAAACGTAGTCGCAGCACTTATCCCTGACAACCCACGAACTCACGAAGATACACATGTGCATGAAGTATACGACCAGATAGCTGCTCATTTTTCTTCGACACGTTACAAAGTGAGTTCAAAAGTACTCACGCTTGCACATACCAATCTGGTTTAGCCATGGCCTCTCGTTGCGCAATTTCTCGCCAACCTGCCGACAGGATGGGTCGGACTGGATTCCGGCACAGGCAACGGAAAGTACCTTCAATTTCCCAAATGCCGAACTGGGAGCCTGTGGACAATAGGTCTCGATAGAAGCCGCAACCTCCTCGAGATTGCCAGGACGGGAGGGGATTCGGGCACAATCAGGGAAGTAGTGTGGGGTGATGTGCTTGGATGTGGATGGAGGTTTGGGGTGTTCGTCAGTCAATTCTGTTGGATGACATGTAGGACTGTACTAAACGTTGCTTTAGGACTTCGCTATCTCAATCGCGACTATACACCATTTATCCACTCACGAACGCCGGAAGCAGGCCATACAAGTGTGTTCCAAGTTTTCCCAAAGAACGAAAACTCGACTTAATGTTTATTGCAGCGACTTCTTGAATGCGTATCCCCGGAGCATGGGCGTGTGTTGATTTATGTGTGGGCAATCGAGCAAGACGAACTATCGAAGAGGTCTATTCCAATCGATCCACAGAGTACCTCTGCACAGATGTCGACAAGCAAAACTGGACAAGATGTGTTCGTGCCGTGGGTATTGTCGAAGCAAGCCACAGAGAAGAAATCAAGTATCGACTCGAATGCGGCTTGTAACATACACTCTGCCGAAGGAACCGAGGAACCAAGGGTATACCATCGTTATTACCACATGTTTGCTGAAGGCGAACTCGTCGCACTCACGCACAGTGCAGCCGAAGAATTAGGACTGACAATCTTGCACTCGTCTGAGCAGCACATCGCCAAAGGAAGAGGTGTAGAGATCGTACAAGATGGATGGGAGAGGTCCAACTACTATGTTGAGTTAAGGCGTCGGGAATGCTAACAATTCAGACGTCTGCTCGTCCCTAATTCACGAATGACAGATAATTTGGCTTAATCGACATTGTTACGCTGATAAATTGCCTGGAGAGATACATGATATCGGAATAAAAACGAGTTCATTCGCCCGCTGCCATGACTGAACACAGGATCAGACCAGTGTATGACATGAATAAGAAATAATACATACTAGCAGAGATAAGGTCTCCCCCACTCTCTTTCAGCACTCTCACGGCTTTTGCGCGAGAACAGTTCACCTTGGCAGGGATAAGAGGAAACGATGAGGCAAATTTATTTAGTGAGGCTAACCTGAGCCATCAGAAGATCAATATCTTTTGGATCAACACCTGTCTCGTCGACAACTCCATCATCTTCCACCGCCTCGAGTTCGGGAATGTCGTCGTCGTCGTCTGGGGTATCTTCGATGCCTGAGTTTTCGAGGTTTGTTGTGCCGCCACCACCGCCGCCAGTGGCAAGTTGTTGAGCCGCAGAGAGCTGTGCCTGAGAGTTCATGTCCTCGATCTGGACATCAAGTGGCAAGTTAACAAACGCATAAATTACTTAGAAAACCAGTCATACCTTTGCTTCGCCAAACACAATGTAACAATCGCTGTTCGGTGACTTGTAGACATCCGGCGAGGCCAGGACGAACAGAACCTGTGAATGTAATCGAAACAATGTTCCAAGAGTTTTACTCAGTCAAGCGTACGTTCTTGGGTCTTCGCAAGGTGACCCGAGTGATATTAGGGACCCTTTTCAGGCCTAAACCCAACAGAGCTTTTCTGGCTTTTCTTTCCGAACGCGACTGTATCTTGTCGAGGGCAGCCGCAGAGGTAGGGTCTTCATGTTCTTGTTCGTGTTCAGAGTGATCAGACGCGACTTCTTCTATAGTGGCCGACATCTAGTATGAGGAGACAGTTTTCTCTGTGGTGAAGAAAAAACTAGGTTCAGCCCAACAAAACCCCGAACCGGACTCAGCTATGATTACGTATAGCCTGAGTCTATGACATTTTCTTTCGATGCGAAGTACATACATACTCTGCAACCGAAGGACAGGAAAAGGTCGATACAGACCTGGGTTCTGTACTGTTTCTTATATGAAAGTATACAGAAATTACCCAGACCAACTTGCAGTCAATCTCTCCGAAATAAGGGGAAGTGACAGCCTTGCCACAAAAGTCATGTCAGTAACACTTTCTCGTCATATTCGGTCGGTGCTGGAGGGTATTCCAGACGCTTTACCGCCGACGGAATTACTCCTGCTTGTGGACGAATTCGTTTCCGAGTGCTCCTCGTTGACAGAACCGGGAGTCCGGGTACTCCGGTTGGAAGACGATCTACAAGCTATTCACCACGATGTTTTCGACCATTCATCGTTGTCTCAGACAGAAATATTCTTAGCTGTACTTTACCACCTTCGCCCCCTGCTTGCATCATCTTCTATAATTTCGACTTGGTTTGACCTCGTTTTGCGACCGGCGCTGCGGGAACCAAAGCTTTCAACGACAGCAGTGAATCATGCAAAGGAATTAATTATCTCGGCTCTAAAAAGGACCGACCAAAACAATCCCGAGAAAGTTTGCGAGTTCCGTCGTCGGCTTCTGGACCTGTACTTGCACGACGCTTTCAATGAGGGATCGGGAGACGACTTCTTAGAATGGGCGGGGTTGGATCAAGCGCAACGAGAGAAGAAGTCCCGTTGGAAAGAAAACCTGGAAAATATGCTGTTAACCTTTGGTACTGAACGGCCATATGTGAGCGCTTTCAATTAATTATTCGTCACCGAAAGGAAGACTCAGCATTGCATAGGATTTCATGATGGAGATTCATGACTCTTTCTCAACACCTTCATCTCGTCTTCAACTATTTGTGCTCCTAAATTCATTCATTTCGGAAAAGTCATTCCCCTCATCATCATCAGCCACAGTCTTAGCAACACATCCACTCATGTCAAGAGTGTTATATTCTCTTCTTTTGGATGACTCGCCAACCCTCTGCACTATTGGCCTAACATTACTCGTAAACCTTTTTCCAATGTTTGCATTGGAGGCATGTGAGCAGCTGAAGATTATGCTGCCGAATCTTCTTGCTATTTTGGCAAGGGTGCTGTGTTGGAAGGAGAGACCTCCATCCCTTTGCGGATTTAAGGAAGATGATGCTATCATAGACACGGAAAGTGACGGGGAGCAGGAGATTTCAGCCAACCACGCGTTCAATATTCGTTCGGATCTCGGTTGGGACCGTCTGGATCTATTGTTTCGTGCAACTACGCCGACCGTCCCTTCACCGCGACGGTACTTCACGATTCTGTATTACCTCTTCCCTTGCAACGTACTCATATTCCTGCGGAACCCAGTTTTGTATCTTACCCAGAAGAATTGCGAAAGTCCCTACACCTTGGGTTGGGAAGATGTTTTGGACGAAAGCAAAATCCGAAGCAAAAGCGAAGTAATCAATGTTCATTTCCTTCGAGCGTCACGTTGCTCATGGTTCACCGAATATTTCAGGAACTTCTCCGAGGCCATACTTGTCATCCTTTAATCATACGGCGCGATGCCACAGCCGAGTTGTCCCTGCCTGACTTTTGGACACGTTATGACGTTGCTCGGATAGTTAGCGAATCCAGGATGCTTGATGTCCGAAATGCTGCTGTGGCCATGCGAGAACGACATTGTGGGCCGGAAGAAAAAACAGAGATCAATCGGACGATTGTATCTGCGCAGGGCAGCCAAGCAGAGGAACCCTCAACGGGTCCCATAACAGCCCCGATTGAATTGTCGACAGGAGGACTACATATATCACTTCAAGATATGGTCGCAACCTCGGTGGCGCTAAAGTCTGACCTGCACGCTAATATTTCGAAACCCACTTCACAGTGGCCATTAACCCTGTTTCGGACAACTACCACTTCTACAACAAAGGAGAATACACCTTCACCGCAAGAATTCAGTGAAATACCACCTCATATTGTCGAAGCGATAGCAGGCCTACAACGGGAAGTGCTGTTGTTGCGGAACGAACTCAATTTTGAGCTCTGGCTCTCGAGGGAAAATGTGAAACATATCGGCCGTCTCTACCAGGATCGCGTCCTATCGAAGAACGCAGAAGTGGAAAGGCAAGGGCTGGTGCGTCATTGCCGCACGAATCTGACAAATTAAAGTTGCCCATTCTTTTTTTTGCCGCACCGCACCAGTATAACAAGCTTCGCAAGTACAGAACACAAGTCATCGGCTTAGAAAAAGAACTCAGAGATCACAAGGAGCAAGCGTCTTCTGCCAAGAACAAGTATTCAGATTGGAACTCGGAGCTAGTCAAGAAACTACGCGAATTTCGAGAAGAGAAGAAGTCTTGGATATCAGAGGCTGCTACGCTTCGTACCGCCCAGAAAGAAACGCAGGCACGTTTGATACACTCCGTTTTCGTGATCACTTTACTCATATCTCAGCAGGCCCTCTTTGCCGCTCAAGGGAAACTCCTGGAGGATGCGACTGAGAAGGTTTTCCAACTCCAGACCCAAATCAAGGAAGTCCAGCCTAAAATTGATAGGCTCACGGACTACGAGAGGCAAATCGAGCAACATATGAAGATGCAACGTCTTTGGTGTGTATTATGTTCGTTTTCTGCGAATTGCGCATAACGAGGAAACAGGGACGAAGACTTCAAAAACTTCAACGAGCGAGCGGAGCAGATCGAGCTCATGAAAAGCCAATACAAGCAAATGGAATTGCGTATTCAAAGCTACGAACAAACCCAAGCCGACTTAGAGGAGGCTGGGCGGTGAGGAATTCAAATCTCTTTGTGAATTTTCTATAGTGATTGATCCTCGCTTGAATTAGTGCATATCGTCGACAAATCCAAGCATTGGAGGCGCGTTTAAGTCTGGCTAACAAAAAAAACGAAGCTTCGCGTCAGATGCCTGCTGCAGAGATTGCAGCATTTGTGGCTGAAAAATCGACGTTGCTGAAAGCAAACGCCAAACTCAGGAGAAAAAACGCTGATTTGACGGAAGAGGTGGAGGAGATGAAGGCCATGACTGAGGTGCTGAGAGGTCAGGTCAATCGTCTAGACCCGAGGGCCAGTCCCACATTCGGTTAATGTACTACGGTCTGAGCTTGCACTGCAGTATCCAAAAAGGCAAATATTCCAGAACGTACTGGAATATTTGATCTGCGTGAGAAGCTGCCCCTTTGAGGATACGCGTCGAAACTTCGAGAACGAATTTTTTGGTGTACATAAAGACCTCCCTTGTGCCCAGACTCTCCTAGCTCCTTCCATCATATTTGCCTTCCTGTCCCACACGTCTCAACCCCCTCTGTGAGTATCAAGTCCGTTAGTCTGTCTACTGCGTCGCGTTCTTACACTTTCCTAGAAAATAAAAAATGGCCACCGAAAGTTTCGGATTCCAGGCTGAGATCAGTCAATTGCTTGACCTGATTATCAGTAAGTCCAAATCATCCGTCTCGACGGCCACTTTGGATGCGATGTAACACATTATCCAGATACTTTCTACTCGAACAAGGAAATCTTCCTTCGTGAATTGATTTCTAACGGTTCTGATGCTCTCGATAAAATTCGATATGCGTCTCTCACTGATCCTTCGGTCCTCGACTCGGGGAAGGAGCTCAATATCCTCATCATCCCCGACAAAGAGAATAAGCTTCTGAGAATCCGCGACACCGGTATTGGTATGACCAAGGCGGACATGGTGAACAACTTGGGTACCATTGCCAAGTCGGGCACTAAGGTGAGCTTCTTCCTTTGTGGTCTTGCCTTTGGTAAATCTAACATTTGTTTGTAGGGTTTCATGGAGGCACTGAGCTCCGGCGCGGATATCTCCATGATTGGTCAATTTGGTGTCGGTTTCTATTCTGCCTACCTCGTCGCAGAGCGTGTGCAAGTCATCTCGAAACATAACGATGACGAGCAGTACATCTGGGAATCCGCTGCTGGAGGTACCTTCACCATTACTCCTGATACCGTCAACGAGCCTATCGGCCGCGGTACCGAGATTCGCTTATACCTGAAGGAGGATCAGCTCGAGTACTTGGAGGAGAAGAAGATCAAGGAGATCGTCAAAAAGCATTCCGAGTTTATCTCCTACCCCATTCAGCTTGCTGTTACCAAGGAGGTCGAGAAGGTTTGTCTACTTTTCATTATGTCTCCGCCAGCTCATTGATAATCCTTTGCAGGAAGTGGAGGACGACGAAGCCGAAGAGGAGAAGGAAGAGAAGGAGGAGAAGGAGGAGAAAGACGATGAGGATAAGACCAAGATCGAGGAAGTGGAGGATGAGGACGACGACAAGCCGAAGGAGAAGAAGACCAAGAAAATCAAGGAGCAGGAAACCACGAACGAAGAGCTAAACAAGATGAAGCCCATCTGGACACGTTCTCCTTCGGATATCAAAACCGAGGAATACGGCTCGTTCTACAAGAGCTTGTCCAACGATTGGGAGGACCATTTGGCTGTCAAGCACTTCTCTGTCGAGGGCCAGCTGGAATTCAAGGCTATCCTTTTCGTTCCTAAACGGTATGTCCTTCGACCAGGCTATCACTATCATTTCCGTGACTGATGAGCATCGTCAGCGCTCCTTTCGATCTTTTCGAGACAAAGAAGAAGCGCAACAACATCAAGCTCTATGTCCGCCGAGTCTTCATCATGGACGACTGCGAGGATATTATTCCCGAGTACCTCAACTTCGTCAAGGGCATTGTGGACTCGGAAGATCTTCCTCTGAACATTTCGCGTGAGACTCTCCAACAAAATAAGATCCTCAAGGTCATTCGCAAAAACATCGTCAAGAAATGCTTGGATCTTTTCACTGAGATCGCCGAGGACAAGGATAATTTCAAGAAATTCTACGAAGCATTCGGCAAGAACTTGAAGCTCGGTATCCACGAAGATTCACAGAACCGAAGCAAACTTGCTGAATTCTTGCGATTCTACTCGACAAAGTCAAACGACGATCAGGTTTCGCTCAAGGGTAAGTTGTTTTTACTTTGTCTTTCCTTTCAGTTTTGGCTGACGGCTCGCCTTTAAGACTATATCACCCGGATGCCTGAGGTCCAGAAATCTGTCTACTACCTCACCGGCGAGTCGCTCGCCGCCGTGCGCGACTCACCATTCCTTGAGGTGCTCAAGAAGAAAGGTTTCGAGGTCCTCCTCCTTGTGGACCCCATAGACGAATATGCCATCACACAGTTGAAGGAGTTCGAAGGCAAGAAGCTTGTGTGCGTGTCCAAGGAGGGCTTAGAGCTCGAAGAAACGGAAGACGAGAAAAAAGTACGCGAGGAAGAGGTTGCTGCGTTCGGTGACTTGTGCTCGACAGTGAAGGAGGCGCTCGGCGACAAGGTGGAGAAGGTTGTCGTATCAAACCGAATCACCGATTCTCCATGTGTGCTCGTCACTGGCCAGTTCGGTTGGTCGTCGAATATGGTTAGTCTTTCATCTGTCCATCAAGCCTTCACTTGGTTACTGAAACATCGAATAGGAACGCATTATGAAAGCGCAAGCACTTCGTGACTCTTCCATGTCTTCGTACATGGCTTCCAAGAAGACCCTGGAACTCAACCCCAACAACGCGATCATCAAAGAACTCAAGCGTAAAGTTGCTGAGGACAAGGCTGACAAGTCTGTCCGCGACTTGACGTACTTGCTATTCGAGACCGCTCTCCTCACTTCAGGCTTCACTCTGGATGAGCCAACGTCGTTTGCCAAGCGAATCCACCGCATGATCTCGTAAGTGCCACATCTGTGTATTCATTGAGATGGTGAACAATATTTTCGTAGACTCGGTCTCGATGTCGACGAGGATGAGCCGATGGAGACGGAGGCTGAGGCTAGCACTGAGGCTGCTCCGCCAGCGGAGGGCGCGTCTACTTCGGCCATGGAGGAGATTGATTGATCACGTTCGGTTTTGTCGCACATTTATCTACGTTTTCGGTATAAAATCTACAATATTATTTCCTGATTGTCAGAGTGACTCGCCGTGAGACGGTGACTCGTTAGACGGTGACTTGTTTGCAATATGAAACTGGGAACAAAGCCCGAGTCAGATTTCCTAATTGGGTTTGCTGTGCTATTCCATTGTTCCAGCTGATTGTTCCCCAAAGCACATTGCAAGACAATGGTCGCTCTTTCCCCTTGATCCTGTCAACCATAAAGCTCAGCACCGTCTGGCCACTGTATTCTTTGTATCATTATTACTTCCACAGTCCTCATCGTCATGTGTATCCCGGCCATTGTCGCTCTCCAGCCATACGTGGCAGCTACCACCGATTCAGCACCCATCCCTTATTTATCTCGGGCTACGTCTTTGGTATGTATCCATGTCACTTTGGAACTGGGGGAGCCACTGACCGTGGTGCGAATAGCGCGTCGATTCACCTTTTCCCAGACTTTTGTCGCCCATCCAGCTGGATTCGCCTCGTCGTTCAGCACCTGCGTGTTCCACTACAGATCTCACTGCGAAATCCCCCCCTTCTCCGAAACGCCGCAGTGCCCTCGATCATGGTGGCCCTTTGCAACGCCGTCGCCTCCACTGCCAACGTGATTGTCATTTCGAATCAATCGGTGCAGCCACCTTCTTTGATCAGTTACCCTGGATCTCAGCTATGGATGGCGTAGACCAGGTTAACTGTTGGGACATCGCCGACCTTTCCCAACTAAAAGTCTCTCCCCGGTCTACATCCGCGTCTCGACCCGTCCGTCGTCGAAGGTCCCCATTACACCCGAGTCCTCGCACGCCAGCCATGGAAAATGTCCCTGATCACTCACCGTCCTGGCTTGTGTCACCATCCACCCGTTACGGATGTCATCGGTCGTCTCCTCCACGAACTCCACGAACTCCGCGCTCCCATTTCTCTCCTTCCCGAGTACGCTTTCACAATCTTCAGCCTGTTTTCATTCCCCGTAACCGCCATAATGGCGAGTCCAATGGCTGCTTCTCTGAATCTGATTGATTCCTGCTACACTCCTCGTCGCTCTCATTAACGCAATCATAATTCGTCGTCTCTGCTTCACTCACTGCACACATTCTGTATCGTCTTTTATCATCAACGATCGTCGCATCGATATACATTTTCAAGTCATTTCAACTCGACGTCATTGTAATTCCGGCTCCACGTTTCCAGCACTTTACGATCTACAACGATTATCATCCATCGACTCTTGCCCAATAAACTGCCAAACGATTGACAAGTATCTCTGCCATTTGCATCTCACTCCTTCGCTTTTGCAATTTGCGATCATCTTTTAGCATAATGCTGATATTTATTCAATTTAATCCCATCGATTCATCGATCCATCTACGATATCTGATGCCAGGTCCTGTACCCCGATTCTACTACTACGACTTCTGCAATTTTTTCTTCGTGTTTGTTTCCTTCGCTTTGATAGTTACACACGGACGTTACCTGTTGTTCAATAATAATCGATATACTTTGTCTGGCTCGTTTGCAAGCCGAGCCTCCTAAAAACACTTCAAAGGTAATAATAGTACTCGTCTTATTCAAGCTAACCATGTCAGCAAGAGCTATTAATTTCAGCGCAGGACCATCTGCTCTTCCCTCGTCTGTCCTTGAAGAAGCTGGTAAAGGGCTGCTCAACTTCGACCAGACTGGAATCGGTATTGCAGAGATATCACATCGTTCCAAAGAATTCGCGGCTTTGCTCTCTGGCTTCGAAACCCTTATCCGTACACAGCTCGATGTTCCATCCACCCACTCCATCTTGTTCACTCAGGGAGGGGGTTCTACCCAATTTTCTGCGGTGGTTTTGAACCTCCTTGCAAGATACCGATTGCTCCACCCAAACGCGACGGACGAAGAGTCTGTCATGGACTATGTGATAACCGGGAATTGGAGCAGAAAGGCGGCAGAAGAAGCAAAGAGACTCGGCGGCTCCAACAGGGTTAACGTCGCAGCTGACGCACGAAAGTGCTCCAAGGACGGAAAGTCCTTTGACAATATCCCCAACCACGATGCGTACACTTTCTCGTCTGATCCCGCCCTCATCTATTATTGCGAGAACGAGACCGTAGATGGCGTCCAATTCTCGTCGGACGATGCTTCACCTGCCTCCTTCCCGTTCCACCTCCTACCTGAAGGCAAACTGTTGCCCTTGGTTGGCGATCATTCTTCGTCGTTCATGTCGCGTCCTGTCCCTCGTCTCGCCGATCATGCTGTGATCTATGCCGGCGCTCAGAAAAATATCGGTCCTGCAGGTCTTACTATCCTCATTGTTCGCCAGGACTGTATCGTCGATGTTGACGCAGCCGCTAAATTGGGAGCAGCCCCCGTGCCACTGACCATGGCGTACAAGACTATGGCCCAACATGGAAGCCTCTACAATACTCCGCCGGTGCTCGCAATATACATTGCCAACTTGGTACTCCAGAGGATGAAAGACCTAGGGGGACTCAAATATTACGAGGACGTTAACAAGAGGAAGGCGGACAAGTTGTATGCCGTGTTGGATGAAGGTGAAGAGAAAGGCGTCTTGCGGGGAAGGGTGGCGCGAGGCTCACGTAGTTGGATGAACGTTGTGTTTCGTGTTATCGGGGATGGTGCAGAGGCAAGGTTCTTGGAAGGAGCAAACGAACGCGATATGAAAGGCTTGAAGGGACATCGGCAAGTTCTTTATTTACAGACTACCCCAAAATGTACTGACTTTGGCACTCTCAGGTCTACAGGAGGTATATAGTACCGTTTTTTATTATTCCGATGGCACAAATGACTAATTTTTTGACAGGTATCCGTGTCTCCTTATACAATGCCGTTACGGAAGAACAGACAGACAAACTTGTTCGCTACATCCAAGAATTCATTACTCAGGAAAGCAGTGGCAAAGACACCACGGCAGAATCGCAGTAGAAGGAGGTAGGACAAAAATGTTTCCATAGGCCTTTTAGAACATATGCATACTCCAACAAGAAAAAGTATCTAGATTTTAAAGGCCAGGGAAACTGAAACTTGCAAAGTCACTTTGCCGGAGTGGTTAACGGGATCGCCTGCTACGCAAGTAGACTCCTAGCGGTTGGGCTTTGCCCGCGAGTGTTCGAATCGCTCAGGTGACGCTTTTTTTTGGGTATCACTTCTTGGCTTCGCTATTTATTATACATATGTTTTTTGGACATTCTCGACATATCTACCCATCTTCCCTTTAATCAACTGCCGCATGGCGTACTCTTTTGCAAGAGTCAATATGCAACCCCTGAACCTGTTGTTGGATTCATAGTTGTTGCATTGTGAATTCTCCGCATGTGGCACTGCGTGAAGAGCTCATTTAGTTGGGATTTCGGTATACGACAATGAATGAAGACACACGTGGAGCTTGACATCCCTGAATACGTCGCTCGGTACGTGCCAAATTTGATACTGCCCTTATTTATCAGCGATCTGTGACATGCAGTGCGCTGAATACTAACTATGATCCTCCAGTTCCCATAGCTCCGGAGACATTGT
The DNA here is from genome assembly GCA_963555575.2 of Hygrocybe coccinea. Lineage (NCBI taxonomy): Eukaryota > Fungi > Basidiomycota > Agaricomycetes > Agaricales > Hygrophoraceae > Hygrocybe > Hygrocybe coccinea. Next base: position 2,453,900 of record OY741990.2, on the reverse strand, counting down.
AGGAGAGCAATGTTGCCCCAGAGCTTGCATCGGTGACAACGTAGTACAGATTTCCATGTGGCCCATACGACACAATTGCCGTATTACGCGTTGTACGACCCTCAAAGGCCGCAAGACTCATGGATGGACAACCAGTATCGCTGCAGGATCGGGCAAAGTCTTTGATAGCGACGCGGCCTGCAACGGCATCCAGGGTAACAATAGGTCCTCCATCGCCTGTCGAGAAAAGTTGCATGAGATGAAAGAAGTTGTCGCTTGTCCCGACACCACTGTTAAGGTGGTGTTTCCAGATATATTTCCACGATGAGCCATCTGGCTGATTTGGGCTACGAAACTCGATGCGTTGGCGTGCACTGGGGAATCCTGGGTCTAGTTGTTTATTAGGATTGTTTGTGAGGGACAGAGTGTAACAGTTTCGAATCTTGATGGAGGAGTCGCACCCATCGTAGAGAAGACCTGCAATGAATGGAAGCTGAGAACCCAGACGGGTGAAGTGTGTGCTCGAACACGTACCTGAAGACTGCCAGTTCAGAATGCTTGAGACAGTACCGTATTCCATGGATCTTCCGGCGGAGAGTTGGGCTGGGGATGCAGTTGCCACCGGGAGCAGGGTAAATAGGAGGGAAATTATGGAAAACATGGCGAAGTAATGATGGAATAGCTTCCAGTATCGAGCGAGATTTATAGTTGATCATGGAGTTCGGATAAGCCATGGAGTGCGGATGGGGTGTAGAAGGGTTAAATCCTATTTATTTGGGAGATCGCGACTCGTTCAGTGATCAGCGTTAGGAGTCGTCGGCAGTGATCAAGTGACGTACCAAACACTTACATAATCAGTTATCGCTCAGATCTCAAAATGTGTGGAATTTTGGCTGTTCATGGTTTAGAAAAACCTTGCAGCGAACGAGCCCGCTTCATTGCTCTCTCGAAACGCCTTCGCCATCGTGGTCCAGACTGGTCCGGATGTTTTATGGGTAGGAATAGCATACTGGCTCATGAGCGATTGGCTATCGTCGGCGTCGGCAAGTATCACTGCCTCTGTTCCTTGTAAATTGACGTTGACGACTCTATCTAGACACCGGAGCACAACCATTGCTGAGTGATGATGGGAAAATTATATTGACTGTCAATGGAGAAATCTACAATCAACTTGCTCTCCGTGCAAGTGTCGGTCCAGATGTAAAGTTCAAGACTAACTCGGACTGTGAGGTTATAATTGCTCTAGTATGTGCTTGTCAAGGTACCTGAAAGTATTGTCTCATCTTTTTTTTTGCTTTTCCAGTATTTGAAGCACGGCAAGGACCTGTGTAACTTACTAGATGGAATGTTCTCCTTTGTTTTGCTGGACGAATCTGTCACACCCTCCCGCATCATCGCTGCGCGTGACCCTATCGGAATCACTACCTTGTATCAAGGTTGGAAAACTGAACATCCCGGCGCTGTTTATTTTGCTTCAGAACTCAAGGCTATTGTCAACGAATGTGACAAGATAATCTCTTTCCCCCCAGGTCACGTCTATGACAGCCATGACAACTCCACGACACGCTATTTTAAACCATCCTGGTGGGATGGCGATAGTGAAGATCCCAAGACCGAGATTGTCGCCAACCCTACGGACTTCACTAGCTTGCGCGAAACGCTCGAAGCTGCGGTTTGCAAACGTTTGATGTCAGAAGTTCCATTCGGTGTACTTCTCAGTGGTGGTCTAGATAGTAGCTTGATTGCTGCTATTGCATCACGGGAAATTGCAAAGGTCGTGCAGATGCAACTGGACATGCAGAAAAGAAGGTCCTCTGGCTTTCCGGATGGACCCTCAGGACCACCATCCGCACTGGGTACGTTCATTGAATTCAATCCACATCCATTCATCACAAGTTGTTTTCGTCAGAGAGATACGCTGCTTGGCCTCAACTCCATTCCTTCTCTGTCGGTCTGGAAAACTCTCCAGATCATGTGGCAGCTAGGAAGGTGGCTGACTACCTGGGAACCATACACCATGAATTTGTCTTCACCATACAGGATGGTCTCGACGCTATTCCAGATGTTATATATCACCTCGAAACGTACGACGTCACTACCGTACGGGCCAGTACGCCAATGTACCTCCTTAGCCGCAAAATTAAGGCTACGGGCGTGAAGATGGTCCTCAGCGGAGAGGGAAGCGACGAGATATTTGGAGGTGACCGCAAAACGCTGAGCTTCCTTTCAAGCTGCCCTCACTCAGTATGGTTTAGGATATCTTTACTTCTATGCCGCCCCGGATAGCAAATCGTTTCATCAAGAGTGTGTAAGGCGTGTCAAGAATTTACATACCTCAGACTGCCTTCGGGCCAACAAGTAAGTCAAATCGCGTACTTTCAGCGTTATCACTATACATTTATTTCTCTTTCAGATCGACGATGGCTTGGGGACTCGAAGCTCGTGTACCCTTTTTAGATAAAGCCTTTCTTGAAATTGCAATGAATATCGACGCAAAGGAAAAGATGTTCAGCAAAGGAGAAGCCCAGGAAGTGGATAAAGATGGTTGCCCCAAAATGGAAAAGGTAGGCTTTGTTTTCTTCTCTTCGCAGAAATGCAGGTGCTAAAACGGCAACATCCTCAACAGTATATTCTTAGAAAAGCCTTTGATTGCTCCTCTGGTGGCAAAGTAAGACAGTTTTATCAAGTTCCAAACTTTTTTGTTTGTTCATAATCGCCCAAGCCTTACCTTCCGCCCTCAATCCTTTGGCGTCAAAAGGAACAATTCTCAGATGGAGTTGGATACTCCTGGATAGATGGGTATGGCACATCATTCCATTGTGTAAATGAAAAATAAAACAAAATCCCCTTTTCCAGCATCAAAGACCATGCCGCTTCAGTCGTCTCCGACCTGGCGTTTGCCAAACGATCTGAACGGTGGCCAGACGAGACCCCCGACACAAAGGAGGCATACTACCTCCGTGAAATATTTGATGGTAAACTAGAACTTGCTTGATAACCTCGCAAAACAACTCATATTATGTATATAGGTCATTTCCCCAATCAAGCCGCTGCCCAGACTGCTGTTCGGTATGACCTTTTCTTGGACCTTGATGCTACTCTGCAAACTAACTCTCATGCTAGATGGATACCTCGCGGTGATTGGGGGTGTTCCTCTGATCCCAGCGGAAGGAGTGTTAGCATACACACTGCAGCATACGAAAGTGTTTGATTTTAGACACAGCACGATGACGCGGGTCAATTCTAGATCGCATCCACAAAAGAATAATGGGACGATAGAATAATGAATGTTGGTATCTGGTATGTTAGATGATGGGATTGTAATACGTAGCCGTCCCAAATAAAAGCAAGGAGCGTGTGGTTTATCGTAGGATTGGCACCATAACCAAAGGACTGAGCAGGAGACAGTAGAAGCAGCCATAACGGAGAAAAAGAAAAATGCAGGCACATGAATCAAGAATTAATAATAACTTGGATAGTATTATCTGGGGAAAAAAAAGAAATCAGACACCATCCAAAGATGGATCCTGTGCCAGCAATTGGCGGTATAATCCCACTCCAGAATCCTCTGATGGAGCAGGAGAAGCCAGTGCCTTAGCAGTCGCTGCTGCACGGGTGGCCGCACTAGGCTGGGATGTATTCCGGGGCCGTTTCGAAGCAGTGGGAGGACCAGCAATTTGTGAGCGGGTACTCGTATCCCAAGCCGGTCTTGTTACCGTCGCCTTCACGCTATGGCCTTCGTCAGAAGCTTGAGGTCGACGGGTTACCGGCGTGTGGGTTCGGCGGCTAGCGGCACGTGATGAAGGAGATGAGTTATCACCCGAGACGAGACGTGTGCCAAACTTGGCGTTCGCGGAAGACTCTCTTGCATAGGCTGATGGAGCAGGTGCTCCGCCTCTTCGAGAATTTCCAAGACCAGGTCTAGGTTTACCAACCACGAGTGGCTTCTGAACGGTAACCTTATCTGCACCCCAATAGGAAAAGCTCATCTTGCTTTTCCTGTCAGAGTCGTCAGAATCTCCGTTACAGTCTTCGTCTTCATCCGGGAGTGGGACGATTTTCGGTTGATTGCTTGATGAGTGAACTTGAGCTCGAGAACGAACGACACTTGCGTAAGAACCAATAATAAATGAGGTGCAAAATACATATGAATATATCAAAATTACATACTCTTCCATAGAGACCACGCCCTCGCGTGGTTGGACAACGTCACCGATAGCCCAAGTCTCAATCTAAGATTGACAAGATGAGCAACTATACAGGGATGTTGGACTTTCGCACGTACCTTGATAAATTTATACATATTACGGGGTTTTGTGTGTGAATTTCGTCTACCAGTGGTCGCATACTTCGCCTTGCCCTGTAGCTCAGGAAGTGAGTTCGTCCTTGAGTTGGTTGCGGACACCAATGGTAGTGATATCGTCCCGGTTCTTTGACACCGTAGTGCAACGTCATTGAAAACCACCAACCATAAATCTTTCTTGCCTCCAATGCCGTGTCCAGGATACAGGACATCGCTAAGACGTTTGAAGGATGACTTTCCCTTCACTCTAGAACTGACCACTGGTGGCGAACCCAGGGGTTTCGGGGATCCAGTCACGCCGTTCGTTCCCGGCAGGTATGGTCGCTCCTCGATAAGCACCCTCGACGGTTTGGGAGCGGCAAGTTCTTTCACCTTGTCCAATCCATCAATACGTGCGAAAACGTCTCTTGTTTTATCCCGTTCTTCCTTTTGAATCTTTTCATCCTCTATACTTCGCACAATAGTCTCGACCTCGGCCACCATCTGAAGCGTACTTTCATATTCGAAAGTGCTTGGATCTGTATGATAAAGCAAGTTTTGGAACAGCAAGGGGTACTTGAGGAGGCGTTGGAATGGTTTTGACAAGGTGATAGCAAGACCAGTTTCCCCCTTTTCATATGCAGTTTCCTCCAGTTTTCGGAGAACGTTGCAAACTTTCGTCCATTCTGCCTGATCTTGCTTTTTTGGTTTTTTGTCAACCTTTGACAAAGCCTCATCGACTTGTCCGAGGGCACGTTCTAGATGAAGAACGTAGGTAGCATAACCGTGAAAAATATCGGACTGTACAAAAGCTCGCGATCAGTCTCATCCATGAGCATTCTGAGTAACAAGACCGACATTGGATACGAAAACATCGGCGAGAGAGCGCACAAGCGGATATTGTTCGTCGTATCGCTTCCTCAAGGCTTCGCTTAGTTTCCTGTGCCCCTCTAAAACGCCACTGTCCACGACTTCTAAACATATTCGCAAATCCTCCGGCAGTTGATGAGGAGCGATACCCCCGCCAAAAATGTTGTCAGACGTTGTCAGGCTCTTTCTAAATTTTCTCAGTACCCGAGATGCAGGGGAAGACATAGACTTGTGGTCTGGGGTGGAAGCGTGACCCTGGCTATGGTTGCGCTCCCGTTCAACATGGGCGGATTGCCGACCAAGGGAATGTGTTGACACCGACATTTGGTTCGTTCGGTTCTGAGGGGATAAGGAATGATGTGACCGGGAAGGGAATGGCACCGCCGCTTTGTCGGGTGCTCTCGTAGCAGCTCCTCGATATGGGGACCGAGGATGATCGTGTTTTGAGGTTGGCGTTGTAGTCTTCCTGGGCGATGCGTACCCTTTCCCAAGATGATCGTCGCCCTCATCCTCTTCATCAGTATCCAGTGACTCGCCATCTATGTTGGGGGTATCTTTGTATGTGTCACCTTTTCGTGTCAAAGCTGCGTGAATCGTTGCAGGACTATCAGAACGGAATGGACTAGGGGACATGAAGCGAGCTGCAATGGGCGGTAGACACTCGTTCGACTCCAATGATGGGGAATCCATGCGTGGAAATTCTTCGTATTCCAGCATCCGAGGTGAAGTTGCTGGGGATGTAGCAAAGGGATGTAGGAGAGGATCAATGAAAGTGTCTCTCATTTTGAGCAACTCGGCGACATATCTGTACTAGCCAGGTAAGGAACTACTCGAACGACAAACAGTGGGGCAGATTACCTTTCTTCGCTGGCTAAGATCTCAAATAACACCTCTTGCCGAGTCCGCTCTCTCGATCCAAGATTGGAGACAAGGTCGTCTTCCGCAGTCTCGCTCCAAGACGCAGCTGCCAAGATACGACTGCTTTTGTTTGACATTTGAGAATATGGAGTGCCTGATCGCAGAAATTGATCAACGGAAGAGTTTTCCTCGTTACCTTTCGAAGGGTATGGCGAGTTGGCTGTACGAGTTGATGTAGCTTTGACGTTGGGCTTTATTGTGGACCCAACGTCGGTAGAGGATGCGGATGCGGCAGGGGTAGTGGAACCACGAGGCTCCTTGCCATGAACGGCCTGGAACCGGGACAACGTGGTCTTTGCCGGACCGCCAGGTGTAGGTGCAGAAGTAATGCCAGGTGCATCAGGCAAGGCGCGATCAAGATTAGCAGGAGTGGGCGGAGGGGAAATAAAGGCAACTTTCTTCTGTGTGTCGCTATTAACAGTCACGGCAGTGTTGGCACTTCCATCAGTAGTCTTGCGCGATATTTGGCCTGTGGAGTCTTGCTCCGTTCGCGAAGAGGCTGTGCGCGTAATGACTTCGGCCCCAACGTCTTCAGGATTTGACGGTGGGGGATTCGAATATGGAGGTGTTGCTGTGGGCGTGATAAGTGGTAAAAGAGATTCAGTGACGACGGGAAGCGGCCGAAAAGAGAGATCGGGCAATGGTTTGAAGGGAGCGATTGCGCTGGGAGTAGAAGTTGCGCGTTGCGGTGGGGGCCATTCGGGAAGAGGGGGCAGCTGGATGAACTTCTCCTTTGGTGTTTGGGTGACATCTTTGTCTATGATGGAGTCCTTGTCCTTGTCCTTTGTACCCCGATGGAAACGCTGGAATAAGGCCTTCATCATGGAGAGAAGGATCGTCGAGGAATGCCCCAGGATTGCAGACGAATTGACCGAATTCAGCAAGAGGAACCGCAGCAGAGGATAGGAATGGGTAAAGAAGAAAACGTGGCAGGGAGCGGGTGGGGTATAAAAAAAAGTGGTAATGTGGTCACGGTCAGTACAGGATCGGCCGGAGGCAAAAGCAGACAAGAACACTGGCTACAATTGCCAAAACCATCCGCCTCATGGCCGCCTCCATGTCTCCCCTCCCAGCTCACCAGACCAAGCATCTTCCTGTTCTCATTTACCCCTTTGCTGACTCTTGCTTTCAGCTTCGCCAGCTTGACAACGGCAACTCAAATGGCACGGCCCTCTGGCTTGGTGCCCAGTGTCTTGCTTCATTTCTCGCTGAAAATCACACCAAGTTTAGATCACGGTCTTCCCCGAGCGGTAAACGTCTGAAGGCCGTAGAACTAGGCAGCGGTGTTGGGCTAACTGCGTCAGTATCAGTTGCTACGGCCAGCGATGTTCTCACATTCATCCTCAGCCTTGTTCTGCGTTCTTTAGGCTGGGACGTCCTTGCAACGGACATACCTAATGTTATATCCACCGTTCTTCATCAGAACATCCAGAACAATACTATTAACAATTGTTCTATCAATTGTTCCCCGGACGAACCCATCGTCCAAGTAAAGGAACTAGATTGGAATGTGCATCCCAATCAATGGATATGGGACAATGACAAGGTGATAGCATCTTTCACCACCCAACTGTCTTCATCTCAACCTACAACAACACAATTGCAACCTCCCTTCGACCTCATCATATCCTCCGACACTCTTTATGACCCTACCCTTACTCACCCACTTCTTCGCACTCTTCACGCTCTTAGTACCTCCTCCCTTACTGCCTCACCACCTTCTGCACGTCCACCACCCATATATCTTTGCATCGAACGCCGTGACCCTGCCTTGATAGACCAAACACTGCAGGAAGCCAGGGACGTCTGGAAATTTAGCGTTCGTCGTATTCCTACAAGAAAGCTGCTTAAAGCAATGGACAAGCGTGGAATTAAATGGGCAAAAGCGGATTGGGAGGGCGTTGAGATATGGAACTTGACATTATCATCGTGAGTACAAATGGTGACCTTTCTCGATGGATGGTGCATTTCATGGCACCAACGAGCACATTTCCCCCTCATCGATCACACTGCATTGAGCATCTTTGCATCTCGCAGTCGCAGCAATATTATTGGACAAAAAAAGCAATGATACAATGAGTTGGATTAGTTTTGTTCGTAAAAAGACAAAAAGAGCGTCTCCAGTCAACATGATTTCGTCGTAATCTAAATCCACGTTGCAAATTGATACTCGTTGGAAGATGACGGTCGTGATTATTCGGTCTTCGTGGTACATGGAGCAATGTTGATGAGAGAGGATATCATGCACCAATGGTTATACCATTTCCACTTGTCTCTATGGCACTACAGTGACCTAAGCAACCCTCGCGCAAGACGATCAGACACACAAAGCCACTCACGGAACAGAAAGAGCGAGACCGTCCTCTACTTCATCCTCACGTCGTGTCGACACTACTCTCAACATCCGGTCAAATCCATGGCTCGACTGTGTCAACAGAAGTGAAAGTTACTGTTAGGACATTCACAAATTGGTTACGCGTCAACACGGACGAACCAAGTCTCGCCAGGTCTCTTCTTCGTCATTTTCAGTTTGGAGTTGGTACAGCTGCAAGAAACCTTTGAATCTGCACCAGTGGTCTTGATCAGCATCATCATTTAATCCTCGGTAAAACAAGCCAACGTTAGTTCTCCTGCTGGTGTAACATCCAAGAACTCCACAAGCTCCTCTTTAGTCTCCTTGGAGAATGGTGCGCCGTTCGTATCACGCGCCCAAGCGTCCAGACCCTCTGGAGCAAGGTAGGCACCCTCTGGAGGGATCAGAAGATCCAAATGCTTGTCTTGCAAGGGGTTGATTGGTGGTGAAGGCACACAGTACTTGCCAAAGATATGCTTCAAGCATCTTTCCAGCTGAAATAAATAATAAATATCAAACAAACGAACACACTGGGGTATACAAACCTGGTCGGAGATGCTACCATCATCGTCGAGCAGCTGAACACCGGGCTGGGCATTCCGGCGTCCCTGTCGAGAACCTGGTTCAGGCGTCTCCGGACGCAGAGATTGCATGCCAGTGTCGAATCCTTCACCCATAGGAACAGGAGGAAATGTCGAAGGCTCGAAGAAAGCTTTTATGTACCACGTGTTGAAAATAATAATAATATTCAACAACGGTTCCGCAACCACCATGACTGCAAGGACTGAGCCTCTCTCCATCGAATCTCTTCTTCAGAAACAGAGAGCAGAGAAGGAAGCGGCGTCAAAGGTACGTTTCGCGTTGCACCAGCGGTAACGTCACTCAAGCCAGCAAATCTATACAGCCCAAGTTCCTCTCCAAGGAAGAGCGAGCGAAGCTCGCTATAGCTAAACGGGCCCAAGAAATCACGCAACAAAAGGAGAAGGATGAGCATTCCAGAAAGGACCGCGAGGCCCTAGAGAGGGACGCGGAGGAAATTCGGAACAGAGAACGCAATCAGTCCAATAGGTATGGGGGAGGGTCTATTCGACGTCAGTCCATTGATATTTTTCTCTCCTTTGTGCAGACTGTACCAATAACATTCTTTTTTTCTTTCTTTGTATATACACGCACATGCAGATGAAGAACGTTATGCCCACCCCGAACGCGACAGGGAGAGATATGGGCGCCGTGATACTCGGGATAATCGAGATAGACGAGCCCCACAAGAAGATAGACGTGCACCTCGAGCAGGATTTCAAAATGTTCCTACAGGTCCTCGTGCGGATCGTAACAAGAATCCTCCTACGGGTCCTGTCGCATCTACTCCACCTTCGGGACCATCATCTTCCATGCCTCCACCACCCCTCCCTTATTCCACACCCCCCATGCCTTCCCAAGTAGCAGTATCAGCGGCAGTATTACCCGAATCAACAACTCCATATGTACCACCCATGACTGACAGTGATCTTACTGCAATCCGCTCCCGATATCTTGGCGTCGACAAAAAGAAGCGCAAGATTCGGAAAATGAATGACCGCAAGTTTGTCTTCGATTGGGACACACAGGACGACACATTTGCTGCGGATTCGCCTGTGGCAGCCGGAAGCAACCGGCAGGGCGCGCAAGTCATGTTCGGACGAGGTCACCTTGCTGGCATGGATGATGGCCCTAATAATAGGCCAAGACGTATAGCTGGGGATGCTGTACATGACCTCAGTGCTACTCACCTTGCCGACGCAATGGAGCGACGGAAAGCGGCTAAAACAGGTCTCGATGACCGGCATTGGACTGAGAAACCCCTGGAGGAAATGAAAGAGCGGGATTGGCGGATTTTCAGGGAAGACTTTAGTATTTCCGCAAGAGGTCGGTCTTGTTGCCAACAAAATCTGTGCTAATTAATTTAAGCCTTATCTTTTTAGGGGGTCAGATTCCTCATCCGTTACGATCGTGGGCCGAGTCTGCCATTCCACAACAAATTTTGGACATTATCGAGAAGATAGGCTACAAAGATCCTTCCCCCATCCAACGGCAAGCAATCCCAATAGGTCTACAAAACCGAGATATCATTGGAATTGCTGAGACTGGTAAGCCGATGAACCTGTTGCTGCATGCTGTTTCCCCCCTGAGACCTTTCTCATAGGATCTGGGAAAACTGCTGCCTTTGTGATCCCGATGTTGTCGTTCATCTCGGGCTTGGCGCCATTCACGGATGAAAATAGACATTTGGGACCTTATTCGCTTATCTTGGCGCCAACACGTGAGCTGGCACAGCAGATCGAGAGTGAAGCGAAGAAATTCGCGGCTCCTCTCGGCTTCAAGTGTGTGTCCATTGTTGGAGGAGTATGTGTATATTCCACTAAGACACCAGCTATTACTAATTATTCGCGTGTACAGAGAGCCGTTGAAGAACAACAATTTAACTTGCGAGAAGGTGCAGAAATTATCATTGCGACACCAGGTCGGCTGAAGGACGTCATCGAGCGGCATGTTCTGGTGCTTTCGCAATGCCGCTACGTGGTCATGGACGAAGCGGACCGTATGGTGCACCTGGGGTTCGAGGTTGATCTGACTTTTATTCTGGATGCCCTGCCATCGGAGACTATGCAGGGCGAGGACATGGGTGAGCAGATGGATGTGGATACGGAGACGATGGTCAAGAAGGGGCGGACCCGTGTTACGACATTGTTCTCCGCGACCATGCCTCCGGCTGTTGAGCGACTTGCGAGGAAGTATCTCAAGAAGCCGGCTGTGATTACCATTGGCGAGGCGGGTCGTGCCGTGGATACCGTTGAGCAGCGGGTCGAGTTTGTTAGCGGGGACGAAAAGAAAAAGTAAGTGGAAATCATTTTCTCCGTACATGGGATAAGCGCCAATTGTTTCATTTTTTAGGCAGAAGCTCCTGGAGATCCTCAACAGCGGTCAGTACGCATCACCGATCATTGTGTTTGTCAACCAGAAAAAGACGGCGGACATGGTTGCCAAGGATCTTTCGCGCGCTGGGGTAAGCCATTTTATTGGGTTCTGCGGAGCTGACGAGTAATTTTGTGTTAGTGGAGCGCGGCAACGTTGCATTCGGGAAAGAACCAGGAGCAGCGAGAGGCTTCACTTCAGTCTTTGCGAAATGGGGACTCGGATGTGCTGGTAGCCACGGATCTTGCTGGACGTGGCATTGATGTGCAGGATGTTAGTCTGGTTGTCAACTTCCAGATGGCGAGCACCATCGAGGCCTACGTGCACCGTATTGGTAAGTATTTTGTTTGGAGGCAGTGTCCCAGATTCTGATATTTCGGTGGCAGGTCGCACAGGACGTGCTGGTAAGCAGGGCACAGCTATAACATTCCTCACGAATGAAGACGATGAAGTCATGTACGTGTATTTTATTCTCCGCAAATGAACTGGCTAATCTGTCTATCTTTCAATTCCTGGACAGGTACGACCTCAAGCAAGGTAACGAGTTCCTGGACTAGCCTGCTATAAATAACTCGCTGATGGGTGACTTGTTTGCAGAAATCTCGAAGAGTCCTGCGTCAAAGGTGCCTGTGGAGTTGGCGAAGCACGAGGCAGCGCAGCACAAGGTGTCGAGAGAGATGAAGCGGAAACGCGACGCGGAGGACCAAGGGTGAATGTGAGGATGACAGATAAACATTTACTTGGTTCCGTTTATCCGTCGGCCGCAAACAATTGTGGTAATAATTACCCTACTATAAGTGAAGGAAGTGCCAAGAATAGGCATGGTGACCGGGGGGATGATGGGAGGTCGACAGCGTCATGATTGTGATAAAGTTGTGTCAGTCGGAGGTGGATCGCAGCGAGTGCCAGAGCAATGCTGTGTGGAGAGTTGGGAAATCGGGCGAAAATAATTCCACGAATAATGTGGAGAATGAAGTACTAGTACGATGCCAAGGAGCGAATTGGTGGCGTCTCACTTGCCATTAATATCATGCTGGCTCATACTAGTGTCTTTCCAAGCTGAAATTCAAGGATGTCTTCGGAAAGAAAATTCGATAGAAGGAGTCGGATCAAAAGGAACAATTTGCTACAAAAGCTACTATACCGGTCTCAATACCGTCAGCTGGTACGTATGCAGGGACTTGTGGGTGCATTGGCAACGGTTAGCTCAGAGTTGTGGATGTGTAGTGAACGCTGACGACACTCGGTCGGCAATAATCGGAGTTTGAACAACCTCCGACAACGTAGGGTTACAGAGTGATGTCCGAACAAGCTGTCTCTTCGGCATCGCTTTAGCTCGGTGCGCTCAAGGTTCTTTTCCTTGGGTGCTTGGCACTGCTCTTGGCAGAGGGTTGTTGGATGTGCAACCCACATGTATGTGGCATAAGATTACCCAATGAGTCGCGACAACCATAGCGGAATAAATCGGACAATAAAAATAAATTCGGGCCGAGATCAGATCTCATTGGTTAACAATGTCCATTTGACCGCTAAGCCAATCTCACCCTCTCTTAATAACTCCCTCGATGCTTTCCGCTCATCAAATGCTGCCCCTCACACCCCTCCTCAACGTCGCCAACGACGTTCCCCTCAACGACGACGACGACGTCCTCACAGAAGACCCAGTCATCACCGTCTCTGACCTCCCATCCTCAACTCCTCATCCCTCCGACCAGCAGGTCTTTAATATCTCATTTCTCCGTGAACTAAGCTAATTCTCCCTACACATCCCAGCTACCCACCCTCACCGTCACATTCCCTACCGAACCTAGTCCACCCCCAGAGGACCAGACCCCACTTTCTTCCCAACCACCTTTATCTGGCCCCTCTTACAAATGCGAAAGCACTGCCAAAATTCATGAACGCTCGTCGTCTCGTTTCAGATTCGGCGGTCGAAAAACCAGCCTCAACCCCAGAGCTGCTTCTGTCATCCCAGTTCCTGCACCGCTTACCGCCCCAGCGACCCCAACTGGGCTACCGACTCACGACTCCTTGACGACTCACTCCATACCCAAACACGGCCCCCTCCATGAATTAAAGCGTTTTCTCAACCACCACATCATCAATCATCACGTTCCACATCCTTCCCATTCTCACTCCGCTTCTCCTACCAGCACTCCTCTCGAGCCCCACCAACCGCCCTCAGAGCAACTACGTGGTCCATACTTTGACACAATCACAGTAGAAACCGTGCCGGTCACCCCAAAGTTTCCACCGTCCAAGCCAACTGAGGCCCCCTCAAGTTCTGACCTGGCGTCCGGTTCTGACAGAGCCAAACCCGACCACAAACCGGTCCACCGAGACTCGAAATTGGGCGCATTCATGCGCAAGGACAAGGAGAGAGGAAACCACAAGAAATCCTCAACTAGTACTCCCGCTCCCACTCCGCCTAGTGACCGCACTTCATCACCCCCGCACTCCCTCCACAGCTCAAACCACAGCTCTCCGTCACACTCTGACACACCTGACTCTGCCCACTCCTCCACAACCACTAACCGCCGCCACAATAATTCTCGCAGTTCCGGTCACCATACTCCTCAGAACGGTCATCAAATTCACTCCCTCGAAGAGGCAACGCAAGCACACTTGGCGAAAAAGTATGGCAAGTGGGGGCGAGTTCTGGGCTCGGGCGCAGGTGGCACTGTCCGTCTTATCAAAGCAAGCACAAAGAAAGGTGGTAACATCTTCGCCGTCAAAGAGTTCAGACCAAAACGTCCGGGTGAGAGTGAGAAGGAATACCAGAAGAAAGTCACAGCGGAGTTTTGCGTTGGTTCCACGCTGAAGCATTGCAACATAATCGAGACAGTTGATATCGTTTCAGACCATGGTCACTATTACGAGGTGAGTCTGAGGGCCATACAGTCCTGGGCGGCCGTGTAACGCCACCGTCTACACAGGTCATGGAGTATGCTCCATTCGACCTCTTTAGCGTCGTCATGTCAGGCAAAATGTGCCGTTCCGAGATTTACTGTGTTTTCCGTCAAATATGTGATGGAGTCGAGTACCTCCATGAAATGGGGCTCGCACACCGCGATCTCAAGTTGGACAACTGCGTCATGACTACAGACAATGTCGTCAAGCTTATCGATTTTGGTACCGCCACCGTATTTCACTATCCTGGCAAGGCCCAGATCCCCGCCTCGGGCGTTGTTGGTTCCGATCCGTACCTTGCACCTGAAGTCCTCAACAAGGACTCGTACGATCCCCGTAAGACGGACGTATGGAGTGTGGCTATCATATTCATGTGCATGGTGCTCAGGCGCTTCCCGTGGAAGATCCCTGATCCTAAAACGGACCCTAGCTTCAAGGCGTTCGTCAATGCTCACCCTGATCTCTCGCAGAAACCTCCACCTAAAGTCCACAAAGAAAAAGAGCCAAAGGTGGTGGTCTCCGACACGGATGTCTCTAGCACGTCGTCCGAGACGATGTCCATCTTCACTTCCTTCTCAGCTGATCACCACGCTCTCAACGACTCTCCCTCAAGTATATCTCGCAGTTCGAATGATTCGGCAGCTCCGGCGGAGTTGGAGTCCGCCTTGAGCCCGGAAGACCGCTTCCGGAAGAAACTGGCGGAGGATTTTCAAAGAACCACTCACAGCACTGCGACGCTGCCAGCCCTGATGAACGGAGGAGGTGACGTCGGTGCGAACGCGCACCCGTCTGGGGACCCGTCGGACCTCACCTTCGCGCGGCCTGGTGACTCGACGGAGTCGCTGCCCGTCACCTCGTGCGCACCCGAGAGCATACAGACACCGAAGCCACGGGCAGAGATGCAGGATGCGCTGACACCGAGGCCGCTGGACTTATCAACACCGAAGGTTACGAAGCCGTTCAGTCCCAGAATTCTCAATGGGTCACTGAACAGTCCAGAGAGGAAGGTGAAGTCGTCGACAGTGGATACCGGTAATGATGTCTCTGCCACCGGAGATAAATCGCACGAGGAAATGCAGCACGGGAAGCGGGAGCGCAGCGACAGTGCAGTGACGTTCAACGGTGGGGGCGCCGAGTCCATCTTCCGGCTGCTGCCCAGAGAAACCCGGCCAGCGCTACGCCGGATGCTCTTCGTCGAACCCGCTGGGCGGTGCACACTGACTGATCTGCTGAAGGGTAAGGGCAAAGTGAGCGGGCTGCTGTGTGGCTGTCGCACGGTCGGTGGGGTGGATACGCCTGCAGGTGCTCACTGTGAGGACCATGACTGCGATCCCGAGGAGGAAGATGACGGGGATGAATGGGTAAAGAGTATAGTGCCCTGTTCTAGAACTGGTGTGACAGCTCAGCATGAGCATGTCAAGGTGGCCGTCGACGAGAAGCAAAGTAAGCGCAAGTTTTTCTAGATTGGCGCTGAAACTGCTTCTCGATCTTCCCATGTCATCTCCACATTGTATATCTTAATTTCTTCGTAGACCGTAAGATAACTCACCGTCGAGTGTATTTTACCACCCTTTTTTTATTATTATATTCGCACCATGCTGTCTTGTCGTCTCGTAACATGCGCTCGCCAAACAGAATCACGGTGCAAGTTATATTTCCGAAAATCACTAGGGAATTGTTTCGACTCAAGATCCGTTAGGTGAAACAAAGGTGTTCTTTTGTGATTTCGGTGGACCCACACACACATTACCCTTCAATTGACCTGTATTTGTATGTTTCGAATGGTCGGTGCAATTCAAGTATACAGGCATACAAGCTGTCACAGTTCTTCTCGAATCCTAGTATCGACAGGTTTGTCCTCATCCTTCTTCTTTGGAGGGTCCTTGTCACCATCATTGGAACTGACTTTCTCTCCTTTGATTTCATAGCCGGCCTCCCGAAGAGCATTGGCAAGGGTTTCATGACTGCCTGCGCCTTCTAGGTCGGCATCCAATGGCAAATCAATCAATACGACGCCATCCTCGGAGAAATCAGTAACGAGTTGATACTCCCCAGCCTGGCCATTTAGTTCCTTTCCCATGAGCACTTTTAGCGCTCGCTGAATCATGATGTTAAGCGCGTCTTCCGTCTGATCGCTAGTTTCTGCTTTGTCGTCCTTGTGCGCCGAGGATGCAAGTACGGGTTTTCGGCGTGGGATCTGATACGGCCGATCGGCCTCTGGCGGAACTGATGGATCTGTGTGGGCATTGGTGGTCGAATCTACGATTTCGCGGCATCGGATGATCGTTTCCTCGCGTGAGTCCAGGGGAGATTTGAACCCCGGTTCACCGCATAAGCGTGGGGTGTGGATCACGAGGACATAAGAGCACATCTTGGCTTCTTTGACGAAGAGGATCGAATCAGTCGTCGTCATCGAGCAGTGAAACTGGATCAGGAAATAAAATATGGTGTGTCAATCAATTCACACGCCGTGCATTGAAAATGAATAAATCAACGCTTGGGGCTGGGAAAAAAAGATTGAATGTACCTGAACTTCAACTTCTCTGTTCCTGCCTGTCTTGTCGCAGATTGTGCCGTCACCCCATCTTTGTACAAGATAACGAGAGTCAGCCTCGCGAGCGAGCTCAAGGTTTGTTGCGAGTGCTGATTGCTCAGCAACTGTGAGGTCGGCACCTTGCCCTGGATTTGGGGGAGCCCGTCCAAGGGTGTATGCTTCCCACTAAACGGGGGGGATCGTCGTCAGCAATAGGTGGAGCGTGGGATAAGCTCATAAGTTCACATCAGGGTCTTCCTCTGGCTTAAATCCGCCTACAGGGAACACGAAAATCAATCACGGCCCGGAGTAGAGAGATCGGCGGCAAATACCGGGTGGATGTGGGTGTGAATGAGGGAGCTCTTTAAATTGGCGGATTTGCTCATTATGACAGTAAGAGTACGTGAACCAGCCTTGCCGATGCTATAGGTTGGGTTAGTTCTGATTGGAACATAAGAAGCATGAGAAAACAAGAGAGGGAAAACGGACATATAGACAAGTTCCGGACAGCGGCTGGAGCAGAGACCAACTTCGGACTGGAGTGATCTCGGAGTCAGAGACGTCCTCTAATGGTGGCTGGGTAGGGTTGACTGCTTGAGGAATAAGACACAGATAGGAATTTTTCGGTCCTATTTTCAGGTATTCCAGGGAGTGACGTGGGGGATCTGGCTGCGAGGTATGGGTTGGGAAGCAAGCGAGAGGATGGGGGAAAGTGTACTGACGAGGGGCTGACTATCGGTGCTGCCGATTTCCATGGTCATCCAGTCCTCTCCTCCCTTCCACGGCTGGTCGAGAAACTCGGGCTCTCCGCCGCGCAAACCGTGAGCGAGCCATCGCTGTGCAGTCTCGTTGTGGACGGGGAGAGCGTTGAGGAAGGTGACGCTGTACTTTGGAAAGGCGTAGGTGTCGAGGGGGAGATGGAGGAGACGGGCAGCGACGAGGGGGACGAGGAGGGAGAGGGCGAGCAGGGAGGACATGAGCAAAAAAATGGGTCACGGGAAACGCCACTGACAGCCGAAGCGACTCCGACTCCGCGGCACGCGCATCTCCGGGCCTGGCTGGGAATGTTCTGTGAGGTGAACGGAGACGGCAAAACAGAAGAAAATTTGTTCCTCAAAGAAAATAATTGGCAGGCGATCGGCGGCTGTACCTCAAATTGCCGCCTAATTATCCGAGAGAAATAAATAAATAAATAAAAATATATATAGCGATATCCAGGGTGCTGTCGCTTTTTTATTAGTACGGTTCCTCCACGAAACTGAATTTACGTACCCCGGAATATCAGGGGCAAATTAGAGCTGATAATATATAATATATACCCAGTTTAGGGCGCAAATGTTCGCGAGAGAACAATACGTACCCATTTCGCAATTTGTGCCCATATTCGGCAGTGGTTTATTCATTAAAAACGAAGTACACACAACCTTTTCCCCTCTATCTCTCTCTTCCTCGAACCAACGCGTTCCTCTGTCGTCTCCCGCACATCCTGTGTCCCTTCACTCCAAATGTCGTCGTCCCCTCAGGGTGATGCAGCCGACAATAGAATCGACGACGAACTCGAAGAGAATCCACAGGGTGCTCAGCCGGCGCGTATGTCTTGCGCTCTTATCTCTCTCTCCCCCCCTCTCTCGATGTGACGCGATCTTGAATTATCTTCTAATTTCTCTGATTTTATTCTCGCCCCCAACAGATCTAACCGAAACTGATGGTCCCCCTCCAAAGCGGGGGCGTGGTAGACCCAAGGGAAGCAAGAACAAGAAGTCTGGAGCGTTATCAGCTGGCGTTGCGGGTGCGGGATCATCTGCAGAGGGGACGGTAAAGAAGAAGCGAGGGAGACCGCCGAAGGTACTCTTAAATTCATTGCTCCTCCCCCGTTCACGCTCCCACCCGTCGCGCCCCCTGCGTCTCCCCCCCCTCCCTCCTTCCCCGATAACGCCTTTCTCATTCATTTATGCTGCAACAGGAGAAGAAGGCAGAGGATTCGGCAACAGATGCAGAGCCCGCCCCCAAGCGAAAGCGAGGACGCCCTCCGAAAAATCCTAAACCCGAGTCTGGTGGGGAGGGCGAGGCGAATGGGGATGGCGCAGAGGCAAGCACCAAGAAGAAGCGTGGAAGACCACCGAAGAACGTCTAACTTTTTATGCGTTTTTTTTTCTTTACCGCTGAGCTTCCCCCCCGTCCTTCCCTTCTCTGTTTTCATCCACTCTTGAAGCAATAACCATTACCCTGTATCCCTCTGAGCGTATGATTTCTCTCCGTAGTATTTGATACCGTTCTTGCACCCTCGCCCATGTTTCTCGCCTGAACTATCTATCATACTGTTGCAGTTTCTGGTGCATCATGCATCATGCCCCATTCATTTTTTATGACCAGGCGGACGTCGCCTTCGCACAACCCAGAAGTCGTTCTACATGCTCTATGATTGGACAGACGGTGATAACTACTGTGAATAAATACTGATGATCGATTCACTACTTGTCGAGGAAGAATCCGATGTAATCTCCGAAAATAACCATGGCATGAGACGAAATAAGAAGTCTAGATTTTGGGTCGATGCCTGGTGGTCTTTTTTTCTCCTGATCTCCCGAAGGGAAGAACCTTCGCATGCCATTTTCCCGGAAAACAAGGTTTGATGTTTTTATCCTCGCCTTTCCATGCGATGTGAATGATAAAACAACCAGCCGACTCCCAGAATTGCCGCAGTAAGCACACCTGTCGCCGTCGCACCTAATATTTGTGTCTGCCGCGCTGCCACTTTTTTGGCCGTGGTGTAGCTGATGTCTGGGCGGAATGTTACCATGGTGTATAATGGAAGCCAGCCGCTGGGTTCACCAGGGGGAAACGTCACACGGGACAAAACAGGGACAAGAGAAGCCAGAGAAACATTTGCCCTTGAGCTAAGTGAAAATAGAAAGTTGTCAAGGGCCTTCCTGAATAAATACCCTGGTGTCGTGACTGAATGGCGCATCTCAACACTGAGATCATGTTCATAAATCAACATAGATGTGGCGGGAGATGAAAGGTGAAGCTTACAAGTTGTCCATGGCAAGGTCACAAATGGCGAGCAGATCTTGGTGTCGGCCGTCGGTGTAGCGTTGCAGTGCGTGAGCTAACCGTTGGTCAACGAAATCTTCGGGTGCTATCTCCGATGAATACGTGGTAGACTCAACGCCTTCTTCACGGAAAAGAGTTTGGAGGATTCTGACGTCTTCGAGACCGCAGTTCAACCCTTGACCGTAGAAAGGAACCATAGAGTGAGCGGCGTCACCCAGGATAATAGCGCGGTCCTCGTAGTGATAGGGTTTCATCTATTCTGGGCAGAAGCGTAGAGAGGACGTCACACTGGACCCTACAACATCACAAAGCAAAACGTACTTTGGTGGAAATAAGCGGGCTGCGAGGGTTCCGCCTAAAGTCCTTGAGCAGGGTCTCTTCGCCAATTATGGACAGAGCGTCAGAAAAATAAGATTTGAACCATGTCAAGGTCATTTCCGGAGTGTCCATGCGGTCAAACTCGGCCTTTGGCGCGAACAAAGTGGAAGTGAATGTTTTGTCCTAAAGTTTAACATTAAAGGGGGGGGGGGCCAAATTTACCATGATCAGTGAAAAGAAAAACAGGTGATGAGGGTCGAGTGCACCTACCTTGTTTGGGAGGGCTATGAGCATGAAAGAATGGCGAGGCCATATGTGGAGATAACCCGGATCAAGGAGGAAACTGGGGTTGCCATCTTGATCTTGTCCTGCCGGCATTTTGAGTTCAATGTACTCATGCGGAATGTATTCTTGCTGGTAGTCCATACTAATAATGTTTCGTGATGTTTGAGAGAGAAATTAAACACATCTGCAGCCGAAGAACAACAGAAAAAAAAGGTACAAACCGGACAACTCTCATCATCTGGCGCCTGACCACAGAGTAGCTGCCGTCAGCGCCGATGCAGAAGTCGAAATGGACATGAACGTCCTTGCTTCCCATCAAATCGCGAACGATCATGGTCCTTGCATAAAAATTGACGGACTGGACTTTGTGACCGAGGAAGAAACGGATATTTGGGAAGGTAGAAATCTCCTCCAACAGTGCTTCATTTAGAACGGCGCGGTCCATGGAATTGATGCACTGGGAAAGGAACACGTATGTAAGATGGAACCAACTATACCCCCCTGAATTACATATCTGGGAAGAAATGCACGGGTACTAGGTATACAGGGCGGTGAGAACTCGCCTGTCCGTCTATGTCATACATTTGCCTGTCCACATTTCCCTTGAGGTCGTGAATCATTCTGCCCCGCATGGGAATTGCGGTCTGCAAAATGCGGGCCGCCGACGCGGAATCAACGCACTTGAGAGCGGCTAGTGCACGGGAAGATATGGCCAAGTTTATGGAGCGCTGTTCAGCAGCGAGTTTTGAGGACGGTAGACGAATATCTGGAAAAAGACGACGGTCAGAATAGCGATGGACGATCAAAGTGGAAAACATACCGGCCCGGCCATCGTACATTTCGATGTCCCAGCCACTCTTGGCAAATGCGATTGCTGAAAGACAGCCCACGGGACCAGCACCGACAACCACTATTTTCCTTCTACGCGATACAGGGCTCTCCAGCATGTTGCAGTTAGTAGGAGGACACGACCGAAATCGGCGACGTGACCGAAGCAGATTGATCACCCATCGCAATCGGATCTAATCTTGATTTTGCATTGCATTGCATTTTGACACGTTGCCCATGAGCTGTACCGTGTCACCCAACCATCCTCAACCATGGTCGTGTCCTCCAGTATTTCTCTGCAAGACGGTTGTGCGGGCATCTTCAGCGACGCGTTCGCTTTGCCAACTAACAGGAGCATCGGGGCTAGCCGGTGTGGAGCCGATCGAGGTCAGTTCCTGGGGAAATCACCGTGATGCTGCCAGTTGTTGATGGGGGATCCTGACCGGGAACTCCATTTTAATCACAGTGGACAAACCATGCACTTATCTGTGTGGAAACTCACTAGGACCGCTGCCAAGGAGGTCGGAAGCGTTAGTTCAGGAGGAATTTCGTGTTTGGCAAACACGGTAAGCAGCCTTCAGGTCTTGTCGTAATAGCACCGATGAGCTAAAACGGAGCGTAATCCATTATCATATTGGTAGTGCCGTAGAGGGTCATTTCTCTCACCCGCATGGCAGGGAGTGGACGAACCTCACGGATCATGTCACGCCGTTGCTGGCAGAAATCGTAGGTAAGTCGAGGGAATAACCAATCCTCGCAAACACATAATCGTCAGTGAGATTTCGACGACCCTTAGACGGAGCTTTCTGTAGGCGCAAAGGAGAAGGAAGTCGCGTGCATGGGCACGTTGACCGCAAATTTACACCTCATGATGACCACGTTCTACAAACCAACGGCGGAACGGTACAAGATTTTATGTGAGGCTAAAGCGTTTCCCTCGGACCAAGTGAGCTCGATCTCCTTCTCCTTCTCTCTCTCAAATTAATGTTTCTTCTTTGTTGAACGATGGTGGCCTACAGTATGCCCTCACTTCGCAAGCACTTTTACATGGACTGAATCCCGAGACTGCTATTGTTGAAGTCACCCCCAGAGAAGGCGAATATATCCTGAGAGAAGAAGACATCTTAGATACCATCGCGAAAGAAGGCCCCTCGATTGCCCTGGTCCTTTTTAGTGGCGTTCAATACTATACGGGACAGTACTTCCCCATCGAGTCTATTACTCGTAAGGCTCAAGAACAGGTTAGTAATTTCCATGTCGTGTGGGCTTTACGTATGCCCTTAATCCCAACCGAATCCTTCTAGACACGTCATTTCATTTTTCGCCGCCTATTTCTTTGTTCTTTGCCGTAATGCTCATTTCTGATATTTGGGTTCTTGAACCAGGGATGCATGTGTGGATGGGATCTCGCCCACGCGGTTGGCAACGTGCCTCTTTATTTGCATAACTGGGACGTCGATTTTGCTGTCTGGTGCACTTACAAATACCTCAATTCGGGACCGGGCGGTATTGGTGCCCTTTTCATCCATGAAAAATGGGACGATAGTGAGAAACCCAAGTGCGAATTATCCCCTTTGTTGCGGTTACATCCCTTTCTAACATGCTCACCTTGTCCCCTTCACATTTATGACGCAGGCAAGCTGGATGGTGGGGCAATCTCCCGTCTACGCGCTTCGCCATGTTGCCCACGTTCTCGCCAACTCGGGGTGCTCAAGGCTACCAGCAGTCCAACCCGTCTGTCTTGGCCACGGTGTCCCTCTTAGGATCTCTCCAAGTCTTCAAGGAGGCAGGCATGATGCAACCTCTCAGGAAACGATCTATCCAACTGACGGCGATGTTGGAGACGCTGTTTATGCAGTCCAGGTTTTTCGTGCCGCTGAAAGAAATAACTGCAAGATATCCAGAGAAGGAACCGAATGGAGCCAGCGTCACGGATAGAAAACCTGGTTTCATGATCATCACTCCGAGCGACCCAGATGCGCGCGGCGCGATGCTGTCCTTGCTTATCTTACCGCTCACAGAAACGGGAATTATGGGGAAAGTGTTTGACACGTTGATGAGCTTTGGCGTTGTGGGCGACAAGAGGGAACCGAGCGTGATCCGGCTTTCGCCTGCTCCATTGTTCAACTCTTTTGACGACTGCAAACGCGCTGCGAATGCCCTGGAGACAGGATTCGAGTTGTTATCGGAAAAGCTAGTGGTTATTGATCAAACTTATAATGTGTAGGTAGTCAATCGTTCGTGTATGCGACCCATGTACAATAAAGCTTCAACTTGAAGGATCTAAACTGGAATGACGCAAATGATCCTCTAGCATGAAATTACCAACAATCTGAACATAAAGTTCACCACGGAGAATAGCATTGTGTTCCTGGTTTAGCTGGTCCATATTTCTGAAAACCAGTGTATCCGTCTGTGCGTCTGCGTCTGCGACTGCGTGCAGCTGACACAAATGTGTGTACATTGCATCGCTTTGTGCTCGATCAACAAGAGTGTCTCCTTTGGAGTGTACCACTAGCCATTTTATGCTGGGCATGGGTGTTCTCAGAGAGAAAGTTGTGGTGGAGAACTCGCCATAGGACTCCTGTGATCCAAACGTAGCTTCAATGAAGAATTCGCGGTAGCTGGGAAAGCTGGAGAGCAAGAGGTCCAGATCGTAGATCCCCTCAGAGATCACGATTGCCTGGACGCTTTCAAGGAGGGACGTGGAGGGAGTGAGGGAGTGAGTGAGATGTGACGAATCGAGGAAGATAGAAGCCAACATGTGCGCGCTGCAACTGTGGCCTATCAGATAAATTTTTTGTGGGTCATAAGGGGGTCTCCCTTGGCCATGCAAGCCATCCCAAGTGATGAGAAAGGCGAGGAACCGCAAGATGTCTTCTGCGTGAGAGGGATGGCGAATGTGGTCTTCTCGTACTGGATTCGTCGGAGTGAGCCGGTAGTTTGGGACAGCGACAGAAAAATTAGTGAGGGAGACTAGACGTTGGGCTAATATCCTATGGTCTGCCTTGTCCTCTCTACGCACCAGGGATGAGTTGTGTAAATTGTTGGAGAGCTCGGTAACTCACGATCTCCAAGCCCCGCCATGGACAAAGCATATCACGGGTACGGGAGTGGAGGAAGACAACGGAAAGTAAAGGTCGAATTCCCGAAATGGATCACGAAACGGATGTGAAGCATACGGGATGTCCACGGACATAACAAATGGTGCGCTCATGGTTAATCTCACCACGTGATCAATGACGCGCGTTTCCATTATATATGATGTCACCACGGGTACCCAGAGTCTATATAACTCGAAAATGCCGTCTACTTCACTCACTTCACCCGTTATTATTCGCTGAATATGTTTACTGCATCAGACGTTTGCAAAGTGTGTTGTTTTTCCGTCGCTCTTTTTTATTCGCTCATATATTTCTCTAGATCATGTATGTAGCATTCGTATCACCTTCAACTCGCCAACCTTGACAGAGCCCCACAGCTTCGCCATCCTACTTCCTCCTCTCGGTGTTTTCCTTGAGCGCGGGTGCGGGGCAGATTTGCTGTACGTGACAACTTTTCGTGTGGCAAGTAGTAGTCATTCTGACGCTGCACCTCTTCCAGGATCAACATTTGCTTGACACTGCTCGGCTACATCCCTGGGATCATCCATGGCACGAACATCTCAATTTCTGCTCCGTACAATAATCAACTGACGCCTCACCAACAGCATTATTCATTATTCTCAAGTACTAGCACTGAACTTTCCGCATCATTACTTTATCCCAGACGCTTCCAGCACATGATGACCATCGACGATGGCCTGTTCATAATATAGCATGGTAGACAGTTATCGTCCCATCTGTACTATAAGCCAAAAGACATTTATTTATTCACTCTTCACCGTCAACTTGCTGTCGTACGTGTCCAAACATTCCATCACATTTCAGAATGCGGGCCCTAGGAAAGTGGACTCGTCGTGCGTGTTTGATAAAGTTGAAAATCAAAGAGAACTTGGTCGCGTATGATAATTTTTGGTCACGTGTTCAGTGCGACACCAGCCAAAAAACAATATTATTCACTCTCTTCCTCACTGTCTTGTTCGTCGAATTGCTCTATCATACGTTTCCCAACAACCCAACATCTATTCATATTATCCAGCTGCGGACCTGGTTTCAGTCCTCCACCACGGGATATCGCTTGGGCATGCCACGCTCGAATGTTGTCTTCCTCTACGATGTCATCCTGGTAAAGTGCCGCGAGCACTTGACCAAAAAGAGGTAGTCGATCGGAGGATGCACAATGAATCTACCAGAGGGGGTGGGGAGGCGGGGATCGATATAAGCAACCGCAAATCACTTGGTATCCAAAAAGGGCACAAATTCGCACCTGCAAAATCGTAACCGTCTCCACTCCATCAATCCCTCCAATCTTGTTGATAAGTTCACCCCACCTACTGACAACCGCCGCGATCTCCTTTCGTTGTGCCGCAACATCGCCTCGCACAACTTTGATCCGGTCTACAATGGCCGCGATCACAGCCTCTCGCACGCGTCGCAAGGGCACATTGCTCGCCATTCGCAGAGTCTTGAGCTCTACTGCCGCATTATCCAATGAATGATCCTCGGCGAACGCACGGTCGAGAGATTGCTTGACTTCCGTTTTGAATTCAGATTCAGCTATTGCAGTATTAGGTGAGAGTGGGAGCGAAGCGTCTGACGAGGACGCTAGGAGGCCGACGTTCAAGCTCGTCGAAGATTCGTCGTCTTCAGACGATGATTCACTCTCTTCCGAGGATGTTACAGATCCATTGTCTTGCCATTCCAAGTCGGACGCATCGTCGCCTGTTTTTCAGTTACAAAGAATCGTTGAGGAAGGCAGGGGGAGAAGTGAGTGGAGACGAACCAATGCGCATGAATCGCTGGTTCTGATGATTCTCTGGATTCTCGGGGTCGTCCTCGTCCTCGCCCGTGTGTCTTGGCCATACAAGTGCATTCGAGTCTCGCCCTAGCGTCACAGAGACCGAGTCTTGATCTACACACAATCGTGTGAACGAAAATTAATTACAGAAGAGGGCCACGAATCGACTTACAAGCTTCTACCTCTTCTAGGTCTGAATCCTCATCTTCACATTCGATTATTTCAGAGCCACCCCTTTTCTTGGACAATCTCTCGAACGGCAGTAGGTGTGCCTCGGGGCCTATCACGACGCCATCGCCAATCAAACATCCTTTCTCTACTTTGCTTTTTTCGTTGATCGATACGCCTGAGCCAATGATGCTACGCTCGATGACGCATGCTGGGCCAATATGTGTGCCGTCAAAAATGTAAGAGTCCCGAATGATGCTGCCAGCCCCAATCGTGCAATCTTTGCCTATCACGGAGGCGTAGATTTCGGCGTGGTCAAAGATTTTGGTCGACGATCCGATAAGGGTGTTGTTTCCGATTTTGCTGGTTCTTTATACGTGTAGAAACGCAAGTACAGAGTTGAGTTTCCCGAGAGGAAGAAAAAAAGAAATTCGAAGGAAACTCATGCGTACCGCGAGAGGACGACGGAATTGTCTTTTGCAATGTACTTGTTACCGCGGAGGTGCTCGTAGATATGGCCCCCGGGATGATTGTTGTCCGGCACTAGTGGGAAAGTCCACCGCGAGAGAATGTCCTTGCTGATGAGGAAGAATAATACCGCCCCACCGCCCCCGCCCCGTCCACGTTTAGGAAAGGCGGGTTCGCGTTTCTGAGAAGTACTCCAAACTCACCTGACGGACTCGTAGCTTTTGGTGTCCTTGACACGCGCGGCGTATCCGTCCTTTACGATGTAGCAGTATATATTCTTCATGAGCAGGTCGGATGTAAGCACCCCGTGCACGAAATCTCTCCTTATGTCCAAATAATCAAAGTTATCCTGGAAAAGGGATGGAACCTGGTGACGCAAAAGACAAAAATACAAAAAAGAAGTGAGTTCCCCAAGGGCGCCTTACCACACACGAACTTACCTCGACGGAGCACACGTCGATGAAACAGTCAATGAGGTCATTACGGATCACAATCTCGGGATGCGACTTCAGGATCCCTCGAGGGATTCGCGCAATTGTCGTTGGAGGGTACCCCAGAACCGGGATGTAATGCAAGCATTCCGAAGAGTACCTGTCAAGCACAAACACCGATGATTCGCCCTGCGACCTATTATTCCCAAGCGATAAAAAAACTTTTACCATTCAGTTTTTCACACGCATGGGAGGGGTTACACACCGTGTGCGATGGCGTGCACCGCTTTCCTTCACGACTATAGTCATGATGGCATCCTTGTTCGTCCGACGCCGTTCCTTGTGTACGCGCACGACATCGTCAATACGCACGCTGCTCACCAGGTCACCCGCTACGAGGACAAAGTCAGACGTGACAATCCCGCGCAGATAGATGTCGCGCATTGCGTCCCCCATCGAGAACGTCTCCTTCGCCGTCACGATGGGTACGATCTTGAGGCCTGAGGTAGGACCGGACCATTTCGATTCTCTGTTGGTGTGGGTCAGATTGGCGAAATCGTGTTTATTACAGTTTTGTGCGTACTTTATGGCAGTTTTGACAAGCTCGGCGTGAGATCGACAAACCACGAAGACATCCTGCACGCCTGCAAGAGCAAGACTCTCAAAGGTCCAATCTAGCAACGGTGCATTACATATCGGAAGTAGACACTTGAAAGAATAATCAATATTTTTTTCTACAAGTTCTGAGTGAGAAATGAACCCACTCGAGGCTTTTCAGTGGTCAAAGGTTTGAATCTCTTGTTGAAGCTATCAGCAAGGATAATAGCCTGCAAGACTTCCTCGTCTTCACCAATAAGCCTTTCCTTGCCTGTACCAGAATGCTTCGGTGCCATGACACGTTTGACTCAAGATGTGTCAGACTTATCAGATTGTTAACCAAAACAAAGGATGCAGATATGTTCATAATGACTGCAAGTGACTACCTAGTGCGCTGAGGACAGAAAAGAGCACGATTTGATAAAGAAAATAGGGGAGGGGTATGAGTGCGGACCAAGGGATCGCTATTAGATGGAAAATACGGATCACGGGAGGAGGGTTCATAAGATCATTGAGGATGTGAAGCAAAAAAAGCCAAAGTAAAAAAAAAAAGGCCGGACCCGATGCGTAGGCTAGGAATGAAAAAGCAAAGACGAGCAATCCACGAAACATTATCATGATTGAGATAAGCGGTGATGTGTGAGGAAGATCAAGATAGAAAATATGACAGGGGATGGGGGAGAAGCTCATAATATTCGGTCGTTAGTTTGTATAGTCCTGCATTCAAAGAAAGGTTTATGCTGTAGCCGCGACGACGGGGGCAGCAGGTTCGATGGGAGGGGCGGCAACCTCCTCGGGAACTGTAGCTACCGGAGTGGGCTCAGCGGCAGGTTGGGAAGCAGGGTTCTCGAGAGGAGCGACAGGGGCAGGCTCGTCGATGACAGGTGGATTTTCGTCAACCTTGGCGGGGGTGGCCACCTCGGGCTTCGGCTTTGATTGGAACAAATTAGTGAAGCGGCCGGAAAGCCGGCGACCAAGCTTGGTCCTGAGCGACACCTCCTCCTTCTCCGTCTTTTCCTCCTGATAATGAGGATGAGGAATCACTCTCGGGGGTTCGAGAAGATGGAACAAACCTTGGTTTCTTTTGTTTCCTTAGCCTCCTCGGCTGGCTTCGCCTCGTCGGGCTTTGCCTCCGCGGGAGCTTCAGTGACTGCGGGCTCACTGTAATGTGCACATTAGTGGAGTCAATATGGCACAGACAAAAGAAACGCACGTCACGGGCTCAGCTGGAGCTTCGGAAGCGGGAGCCTCTTCAGGAGCGGATTCTTTGACGGGCTCTTTGGCAGGCTCTTCGGACGAGGCGGACTATGTATTACGTTAAATGGCGAATAATTAATGTGGGAAAAGGCTCAACATACGGCCTCTTTCTTGTCATCCTTTTTCTTGGGGCTCTTCGGGGCCTTGACCTTCTTATCCGACTTGGCCTTGTCAGATTTGAAGGGAGCAAGAAGCTTGGCGATGATCGAGGGGCTCTTGGGCCTATCCTCCTTCTTGGTTGCCTCGGCCTCGGCCTCAGTGGCGGGCTAAAAGGTGGGATAAATATTTGTAGTGTTTCAAGGAAAACCCACTTACAGCGGTGTCCACCTTGATGGGATCTGCGGCTGGTTCTGCGGCCGGTTCGGTGGCAGCAGGCTCAGCAGCCA
Source organism: Hygrocybe coccinea (assembly GCA_963555575.2). Lineage (NCBI taxonomy): Eukaryota > Fungi > Basidiomycota > Agaricomycetes > Agaricales > Hygrophoraceae > Hygrocybe > Hygrocybe coccinea. Next base: position 2,424,412 of record OY741990.2, on the reverse strand, counting down.
CGGGAGTTTCCTGAATGTGAATTGACTTGATGAGATAAGGAAGAAAAAAAAGGACGAAAAAAAAAGTACCTCGACCTTGGCCTCTTCCTTGACAGGCTCCTGCCGAAAAGTTGAGAAAAGAGACAGAGAGCAATGAGACTAGCATACCGAAGCAGCGGCAGGGACCTCGGCTGCGGGAGCCTCTGGGGCAGCGGGGGTTTCAACTTTAACCTCCTCGACGGCGGGTGCGGGTGCGGGAACGGGTGCGGCGTCAGTGTTGGACATTATTTTAAAAAAATGAACTGCGTGAGCTGTAGGAGAGCGTAAGGATGGGAGCAGAGGGGAGATGAGGGAAGGGACGTACGTGGAAGGAGGGGAGAGGGACGTGCTACGCCAATGAGGAGAACGAGAGAGGGAGCAGATAGGGATGAAACTGTTTTTGCGGCCTTCTTATCCGTATTTGGCGCTCGTTTACCTGGACAAACAAAGGGCAGAACCCTATTCCACTTATATTGCTTTCAGGGTCTTTTTACACACTCCGACATCGCTCTCGCACGGACCTATTTGGCTATTCGCCGTGTCAGTGCTGAAACATGGGTGCGCACAGTCGCGTGTCGAAACAAGACACCGAGCTGTTTCGTTGTGCACACGGCAAACGGCGGCGGGAGAGCACACCCTCGCCCGTCGATGTGGTTCCCATGCCACCACCGATCGCGTGATCACAGCTAACACACTCCATTTGGAATTCTTTGTCGCGGTCCACAGCGGTCCAGCCCCGCGAGAAGCTGATGACTGTCGTTCATCGTGGTGTGGTCGCATGCTGTTCCGCGAGGTTTCTCGCTCAGTTCTCCCATGAAATGTCGGTTGCGAGTCACCACTCTACCATTTCACACTTTCACGAGTCCCGCCCGATCACATTGTCTCACACCCTTATCCGGTTACCTTTCTCATGATCCGTGCAAATCCTTATTCTCTTCATGTTCATGGCATTCACAATGGTATTATATTATATTATCATTATGTTCAATGTCATTTTCAGTGTATCCACTTGACCCCACCGAAACGTGGTCAACGTCATTGCCTACTTAAACCGTCGACCCTCTAATTCAAGCACCAAATCACCATGCTCACACCCGTTCTCTTCTTCATTGCCTTCCTTTTGCTCTTACTTGTCTCCCTCTCGGTTCCCATCGCAAAGCATATCTATCTCTTCCGTCTCACCGCGCATTCCTCTGGCATCCTTGACTCAAGTGCATCTGGTACTGCCACCTTTGGCGTTTGGGGCTACTGCGTGTCCTCTATTGACATCTCGTATGTCTGTGCTGCAGTGCAATGCACTAATCTCATTTGTCACTTGTCAGAGTCGCAGGGTTTCATCACGATACCGCTTCTTTCTGCTCAAAGGCCCATCTTGGGTACCATTTCGACTCCACCGTAGCCAATGCTTTGTCCGTCCTTTCAATCATCTCCTCTATCCCTCTAAATCGTGCTTCGGACTAGACACGTAAATGGTTTCGAAGATCTCATCTCCAGCTCCCTCACCTTTGTTCTGGTTCTCCACCCCATTGGTATCGCCATCCCAACTTGCCTTCCTTCACCAAATTGATATACTTTTCGATCACAGCCTGCATCCTCACTTTGGGCGCACTCCTCACCTACTTGTACTCACAAAGGCGTAGAGGTGATGGAACGCCGCGTCTGAAACCAACCCTTGCTCTCTTCGTCAGCTCCCTTGCTGCCATAATAACAACGCTTGTCTTTTTAATCGACGTCGTCTTCGTTGGCGTCATCCGACAAAAGTTGCGCAACGATACCAGTCACCTCGCTCTCGTCTGGGGCAATGCCGTATGTATACATTAAAGTTGACAATACGCGCTGGCAGTAAACCTTCTCTAGGTATGGATGACCATGGGCGCAGCCCTTGCCCTTTGGGCCGCGTCCGCGGCACTCCTCTGGACCATTGGCAGGAAGAAGAGGTTTGCTCTGCTCGCCATTATTAAACATTTCAATGAAATTCACATCAATGCTCAGGAACGTCGCTACGTACTAATCTCGCAATGTTCATGACCCTGACGTGATTCGTAAACTGATCAGTACAATTATGAATACCACACTAATGTCGTCTCATATTTGCGTTTTGTGTACTTGATACTTTCTGGGTGGGGGTCGCAAGCCCTTGGCCCTTATCCGCCGACGCTTTGCATCTGCCATAAGGTTCAGCGATTGTCCCCCAAGTCTCAACAATAAAAAAAGACAAACCTTCTAGATATGGTCTATCCTCTTCCGAATCGAACCCAACATCGCCAACATGCTCCTCTGTAGGTACAGTCCCACCCACCGCGACCCCTTCCACTTCCTCCGCGGACTGAGCCTTCCTTTTCCGTCGCTCCACCTTAAACTTCGCCACATAAAACCCGTCCATGTTGTGTACATGCGGGTAGAATCGTCTGGTTAAACTTAAACTGGAACCGAACGTCTTCCCGCGGTACTTTGTATACCCCTCCCGACCAAACTCGAGCCCCGTATCCACGAGCTTCGCGTTCGGTCGCTTCCGCAGTGCATAGTCTACAACAGCCTCGTTTTCGTCCACCGTGACGGAGCACGTCGAATACACGACATAGCCGCCTGTTTTGGACTCGGGGCCGACACTGTCTATGGCACACAAAATGAGCTGCTTTTGCAGGTGGGATAGAAGCGTGAAGTCGCGTTCCGACTAGAACGTGGCGTAGTCAGTCCAGGTGCAACCAATGAAGAAAAAGAAAAGAAAAAACCTTGTTGATCTTTACGCTGGAATCTTTACTGATTACCCCGGTTCCGCTACAAGGGGCGTCCAGCAAGACCCTGTCAAATCCACCCATCACCTTGGGGAATTCTCTCCCATCATAAGAGCACACCACGACGTTTTTGCATCCTAATCTGTGCACATTCGCAGTGAGACTTTTAGTGCGCTCCTTGTTCGTATCGTTTGCGAACACCACGCCGGTGTTTTGGAGTAACGCAGCGATGTGCGTCGTTTTGCCGCCAGGAGCAGACGCCATGTCCAAAACGCGCTCATTTGGCTGGGGAGCAAGTGCGATGACAGGAAGGAACGATGACGCTGCTTGAAGCATGTAGTGGCCCGCAAGGTATTCGGGAGTAGCACCTGACATGATTGAGTAAACTTGGGGCTCATGGATGTTTTTGGACTGCATTTACCGATGGGAACGGTGCTCTCAAAGACTTGTAGCCCGACGTTTGTCCACTTGCCGATAGGTTCCAAGTTCACTCCTCTGTTTACGAGGGCTTGGGCAAGATCTCGCCGCCTCGTTCGAAGAGTATTGGTGCGGATCGTGACTGGTCGGGCGACTTCATTCGCTTCGAAAAACTCAACTGCCTGGTGTTGCGAGTGTTTGAGCCTTGTAGACAACACACACACAAAGCACAGACACACCTCAGCAACTGGGAACAACAAAAAAAGCTTTTCAGCCAGGTACTGGTTGTAACCATAGTAGCTAGCGATATCCGAAATCAATTGCTCGACGTACTCCGATCGCGAACTTCGGAAGACAGAAAAAAAGTCAGACGTCGAAACAGATTGTTTGCATAATGGTTCACTGACCGTCGCCCTTTTGCCGCCAAATTCTTGGACTTGCCCAACATCCTCACACACTTGCGCATCCGCTTCTGTACAGCGCTCACCCCATCACCCTCCTCATCCTCGTCATCATCAAGATCAAGGTCATCATCATCAAATTCCTCTCCCCCTTCACTTAATGCTGCCTGCTGCTGCTCCTCCATGTCAAGCTCCGCTTCGGCCAGAGCCTCCGCATCTAGTGCCCGTGAGCGTGCTTCCATGTTAGCCATCGTCACAGGCTCGCCATCATCGTCCGCGGGGTCTTCATCTTCGTCGTCGTTTTCGTCGTCGGCATCGTCTTCAGTTTCATCTTCGTCTGAAAAGATGTTGGCGACAGGGAAAATACTGTCATCACCCTTCTTCGCCTTCTTCGCTGCACCCTTGTCATGATGCGCGTCCGCCTTCCGCTTTCCCGACGGCTTGCTCGATGGCCAAACTTTTGGGACAAGCGGCTCCGGAGCAGCCTGCTTGTTTTTTGCCCGACGGCCCATGTTTTGGTGGAAATATTCGTCACGGTAGTGCGTGACATGGCTGTCACACCTGTCCGAAAGTGGATCAAGTATTTATAGTCCAAGTATTTATAAATTGAAGTATTTATAAGTATAAAGTACCTTGCCAGATTGCTGCCCACAAATGTCCGAGAACCAACCACTCCTTTCCTCTCACCATGACTCCGAGGCAGCTTTAGACCGCGCCAATCGTCCCGGTAGCACCATAAGTGTCTGTCGAGAACGTGTTGCGCAAACCCTCGAATCACGAGCCTTGCATAAGCTCGTCATCGCCTTGGCAAGTTTCCATTTTTGATTCCCTTCAAGTCTTTTGTTCATTTTTTTTCGGAATATCCGCTCAGATTACCATAGACGCTGTTTGCGTCCTGACGGACGTCGGCTATGCCTTTCTCTCCGAAACTTGCACACCTGCAGAAGGTCCTGAAGCACCCGAATGGCTGGAAGTCCTCGCCAAGATATCTCTCGTCATCACAACACTATTCTTAGTCGAACTACCCTTGACGGCGTGGGCAATCGGGTTTCAATTCTACAATCCGTTCTCGGACGTCCACCATGCTTCCCTCCATCTTTTCGATGCTTTCATCATCTTGTGCACGTTCACATTCGAGGTGTTCCTCCACGGTCGCGAAAGAGAGCTGGCAGAGTTGCTGATCCTGCTCCGTTTGTGGCGACTAGTTAAACTGGTTGGAGGTGTGTTGTGTCGCAATGTTTTTTTCCTGCTAACATATCTTTGACGTTTCTCTGCTACACAGGAATCGCCGTCGGTGCTGGTGAACTCGAAGCAGAAACCGCCAAAGAACTGTTCGAAACACGTAAGAAACTGGAAGAAAGCCAGACCGCGCTCTCGAAAGCTCTCAAAGAGAATGAAGAGCTGAAAAAGAATATCAAGGGACCCGAAACTGTAGCGTCGTCACCAGCACATCCGTCATAAGCAAATTGTAGCCAATGAAAAGTTTTTTTGGGAAAATATTTTCGTGTTTTGTACTGTAATAATATTCGCTACAAATGTAATGAGATCAATCAAGCTATGGTGATACATTGGAGATCGGTGACAGTTCATGCCCAGAGTTCAGTTGGAGCGAGAGTAAATCATTTAGGAAGGTGAAATGGGTGGGACGGTGTGAACGCTGATGCCCTTGGCGACATCGGCCCTAATCCACTCCGAAAGACGGGGCAGCGGAATTGGCAAGTCATGATCATCCACTTTTAGTGGGAAAGCATCATTGACGGGAGGTACGCCATCCAGAGTCAATCCGTAATAGGAAAGAGTTTCCGACTGGGTAATGGGTGGGAGGAGGGATTCTCCGAAAACCTCGACATATCTAGAAGAACCGTCTGGCCGTCCAAGTGCAACATCCTTCGTGCGAGCATCGGGGGGCGAGAGGAGCAGAGAGTCCCCTGGCGGCGAACTCTCACTTGACGTAGAGTCTATCTTCTTTGTAAACGGATTATCGATTCCCCGCCGAATGGAGAGACCTTTCGACCATGGCGCCCTTGTACTTGACTCATCGGTAGGCCGAGCGGCCTCTAAATCTTTTCGCGAAAATGGCCAAAACCGACCCCATGAATCTCGGTATCCTGCGACATCGCTATTAGATTCGACTGATTCTGTTTGGGATGATTTTGTAGCATGGCTACGCGGTCTATGGAGGAACCAAGGGACGTCATATATTGAGGTCGACCAAATCCCAGGATATGCGTTCATGTGTGCCACCGATGTGATGAAGAGTAGCACAAAGTACACCAACACTGCAGACATATCGGAATCAGCCGACGATAGATCTCAAACACAAGGCAGTCCTTACTGGTAAAGGTGCCCACCCAAGTGGTGAGGATAACGAGAAACGCCGAAGCGCAAACTCCCCAATCTATTATCAAGGCTGTTAGCCAGTCGTTATATGCCCTCAAACGAAGGACGAACCGCTAGGCTGACACATCAGAACAGGACTGTTTACCGTCATACCCACGGTGGCACCTTTGACAACATTACTAGTGTGATCGTGGACTGTTCACGGACCAACATACCTATCTGAAGAACGCTCAATATTGCCGCCCAACCACACTCAAGCTTTACTAATGCAATTCTTGTAGTTGGCTGGATCAGCTCGAGGAGTCCCCTTGAACGCCAAAAAGGTGGTCATGAGCAAAACCCAAAATGATTTTATAAAACCAACCGAACACCTACCCAGCGACACAGGCGAACAGGACGCAAGCGTTGAATATCACAAGCGCCGCCATCCCAGGCACTATATATTCAGTCAACACATGATCCAAGTCCAGTGAGAAGCAGAACGGAATCGCTCACCAGCCCCTCCTGAAGACGTCGTGACATGAATATTCCAAGACGTGAAAATGAGCGCGACGATATTCAGATACACCAAGAGTGCTAAAAGGCCCTATATTCGTGAGCTTGTTCCCTCGTAGAATAGAGGAAAAGACCTTACCAAAAAATACAAATCGGATAATGATGAATGAGTTTTGCATAATAATAACCGTTGCGAGATGGGAAAATTATGTGAATTGTACCGAGAACCTGAAAAATGTAGGAAGATGTAGAGTCTCCAATGAATGGCGTCGTTCGAGGAACCAGCTCGTCGTAGAATGTCGTTGAAGTGTAACGCGAGAACTTCCAGTGCTTTGAGAGAAGTGCACAGGAGGTTCCGCTCTTTGTGCGCTCAGGCTATTCATTGTTGGACGTGGCGGGAACAATGTCGAAAAGAAACAATGGTGAACACAATAATCGAAATCGGCAAGACGACACACGGTACTTTCCATATACGGCACCAAGTCCACGTTGTAAATCATGTACGATCCCCAAGCTTCAGGTTGACAACGCTGGAAGAGCAGCTTGGCATCTCGGAAATTAACATTCAACGGGAGAAGTGCAAGAATAATAAGTCTTTAGTCCTTGCAACATTAATCTCCGGGAAAAGGCCAGTGCCGCGTTTTCCACAGAAACAGTCCCACTGGGGTGTAAAGTCATCTATCATACATCATTGTAATGTACATGGTACAATTGTCTTAGACAGCCCGAAATTTAAAACAGGTTTGGGTTAGGAATGGACGATAGGGCGCACAGCGTGCTATCGGGCAAGCTTTTCTTCCCCTCCCCTCTTATGATCCACGTCTCCTCTCATACGAACTGATATTGGACAGGTCCAATGGTGGCGGTCTACTCCAGTCCCGTGAATTCCCGCGGGTACGTGGACCAGACGGCCGTGGACGAGTAGGGTGGACGGCAACTGGTGGAACCGAAGGCGCCATCCTCATATCAGTAGTAGGCAAAGGCCGCGGTTTGTACGCTACACGTGTTGAGGTCGATGAATTCGAGCTTGGACTTGTACTTGAGGCCCGAAATGACATGCGCGCCTTGCCCTTGCCCTTGTCACGCACGGGCTGCGAGAGCACATCCACGCGAGGCCAGTCCCCAAGTGGTGGTGGCGATGCCTCCACTTGTGTGAGCGTATTCGTATTGTAGTTTGCCTCTGCCATGGCCGTTTGCACCTGTTGTGGGTAAAACGAGGAGACCTGGGTGACGCCAGCACTGCGAGCACGCTGGATCATGTGTTGTGGGACCGGTGCCGTCGGGATAGGTGGGGCTGGGGGGCGGCGGGTGGAACCGCTCCGTGCATGTGAGGGCTCGATCTCTCGCTCGGGATTGCTGCCGAAGCCACCACTGAAAGCATATAAAGAAGCGGGAGCGGGGTGGCGGGGGCGTGGTGCGACGATGCTCCTGATAGACCAGCGTTTAGGAGCTTCGGGTGCGAGAGGTGCTGCACTGTCGGGTACATCGGACAGACTGAAATGCCGAACAGCACGATTCCAGATACGTGAGTCTGTTTTGGCGAACACGAAGGCGGAAATGAACAAGAGTAGGAAGTAGGCCAGGACTGAGTAAATAACGATTAAATTGAGTAAGCATTCATACACGGAAAGGCGAAGTGGTAAAAGCTAAATACGCACGGACGATGGCAGAGATCCAAGTGAATGCCATTAAGACCTGAGTGGAGGCACACGAGCCAACAAGTTGCAAGTCCACTAATAATCATCAATAAGGAGACGAACGAAGCACCATTCGCAACCAACACTCACCCGAATCAGGGCACATCAAACTAGGTACTATTGATGTGATCGCAACGGCACCCGCTAGAGAGAAAAAAAAGAATTAGGAGTGCTACAGACTACCCCCTTCAACATGTAAAACGTACAAAATTGCAGCGAAAACAACACCCCAACCCACACACACTCAAACCACACACGGGCAACCACCGAGTTCCTCCGGATCAGCCCACAGATTATTCTGTGGAAACGATAAGCCAACATTCATAAAAAGAGAACATTCGTGGATAGCATACATGAAGAGGATGAACAGTATGGTGAGTGCGGCAACGGCAATGAGGAAACCATCGATTTGGACTGCAACACGACATAAGTCAGCAAGGTCAAAGGACAACTCGAGTTTTCTCCATCAACTTACGATTGTAGTTGATTTCTTCAGCAATAAAAAAGTTCCAGACACCGACACTACATACGATGGCATTCGAGACGACAAGCACACCTGGAATCAACGTCCATGGCCAGCCATCAGCACCAACGACAGCGTTGAGACGGAAAAATGCGACTTCGCACCAATCAAAAGATACCTGCAAGCCCAGATCAAGTTCGTCATGTTGTTTTTTCAAGGAGCGAGAGTGTGTGCCGTTCGACGGGCTTTATGGAACGAGGGGAGAGGCCAGCTCTTGAGCTCTTGAAACTAAGGCACAATGGGCAGTCGACAACTGACCCGTCTCCATGTGTGCTTAACACGTGACTCGGCAGCGTCGGCTTGATGTGCTGGCACGCATTGTCCATTGCAACCACGCTTGAAAAATTCCTAAAAAGTGCGTAATAAATAGTATATATATGCAATGCTCCTCCAGTGTCAACTGGGCACCCGCAACCTCTCTCCACCACTATCCAATTGTATTCCGTCGGTCTCGGGCCTAAAAATGCGCTCTGAAGGGACCACAGCCTCGCTCCCATATATGGCAGTCATGGAGTTCCGGTCAACCGTTGATGTCCCTAATACCTCCACCGAATGACCAAATGCATCTGGAAGAATAGCTTGCATGGTTCCGAGTGTACGTCTTGAACAGTTTCTCGGCGACAGCGGTGGAGGACGTGAAACAATGTAGCTCAATGTGTGCTTCCTGTGGCAGTCATTCCGTACTGCCACTTGAGGGTATCCTTGTCCTCGCTCCAAGAGCGCCGGCACGTATGATCGCACCTCTTGCGCAGGATCAAGCGACAGGTGTCGGATGAGATCTACCAGTACGTCTGTCAATGGTTGCGATCTCCGCAGCCTCATATCTGGGGAAGTGGGGTAAGCGTATATCGTAATCACGTGGAAGGACCGTTTCATACCAGAAACGACGCCGACAAGCCTGGCGACGCCTATCCGGACATCTATGATGTTGTCATCCGCCAAAGGAACGATCGTCCGCCAAAAAGGGTCATCATCCAAGCTAACTGATCGTTCGTCCCCCTCTGGGACCACGAGCGCATACTGGCAAGCGACGAAGCTAACCCAAAAATAGCTTAGTCGCAATACAATAAAATAACTTGGACGAAATAACTTGCATCATTCGTCGTCGATATGAACTCGAATTTGCCAGAGTATGAAGATCCTCTCGCAGATCATGCAACACATCTACTTGATCGACAAACAATTTCCATACATGAGAAACCTGCAGCCAGTATGAGTTATCGATACCAAACCCAGAATAATAAAATAAATGCTAAGAAATCAACACTACTCACAGTAGACACGGCAGCCTCCCTGACGGCAGCCATGCAATCCTGCAAGGCGACCCTCAGCAACCCACGAACAAGCGCGGGCCGCTGTCGCCCTACCAGGTCCGCAAGCCCTACTATCGCCTTTGCAATAGTCTCTCGCTCCCTCCACCCACAAAATATCCCTTCCTCCCACGCCGTCAGCAGTCCCTCCACCACTTTCGCGCCATACTCTTCGTTTTCGTCTTCCCCCTCCGCTTGGCTCCCGACGCCCACCCCTGTGCCTCTCAGTGCACCCACAAACACCTCCACACAACTTACCGCACGCAACCGTACATCCCCTTCTTCACATCGTATAGCATCCCACCACACACCCACCAGGTCCATCCGTGCATTCCGGGGCCCCACGATCCGCGCGAGCTCGCCCAAACTCGCTGCGAGGGTCCGGCGCACTCTCGGATCCCGGCTCGTTGCGAGCTCCAAATACACCCCCCGCAACTCGCCCCACCGTGCATGCCCTAGAGTCAACGCTACAGCCGGGTAGTTGAAAGCACACACGAGTGCACGCGCAGGGTCATTGTAGAACTCAGATATCGTTGGGACGTCCCTTGGCGGGGAAAGTGGCAATGGTGGTGGCGACGAAACCCCCGAATTCGCACCAGACGTCTCCCCCTGCCCAAACATTGACCGCAGACTCTCCTCCCGTAATCGTGCATTTCCATTTCCATTTCCATCTTCGTTCCTTTCCCGTGGTCTGCGACATGTCCCATGCCCCAGGAATAGCCGCACAAGTTCCTGGGGCGGGCCATCCTGATCACGGTGGAAGGCATACACGACTTCACCCAAGGCCTCGAGCACGCCAGCACGCACCAAAGGCGACTCGTCCGAGGCCAGTATGATGATGGAGTCCAGCGCAAGCGTGCGACGCTGCCTTGGTGGGAGACGGGCCAGGATGGCTGGGAGAGCGAAGAGGGCAGAATGACGAACATGCCAGACGGAGTCGTCACGAAGGGACTCGAAGAGGGGCAGCTATGAATGCGTTAGGGTTGGATCGTGCAAACAAATCCGGGAAGCATACCAAGGAGGAGAATACGATTTCGTCCGGCACGACCTTTGCAAGAGCACCCAGGGTGAAGGCAGCCTCTCGACGCACAAAATACACTGGATCGCGGCTCACCCGCTCTACCTCGGTTACGAAGGAGCGCTGTGTATCTTCGGCCAACGAACCTGCAAGGTGGGTTTGGCGGGGATAAGACTAGTGGCAGGGATTGAGAAACATACCACTTGCAGTGACGGCGGCCATCAAGCTCATGCTAGATAATCTTCCCACTGCTGCTTGTTCGGTATCGGGGTCACCTTCGTCATCGATGTCCACGGGATCGCTATCGCTGAGAGTGTCAACGTTGAGCATGGGTGAGATATGATTTGGAGGTTCGGGTGAAGAAGGCAGTTGTGTGTCCATGCCGTTGACCTCGGCATTGGCATCTGAATCATGCAAGTACTCTCCTGTAAAGACTCCCTCAAATTCCTCTTCGTCCAAACGGCCCATGCCAATGACGACCTGGTGGAGCACTTCACGCCGGAAAAGGTGGCGCTCTGCATGACCAAAGAGGCCGACACCCACGCTGACGTCCCAGTCGTCCCGCTGGCGCTCGTCTTCGTCTATCTCGCGCTCGGGTTCCTGCGGAATAAGATGGATGATACCTTCGCGAATGTCTGCGAGGCGGATGCGTGCGAGGAGATGGACGACTGCGTAGCGCGCTGCAGCGCCGACGAGGGCGTTGGGACTAAGAAGTAGCGTTCCGAGGATGGGAGTGAATGCCTGCACTGATATGAGGGTCGATTTCTGGGATTGTGACTGCATTTCATCGCCATTGGTCAGCTGGCAGTGCTATGGACGGAAGGGATGTCAGCGCCGGAGGGGGAGAATGGCAGGCATGCATACGGTAAAAAACCACCAGATGATGGGGATGAGCTCTGCAGCGAAAGCCTCCTTGACAGATTCGTCTTTGAAAAGATTGATGAGCGATTCAGAGTGAAGAGAGAGAATAAAAGACAGACCTTGGTCCATAGCGAGACCGCTGAGGAGAGGGAGAACGTATTCGATTGATTCTGGGGGAGTGACTTGGTCCAGAAAAGAGGGGATAGCGTGAGCGATGAAGACACGGTGGAAGACGGATTTGCTACGGGAGAAGAGATAAATTTTTTCGAGTGCGGTGAGACCCTCATCGTCGAGAGCAAGGTCGAGGGGGAGGGTAGCTGGAGGGAATTTGTCTTCCGTTGAAGGATCGTATGGGTTTACGGGAGACGATGGGGGGATGAGGACAGAGATGGGGGATGATGATGGTGGTGAGGGTGAGGGTGAGGGTGAGGGCGGGGATGGAGATGGAGATGGAGACGGGGAGACGTGGAAGAGGGAATTGCGGGGATGGTATATAAGGGAATTGACGGGGTGGAGGGAGGACAGTGAAGGGGACTCTGCTGAGGGCATTTGACAGAGGCTTCGTTCGGACTGGAGAAGAAAAAAGAAGAGGGAAAAAAAAAATAGAATTTTGGTCGAGGTCTAGACCGTGACGTCATGTAGCATACAGGTACAGATGATGTCATTACAACCGATCACGAACAGCGAGGTCGAATTGAGTGGCAACATACTCGATGTTGCCTGTGTTCAGTCCTGTGTCGATGTGATCAGATCAACGTTGAAACACAGACAACGGATGGGTATACGTACCTGGCATGGAGATCCTTCCGTTCGCGGTCATGTAAATGTGTGACTTTTCGGCAAGTTCCTGGCACTGCTTCGGACTGATCCCGGTGAAACTATTCAAATACTCACCAACTGTCTCACTCCACCAAACTCATCGCTCACCTGAACATTCCGATCTGCTCCGTTATGTGCTTCCAGCTGCCAGGCGTCCCCTTTGCCTCCAGCAACTCGACAAGCTTCTTCCGCACAGCAATGATTCGTTCCGCCATCGTCTTGATGTCCCTCTTCCACTCCGAAAACAGCACCTCGTCGTTCAGTATCAATGCCATCTGTTCCTCCTCCATCAGCCATGTCCAGTCACATTGACATCGTACACTCACGATACGCGCTCCATGCAACGGCGGGTTGCTGATCTCGCTTCGCTGCAACACCGACAGCTGACTCCGCACCCGATCTGCCCCTTCTTTCGTCCCAGCAACAACGTGCAATGCACCAACGCGTTCCCCGTACAACCCGGCGTTCTTGGCGAAGCTCTACATCACACACACTCAGCACATCCCCAGCCACCTACATAACACACACGACCCACCTGGCATACAAGCATTGGCACCCCCCGCTCTATAAAGTACCGCACGGCCCATGCATCTCTGTCCAGGTCTCCGCTCGCGAAGCCCTGGTACGCACAGTCAAAGAAAGCATAGTGCTTCTTCGCCAGCATCGCATCCGCAATGGCCTGCCACTGCGCCTCCGTCGGGTCCACCCCGGTCGGATTGTGTGCACACGCGTGCAGGATAAACACAGACTGTGCAGGCGCACCCATCATGGCACCCAGCATCCCGTCAATATCCAGCGATATGGTCTTGGCCGCAAAGTACGGGTAATCCACCGGAGTAATCGACACGTTCCTGAAAATCGGCTGGTGGTTCGCTGCGTATATGATGTCGATATATATAAAAAACATCACAGCACGGCTAAGACACGTACGCCACGTCGGATTGCTCATCCAAGCCTTCTTCTCCCCATTCCACCCATAAAAACGGCTCAGGAAGAGTGCTCCGAGGTGATTCGCACCCGTACCCGAGATCGTCTGCACACTCGCAACCCGGCCTTCCTTCAACGCAATAGAACCCGGTCCGAACATAAGCCTCGCAGCAGCAGCCGTGAATTCTGGCAACCCCGTGATCGGGAGATACTCGTGGTCCGACCTAGGATCGTTCAATAACAGCATCGTCGCCTGCCACCATAGCAATGTAAGTACAGCAACATCACGGTACGGACAGGTCCTAGCGCACCTTTTTCACTGCCGGCAGCACCCAAGGCCGGCTCTCGTCATCCCTGTATGCACCGACACCCAGATTAACCTTTTGTGGGAATGGATCCGCCTTGTACGCCGCTGTGATCTTGAAAATGCTATCCTATACTCCGTAACTTCATTCTCTGTGGAAAGAAGGGGTAAATCTTACCTGTCAGGCGGCGCAAGCGGGACATTGCCCCAGGATTCTATAACCGAGTCAACAAAAAAGTTGTTTTGGCGTCGAGCAGGTTCTTGACGTGAGCTGACCTGCATGCATCTCTTTTCCAGTCATGTGGTTCAATAACTGCCGGACTCTGTCCGCCATCGCAGAGTAAAGCAGAAGAGGAGTGGGGATGTTATCAACCCACAAAGAAAAGCAAACGGAACGATGAGATGGCCGCACACCTTTCAAAGCTGATTATAATTAATCAATTATCACGTGTGGTTTGCCGTCTCCCCGCAAAAAAATAAAATCGACAAATCACTTGAGATTTGTGGTCAGGGAAAGAACCACAACGGCAAGCATCAAACACCCGTCCCGAGTGACTAACCTGTTGCAAGACTTGAAATTTGAAACAGCCTGCGGAAGAATCGGGAAACGGATGGTGGATGTGGAGAGAGTGAAAAAACGTTTCAAAGTCACGGTTTTCACGAGCCTGAGTCTGAGCTTGTTGCACGCGGCTTACGCGTGTACATCTGAGGTGGCGCCCTAAACGGAGGGCCGACACACCGGCTCGCCGAAACATCTCCGTTACCACGGAAAACCGTTTCATTCTCGGGCCAAAGGAGACTATCAAAAGCCTCAGGTGCTACCAAGGTTCATCACATCAACGTCAATCTTACACTGTAATCACGCAACGAAATCACAGGCTAGACACCAGTGGAAACCTATACGATTATAATGTTCTATACAAACAGTGATAGTATACGGAGGGAGAGGGTGGAGGACAGGATGTGCCCTTGATGCGCGAGGGAGGGGAATGGGGATAACCTTATAGGTCCTGTTGGTGGGGGATGGCGGAATGGGATACTTCTGGTATGTGCGCTGGGGAAGTAATTCGTGGCAGTAGTGGGGTAAATTTGGTACGTAGCAAAGCAGTGTGGCAGAGAGAAGAGGGTGAGAGGGGATGGAGACAAGTGGGAGAGCGCAACGGATAGCGAGGGCGCTAGAGAACTTGCGGAGCAAAGGGATGGTGGAGGTCGGAGGACGGAGGACGGAAGGAGAGAACCGGGGGGTTGCCTAAGCGGTTGCCATCTTGGACGCTACCGTCCGCTCGCTCTCCAGCTTTGCCTTGTTCTTTTCAAAGGCCTGCTGCCGGCAGTCTTCCAGGTTGTTACAGTTGTGATGTTCGGGCAGACGGTGCTGTAAAGATAGTATGTCAGTCCGGTAACCAACGAAGAATAGTGAGATCAAAAGAAAGGAAGGACGGTAATGTAGAGTAAAAAGAGAACAAGAACAAGACAACAACTTCGGGACAGACTGGAAACTCACAGTTCCACAGAATTGTGCCCGGCAGTGTGGACACTGTCCAACAATGCGGAGGACAGCAGAGTTGCATGGGGTCTCGGCTTGGAGTTGGCAACGCTTCTTGGCGGGCATGATGATGTCGAGATCGTTTGTTGTTTTGTCTGATACACTTGGGAGGGAGTATGCCTCGGAGTCGAACCTGCGGGAATCCATTAGCAACAGCAACAGAAGATATCAGCACCAACGGGCAC
This sequence comes from Hygrocybe coccinea, assembly GCA_963555575.2. Taxonomy (NCBI): domain Eukaryota; kingdom Fungi; phylum Basidiomycota; class Agaricomycetes; order Agaricales; family Hygrophoraceae; genus Hygrocybe; species Hygrocybe coccinea. The sequence goes on along the minus strand of OY741990.2, from coordinate 2,408,819 downwards.
ACACGCACTTGGGTTGATTTGGCGGGCTGTGGATATGAAGGAGGAGAAAGAGGGGGGATCAAGACAAGGTTACGCCTTTATAACACAGGGACGCGTCAGCTTTGCACAGATCTTCGATACCAGGCACGTGCAGCTCTTCCGGGTCAACGACACAGCGCAACGCAGACGTGTCATGGTCATCGCCCACTGTCCACGCCACATTCCGGCAACAATATACCCTTGGTACAGCACCGATGAAGTGCTGCAGTACATACAAACTCACGAGCGACGGCCCCACGACCTCACCATCAATTCAACTCCGGTAGTTTCTCTGTTCCGGGTTCCGACTATCTTGTAAAAGAGCAGTCCGATTGAAAGCGATGGAGCCGGATGGGATAGAACATTCCTGGCATGTTCTATCAGGTTCAGACCCACTGTCAAGTCAAGTGTCATCCATGACTTAATCCTTCTGATAAATAATGACTTCACTGACAAGACTCTTGCAGGGCCGGGTTCCTGCAGCTGATATTGGAAGTCCCTGAGGTCAAGTCCGCTGCCATGCATTGCTTGCTCTGGTCGGCTTGGCTGTCGCTGACCGACCTACCCGAATACGCACTGCTTACTCGGTCTTTTCATCCCACCGTAGCTCGTCCTTTGACCGTTCCCTAAGTACTGTTGAATAATGTATCGCTGACTTATACATGCCCGAAACATTTGATGAAAGATTTCCCTCTGTCTATATCAGCCACCTTGCGTGTTCGTTTCAAAAGTATTCCCGAAAGCACTCCAATATACGTAAAGCAAAAAAAAGTTGACCGTCCAGAGAGTAAGTTAGGCATGAAGCGAATAAAAAAGGTACGTGGTGCGTTTGCTGCACAGTGGAACGATATGTTATTAGAAAAAAAGTAGGTGGATGACATGGCTTGCAAGTATAATGTCCTAGAGAATAGGAAACGAAGAGATCACTTTATTTCGTTCTAACGGTACAGAATTTCAGTATCTTAAAAAGCAAGATTTGGCTTTGGGCTTACTTCCGTTGGTTCACCACCACTCCTGCAACAACGCCCGCGATAATGATGACGAGAATTAAAAGGATGATAAAGCAAATCCATCTCTTTTTGCGAGCGGCACGGGCGGAATCAACAGCTTTGTTAGTGTATGCAAGACTAACATAACACGATCAGACAGAGCAAGTCAGTCGACGGAAACTGTAAACGCACCCAGCTTCCGTATCTCTTTCTACACCAGCTGCTTGTGTCTCGATTACGTTGATGGCATCATCTTGTTGCTCAACTAGCACGCTCATCTGAATTGACCCACGTGAGTCAAAATAGTTCATTGACATCACCAAACACACGCTCACATCATTGAACAGTTGTGCGAGCTCGCTGAGCGTTTTTTCAATGCGCTTGATGTCTTCATGCCGTTCTTGGACTTCACGATACGCAACTCTAGACTCGCCATATCGGTTACTGTTCATGAGCTGCGTGGCAGACGCTCAGAATAATCCCACTGCAGTAAATTAGGGGGTAACAGACCGCTTGGCTAAAGATCTGGTTGCCACTGTCGTCATTTACAACCGCTCGAATTTCCTCTGGAGTTGCGTCGGGTTTCACTAATGTCAGAGGTGAGTCTTGAGTGAGTCCTGTCTCATGAGAAAGGATCCGCACCAATCTTGAACTGCCTCTCCAATCTCTGCTTGTACTTTGTCCGGTACTGCTGCTCCACAGTCTGATAATTTTGGATAGCCTCCACAAATTTGGACTTGACCAGCGCAGTCTGTTGCTTGCGGATCTGGCCATCACGCCCTGACCCGCCCTGCTTCTCCAGCGACTTGATACGCTTTTTCAAGTCGTTGCTCAGTGCGCTCGTCTTGGTCACCAGGTCGTCAAACTGAGAAGAGTTCAGCTGCGCAGCAGAATCGTCCATATTATTAAGTGATCGCGAGTGAAGGTCGCCAATTCGTGCGATGTTGTCGTTGAAAGTCCGCAAGCTATCTTGAATGGATGAAATCTACATGAATGCGTATTTAATTTTTTTTTAAAAGGAGAGGTAAATGGTGGCTGGAACAGACTTCGCTGTAGAACATCGACATATCATCTGCTCCGGACGTCAGGTTTGTTCTGCTATCCTTGACTTCTGCCATCTCATATCCCCTGTCCTCTTGCTGGGAATATGGGTTGGCCCTACGACCCTGATATCCCTCCGCAGCATCTCCACTCGACGCCTGCGTCGGATAGGAGTTGCTACAACCACGATACATTATTTAGAAAAATCACGGTTGAAAGAAAATTTTCGTTGACGTACGTGCTGGTATAAGCCCCAGCACCTTGCTGAGCCTATGCAAAAACAGGGACAGGCTGTCAGCTCCCTTGCGTGCATATTATAGTGGTATGACGCTTAATGCTGCGGAACGCACTCTCTTTGCTGCTAGTCGGTCTCTAGCCATTAGGCAAGTGAGTATTTACTTCGATCGTAAGTAGGTCGAGGGGTGGCTGCAATCGAGCAACAGGAATCAAGATGGTGATTGCTTCCTTTTGTAAGGTCTGGCGAGGTTCAAGGGGTGATACTATGGCTGTGTCGGGGAAGTGTATCAGACAAAGCTCGGGCTTGATGCGCGTCAAACCTCGCTTATGTAACCGTGTGACGTGAGAATTTTACAACTCTTAAGTCTAAGCTAAATCCGCTCGCAAGACAGAAATTTGCCTTTCAACCATCTTCAGACTTGTCCCCCCAATCGATTGACGTCTCTCCACGCTTGCCTCAAAATCAAACACCTCGTAAATGTCTTCAGAGAACTTTTCGCTCAGGTTCATGAAGTCCTGGAGCGCCAATTCATTGAGTTGACATTGTCGTGATTCTGCCAGTGCAACAGCACGGCCTGAGATGTGATGCGTTTCACGGAAGGGAATCTGAAATCGGTGGTCCAGGTAATACACAATGAGTATAACAAGTAGACTCACCCCTTTGCGAACGAGATAATCAGCCAGATCCGTGGCAAGCATGTCCATGGTTAACGCTCGGCGCATTCTTTCAGCATGAACCTGCAGGAAGACAACGTTATGACAAAGGCAAACTTGGAACTCATGCAACTCACCGTCATCGTCGCGACAACACCCTCGGCGATCTTGAAAGACGCAGAAACATTGTCTACAGCGTCAAATAGAGGTTCCTTGTCCTCCTGTAAGTCCTTGTTATATGTGGACGGTAAACCCTTCAGAGTCATCAAAAAACCAGCCATCTAGGATCAAGATTGTCAGATTGAATACCGAGCTGTTTTAAGTGTTGTTTACGGTACATTTCCAAAGATACGTCCGGATTTTCCACGTAAAAGTTCGAGGGAGTCAGGATTTTTCTTCTGTGGCATGATGCTAGAACCAGTGCTGTGAAAACGGACATTGAGAGGTTGCCTGTTCAATGTGCTCGTACTCACCTGTAAGCATCGCTTAATGTAATAAACCCGAATTCGGCGGTCGAATAAACTATCAAATCCTCTGCCAACTGACTCATATGCGTCATTGCTAAGCTTGACCACATCAAGAACTCGACGATGAAATCACGATCGCCAACGCCAAACAGACTGTTCTCTGCTATGGACTCGAAACCTAGTTCTCTGGCAAGAAATTCTCTATCAATAGCGAAAGGGTTGCCTGCAAGAGCGCCGCTTCCAAGAGGGAGAACAGAGATGCGAGGCATAAGCTGCTGGAGGCGTTCAAGGTCGGAACGAAACGAGAATGCATGAGATAAAAGCAGATGGGACCATCGAATAGGTTGGCCACGCTATGAGAAGTAGATGTGATAAGTAATAATTCGCAGTCACCTCGCATCGCGTACTTGTAAATGAGTATATCCTGGCATCAATATTTCTTTTTCTTGGTCTGCTCTCTCTACCATGACTCGAATAAGGCCTTTCAATCCGTCTTGGACGTTTTTTGCCTCCTCTAAAAGCCATAGTCGCATATCAGTCGCAACTTGGTCGTTCCGAGAGCGCCCTGTGTGTAGTTTGCCACCGAGTGGCCCAATGAGCTCGCTTAGTCGTCGTTCATTTGCGGTATGTATATCTTCATCATCCGCTTGAACCTGAAACTGCAAGCCGCTTCCCAACTGCTGTTGAGACGACAAATAATAAATCTGAAAATTATACGCACCACACAGTTTTCCCACTCTCGTCCGACGGCCTCCAGACCTTGTACAATTTTTTCTTCTTCTTCCTTCGTTAAGATTCCAGCCAAATTCAAGGCCTTTGCATAGGCAATTGATCCTCGGATGTCTGCTGCGTGCATCCGCTGGTCGTACTTTAACGACTGGTTAAACTCGTGCATCCTGAAATCTTCAAGCTTGGCATTTCATCATTGAAATATCAATGAGACCTACAGGGGATCCGTTTTTCCAGTAAATCTGCCACCCCATAGTTTCTTCTTGGTGGGTTGGCTCATGTTCTGCATAGTGCCTGGATTTCAGTGATGGAAAGAGTAATTTAGCCAGTAATTTAGCCTTAATATAATATATATCACTGATCTCTGATAGTGTTGGTATCCGATATGGTGTAACGGCTAACATTGCCGCCTTTCACTGGTGAGCGCGGCAGCTCGGGGTTCGATTCCCCGTATCGGAATTTTTTTGTTCTCTTACATGCGTAGTCGATCATTATTTTCTAGTGCTATTGCACCTCACTTTTATTGCTATAAACAAGGGGAGTCTTTCCTGCCTTTAAGTATTTCTACATTATACAAAGGGTTCCTATGAATGTCGAGCACAAAAAACTGCAGGGTTCCGCGACATGATCAATCTTCTACCTATTACCTATTGTCTCTACTTCTATTCGTCTTTCACTTGTCCACGTCTATTTCTAGGGGTCTGAACACTTTCGGGGTGACAGGCATTGACGGACCAGAATGAAACTAATGCCAGCCCAGCTGCTAGAGCGTAGATAACCAGTCGAATATTGAAGGTGTTATTCGTAAGAAATGGGTATGGAACTGAAATGCTTCAGACCAAAAACTAATATCATAGGAAGGATGAATACTTACAGACCCCGTTGTATCTTGCACAATATTCCACCCATAATGAGTACCAAATCGTCGATGAAAAGATTATCAGTGGTGCACCGTAACTTGCTTCCCTCTTCGTGTATTTATGGTCCAGAAGAGTGAAGTCTGCAATCAGAGAGAGCAGGGGAGTGATGTGCAAAGCAAAATCAAGGGATAAAGGCAGGCGTGAAAGAACGGGTGATGCTGAGGAGAGATCGCCTGGTTCCGGTATGAGGATTAACTCCGGAGAGAATAGTAATAAGGACCAGTAAAATGACGAGACTACAACTGCAACCTAAAAGTATACGGCTGAGTGGGAAGAAAGTGCAAAAGTGGACGACCTACCGGCATGGAAACCATGAAAAGAGCTCTTTTTGTTGTCCTGAACACTGAAAACATGTTAGGCCGTATCTAAAATCGTAGTTGTTGCTTCTAACATGAGACTGACGGAAACAAATCCGCCCCAAGCCCAAACACCATCGTGAGCCATGCTATGGCCAGCCTGGAAAGAAACCAAGGTCAGCGTTGAAGCCATTGTCAGATACGTACTGCTTTGAAGCGCACCCTTGAATAGTCAAGAATTGAAAATGTCCTCCTTTTTGACTCCGTATCCACTTGTCGATGGGTAGGGATTCCAGACCCTCGTACCCATACGCCATGATACCTGCCGCAGAAGCATGTAGAAGGGCCATTGCTGGTCGAAATGTCATCTGGAGAGCTTGCGAGCTTCAACACCGTGAGGGTCTGATTTCACGAGCCGACATCAACGAGCCGACATCAACAATAATGCCCAGAACAAAAAGGAATCTACAACGTGTATCAAATATCTCTATCAAGGGCAGTCATGATCTCAGGTTCTTCCTTTCCAGCGTTTCCACAAGACCAGGGAGCTACAGAATGCTAGTAGTGCAGCACCAGATGACAGCAAGAATGTCAACTGCCAGCAAGAGACGCCTTTGCATACTCCTTCATCTTGAGCATGATTTGCGGATATGAATGCGTAGAGATACGAAAACATAGGCGTCCCTACGACGGGGGCGTATGAGATAATCCCAAAGTTACGTCCTAAATTAGGTGAACCCCAGATAGAGGACAGAATACTCGGTCTAGAACACTGATCAGGAAGCGGCAAAATAGTATATATGAATACTTGCAAAACTGTGAAGGTTGCACCGTAGACAACGCCTGTCCCAATACTTCCATGACAAAAAGTTAGGGATTTTACAGCACTAGGCGTCTGCACACACCTTAGAACCCAGACAGCCTCTTGTGATCGAATTCCAACATCCATCCAAAGGAATACGAAGCAAAGCAACAGAGTTGCAGCGGAGAAAAAGGAGACTCGGCTAACAGGTCGTTCCCACAAGGCATCACCGGTAGGTAAACGCGGCCCAACAGGCGAAATAAAATCGGCTAATGGTCCAACGAGAAGACGTGAAAATGTGTTGGAGAGTGAGAAGATCCTAACTTGTGTCGATGTGGCGATGTCGATTGACGGTGCTCCATCAGACAAAGGCAGGGATGGCGGAAGTGAGAGCACGATGGTTCCTATGTTAGATATGACCATCTCGCACTGTCAAGAAAATATAAATTTACTATTGTTACTTAAAACCAACAACACACGTACGGATCCGAGTGTAATGATAAGAATTGTGACAAGTGCCCAGAAACAGGGATCACGGAGCAGTTCAACAGTGGAGCCTTGTTCTGTTGTCGTTGCTTTTCCTTCGGCAAGCTTTCCGGGTAATAACTGGCTGCACTCATTCACTTCGGCAGCTTCTTCGACATCCAAACGAGACTGTACAGGCAAATCTATTGCAAGAGCTGGGGTCCTCAGATTGAATGCACCAATCAGATGAATTGACCCAACAAATGTGGCCAGGAATTTGAGAAAACGTGTGACATCGAGACCAGTTTCTGGGCTGGTGAAACCCTTGGAGGCAATGAGGGAGAGAAAAAGGGGAGAAAGACCAAATAGTGCCATGCTTGCACCGGAGGCAACTCCAGGGTAATCTGGAAAAATTTTCGACGCCGCGAAAATTGCTGAGAAATAGCTACAGGAGCCCATCAGTGCATCTGTCGCACAATAATAGTAATGCTTACGAAAATGCTGAGCCAAGCCCAGCCATGAAAAAGAATGCGACTAAAAGTCGGAAAGACGTTGCAGCAGGCTGTGTAATGTCCTCGGGTGTTCTCGCAATCTCATGGGAGAATAGACCAAATCCAAGCGAAAAAAGAATGAATGAAACACACGAACAGACGCGTGGTCCGTAACGATCAAATATTTTGCCGACCAAAGGTGAGAATAGGTATTGGCCCACCATTCCTCTGCCCGAAATGTTTCCGAGTCGGCAGCCATATCATACATGTAAGTGAGATTATTCCACTCACGCTAGAACTATCGTCGTTAGCTGAGGTTGTGTTAACTTGAGATGGGACGCCAGTGCAGGGGAAAAGAGGGAAAAGATGAATATTCCGCCCCCACAAAGACTACAGAAATAAACCCGGCTTGGTTAGTGACGATTGTCGGACACGAAAGAGGTCCACAGACGCATTCGCTGCGATCGAGCAACAAGTCATGACCAGCTGCACACGGCGTAAAAGCGGCACCGTGGAATAGGTCATGTTGAGAGGATGGAGCTTTGAATGCAGGCCGGTGTGAGGTATGAGGGGATATACAAATGGTCACGCGCAGCCCAAAAACGGGTCTCTACTGGATGCAACGTTCCCAACCACTGCTGAATACTCATCCTGAATTCACCGTTCTAGATTACCCTAATTTCCGTGAATACAGGGTAGAGAATTGGCATCTAGCCCGCGATGGCAGCGGTAGGGTGATTAGGATTACTGGCTGGGGTTGGAGGGACGCAGTCGTTCCTGTGATGCTCTCATTCATCTGGACCAAGGTCTGTTGTCCAAACTCTTTCGTTTGTATAATTATGAAAGTGAGCTGGAGCAGGTCCAAGGAAGCCTAATTGCTTCTGCAGGGATAGCTTTGGTTTCCATCCTTCTAATCTGGGTCAAATGTACGCAGGTTGTCTTTGGTAATAAAATTGGATCTGGGACCCTCCTGTACCAACTCTCAACGTTGCGTTTCTATAGAATCGGTTATTGTCCTCCATCGCCACGGTATTCAATTTGAGACTCACCGAGGATTACCTTCACTACCACTCATTGCATCCAGGCGATTTATCCCAGTGGCTACATTGCAAGACTTCATAATAAATGAAGGTCTTCGGGGGTGGGATGTTCGGTACTACCTAGCCGCCATGAAACGATCTGGAGACACCTATACCCTGGAAGTCGCATATGAGGTATGTTTGTTCTCGTCCGTGATAGTCATTTTGATCTGTCGACATATCTGTAGAACATTTTACCCCATTTCCCTGTTCTTCTGGAAGTTTATCATGGAGTTCAAGACACTTTATTCGCTTCCAATGGCCAACGCACAATTACGCGGACTATGTAGCGCACCAGCAACAACAATAATTCCGGATGTTTATATACGACATTAGAATCAAGGGATTTTCATAATTTGATTCGTCAGACAGCCGAAATCGTTGTACTTTCCTCGCTTTCATATGCGGAAAGCAGGTCATCATAGCCTTCATCGTCTCCTTCTATCGCGGCGCTTTCCCTCGTCGACCGCGCGTCCTCTCCTTCGCTAGACATCTTCCGCGTTCTCAACGGCACATCCGTCATTATTTTTTTCAAACGTACTTCGTTGCCATCCGGTGGATTTTTTCGTATTTTGTTTTCGAAATCTTCTCCTGAATGTTTTCGAGTCCGACGGGGAGACCGTGAACTCAGATTGGGAGACTGGTCAAAAGTTGACGCTTTTGGGGTCGTCGCAATATCTTGGTCTTGATGATCTTCTGGCGTCAATGAGTTGGTGCTGGCTGTTTTCTGTTCTGTCAATACCCCAGGACGCGAAATTTCCCGAGTGCGAGGGGTGAAGTTCGAGGGATACCGCCTTGCACGGGCACCTTTCTGTGCTTGAGCAAAGGGAGGATCCGAGGTATCGTCTGCCTCAGATTGTAGGGAAGGTGGAATTCTCTTCCGCGGAACTTTTCTGGTCGGCGGCTCCAGTGGTATTGGAACACTTATTACTGTAGATCGTTGACGTTCTTTATCTTCGTGGAAAGATGTGATATGCACAGGATGTGATGCCAGTGGAGAACTATTGGTGTTGGTAGGTGAGTGTCGAGAACTTGTGGATGGACTTGGCAAGCCTCTCTCAGGCGATGTTCCAGATGAAGATGTAGAAGTTGGTCTTCTAGAGGGGAGTCTGAATCCAGGTGCCATAGGCGATACAGACATCCGATTCAGAGGAATGACCCTGCTGGGTGCACAGTAATCCGAGTCCCTGTCAGAATGGTTTCCCTGTTTTGGTAGTCTACCTAGAGCATCAGATGGTGATAAAGATGATAGGGATGATTGTGAGGTTTTGTGCATAGACCGTCCTTTCGCTCGGAGAACTTCAGCCCATTGTCCTCCTTCTGATGCGGGATTGCTGCGAGAGGATCGCGGATCACTTGAAGATGATAGCGTAGATGGAGGTGCGGTAATTAAGGAAGAAGAATTTAGCAACAGCGGGCGTGGTACAGATTTTGTGCTGGGAAGCACACTCTGTGAAGATACTAAGGACGCTCGGATATTCTGCGTTTTGCTTATGAAGCCGTTATCTGACCTCGACGATATTTCGGGACTGCCTGGAGAAGACACGAAGCTTCCTGGAGCCTGTGGCAACATACTATCTCGGGGAGATCGGAAGAACGCAGGTCGTTCTGGCGGTGAATATGTGCTACCTTCTGGTAGGGATACACGCCGTCCATCTTCAATCCTCGACTCATTTCCTGGATTGTTTGAGGCAGGTTCTGACGGCAAAATCGGCACGGAGACTTTCATAGAAGAGCCTCCACCCATGCTCCACCGCCCCATCATGGCTTTCGCTCGCCAGTTGGTGCTAACCTTCGCTAGAGTAGCCACAGTGTCGGAATCCTTCAATTTCTCTGCGTAGCTCCAAATACTCGAGGGCCCAAGAGAAGCTGGACTGGACTGTGGACTGCCATCTTCGGAGCTAGTAATGGCAGAGGGGGGAGGCGTGGGTAAAGGGGATGTCAGAGGAGAGACTGGCAATGAGGATAATGGTGTGGGGGGAGAGGGAGGAGCTTCCATGGCAGTCTGGTTGGTGATCCCTCTCCAAACCGTCGTAGCTAATCGGGAGGTTATCCCAAGTGTTTGTGGTGTTTCAGTTTCATTGCCATCATCGATAATGTTTCCATCTGAACTAGATTTTCCCTCCGCCTCCACCTCCAGGGAAGACTCTGTGGACATTTGGTTGACGAAACCCCTCCACATCGTAGCCTTTAATCGCGCTCCTAAGCCGAGGTTTTCTCCCTTTTGAGCCTTGACCTCCTCGTCCCGTCGACGACACAGGTCAGATGCAGTCTGGAGAATACGATCGATACCACCCGCTCTTTCGATGGGATACGGCTGAAGCAGAGACATCCCTTCCAGGAATGCATCACCCTGCTGCCATCCGCGGGATGGCGAAGATGCAGGGATCCCATTGCTGTCCTCGTCCCAAAGTCCAGGGGATCGGCGACCCCGCATTCCCAATCTAAGTAATTCGTTGTCGGAGGAGAGCAAATAGTATAGTAACCATGGACACAAACCTGAAGAGGGTCGTCCTCACTCGGATGAGCATGCCAGTGCAAATATCCAGAAGATAATCAATCTTTGGGTTGCTCTCTCGATCTCTCATTGGGCGAGAAAACAATGCGTCCCAGACCAGCAACACGGAAGGCAGCGGCAGTGTTTGTGTCAGGAGCGGGGTAAGCCATCGACTGAGAATAGGGGATCAGATCTTTGGTGTGGGTGATTGCGGAGAACATACTAGGAATAGTGTGGAAGGGCAGGATCCAATCCTTTAGCATGCTGCAATACATTCATGAATAAATGGGATGAAAAGTCAAGAGTAAAAGCTTCACTAAATTTGCAGCAAGCTCCTCGTCTGCCCAAAACAGTCGTTCACCGAATTTTCTCATCCACAGGTCACCAGCTTCTTCATCCTCTAACTCTGAAAACTCCCCAACGATGGCTTCAAACAGCCAAAATGTATCTGCCTCTGCATGCGCTAGGTCTTGTGGATCAATTTCCTGAAGTAGAACGGAATACAATGGGACCAGAAGTGAAGGGATATGTGGCGAATTACTCCCAGGGTTAATGCACGAATGCAAGTAAAGTAGTCGAAGCAAGGCTGAGAAATGCTTCTGGTGCGCGTTGGTAGGATTATAGGCTTTGGAAGGGAGTAAGGTTGTAGGAACGTTACTCCGGGGGGATGAGGGAATTTCAGGAGTAGAAAGAGAAATTTCGGGGGTCTCGAAATGGTCTGATTCAATACGAATTTCTGGCGTGCGATTAGGTGTTTCATTAGAAGACAAAGAATTCGTATCTTGCTCTTGAATGTCCCGTAGACGAAAATCTAGATGTGTAGCACAGTCGATCCGGATGTCATCAGGTGCTGCATCATCCAATGGACATATGTTAGTAGTAATGTCAGGTTCATCTTGTAAACCGGAGAAGAGACTTCGAGGAATACGATAAAGCTGTTTGGAGGCATTCAATAATGATTCGTCGTGTGACTCCAAAGGCGATGTTGGCAGGGATAAAGACGAGAGGGGTCCAAGAAGACGACGAATAAGGTTCTACGAGGTGCCATGAAAAAAGCTTTGCTGCCTAGAGTCTTCGAAGGACGTACATAGTAACTCTCCCGAAGGCTTTGGATCTCACTGTGCCATAAAGCTTTGGCGACGGGTAGGATACCAAAAAAAATTCTGGTGAAGTCGTATGATCAGAGACAAGGTCTCATTGGGGTTTGGCTGTCTTACTTCCATATTCGAGGCCGGAGCCACGGAGGATTGTCAGGGATACCTTGAACCAATATCAATGCAAGAACAGAAACACAAAACTAGTACCCATACCCTGTGCGCATAACTTGCGTAACTGAGTTACATCGATGGTTGGAGATGTTTCTGCATCTAGCAACTCAGAGAGACTATTCAATCTGGAGAAGGGAGCAAAAGTATAATCATCCCAACCCATGAGTAACAGGAAAACATGCGAACATATCTTGTCTGCCGAGTTCTGGTGTCCATTTTACTCCATATGCTACAGCGATGCTAGTAAGATGGTCGTTGAGTTGGACAGCTGAAGGTGGCGGCGCAGAGAGTGCTTGAAGGACCTTATATGGTGTTAGACAATGACCGAATAAAAAAATTATGGATTCTCAACCTACTCGCAAAGGGACGTAACCATCGTGATTACTTATAGCGGAACGAGCAAAATCAGGTCCAAGTCGCTGAATCAGGATGTCCCGAACAATATTAAGGTCTGCATCCATAGATTGGTTATAGATGGCGAGAAGAATGTATTCTGGACACACCTCTCGAAGATGTATGAGGAGATGCAAAGATGATACTGGATGCGGCTTCCACGATTACTGGACTCGGCGTTATGCTACAGAGAAATTCAACACATAAGTTGAACAAAGGACGAAAGAGAAAACGAAAACCTTTTATCTATTTCGCTGAAATGTTCCAAAATCAAACCCACATGCATTTCCAAGACCTCCAGCAAGTCTCCCAACACATCTTCCTGAATGAGATTCTGGGCCTTAGCCCTTGCAAGAACAACGTTATCCTGTTGCAGCAATGTCGCAATGTCCCTCCTGGTGATTTGGCCTTGAGAATCCTTCTTCTCCTGTAACTGACCCAACCTCTGAGTCGTCAGGCGAAGCTGTGTCTAAGATTCGCTTTCAATGTCACACTCGGCGGCTTCGCGAGCGACGAATACCTTCACTGCAGCGGGATTCCAAGTAGACATTTGTGCTGCTGTCAGAGACTACAATTTGACGCTTTCGTCTCGTCCGCTTCGTGCAAAGGAGCCGACGGAAGAAAAGTGTTGTGTCCGAATCTGAACGGGGATTTTGCTTCCATTCGAAAAGGGACAGGTGTCGCCGATTGATCGGATGTTCTTGCGGAGATCTCAACCCGCATTATGTACAAAGTAATATTGATTCTACATAACTCATTATCACCAGGCTGGTAAACGTCTAGGTGGCCAAGGCATCGAAGACATGCTCATGCGACTTGGATCTCCCTCCCCAATCGAACTCTTTCTTTGGGTGTCCCACCCGACCCGACCCCCAGGGTTGAATCCGGCCATATTTGAAGCAGGAAATTCGACGGATATTGGTGTTAGCGGTGATAACTCAGGTATCCTTGCAGGCAGGACGGATGTTCGTAGATATGTTCGTTCCATGGTAGTTTCTACATCCCTTTTGTGACCCGTTTCGTATTTAGCCATCATAGCGGTTTGCCGTGAACGGCGCCACACCATGACAACAAGACCACAAGAGTACGACAAAACTGTGAATATGGTAAGTATTCGAACTGCATCAAATATCGGTAAGTTCTTACGGAGGACTGGGTTAACCCAACTACCGATCAAAATAAACATATTGATCATTCTGCATACACCTTTTTCATCAGTAGCTGACAAGGTGCACCTTAGTTTGGTGTACGAAGAGCTGCGATGAAAATACAAACATTGATCAAAGCATTGGAATTTGGGATTCCAGACTGTGAACATGACGGCAGTTCCTATAAACAAATCGATTAAGTAGCGTTCCTCATCAACCAACACTACTATGATGGGTACCTATGTGTGCCGTTAGGAGACTCATAAAACGAGCAGCATCTAGCCATGGCCTAAATTGCAGTATCATTCTGCTAACGCATGAGACCTTGCAGATTTTAAATAGCTGGTGACATACAGAATCAGTAACAGAACTATTGTGATTGAATTCGTGAATACGAGGACAAGAATCAACGTTCCTGTGGTCAATCGCAAGTCAGTCGTCTGGGAAGAAAAGATGGTTGGATAAAGCTCACGTTCCGACTTGTCGGTTATGTCCCACCGCCAGAATAATTCAAAACAAAGCAGTGCAACCCATATGATGCTGATGAGGGTAATGCAAACTGGGGAAATGCATAAGGCAAAGTAACACTCAATAGCCGAGGAGATAGACCAACGGAATGCAACTGCTCGAAGTTTCATGAAAGTAGGTGAATAGTTCATTGTTGAAGTGTGAAATGAATGACGATTTGCCCAGCAAAACAGAGTAGAAAGTCTCGGACGTCAATCTTCCAGAGAAAGACCTGCCAGAAGTTTTTACGCCGAATGCCACCGAAGAGGGCTCGTCGAGTTTGAAAAGAAATAATAAGAGACGTTCAGAACATTGTGGGGGGAATACAAGGAGACATAGCGCTCATCGCGGCGGTGCCTGGCACAACCGTCAAGCACAATAGGGCACGGCACGTCTACACGTGACTTCACATCTCCTGCTCCGAGTCGGGCCGTCCCAATCCGTAGATAGCTACTTCATTATTGGTCCCTCCTATTGTCACCCAGCTCTGATGAACAATCTCCCGTCATGGTGGCATTGACATTGGCACATCATTGATATTGTCGGCGTTGAGTTCTTCCTGTCCTCGATCAGGATTCCTCCGGTAACGTGGTTACACCGTCTCCGTTCCAACTACATATGCCCATTACGATCTGTCACACGGTCAACTCTAGATTCATGATGGTGGTTCTGCCAGGGTTTGACTAATTGGGGCAGACGCTTGGTTCAACAGTAGATATAACAATAAAACGCAGCCAGATAACATAGAATCCATTCATCTGATAGTTGACGGTGGTATCGAGGGTTTGACGTATCAAAGATTACAGGAAAAGTCACCCATCAATGATGACTCGTGAATATCTTCCCGTTGTGGAAAAGTAAACCCAGTACGAGAGCAATAACACATAACACGACCACAATGATGAAGAAACAGATCCATTTCTTCTTCCTCACAGAAATGGACAACCGGACGGCGTCATTGGTGGCTTTAGCGCTAATATAGGGACGTGTAAGTCATTAGAGAGGCAGAGTCAACGTAGGACGACATACGCGGCATCAGTGTCTTCCTCTACTCCCCCGGCTGTGTCCAATACGTTGCTGATAATGAGTTCTTGTTGCTCTACGATAGTCTTCATCTATGGTTACGGCAGTTCAGAAATTGTCACGAAGACAAGTTCCTCTCACTGACATCGGTGAACAGCTGCCCTAGTTCTGCCAGAGTTTGTTCCATTTTACGAATATCTTGATGTCTCTCTTGGACTCCACGATAAGCGGCTCGCGAATCACCATATCGAGTCGATGACGCAACCTAATTCAAAGGAACTGGAAGACTTGGGAAGGCAAACAAAGGTCGATCTGTTTACATACCGCTTGGGCGAAGACTTGGTTCCCTCCTCTTTGTTCTTCCACAGCAGCGGCAATCTCCTCGGAAGTGGCCTTGGGGTTAACTAAAACGATGTCAACGAGTGGAAATAAAAACATTCTCGTAACATACCAATTTTGAACTGACGTTCAACTCGCTCCTTGTATTTTGTCCAGTACTGTTGCTCGGCTTTTTGGTAGTTTCGAATGGCCTCAATGAACTTTGAACTAACCGACTTCGCCTGGAACAGACCTCTCCCAAGTTAGCGAAATATACCACTCGACTTGTCTACCCAAAACAAACATGGTCACGTCGTATTTGTGCATCCTGGGTAGAGGCTGCCGGAGAATTCAGCGCTGATATCCGCCGCTTCAAGTCATGGCTTAAAGCCCTTGTCTCGGCAACTAGTGCGTCTAGCTGTGCTGCTTCCTGTGAAGATGGATCTTGGAAAGCATTCAAGGATCGCGAGCGAAGGTCCGATATTCTGGTTATATTGCTGTTAAAATGTGCGATTCCTTCTTGAATCGAGGTTATCTGTGCAAAAGATGTTACCAAGGAAGAATCGAGTATCTTGCTAACTTATTGCTGACCTCAGGGTAGACCGCGGGGACGCTCCGGATGTTTCCATCCATTTCGTCGACATCTTGACGCTTTTGAACCTACAGATATTCAACTAAATCATGTAATGTAACTCGAAATCCTTACCTTCCGCGCAGTAAAACGATCTGTCATTGATTGACTGGACACAAAAGATGTTGACACCAGAACATGAACACTGGCATGAAAAGATAAAAAGTATTATTCTGCCCCAGAGAGGCTCGAACTCTCGACCTTCCGATACCGTCAGGATATAACAGTCGGACGCTGTAACCAACTCAGCCATGGGGCATGTTTATTCAGATCAAGTTTGTGATGAAATGATACTGGGGGCACTTATGATAATTTGCACTCAACATCATCTACTACCTTTTCTCTTCTTAGGCATCCCAGCTTCCACAACGTCATCGTCTCTATCTCTTTCATCCTTTCCCTTGGTCTCCTCTCGCCGGCGTTTATGGCGATTAACGCCTTTACCACTCTGCTCCTTCAGTTCATTGACAGCGACTCTTCCTGCATCGTTCACCCGTTCTTTCAATAATGCTATCTCTTCCTCATCGGTTGGCCACAACTCCAACTTTTTACCCAAAACACTCTCGATGCGTTGAATCAGTTCAACATCGTACTGTGTGACGAGGGTAATGGATTTCCCGGCGCGTCCGGCCCTAGCTGTGCGACCGACCCGATGGATGTAATCTTTAGAATGGGTCGGAATATCGAAATTTATGACTACATCGACTGACGGAATATCTAAACCGCTGCAGGCTCGACATTTAGTACGTCCCTATATTGATTTTAAAATAAATGCTGACCGACTGGCGACGTCAGTGGCGACAAGAATTTTGCGTCCACCACTTTTGAACTTGCCCAAGGCACCCAAACGTTGGCTTTGACTAAGTTGGCCATGTAGAGGGATTGCTGGAAAACCTAACGTACGCAGCATGATCGATAATCTATTGCGAAGCAGTCATCAGATACGCTGCATTGGAAGGAAAGAACTTGCCGCGCAGCATCATGTACTGTTCTTGTGAAGACGATGACGGAATTCTGAGCCAAAGAGTTTGCTAAATAGACTAGATTCACGTCCTTCTCTTTGAGAGGGATGAAGAGGTAGTATTGGAGTAACGTTGAGACTGTTTGATATCTGAATAAAATGTCAATTGCAAAATATTGCTATAGATTGAACTACGTACTTCGTCGAAACCTCCACTCGAACGGGGTTTGAAAGACTTGCTCTTTGTAGCTTGGCTACTTTAGTCGTCATCGTTGCAGAAAAGAGGTATGTAGTCCGTTCTACCGGAATAACTTTCAGAATGCTGTCGATGACCGGTCCAAAGTCCATATCGAGAAGCCGGTCTGCTTCGTCCAAAACCTAACAGAATCTGGCTAAGATATTTCACAAATTATTAACAACATATTTACCAAGAACTTCAGCTTCCTCAAACTAAAGCCTTTTGTATTCTCGAGGTGGTCTTTCAAACGTCCGGGGGTGGCCACGATAACGTGGGGTCTCTTCGCTAGTGCAACTGACTGGGAGATCATGTCCATCCCTCCCACAATGACGGCACACCGAACACCCATAGACGAACCCAGGGCCTCGAATTGCTGGGAAATCTGATATGCTAATTCACGAGTAGGAGCTAGTACACATGCGAAGAGATCCTTAGGCTGCTCCCACAGTTTTTGTAGAATTGGCAAAGCAAAAGCAGCTGTCTTTCCGGAACCTGTGGAAGCGACTCCTATGATATCCCTGCCTTCGAGTGCGTGTGGTAAAACCTCTGCTTGAATTTCCGTGGGTGTCTTGTAGTTTACTTGTTCCAGTGCTTCCAGTAAAGGATCGATCAATCCAAGGGATTTAAAGTCTGGAGCAAGCGTGGTCGATGTACTGGCCTCCTCTGGAGTAGGCATCATAAAGTCTGAAGATGAGAAGTTGCGGCAGAAAATTTTGCGTCTGGGTTCACACGTTTCCGAAACGGGAGTGTGCCTACAATATGTCCAAGAGGACGTTGAAAAGCTTCCAGTTCACCCGCCGACCACATACTACAAATGTCAAACCAACGCGTGCTTGTCACATATACCGCTTCTCAACCTTTCCAAACATCCGAAAGCTGGAAACGCATACGGGAAGCTCTCCTCGCACAGCTACCGTTGCGAAATATTCACTGGAAGTCGAATTCTCGACCATCTATAAGAACAATCCAGGAACTAGACATTACTTTGGTTCCACTTGAAACATTGCGCGATGAACATACATCCCAAATTCCGGTTACGCTCTTGGAGAAACCGCTTCTTAACATCTACATCGTGACTTGTGAGGTAAACAAGAATATTCACTCGACTTCGGCATCCTGACACATCTTTCGTCAGGATTTCGACGTTGAAACTTATAGGAGCTCTGTTAAAAGGCAGATAAAGGACTGGCATTCTGTCATTTCCCAAAGGAAGAACCAAGAATGGCTGATACTACATGTAGTCAGACCCGATTCCAAGATGCACACCGGTAATTTCTTCCAATTGAAAGGATCTGTACTCGATAAGATGAGAACAGACTTCAACGTGGACAAACGTGACAGGTTCATATGTTCCTTTTCCGTCTTCCTGTTTTACATATGTTCCACAGATGTGTACAGTTGGTGTGGTCTGTGACCGGCAATGACAATCCTGCTGTTTGGGCAGATTTGATCACTAAAATCAAGGATGGCCTATTATCTGCTTTTGACTGGGCAGTTTCTCAACGAGAAGAAGATGTGAAGCGGTCGGAAAGTCAGAGACAGATGCCTGGCTGGAATTTCTGTACTTTCTTCATTCTCAAGGCATGTCGTACGTGATATATTCCGAGGTTTTTTCACTCATTTCTGTGCTACCAGGAAAGTTTGGCTTCTTCTTTTGAAGGTGTCAACTTATTCGAGGATGCATTTCAACAATATGACGAGCTTGAAACTTACTTTTACCAAGTTCTGAAGGAAAAAAATTTATCTTGGTTTGGAACGCTTATATCTCCTTCCCCCGAGGACGATTCTTTGCCTCTCCTCTCTATCTCCAAGAAACCGTACAGGGCCCTTATTCTTGCAAACACAATTTCTGTGTTTGATTTCCGCATATACCTCCTCGCATGTCAGTGCGCCCTTCTCGGCAAGATGGGCCGTGTCAACGAGGTCAGCAGGAAAGCAAGCGCGTTTCTCGGAGGTTTCGGGCGACGACTTCGCGAAGTTGAGGTAGGTCACTGGTAATTCATGAATGCTAGGGACTTACATTTCATAGGCGGATCTTCCCGATTTTTTCGTGGAATCCTGGACGTATTCGTCGGCTCTCAGCGTAGTACAGCAATGTGACATCTGGGCAACTGACTCCAAACTGGAAGGGTCAGATCTCGCGAGTTTTTATGCTGGAAAAGGCGAGCTGCTAGAACTCGCATTGAATCAAGTGAGTATGGAAAGCATTAATTCCTCCTCTGTCATTGATTACTTCAAAGCTTGAAACTATTGGCATCAAATTAGGACATTTACCTTCGCAGCCTCCGTTTTCCATGACTTTCGTACAACCGTTATCTCCCACTTTCAAACCAACGCAAACTCCTTCATCGTTGAAAATTAGCAAACCCGAACTTCTATCTTCGTTTGAGAGTGGAGACGCTTTCTATGATCTTTATGTCAACGTAACAAACCGCGCTATTGATATGTATGCGAAGGCGGGACGACGAAAATTCGCTCTCAAGTTGCACGGTAGCCTTGCCGCATTGGATGTGTACGTATTTCCAAGATCTATCGGAGCTATCCTTTTATGTTTTCATTGAAGGCATCGCGGTCGCCTTTCAGAGGCTGTGAATACGTATATGTCGTTGACGGCTCATTATGCACCAAATATGTGGACCTCCCTTCACTCCTTTATGCTCTCGCGTGCCTTAGATACCCACGCGGATCTCGGGAAACCCAAGGATGAGGAATGGGTACAGATACTTCTCTCGTTTCTCAATACATACACCGGCGGCGTGGGGATGCGTTTACTGATGAATGAAGACGACAAAGTGACATATGTTTCTCGTCTTGTAGAAACTCTGAAAACTGCTGCGGATGAACTTCAAAACGGTAGGCCGCTTTTGAATTTTCTGAGCTACTCTCAAGTTTTGTAGATTTGTCATACTCTGGTCATTCTGCAATCTCTATTTGGGTTCCGAAGGCTGCGAAGATGGCTGAAACGGAGGATGGGTCGATTTTAGAGGCCACAGTTCAAAATCACTTACCTTGCGTAAGTAGAACTTTCTCAAAAATCAGATGTTTCTAACCAAGTTATAGGCAATCCCTGTTAACGAAGTCGGCGTCATTCTAGCGGGTCGTGATACGGAACGATTTAGATTTGTGGCAGTGACGGAATCCTTAAGGCCAGGCAAAACATCTTTAAAGTTATTTTGCCCAGTAGGTCATTAAGTTGGCTATCGTCTCATACCGCAATACTTACATAACATTGACAAGACATCGTCAAGCGGGACATACTTCTTCGATTCGAGTGAAATTCGGATGTCTCGTTTACTTCTCCAGTGGAGCTACCGGAAAATTAAGAAACCACCACGAGGGTCTAGGGAAAATGCGACGTTGGTGCGAATTCCTCGAGATTTCCGAGCTTTAGACGTACGCCTGCGGAGACCCCACCTCAGTCAGTTCTTTGCCCCGTTCATTCCATCGCTCCTCTCATGTGTATTGCCCACAGTTGAGCTGGGAAAGTCTCCACAACTTCTTGTCGTGATTTATACAGGCAGAAACCACGTAACACAAATGATCATCAAGTTGTCCGGCCCTGCTGGGATTCACTTTCGGTATCAAGATGCCACATTGCAGAGCGGCGGTATGTAAACTACATGACGCTTTATTACTCTCACAGCTAATCTTATTATGGAATCAAAGATCCAAAATGGCTTCGAGTCGCAGACGACTGCCTGAAAGTAGTCGATGTCGCAACTGATCAAGCGATCCCAATATTAGTACCTCACTCGGATGCTTCCGCTTTCCATGCCATGGTATGTCATCAAGATAGCGTTGACATCTCAGAATTTATTCTGTTCTTGGATAGAAAGTCAGCATTTATATAGAGTACTTTACCCTCAGCCAGACTACTGTTCCCCGAACGTTGCAAGTGACACAGGTTGTTGCAACTTCGTTACCGATTTCGGTTAACGTTCAAGACTTCTTTCGTGGGACAAGGTACCGCCCAATTCTCAGTATACTGGTTGACTCTTCTTCAGAAATTATCAGACTTTTCTCCAAATTTACAATATCTACAACGACTCATCAGCATGTTCGGATTTGTTCAGCTCAACTGAGAGGGCCAGCAGAAGACGCCGATGGCGTCCACATCTCGGGCAGCTCAACTCAAGACCGGGTCATTGTACGTGTTTTACGTGAGTCATATCGGCCGATACACTCACCAAATTCTTCGAAGACGGTGACGCCTGCCCAAGCAGCAAACTTTTTGTTCTACCTCGACTCTACTCATGGTCCAGGTGTGTGCATTATATATTCCCCGCTTCTGTAGACTTAGACAGGATAATAGTTCGGGAATCGTTGAGTCTTGTTATCAAGTACAGGATGCTACGTGAAGGTGAGGACTTTAAATGCAATATATCCCTCCCTTAATCCGCACATCAAGAGGTCGAATCCCTGATTAAACATTCTGTCGAGAATGCTGTTGAACCTTCGTCACTATCGTTATGGCATCGTGATGCTCTTTTCAACAGGCTAGTTGAAGTGTTAGAAAACGATGCAACCTGGGTGGCATTATACGGCGTTACTGGTGAATTGGTTATCCCGAGCTTCCCCGAAGACGGTGAAAGCGAATTCAATGAAGCTCTCTGTGTGGTGAAGAAGGTCCCTCATTCTTCTACTCGTTAACTTTTGTTGATATTGATTCAGCTTAATCTTTACAGAAATTACGAGAGAGAAAGCATCCACAACCGCTAGCTGGCGAATGGCACGAAATTGTGATTCCAGTCGATGTTCCACGGATGACCGTGAGATTTTTCTCAGTGTTCGCTTGTTACGCTGTTTTCACCCAGGATTTTCAAGATTGTAGCTGCTGCTCGAATCAGCATCTTGTCAACATCCCCGGTTTATGCAGGTCAACCGATTTCTGCAATCCTTACTATTCACACCTCATTTCATTGGGGGTCAAGTACCGGTGACAAAGAGCGAAGGTACATAATGCGGTTTGATGTAGAAGAAATGATCAGAGATTGGTTAGTGAGTGGGCGAAAGCGTGGCGATTTCGCAGCGATGGTAAGTTCACGCAGTCTCCCAACACATCACTACTGATATCTGCAAAAGGATGGTGCGACCCTTACGGTTCCTATTACACTTGTTGCATTGCATCACGGTGAGATAGCACTACCAAAGGTTGCTATCACAGCGCTGCCTCTTGCAGGAGAACTTACTATGGGGTCTATGCCCATTCCCGGCACCGAGGCGTATCAGGTGCACGGTGCTGAAAGAGTATTGGTTTTGCCAAGGGGAGGTAGAAGTACGTTTGTAGTAGGTATGGGAGAGGATGTATCAATTTGAGTTTTTTTTTAGAAGACATTGACCTGTAGCGCCTGAAAATGAAAGAACATTCATGAGCGGGAAGTTTGTGTAGGCTGAATCAAGTTCCCTTTTGCGCCTTGCCTTCCTGACCAGACACCAGCCAATAGTGCGATGTTTGCGACAAACAAAACACCAGACGACAATACTGTCGACGGGAAGACATTCCAGGCATATTCAATGCCTACGATGATGAAAAACCTGAAACGAAAGACAACCAATCCAGTAGTGATTTTTGGTCAGCATGTAAAGAATCCGTACTTCATGGCCAGCGAATATCGGGTTCTCCAAATTAAGAATGGTAGTTGTTGAGCATACCAAGAGTAGAATTGATAGTGGAGGGAGCGGGCAAACAATATTCCCACGAGGTTCGATGTAAAGAGCACCGTCGCGACATCTATGCGAGTCAATCAGTGGGCTGCTGTATCAAGCAAGTGAAATGACAACTTGCAATCCGCAGTTACCGGTACAAGACCCGCTGGGAGTCCAGGTCGACAGAGGCCTCTTCTCAGAACCAACCAAACCGACCCATCACTTTTACACCATTTTGACAAACCAAATGCTGTCAGCACTGCAGCTTGACCAATCAACAAGCTCTTCGCCCATAAAGAACTCAAGAACATTTCTTCAGAAATGAACCTCCAGTTCACGGTCCATTTATAAAGGAAAACCCGCTGAAAGTCGAAGGAAGCTTGCAGATATGACCACGAACTCTCCCGAAGGAAAGGCAAGGCAAGTAACACCTGGTACAGAATGATGGTCAATAAATGCCCTACAGTCCGAAAAAGGCCTCCGCGTTTGAATAAAATGACAAGCAGCCCCGGTAAATAGAGGAGTATGGACATTTTTATCGATAATGCTGCACTGCAGAGGGCAGCGTTAGCGCTTATTATTGATAACAGAAACCAAGGCGTCTAACCTAAATAGCAACGTGCCAAGATCATCCCAGCTTTTCTGATATGCGAATACAGCTGCTTGCACAGCTACTACCGACCAGCAATCGTTGAAGAGTCGCAAAACGAAAATAGAGTGAAGTCTTTTGCTGAGGGGCAGAACAAGAATTACCCAGCTGGGAACGCCTCCGGACTGGCGATAGATGGCGCATGTAAGCACAAGGGAGACGACGTATAACGCGGCGTAAATATATTGTGCTAGCACGATGTTTCTACCAGAAGTGGTGATTGTATTCAAGAAGTGGTGGATGTGTACGTGTCCGGCAGGGTATCTGTGTTCGAATGCAAATTTATTGGATCGACAGAGTAAATTTCATAGAATCACTCACACCAGAGGTCCCGTTGGCCCTGTGATATGGGCATAGTCTCGTGCTCCTTTCAAGTACAGCTCTATATGAGCCATGTACGTTTCCCAGTCAATTTCCGTGTCTGTGACATTTGATTAAGCGGTGTTCGTCGAAAGAGCCACATAAAATGCTCCTGACATGATACAGCATGGATGATGACCAGGGTGAAGATTGTATCGGCTGCGACAACCAGACAAGCAAGTCGCCAAAAGTATGTCGGGTCTGTCAGAAGGGATTCTAGTAACCGTCCACTGGGACCAAAAGCAATGGTTAATCCTTGCAGTAGATCAACAACCGCGCGCCAGTGATCATCAGGATGTACTCACTCGAGTCAGACTTTTTCATCCCCAGTCCTGCTGCTACTCAGTTCAAATATAAGTACCACGTGCCAGGAATTATCATCTATTATTGACCCTCAGTGTGTCATTCAATTTTTGGGACGAATTTTTATTCTTCGAGTCCTGTATTTCATCCGCAAACCCAACACAATGACAAGAGCGCTCGCCGTCCAACGGCGGAAGAGAACTGCGATTGAGGTTGTGGATGCCAAGGTGGCCGTGGATCTCGCGACCGCGCAGACTTATTCAGAAAATGTTTTCCTTTTTGTTCCCAATCTTATTGGCAAGTTATTAGTGTTCGCCGTTTGAAAAGTACTGAAGAAGTTTTGTAGGCTATACGCGTATTATATTGGCTGGGGTATCACTCTATTTTATGAGCTATCATCCTCGGTACTGCACCCTGGCCTACGGCGTGTCGTGTCTGCTGGATGCTGTTGACGGACTAGCAGCGAGAGCGCTGAAGCAAACTTCAAAATTTGGAGCGGGACTCGACATGATCACCGATCGGTTAGCTGAAATTCTGTTCGCGCAATTCCTGCTACTGATCTTCATCACACGCAGATGCACAACGTCGTGCTTGCTATGTTTCCTTGCCTCCGCTTACCCCAATTACGCGCTAGCATTTCAATTTCTTATTGCCCTCGATTTCAGTAGCCATTACATGCATATGTACAGGTATGCCATCATTCTACCGGCTCCCAACATCTTGAACACTGTCCTCGTAGCACCTTGGTCACCGGAGGCAGGAGTCACAAGTTGGTCACGAGTGATGTCAGCCGAATTTTGTGGTTATACTACAATGATCCTGTGAGTGTGTCCACGAACTGTCCTAGTCTTTACTAAGCGCCGACATTTAGCGGATCCTATTCTTCGTTTGTGCTGGGAACGAGCTTTTTTTCGTCGCGTTGTATCTGATGAAATGGGTTCAGACGCCCATCGGGCTGAAATCACAAATTCCCTTTCCATCTTACTTTGCGGACATGACCTATGCTCAAGTAATGGCCCTTCTCAGCTTTCCCGTATGTTTTACCAAAAATGTGATCAATTTGGTCCAGCTGTGGAAGGCTTCGAAGATCCTAGTAGGCGTAGACCTAGCGGAAAGGGCTAAAGCACGAGAGGCGAGCAACGGACCAGCGGACGCAGAGAAGTGATCATGCAACTACATTCACTATATCATTATCCTACGAACTTCATTATTTACTTATTATACACCGGCACGTGCACAATTCTGTTTTCTGTCCTTGGATGCGCTCTCAAGTTCTATTTCGGAGGTCGCGATCACTGTTAAAAGGACCAGCAGCCTGTCGTCCTGCCCTCTTTTCCGCTGCTCGTCCAGACAGTCTCCTTAAAAGATTTAAGCCTTCTTTGCCTGCTGCGAATGATGTCGTAGTTAGGCTGCTTTCGTCCTCAACTGGGTCTGACTCAACCCATTCAGATGTAGATGTACAGCCAGTGCCAAACACGCTGGAGACACCAACAGACGAGCCAGAGAAGCCTAAAAGGCGGAGTAAAGTGTTGGCTGCGACCAAGGAGCTCGAACCGTTACCAGACGAATTAGACATTCTCTGGACGCCGGACGTGAACCCCTCCGATCTCAATCCTTCACATTCATCTGCCTTACCACCCCCTGAGATCCTCGAGGAGGCACTGAATAATTTGCACATTATCTTACATCCGCAGACACAACATCGAGCCATCTATACATCACCTGCTGGACCTCCAACAGAGCCCACGTTTGCCCTTTTCTGTCCAATCGAAGGCGGTGAATATATTATCGATGCTACAGTGCGTGAGTTGGCGTGCCGAACTGGGTCTGAGGTTGTCATATTAGATGCTGTTCAACTTGCTGCAGGAGAATGGGGCACATTTGGAAAAGGTCAGTGTTCTGGCATTTGTGGTCAAACACGTCTATAACCTGTTCCATCAATAGCTGCAAATTCGCTTCAACTTCCCCGGAATCCTCTTCATTTCCCTTCTTACGTCCCGCTGCACTCCCAACCCACTCGCCCGGTTTTAATGGATGAAGACGACGAAGGAGAAGTGGTTCCACAAATGATCACACCGTCTCAGATGACTCTTGCCGTCATGACTCCCTTACCAATGCAAGGTCGTGCCCTTATGACTCCGTCACCCAGGCGTAATCCCTCTCCAAGCAAGGTAAAGATATTTTTTGACGAACTCATTAATATTTCGAATAAACTACCCATTCTATCTGAAACGCAATCTCCGCCTATACCTACCAAACCTCGAATCATCTATATTCGTGATTTTCCTACCTTGGCACCAACATCAGCAAGCTGGTACCCTCCTTTGCTTTCTGCTGTTCGTCAGCGTCGCCAAGGACCTTTGTCGCGACCTACTTCACCTATCAACAATCCTATGGCTATTATCTTTGGTATGACGTCGCCTCTTACCCCTCCCATTCATCTGTCTTCAAACCAGAATGGCGGTACGGTGAGTAATTTCATGAATGATAGCCAACCGTCTTCGCCGTCGGTCCTCAACTCCAAATCGACTAAATCAGAGTGGAGCGAGGATAATGAAAGCGATAAAGCCAGAGAGAAACGCCTTCGAGATCGCTTAAGAACATGGGAGAGGAGCGATAAGGCATTATTGGATGAATTACCAACCTTGTCTGGCAGTAGTGAGTTAGACCGTAGCCCAAGACCGGAGATTCTCGTCATCGGGGGACCTGGAATAATGTCGGCTCTTCCACCAATACCTGGCGCTGGAACGATTGGGAGCCCTGGCAATCGTCATGGAATGCCAGGACCAGGGACAAACTCAAAATTCTTTCGCACATCCATATTAATTCCCAATAATCGTTCACTTGCCACGGAGCGAGCATGTCGAGTAGGCCGACGGAGGGAAATCAATGAATTAACGATGCGCATGGGCGTTGGTGCTGTTGGCGGGATATTGGGTGAGAAGAGTGTTACAGTCCAACAAAGCGGAGACGAACTAGGAAGCAAGGATCAAAGCGCCATGTGGGAGGATTGGGGTGAACGGGTCGAGGAATGGTCTACCGTTCGTCGGATTGCTGATCGTGCAGTTGGGAGTGTGGTCGCGGCAAGCACACTGGCGGGCCTGTCAGTAAAGTCAACACTGGATCCCACTGCTATTCCTTGGTCCGCCATCTGCCGTGCATGGTCAGCCCAGAAACTGTCGCTTGACATGAGGAAGGCATGGACAAAGCAAACCGCTGAGATGACTTCGCAAGAGGAGGATGACACAGAGTCCACAACGCAACACGAAATTGATGAAGTGGTTGAAAGGGTTAAGCATGACCCAGACCTTGACCAACATGAACACAGGCTATTGTCATGTATCATAGACCCCGGTAAGATATAATATGTTTTTGGTAATCTTCGTGCCCACTGTCGTGTTTCTACCTACAGCATCGATGCCTACGACTTTCAGCCAGGTTCACTTACCATCGCACACAATCGATTCCGTGCGAACGATTGTATCCCTTCCGCTCTTACACCCTTCGGCATTTCAACAAGGAATACTGAAAACTCATGGCATGAACGGGCTTCTACTCTTCGGCCCGCCAGGTACTGGGAAAACATTGATCGTGAGAGCGCTTGCTAAAGAAGCGGGGTGTCGCATGATGGCCGTCAACCCCTCGGACGTATTGGACATGGTGATTGTAGTGATTTTTGGTGTTGCCTTTCGGTGCTGACCTGAAGCCACAATAGTATCTGGGAGAGGGTGAAAAACTAGTCAAAGCGGTTTTCTCACTTGCTCGCCGTTTGTCACCGTGTGTGGTTTTCCTCGATGAGATTGATACATTGTTTGGTGCTCGAATGTCCGCCCAAAGTGCAGGCGCCTTTGCTCACCGTGGCGTCATCACCGAGTTCATGCAGGAAATGGACGGTTTGAAGTCTTCAAAGGATAACCGAGTTGTTGTTATCGGGGCAACGAATAGGCCTTTTGACCTGGATGACGCTGTATTGCGTCGCCTTCCTCGCCGCTTGTTGGTCGACTTACCGGGACCGACAGAACGTCAAGGTTGGTTATCCTACTTCGATGATCGAAAGTAAAGAAAGACTTACTTTGACTCACGCTATAGAGATCTTGAAGATTCTTTTACGCGATGAGGTGTTGGCCCCTGATGTGAATCTCAAAGTCCTTGCCAAGAAGACGGCAACCTTTTCAGGCTCAGACCTCAAACGTGCGTAGCCTTCCCTTCCTGAAATTCTGTGTTGAAATCCTGCCCTAGACTTGTGTGTTTCAGCAGCCTTAGACGCTGTAAAGGAACACATGGAAGTTCCGTGGAACACCCAAGTTGCCCCTGTGGAGTTGGACACTCCGAATGGGCGTAACGCCGCGTTGACTTCGACCGCCCCAGAAAATCTCGAGTCATCTGCATCTGCTACTCTGCAACATCCTGCCACGACCTCTGACCAAGCAAGCAATCGCCGCGTCCTTTCCCTCCATCATTTCAGTAAAGCTCTGAAAGAGATAGTACCGTCCTCTTCAGAATCTCTCAGCAGCCTCACAGACTTGAGGAAGTGGAACGATGAATTCGGGGAAGGCCGGAACTCAAGAAAGAGCCAGCAAGTCTGGGGAAGGGGCAGATTTGGATTTATTGACTATGACGAACGAAAGGAAGAGGGCAAGGTTGAAATGGTAGACAAAGGAAGTTCGAGAACAGGAGCTAGACCGTAGTTGTCATCAAGTCTGAAATCAATGCTTAACAACTGATACAAAGTGCGCTTTACTTCCGGGATCGACGCTGAGATCGCTTTGGAGCGTTATTATGGTCATCATCCACATCATCGATGTCCATCCTTGTCTGCTTTGCTTTCTTTCGCTGAGTTCGAGGCTTCGGTTGTGACTGTGTCAATTGCGAAGGTTCATCTTCGTCTGTGTGTTGGTCTGCATTCTGTTCACTTTCCGCGCTACTCTTCCTTCGAACACGCCGTTGGAGGTCATCCTGTCCATCTTTGATAGCATCTTCCCCAACGGGAACTAAAGGAAGATTGGCTTCTTGGGGCCATTGCTTCGAGCACGCTGGGCAGGTTAGATGGATGCGACGATAGTTTGTATAGCAGTGGAGGTGCATCCGACTTTTACAATTTGCTGTATAACACGCTATGCCACGGGTGACAATCTGTGAGTGGTAAGGTGAACGTGATATAAAGGCACATATAATGGGAATCGTGTCAACCTCCATGCAAATTGTACATTCGATCACTTCGTCTGGATAGGTTGATTTGAGGTAAGGCATGAGTTCAAGCAATGTGCGAGTCGAAAGTGAGTAGCGACCACGTCTGAAATGCATGTTACGAGCGGAGTCGTGGAGAGAATTGCGAGACGTACTGGCTCTTCAAAAGCCATCCCTTAGCAACAAAGCTGCTCAAAACGATTTCTGCTTGTGTTTTGGACATGTTAGATTTAAGTGCGTTGACTTCTCTGAGGGCAGCAAGTGAGGATACAGAGTAAGATTCATTGGGAGCAAGCATTATCTGTTCCACCTAGAAAAGTAGTGTACATCAGGAGTAGAATAATGTAACAACGCTGAACTTACGATTGCCTTGAAGTAGGCAATCTCACTCGCGGAGTATTCTGTTGCCATCTGTGCAATGTCATCGCCTTTTCTGTTGACCTAACAGGTAGAAAATAATCAATAACTTCGGTGGACTCGAAAATGAAAAGAACTCTGGTTACAAGAGCATACATCTCTCGGCCTGTGCTTTCATCATGGAGGTGGCGAAAGTCGAGGTCCAAGGGGTCAAGAGAGTCGTTGACCTTGACAAGGAAATGCTCCCATGCTGCTCTATCATCGGGGTTTGGCAATTCAAGCTTGTCATTTGCCGCTGCAGGTCGAGAAAAGTTCTTCAAGGTGCAGATCCCAAGACATTAGTTTGATGTTTACCATGAACAGCATCGATGCATTTTGCCCAGAGGGTTTGAGCCAGTTTTTTTGAGAGCACTCTCCGGGAAAAAATAGCTTGAAGGAAAAGACGCTCGATGTCACTGGCAGATGCCATGTATACGACTGCAATGCCACAGTAGAAAAATAAAAGAGAAGAAAGGTAGAGTAGTACGCGACGCGTTATTTATCAGACAAATAAGTAAGGCCACACCGCCATAAAACGGAGTTATACTCTGTATATATACAGTTCAGATTTTTGGGATGCGAAGAGTTTTGCTAACCATTGCGGCGGCCCACATTCCGAAGATCGTACTTGCTACATGAACATCTCCGTTTCCACCTTTCAGGCCCCACAGTGTTACTGTACCCCACGGAACACCTTCTCCACCCTCAATCCATCCCATTGTAGTCCAATACGACAGAACACCGACAAGCGCCAACGAGGAAGGAATAGGTAAGCCTTCGAAGTATCTGGCCTTGCCAGACTGATCCCTTGGAACTAGGGCAACCGTAGCATTGAAGCGAGCCAGTCGGGCAAGACCGCAGCATATGAATCCTGTCAGGATCACGGTGTCCAGGTAGGTACGAAATCCTACAACGAATGCCAAAAGGGAAGGAGCTACCCCGAACGATATCTGCCGATATCGGAAGTGAGATAAAACGATAGCGAAGTGGGGTTAAAATAGTACCAGATCAGCCAAACTGTCAAGCTCTTGGCCAAGCATACTAGCTGATTTTCTCCATCTCGCGACTTTTCCATCCAAAAAGTCGAACATCAGACCGGCCAATGGGAATGCAAGTGCGAACCACAAGTCGTTGGGGTCGTTACTTAATAAATACCGTGCTGAAGAGAATATGGAGAACGAGCCACAGACTCCGTTCATGATCGTGACAAGGTCGGCAAGTCGAAAATTCCTGAAACAACACAGTCAGGGGATGTCTGACTGTATTGCTCACATTGAAGCATACCTGACGAGTGAAAAATGGCCATCAGTGTCATTATATTGCTGTAACGCCTCGTTGCTAGTCGTTGCAGAGCTACTAGGAGCTTCCTTTACGGGTTTTCGCTGGCTCATGACGGTGAATTGGGAGAACAGCTGCGGTGCCAGGAGGATCAAATAAATATATTCCTATGAGGGGTTGTCGGGGTCCGCATCTGTTACTATGTATAGTACGTTTAATGGTTCACGTCCACGTCCATGCTGGTCTTCAGGCTTTCAATTTTTGCCTTTTCAAATTCCCTGCTTTTTGCTGCGTATTCGTTTGGATGTGTCACGGTCTCTCCGCCTCCGATCCCATCTCCTTTCTTCACCCCATACCTTGCATGGCTAATCTCGAATACTCGTGTACACGCGACGTGATATTGTCCCGCCTTGACCATGTTGGTGATTTCCGACAGATCTCCGGTGGTGAGACCTTGTGAAGAGTAGGAAGACAAAAGGGCGGTCTGCAAATTATCTGTAGAAAACTGTCGAAATGGACAACCATGAGAGTCCGAAGGACCTGGTTGGTCATTCACCAGAATCTGCAAGCAACTGCAAGCAGTCAATTCAATTCGAAGTAGAGGGTAGAGGCCATTGACCTCTTCGCTGGGTAATTGGCTCGTTTGCCTTCGAGACCAAACGAATGGCGAATGTTATACTTGTACTCTTTGTTGAACACATCGTCTGTTATGTTGCTAAACGACTTGCGCCAGAACACGATCGCTTCGTCGATTGATAATCCCAATGCCTGACAGACCTCGGCATCAGTGAACGAGCATAGAAGACAAATATTGGGTCACCTTTAGGAAGAGGCCATATTGCAGCCTCCCGAAATGTTTCAGGTGGCGATCTCTCCTCAGACGTTCGTGGAGATTACGCATGCACATGGGGAAGTGATTTCGAGCAAGGTGATCTACCATCTCTGCTGTGATTTCCGAATCAGCATTGTCAGTTAAAGTCCCACTCCATTCCGAAGGTACGCCCGCAAGGAAGCCTTGCGAAAGATGCGTTAAAATTGGAACGAGACGACTCTCTTCGTCCAGGCGAGGAAGAAATTTGGCCGTCATCTAACGACCGTCAGAAGATTCAAGGCGGTCATTGAGATTTCCTTACTTCAAGAGCTTTCACCAGATTCGTTTCGAACTCCTGAAAAATAATGCTGGATTGTTCTCGTCCAGGAACGAATGCCCAGCCTCCTTTCAAAAAAACTTTTCGTTTTTCGACAAGATCTGGAACTCGGGTCCATTTCACCTGTAAAGGTCAGTGAAAGACAAACCATACGAAGCTCATCGATACCTTGTAGAATTTCTCTTCAGTGATTTTATCTGACCTCACGTTAGGCGGAGAGGTTGCATCCAGCTCTTTCTGATATTCCTCTTTTTCGGCCTTCTCTACCTACACGAACACGATGAACACGATGAACACAGATCGCAAAACTAATATAAAAGGTGCTTCTCACAGGTATCCAGTCAAATTCCCTCGAGTTTAAAAAGGCCTCTCGCTCTGAGCGATCATCACTTTCGTACCGTATTCGGAATAATGTGGTCTCGGCTTTCACAAATCGCCGCCGCAAATCTTCGCTGCAGGAGGAATTATCTCAACCGCGAGTGACAAATGGTACGACTCACGAACGGCAAAAAGCAAGCCTCAGAACGAAGTGACCCAGGTGGTCCTCCCAGCGTTCGCCATCTCTGTCTACCAAACGCGCAGAGGTGCTGTTCAACGGTAGATACTTCTTACATTGCGCCATAGTGACAGTTTTGAGTTCTTCCCATGGCCTATTGCGAGAAAAGGAGGATTCAATCTCTGTGAGAACGCGAAGACGATCTAAAGCGCATGTTTCGAATTCTTCAAGGGTAACGTCGTCGAGAGGTGGTTTATCGTAGCTACAAAAGGGCAAGATAAATTAGGCGCGACCTGCTTGAAAGGTAGGGTAGCCGAACAAGTTGAGTCTATGAGGATATTTGAGGACAGAGTGCGATTCGACTTGTCGAGTCTTTTCCGAAAAGACCTTCTTCTCGGTTCCCTTAAACATCGTCAAGTCGTGGTGGATTCGGACACAGGTGTTACGATCACGTGGTTGCACGTACTTTGAATCGTTGTTTTCATAGATCAATAGATAAGTATCTACTACATAATGCCTATTTCATTCAACGACCAAATTGACGTGTAGAACGGTAGTCAGACGGAATTTCTTCGGCCACATCAAAAACAACTCCGGGACGACGACGTCTTGCTGTTCCACGGCCCTTCAGCTCAGCCTCCTCTTTGTTCCTCCACTCTCGAGTAGCAGTGAGTGGATCACGAACGGGTGGCAATGTCGCTGCTTGGCCGTGCACAGATGCCGTGGGCGAACCCACTACAGTGTTTGCCTGATATGATGTTAGGATATTACTGACACGAAGGAATGTCACCCACAGCAGTCCCATCTACTGCCTCCAGGGACGCAGCTGACATTGTGCGATGTCTACTTGACGTCAGAAAGCGGAATGGAGAGAAGACCATTGCCCCAGGAGATTGACGGCTCGAAGTCGGAACAGCCACAGAAATTGAAAGTGCGTTTGGTGCAAGACCCTTGACTTTGGTGGTTCGTGGAGGGGCGTCATCAGGAATAAAGCCCGAGTTGACCTTCGTAGAAGGACATGAACTTGGATGCAGTTGATCTCTATGGGAAACCTTCGACATCGGTGGTAGTTCACGCGTTCCGGATTCGGCGGGAGCTTTTGCTCCAATTATGTCAAAACTACTGTTTTTCTTGCTGCGTTCCTGATAAGGCTGCGGTAGTAACGCATATGAGGATGTATGAGAAGGTGGAATCGACCTTGCCAATGATGAGGGAGTCATGAGTAGACTATCTGACTCTGCAGATGCACTCCGTGCTAGCTGCGGTCTTTTAGTAACGGCTGTGTATCCTGATACTGGAACACGAGTGGCGGTCGAGATGCTTTGCGAGTCACATAAAAGATAAGGATTTGAAGCTACATGTGGCGGCGCTTGAGTACGTTGCCCTGCGAATGATTGAGTGCGGACAGTAGAAGATACATTGTGCTGTGTTTGTGATGAGGCGTGAAAGTGTGTAGATGGTGCGAAGCGATGTGGATTTGATTGCGATGAATAACCAACCTCGTGGGCGCGTGACAAGGAATCGTGTGAATGAGGGAGACCGGATCCAGTAGATGAAAGAGGTAATGTTGGCGATGGGCGCTGGATGGGGACTGGACCGTCAGAACGGTCGTCATTGGAACTCTCGTGCGACCGTGGAAATTGCGAAGAACCATATGCAGAACTCGTCGACGATGGCATACGATTATAAGATTGACTTGAATCGATAGTTTTCCCGCGTGCGGGCAAAACTTCCGGGTATGTCGAAAAATGATATAAGTTTCCATGTAGGTTTGGTAATGTGGATGCAGCAGTGCGAGAAGAAGTCTGCGTTTCATGGGTGCGTGATGTGGGGTGTGTGTGGATATTAGTAGAGCTGGCTAACTGCTTGGAACTAGGTGTAGATTGGGATGTTAGCCCTGGAGAAGGGACTCCGATATCGATTGATGCAGAAGTCAGAAACTGTGTCTGAGAAGGAGTGTCTTGAGCGACTGCTGCTGAGGATGGCGGGGGGGGATGGGATTGGTCAAAAGAACATGTGACATCTGGTGGCACAATAGCCGGAGATGGACGAGGCGTAATAATGGGAGTACGTTGCGAGGCATGTGGTAAAGACGAGGAGGGCTGCGAAGAAATCGGATCCAGTCTGGATCCTTGAATCACACCAGTTGGATCGGGGATCACAAAAGGAGGGCTAAGTTCCTTAGAAAGACCTTGGAGTGTTACTGTAGAAGAGAAGGTCTTCACTTGTAACTGTTCTTTGACCTGCCCATCATGGCGTCCAGGAAGGCAATCGGGATGTTGCAATGATGGAGTTGGAGCTGGAGCCTGGGTTGCCAAAGTCGACGAGGAAGTAGAATTCACAGTAGGGTTGTCAGCTGGCTCACGGTAAACTTGCGAAGGAGGAGATACGTTGGGACCAAGCAGCGAAATCTTCGGCGGAAGTTGTCCACGCGTTTCTTGGTTAATCGGGATTGTTGTTGGTGACCGAAATGGCGGAGTATCAACGAAAGCCTTGGAAAGGGTTTCGGGTGACTCGGTAAGATCCCGTGGTGACTTCAACGCCGATGGCAAGGTAGTGTGGAATTGAGATTTCGTATCGTTCCCAATAACGAAATCTGGCTTTGGAGGAGTCTGGCCAACAATAGGCTCGGATGCATTCCCAGAACAGGGCGACGGATTTCCGGTCAACTCGATAACATTGTCTGCCACCCCTAGTGGTATAAAAAATGGGGGGGTAACGTTTTTCTCGAAGTGATCTCGCACTCCCAACGTACTAACCGTAGATGTTACCTTCTGAATTACCGGCTTGTTGATCTGAGGTATGGCGTTGACAGAAACCTTACTCGACGATGCTTCCGCCGAGATCGGCTGGGTCGGTAAACTCACATACTGAGGGTGCGCAGGAGTTGGCGGAAAGATATCGAAGAGCTTAATTTGGGCGGAAGACTTCAACTTCGACCGGAAGCCAGGAGCATCAGTCTGCACCCCACTTTCCATCGAAGTTTCATGCTTTGTGCTTGTCACGACCAAAGTCGACTTGGCAGAAAGCATCGGTTAAGTTGAAAGCAAATAAATTTGAAAAACGCACTTCGCCTGCTTTCACCGGGGTAGTCATTTTTGGCCAGGTCTGTGACGAATTCTCTGGCATAACACTCCTCCTAATTTGAACTGGTTTGTCATCCCGTGCTGTCGGCGCGACGTTCTCAGAAATACCCACGCCAGAGACCAATTTACTGGTCTGCAAAAGTCCGTCAGAGTGTTTAAATTGACCGTGCGTGGCGCTCAATTCAAATTGAGATGAGGCGTTGATAACAGTTTTTCCGGATGACTCTTTCTTCGATTCAACAACTGAAGAAGAAGCTTGTGCGGGCCAATCGGTATTCAGCTCAGGTAAAATTGCTGTAGTCGGGAGATGCCCTCGGGAAATGTTGGGCCGGTCATTCATGATCTTTGGCGAACTCTGCGAACCGGACACCGAAGCTTGTGGAACGAGGGCACGATGTCGTTTTGTACCAGAATCGCCCCCAACGACATATGATTCAGCGGCATTGACTGGCTCTGATCGTTCTATTTGACTTCTCTGGAAAGTGATGGCATTCGACACCGGCCGTGCAGCCGCAATCTCTGCTTGCGACTGGTTTGGATGAATATGCTGTACCCCATTCTCTGGCAATGATGCCATTGGCTCTGATTTCAAGAGAACGGCATTAGTTGGTTGATGGTTGTGGATGGATGTTGCAATAGGTCGCGTTGGTACTGAGTGTAGAGCAGATTCTTGACCCTTCGTTGGGAGTTGTACATGTTGCGTAGAGTCAGACGTCGTGGGGGGTGGCTTCAGTACGCTTTCAGTATCGGCCGAAAACGCTGGAGATTGTGTTCTATCCAACTGGATCTGTGATAGTGCTCCGTTGACCGATGGTGCCAGGGAGGGTAAAGAAGGCAAAACAGCGGGCGACTCATCCTTGGTTGGAACCCGAGAAGTGGTGGAAAACATCACCGCTGAGTCTGGTAATAA
This sequence comes from Hygrocybe coccinea, assembly GCA_963555575.2. Taxonomy (NCBI): domain Eukaryota; kingdom Fungi; phylum Basidiomycota; class Agaricomycetes; order Agaricales; family Hygrophoraceae; genus Hygrocybe; species Hygrocybe coccinea. Next base: position 2,372,188 of record OY741990.2, on the reverse strand, counting down.
AAGCGTTCTAGCAATCTCCTGTCCCCCCAGCTTCGTAGAGTGCGATGACGTTTGAACAGCGATATGATTAGAAATACTTTGAAGGGTTACCGGGAGAGAAGTGGACGGACGGCGCGTCCTTGTGCTATTTAACGGTACTTGAGAAGAGGCAAGCGGAATATCAGGGTGAACTTCATCGTGACCAACTTGTTTCTGATACGACACTGAACGAGCAGAAGGCTGGACAGCTGCAGTGGCCATTGGCGAAACTAGATCCGCTGATGAACCTTGGATGCCATTTTGAAGACTAGAGGAACTAAATTCGTTCAGTTTGACATTTTGAGACGTCGAACGTGGCGGTAGTAGCGATGACTGAGTGTTTGTGTCGGTAAGTACAGGAGTCACCATAGATTGTGACGGAGATCCACGGAGATATGTAATGTTTGCTTGTGATGGTATGATGGAAACCGAAGACTCGAGCGCCCGCGTCGTTGATACTTGTAAATCAATAACTGGACCCGCAGATGGTTGAGTATTACTGTGCAATGGGATCAATCCTGTCGGTCGGTTTTCGTGTGAACTTTCGTGCACAAACGTAACGGACGGACGAGTGAATGTTGAAGAATACGGGGTGGGCTCCAGCTTTGGCGAAACTGAGGACTTGAGAAGAGTATTAGAAGACTGAGGGTCTGAAGGGCCTTGTCCAGCGCGAATACTAACAATTTGCGGGATTTCGCCTGTCTTCCGGTGTTCCTTAATAGAGATTACTGGGAAAGGCGTTGCCGAAGGGAATTCCAGCGGGACATCTGGTCTGTCATCTAAAACCTTTTGGGGTAACGCCTCGCAGACTCGACTCCTGGACTAAATTGACAAGACGTAAATCATACATTCGATAGAATTGATTCACAGCTCACCTCCGTACCAGGCGGTACTGCAGCAATCCGAGAACTTACTACATCTTTTGGATTTCCGCCTTGCTTTGGCAGTGGTCTTGATATTGATGTTCCAAAGGGCTTGCTTTCCGGAATCGGTGCATGATTTTCTACCTGGTGTCCACGCAAATTACTGGCATGATTGGTGGTACGATGACGCTGCTTTGCGTTATTACAGGAGAAGCAAATGGATTTATAGACTTACAAGCTCTCTGCGTTTAACTCGCTCTGTGTCGCTCCCTGACAACACAGATGTTGGCAAGTCAGCAGGAAGTGAAGAAGTCCTATCATGATATGACCTATAGGTTTTTGCTTCCTTCCCAGTCAGATAGACGGGCATTGCCCGTGGTGTGGGAAAGGGTATTTGGTCATGCGACCGAACACTGGTTTCCACTGGTAGTGGTGAATGGGCTGCTGGTACGAGTTGAGCACTACCAGGGGGCAACAAGCTGGACGTTGCAGGTTGTGAGCGTTCTAGATGTCGTCGGTCCTGAAGTCATCATTGTATCATTACTTTGTAAAGCTCAGCTGAATCAACCTACTGCGAAAGTAGACTGGGTACCTTCCTCTGTACGATGGCGCCTATGTCTAGAATGTGCCATAGCTCGCCGCCGTCTGCCACTGTCCGAGCTATCAGGGTCCTCGATTTTGGGGAGGTCTCTAGATGACGGTGTCGGCCTCAGGGGACGCTCGTGCTCTTGTGGCCGACGCTCACGATCACGATCGAGATATTTCTCTCTCTCTTTCATCCTCTCGTTCTCCTTTATCTTATCTTTTTCCCGTTGTCTGTTTTCTAGCAATATCCTCTCCTTCTCATGGTACTTTCCCGGTCTATCAGAACCTCTTTCTCGATATCTTTCCTTCTCTCGGTCCTTTTCTTTCTCCGTATGTCTCCTGGAAGATGAAGACAGATCCTGACCCGGAACTGTCGGTATCGGTGTCCCGGTACCGCTTCGAGAGCGCACATGACGCGGAGCCTTAGTGCCGTCTTCAGGACCAGAAACCTGCTCGTAGGAAGATTTGGGAGTTGGGATAGCAGGGGGTTGTTTGTGTAGATGTGTACGTAGGTCATACATCTCTGGCATGTCCCAATGCCATCGTTTCGGCTGGCGTGACTGCGGCTGGGGTTGCAGAGCTGGTGAAGGTTGTACGGTCGGATTCGCTGGGTAAGGAGGGTGAGGTGTTGCAGCACCCCGCGAAGGAGGACGGATAGCAGGAACGGGGGTCTTGCTCGTTGATGATGTCGGGGTGTTGTAGTAAGAACTAATGCCGAATCCATCCACCTTAGAAGTTCGACTACTGCGATATTTCCCTTCTCCATCTCGTCGGCCGCTGTACCTTTCGTCAGCGCTTTCTAGGTGACCACTGGCTGTCTTGATACGACGGCGATCAAAGTCAGGTTGTGTTTGTGGGAGCCATCCTTTGTAAGGCTCTCTGTAAACGGAAGACGAGGCGGCTTGCAAGTCCTTGGCCTTACCGACTTCGTGGTGTCGTTGACTCATTCAGATAATAAATGAGAAGAAAAGAGGCCAGCCCCGAAAGTTCAGACCTCCCGACTGAAGATGGGTTAAGGGAGAATGAGGGGACACGCTCCTCGAACATGAGGCAAAGCGGCAAGATCTGCTGTGTTAGATATTTCAAAGTTTGTCGAATGGCACGGTTCAAGTTTCCTCCTTTGGGAAATATCGTTTCGGTTCATTGCATGCAATTACAACGGTGTACTTGGGAATTATGTACACTACACGGGACACATTACAGTGAGCAGAATCTTGTCATGTATGCCAGAGAGCGAAACAGGACATGCCATTCCACTGGACACATCCGCGGCGCAAATGGCAATACTGAAGGAAGGGTTCACATTCGTGAGTCTCAAGACGAGAACTGAACGAATGCACCCCAGTCCAGCAAATTCATGTTACACGATTTTGACTCATTACCGACAGTGGACAGCGGAGAGGCTGATGGAGACATAACTGTCTCCTTGTCGAGACAATTTAAGGATCGTGTAGTGTAGGCATGGTTGAACAAGGAACAAACAGTAGCTTCAGTCGTTCTTAAGCAAGGCGAGCAGGGACGTTAGCGTTTGAGTCATTGACGTACAACAAAAAAAAAGGCCTGCAATGACTAATAAGTGCTTGCCACACCAGATTCCCACGCTCGACAGCCTGCACCGCTCTCCCGCTCGATTCCCTATATTGCCCACACCATTTCTCTGCTCTGTTTATCCGTGCCCCTGGCCTAGTGAATATTTCTCTTCGCCTCTAGCTTCTTATTCACGGCGTTACGGATCACGCTTGATATGGTGCGCATATTTCTTCTCGAGTTTTCATCCCATCTGAAGTGGTGCTCAACATGATTTGTGTTCAGAGCGACGGTATGGAAGTTTTAGACGAGAAATTAAATGGTGGACCACCCATGGAGATAGACGAGGTGGTATCAGTGCGAGATCGTAAGTCACATACTACTCGACTGGTGCTCGGGATGCTACAGTTCCCTCATTGTTATAGATGAAGTTTTTGCTGGCAAACATCTGCCAGATCTGGGATACGATGTGAAAGAATTCAAGGTTTTTACATGGAGGCTACACAACTGGAAGAAGCTCGAGAAGAAGCTGACAAGTCCCGAGTTTGACTGTGGTGGGCACAAATGGTTAGTTACCCGGGGTCTTTACTTCACTCTAGCTAACGGAAAAACGTCTCTTAATGTTCAGGCGTATTCTACTTTTCCCATTTGGTAACTCTAATGCACCACCAAATGACACCGTTTCCGTATACCTCGACTACGCTGACCCAAAGAAAGCACCCGATGGCTGGCACGCCTGTGCTCAATTTGCCCTCGTAATTTCCAACATTAACGACCCTACTGTCTATTCTGTCAGCCGTACGTACTAAAACACGTATAATCCAACAATGCCTGATCCCTGTTGAGATATACAGATGCCCATCATCGGTTCATTGCGGAGGAGTGTGATTGGGGTTTCACTCGTTTCAGCGAGTTGCGAAAACTATTTAATGCTCAAGAAGGACACGGTAGACCGACCGTTGAGGATGATTCTGCAGACGTCACGGTCTACGTCCGTGTTCTGGAAGACCCCACTGGCGTTTTATGGCACAATTTCGTCAAGTGAGGTGGCAATCCTACTTCGAGCTGTCTAATCCTAATATTTCTTGTTGTCCTAGTTACGATTCGAAGAAAGAAACAGGATATGTTGGGTTAAAAAACCAAGGCGCTACGTGTTACATGAACTCCCTACTTCAGTCTCTTTATTGTACTCGGTTTTTCAGAAGAGTCAGCATTTCTCTCAGTTTTAGGTTTATCGCTACTGATCTTGTTTGACATAGGCGGTTTATCAAATCCCCACAGAAGACGAACTCCCCACCGAGAGCGTCGCTCTAGCGTTGCAGAGAGTGTTTTATCATTTGCAGACATCGGATCAACCCGTCGGTGAGCGATCCCAAACAAATAGCTGGTTTCTGGAGCCTCACCTAGATAATAGGAACAACTGAATTGACTAAATCATTTGGATGGAAGTCGCTCGACTCGTTTCTACAACATGACGTTCAGGAGTTCAATCGTGTTCTTCAAGATAAGCTGGAGTCCAAGATGAAGGTGAGCATCTCTACACCACGTTCCTGATATATTGTAATCATTTGATATGCAGGGTACCAAAGCTGAAGGTGCTATCGCCAAGCTTTTTGTTGGCAAAATGAAAAGCTACATCAAGTGTGTCAATGTGGATTACGAATCGTCAAGAATTGAAGAGTTCAATGGCAAGTCTTTCATCACCTACTCTTCGTGAATATGTGGTTATCCTCTTTCCCAGATATCCAACTTAATGTCAAGGGAATGAAGAACTTGTACGAATCATTCCGAGATTACGTTGCTGTCGAAACATTGGAGGGTGAAAACAAGTATCAGGCCGAAGGCCTCGGTTTACAAGATGCGAAGAAGGGTATCATATTCGAGTCCTTCCCTCCCGTGCTTCATTTGCAACTGAAGCGATTTGAGTATGATGTCCAACGTGACGCCATGGTCAAGGTAAATCTCATGCCATCAACCTTTAGATAGACTTATTAATGTTCTTCAGATCAATGATCGCCACGAGTTCCCCTTCGAGATCGATCTTGGCGAATTCCTCGATGAAAGTGCAGATAAATCAAAGCCTTGTATATATAAGTTGCATGGCGTACTGGTCCATTCCGGCGATCTACATGGTGGTCATTATTTCGCCCTCATCAAACCGGACCGGGAAACAAGATGGCTCAAATTTGACGATGACCGGGTAACTCCTGTCACTGATAAAGAAGTTCTCGAAGAGAATTATGGGGGAGAAGCCCTGAACGGCATTGCCCTACAGCGCAATCAGGTTCGTGCAATGAAGAGGTTCACCAATGCATACATGCTGGTATACATTCGAGAAGCTTCTATTGACGACGTACTGGCCCCGTTCAAGGAGGATGACACACCCCCACATTTGAGTCAGTTCTTGTGCCACTAGCTCAACGGAAATAAGCCTAATTTCTTCTATAGAACGAAGACTAGATGAAGAACGACTGCAAAGCGAGGCGAAGAAGAGAGAGCGGGAGGAGCAGCATTTATTCCTAACAGCGAAGGTATGTAGGCATGCTTTTTCGGGGTGACCGAATCACCAAGGTGTACCAGGTCATTACGGACGATTCGTTTTCTCGTCACGAAGGGTTTGATCTAGCTACCTTTGATGAGAAGAATTGGCCACCCTCGGATCTACCTACTTTTCGTGTTCTAAAATCGGAAACGTACAGCACTTTCAAATCTCGTGTTGCACAACATTTCGAGCATCCTGAAAATCACATTCGCCTATGGGTGCTGGTAAATCGGCAGAACAAGACTGTGCGGCCGGATACTCACATCCCCGAAAACGAACCGTCACTGAGTACGACATCCATATTTCTATATTATTGTCTCTAACATGCTTGTCATAGCTGTGGAAGTGATTCGAAACAACATGGCAGCAAGGCAAAATGATCTTAGGTTGTATCTTGATGTGATATTGGACCCCGCCAAGGTGCGCCATTTGCTACCATTCAAATAGCCTGCCTGCTGAAGAATACATTCAGCCAGATCCGCCACCAGGGTCTATCATGATTTTCTTGAAGCATTTCGACACCTCTAAGCAGACACTGTACGGGGTTGGAAAGTGTTATGTACAGCGAAATAGCAAAGTGGGCGATTTGATATCATTAATCAATGAAAGAATGCGATGGACGCCAGGAACGCCTCTGAAACTATACGAGGTATGTACAACCGATTTACCCTGACTCTCGACTCACGATGTCATTGCATGAAGGAAATCAAACCAGGGATGATTGAACTGATGAAACCCAAACTTACGTTTGCTCAAAGCGAAATTCAAGACGGAGATGTTATCTGTTTCCAAGTTGACCTACCCGACAAAGAGTAAGACATCGATTTGGTGCTGCAGCATTGGCTAACTCAAACGCAACACAGAATTCATGATCTAGAAAACCAGGGCCTATACTCCAATCCCATCCATTTCTACGACTTCCTGCAGAATCGTGTGATGATCATTTTCAGACCGAAATTCGAGGAGCCAGACCACGATCATCCTGAATTCAACCTAGTCTTGAGCAAGAAACAAAATTATGATACGGTACTCGTTTTGATTTCAACTATGTGACTTACAGTAACTTTAATCGCATTTAGATGTCAACTAAAGCTGGCGAGTTTCTCAGACACGATCCCATCAAATTGCGATTTACCACAACCCATGCAACCAACGGTTCACCCAAGGCTATCCTCAAACGCTCCCTGAACCAAAGCATAGCGGAAATCATGGCGCCAAGCTACATCAATCCAACCACTACCGTTATCTTCTACGAGAAGCTCGATGTTAGCATTGTCGAGTTGGAGACAAAGAGAAGTCTCAAGGTCATGTGGACAGGCATACACAACCGAGAGGAGGCAGTACATGCATTCCTCCTGCCTAAGACAAGTATGGTGCATGATCTAGCTGATAACTTGGCGAAGTTGGTCACCCTGACGCCCGGAGGAACGAGCAAGATCCGGGTCTTTGAGATATCGAAAGACGGAAAGACGCAGAAAGAGTTCACGGGATCAGAAATGATCGGAAATATACCAGAACCTGTGGAACTCTACGCAGAGGTAGACGCCGAGTCCTTGAATCTTGATGGCCATATTTACTCGGTCTTTATAGGAAATCCCTCGTGAGGAACTCGATGCCGATGATGCGGATAAAGTTATCAGTGTCTTCCACTTTTCGAAAGAACTTTCGCGGACTCACGGTGTGCCATTCAAGTTTGTTGTCAAACGTGTAAGAAAATGTTTTCAAGGGCGTTGTCTTGCTTTTAAGTTACTCTTATTTTCTTTAGGGGGAGAAGTTTTCAGAAACGAAGAAGCGATTACAAGCACGAATTGGCGTATCAGACAAAGACTTGGTCAAGTATCGATTTGCCCTCATTCAGGTGTCAACGTTCAAACAGCCATCATACATCGAAGATGGTACTTCCATGTATTCTTCTTTCTCTGCCTCACGTCTAATAGCGGGCATAGATGACACAATTTACGATCATCAGTTCGCACCTGAAGATGTTCTCGGGCTCGATCACGTTGACAAGTCGGGCAAAACACGGATTGGTGCTGCAGAGAAAGCGATCGTCATCAGAGGGTAACCAGCCGCCATTAATGTATTGTATTCACACCAAGGGAGTGGTGTTGATCGTGGACATCCTTTACCATCTGTACTATGCCTCACCTTTCGAGATCTTTCCGGTCAATTACACGAATTTTTGTCTTATAATGAACTAACAAATATGTATGAAATGTGGTCCTATAAGTCTGTCAAAGTATGACCCATGGGCTACCTCCGTTTCTTGCCCTTCTTCGACTGGACGGCGTGATTGACATGAACATGTGTTCACAACGTAGAGATCATCACTTACCGCTTTCGATGGTGTTCTAGGCGTGCCAGACGGAGTGGGTGATGAAAATGGCTCTCCGTCGCTGGACGCTGCGCTCTCAGGGCCTGCGCTAGGGGGTAAGAGACTATCATTTGGTTTCGAAGATGAAGGTGTATGCGATTGTGCTGAAAGCGGCACAGACGGAGGGACGGATGGTAGTGATAATGATGGAGGCACGTTGGCATACTTTGATTTCCGATCGTACTTGAGTTCTAAGTGCATGTCAGTGTCAATGAACATCATAATCAACAACATCATAAAAGCACAAACCATACTCGGCTCTTGTCTCCACGGTTCGGTCAAATGCACTGCGCAACTTTTCATTTGCAATCATTTCGTTTGCAGTCTGGAAAATAAGAGTGCCCCAGCCCTCTACAAAGGTGTTTGCCTCCGCAACAACTTCCATAATCTCGACCTCGAGCTCCTTCTCGGCAGCCAATAGACTGTTCCATAACTCATCTCCTATTGACCCTTTTTGCAGCAAATTTTGAAGGGCAGGCTTATCTTCACGAAGCCGAACTACACGGTTCACATCAGCCATGGCACGACGAATAAGAGCTGATTTGAGTAATGCATCGTGTGCAGGTGGATCGGTTCTTTGAAGTAAAGTGACATATGCATTGCGCTCAGGGTGTGACGGGAAATATGGTTCGAATGCTTTGCCTGGAAACGCAGGAATGTTGAAGTGTCATTCAGAGAAAAAATGTGAGGACACACTGGCTGATCGTTTTCTGTAGAAATGACTGAATAAAAAGAGACTTCCAAAGACAACAACAACATAAAGGACCGGGGCAAAGACTGAGGCCATTAATAATGTTCAATCAGAGGTACCGGCACGCTCTCACAAAGGAGAAAATGAAAGTGAGCTGGCACCAGCCGCAAGCGGTTGTTTGTCCTAGTTTGTTGTTCCTTGAAAACATTTGTTTTTTTTTTCTTCCGGGAGTGACCGTGACTACTACTCACTGCTAATTTATACTCAACATGCTTGGGCGAATCAGCACGTTCTCTCGACCGTTCTCGAGGTACACATTCTCCACGGCTTGCTCAAGGAGATCCGTTTCCACCAAAGTATGTTTTATTCAGACAGAATCCAAAATATCGCATTCAAGTGTTTTCAGTCACTCAAGGAAACCCTCCAAGAAATTATACCTGCAAAACAGGAGCAGCTCCGGAAATTAGTGGGTTTTTCAGAATCTTCCACTTCTCATTGTCCTCAACCCCGCAACAGAAAGCTGAACATGGTCAAACGGTTGTCGGCGATGTTACGGTAATATGTTGGTGGTTCTTTATAGTGAATGTTTCCTCATAGAATTCATACAAAGGTGGATAACATTATTGGTGGGATGAGAGGAATAAAAGCCATGCTTTGGGAAGCATCCGTCCTCGATCCCAACGAGGTAAATATTCCTCAAACGGGAATTTCTTTACACGTGTTGACAGTGAAGTAGGGCATTCGTTTTCACGGTCTCTCGATTCCAGATTGTCAAAAACAGTTGCCTCCAGCCCCTGGAGGCAAGGAAATGACAGCGGAGAGTATGCTTTGGCTTTTACTTACCGGTCAAGTCCCTACACAAGCTCAGACTCGCAAGCTTGCCCTTGAGCTCGCAGAGCAAGGTGATCTGCCACCTTTCCTCGAGAAACTGATAGACTCGTAAGCACGTAATTAATCAATGAGAATCATTCTGAAATGCCCAAACAGGTTGCCCACGACCCTGCATCCCATGACGCAATTGGGCATCGGTGTAGCTGCTTTGAACCATGATAGCGCCTTCCAAGCCGCATACGAAAGAGGTATTCCAAAAAGCGACTACTGGACGCACACTCTAGACGACTGTATCAGCATCATCGCACGCTTGCCGGCGATCGCTGCCAGAATCTATCGTAATGTTTACCGTCCGGGAAACCCGCTACCCTCTCTTGACAAGGAATTGGATCTTGTTGGTTAGCACGATGATTTCAGGAATGCTTATACGTATGATTGACATTTAATTCCCAGGCAATTATTCTAGAATGCTGGGATACGGCGATAATCACAACCTAACTGAGTATCTCCGACTTTACATTGCTATTCATGGTGATCATGAAGGTGGAAATGCTTCTGCTCATACCGCACGTAAGACGTTCTCACGATGCTTCTGCGTTATAATTTTTACCCTATTGGTGGTGTCGTAGATTTGGTCGGTTCGACACTCTCCGATGCTTTCATCTCTTACGCCTCTTCTTTATATGCGCTTGCCGGCCCGCTTCACGGGTACGTGGATTGGTTGCAAGTTCATATTTCCGAGTTCAATGCTCTGACTTCATTGTCTCACTAGACTTGCAAACCAAGAAGTCTTGAGATGGCAACTAGCCATGCAGAAGGAGATCGGAGACAATGTTTCGCATGACCAAATTAAGGAATATCTCTGGAAAACTTTAAAGAGTGGCCAGGTTGTTCCTGGGTACTGTCACTCCCTGTTCTTATCTTGTATATTTCGACTCAAATTTTTGGATGACAGTTACGGCCATGGCGTTTTGAGAAAATCCGACCCCCGGTTCATTGCCTTACAGGAATTCTGTGATGGTCGACCTGAGCTCCAGTCGAGTCCCATAATCCAATTGGTCAAGAAGGTCAAGCCAGTTTGACTTGTTGATTATTTGCGCTTTCCTGACTGCCGGTACTCTACAGACATTCGAAGTTGCTCCCGCAGTTTTACTTGAGCACGGTAAAGTAGGTTGACAATGATGCATGGCCGGCCTTCATTACAAGCTGATTTGCTCGTTTCCAGACCAAGAACCCTTACCCGAATGTTGATGCGACCTCTGGTGCGTCGTGACGCAATGTATTCCTTTATTTATCTTGATGTTATCTGGAATAGGCTGCGTCCTCTATCATTATGGTCTAAAAGAATTCAAGGTATATTATATTGACTTTGATTGGTTGACATTTGACTAATCCAATTTGTTTAGTACTACACTGTCATTTTCGGTGTTTCTAGAGGTTTGTACTTACACCCTCCATTGACATTGACTCACCTACTTCAAACTTAGCTTTGGGCGCCTTGACGCAACTGGTTTGGGCTCGAGGTGGGTCGCTACTTTGACATCCGTTTATACCTGGCTAATGTCGTGATTATCACAGCATTGGGGCTGCCTCTTGAACGCCCGAAATGTACGTAATTGCTTCTGCGGAGTTCGTTCCAAACTCAAAACTTCTTCTGAATAGCTTACTCCATGGATGCCCTCGAGAAGCTCATCAAGGAACAAGAAAAGTAGCCGCGTTTCAATCATAGATGCAGGAAAAAGCGCATAGATTCCGCTCGCCTTGTGTAACTAGCCATGATAGATATTCCAATGGAAGGATCCAATTCGGTGTGATCAAAGCAATACATCCGTACAATACAATACAACACAAACCCAGAGTCGAACTTCGTTCAAAATGAAGATCACAGGCGCAGTATAATTTAATTACCTTCAGGGGAAAAGATTCAGGTGGTAGGAAGGATTCAGAACCTGCGTTGTGCTTGTTGCAGTTGTGGTTGCTGAACCGGTATCTGTTGTTGAGGTTGTATTTGTTGTGGGCTTTGTATTTGCTGCGGGTAGCCCTGTGATTGTTGCTGAGGATGGCCAGGCATCTGTTGAGGCGGCGGAGGACGCCCCCCATATCCTGGGCCGGGAGCATAACCCTGTGTAGGAGCAAATCCACCGGGTCCAGCTGCCCTTGGCCCTTGACCTTGGTTGGGACCTTGACTGGGACCTTGAGGGGGGCGAGCGAGTTGGTTAGGAACGCCTTGGTTGGGTGGTATTTGGGCGGGAGGCGGTCCTTGACCTGGACCATAACCTCGTTGCGGCACATACCCAGGCGGCGGGCGACCGCCAGGGTTAGGTGCGGAATGTGTGTGTGGGATTCCAGGGCCACGAGGAGGTAATTGTTGCTGAGGAACGTGTCCTTGGCCAGTACGATGAGGTTGTTGTTGTGTAGCAGGTGATGGCACTGATGTCGGTCCGGGATCGCGCAGGGCAACAGGAGTAGGTCGTCCTGCGTTGGGCACGGCACCAGTAGGGGCGGGAGGTGGTGGATTTTTTTCGGCGGCTTTGATAATTTCATCACTACGGTTGGTGACATGATATCAGCAAGTTGTTCGATTAAACAGGCTTAAAGGTGGGCTTACTCAAGAAGATTGAGGGCAGCGCACAGCACAACCCATTCAACGCAGTCCTCATTGCCTTCGCCTAGGGTCTGCCAAACAGCCTTCTCTTCGGGGGTCTTCCCTGTTATGCTAATCCTGGTTCCTCCACCGTTGGGTCCGGGTGGGTTCTTCTGAATCTTCCCAAACTCGATGCGCTTTGGGGGTATGTTGTGACCGGCATATGCAAAATAAAACATACTCCAGAATGCTGCATTGGGGTTGGGCTTGGAGACTTGGAAAAGCGGGAGGTCGGGCGAATCAGGGGACGGGAGAGAGAGCTTATATATGGGAGAAATAACTCCGGTGTTGGCGATCGACCACTTCAGGTTACGAGATGCTTCACAACGAACGACACGAGAGGAAGAGGAAGAGGTGTGACCAGGATCTGAGGCAGAAGCTTTACCTGCAATATTCGGACGAGGAGGGAAAAGCTTTGCGACACAAAGGTCTCCTTGTGGTGAAGGGGTCAAGAGGTAATTCTCGGTATTCTAAGAAACAGTGAGACGGAAGCCAGACCGGGAAGAAGGAGCGTACGAAGTTGGTATGGAGATACGAGTATAGAATATTAGTGGGTTGGCCTAATATGATTGGAAGTAAGTACTGAGAACAACCACAACTCGGACAACAGTCACCATGAGGAGTCACTATCAGGGTGGGGAGATGATTGGGTATCGGAGGATGCGTCGGGGACGTATACACGGCATAGATAGCTGAGTGGGCAAAGGTTTGAGTATACGCCCTGCTGGCAACGAAAACGAATGCTGACCGGCCATACTTTGGTCAACACCTTTGGTCAACACCGAGAGATAACGGCGACGAGGGGATGGGACGGTGAAACACGTTTAATTTGAAGGTAACCAACCATATGTTATTACGTAATTATTGTTAAGCTAAACTCGGCAATGATCACCGGATTGTTACGACGTGACAGATTTTGTGACGGTTCACTGTTCGTGCTCATCGATTCAAGTTCACAAGATATTATTGCGCTGTTGATTCTCAACACCAGGGCGTGTACGCCAGCGATTAGCTCTGCCTTGGATTTATACCATGAAGGGCCTCAAGAAAACTTTGGTCACTATCCTTCATTCCTTCCAATAGCACCGCGTATCTTACCCATTCACTTTTCCCCCCAGCTGAATCGGAAGAGCTCTCAGGATTCTAGCTCAAAAGGAAAGAGTTCTGGTTCAAACAGCAATTCTTCGGTTTCCGTAGGTTCTGGGTCGAATACCAATAACTCTGTAGCCTCCGGGTCGGGAGCAAATAACACCTTGTCGGCCTCAACGGCTACTCCCCATCCTCCACCCAACACTACGAAACCTCTACCTCAGCTTATCCCATCTAACGCCGCTCGCCATTCTGGTCTCACCAACAGTAATTCAAGCAACCACACTCTCCCGATACAGACCGCGTCGTCATCGAACCGCTCAAACTCATCCGCTACCATATCATCTGGTAACCTCGATCGCAGATATCCTGTAGATCATACCTCTTCCGCTCCCCCGATCGTCGTCGTTAGTCCTGAAGCTGGACCTTCCGAACCCCCTCAACGCACAGGTTTTCATGTTTCGGAAAGAAACACACTCGGAGTCGACCATCCAGCTACCCCGCCTCGGGCGACAACCTTGAATCGCCTCCGTTCTGGCCCGAGGGATACTATTCCTGTCGTTGGCAAACCTCCTCGGAAACAAAGGAGCAGTCGCTTTGTCGTGACTGAACGAGTCGATATCTTCCAGCTCCCTCCATTTATGGGTACATCTTACTTTTGTTGCACTGCGCTGACGTTAGTCTAATCTTCCGGCTGTCAGAAATCCCTCCCAGTGAACGCCCACAGCTATTCATCAAGAAACTCCATCAATGCCGTGTACTTTTCGATTTCAACGACCCGAGTGCAGAGATTAAAGGAAAACAAATTAAGGCTCAGACTTTGCATGATATGTTGGAATATATCACCACACAACGCGGAATCATTACAGAAAACCTATACCCGGAGGTTGTCAACATGGTTTGTACTTTATCTCCCTGCCTTATATTTTTTTGCAATCACTCAACGTGATTCAGTTTGCGACCAATCTCTTCCGCTCCATTCCCCCTCCTGTTAATCCCGTAGGCGACGCCTTTGATCCAGAAGAAGACGAACCGGTTTTCGAACTTGCTTGGCCCCACCTTCAAATTGTTTACGAATTTTTCCTTCGATTCGTCGAAAGCCCTGATTTTAATACTAACATGGCCAAGCGATACATTGACCAACCGTTTGTGCTCAATTTGCTGGAACTCTTTGACTCGGAGGACCCGCGGGAGCGGGACTTTCTTAAAACGACGTTGCACCGGATTTACGGCAAATTCCTCAACCTGCGTGCCTTTATTCGACGGTCAATCAACAACGTCTTCTTTCACTTCATTTACGAGACAGAGCGACATAATGGGATCGCGGAATTATTAGAAATCTTAGGTTCCATCATCAACGGCTTCGCACTGCCGCTGAAGGAGGAGCATAAAATCTTTTTGACACGGGTCCTCATTCCTTTGCACAAAGTGAAGAGTCTGTCACTATATCACCCGCAACTCGCTTACTGTGTGGTGCAATTCCTGGAGAAGGACCCTGCCTTGGCGGAAGACGTCATGATGGGTCTCCTCAAATATTGGCCTAAAGTTAACTCACCAAAGGAAGTCATGTTTCTCAACGAAGTGGAGGAGGTTCTCGATGTCACCGATCCTGTCGAATTCCAAAAAATACAAGTTCCCCTGTTTCAACAACTTGCGCGATGTATCAACAGTCAACATTTTCAGGTCGCAGAGCGTGCACTCTTGTATTGGAACAATGAGTATGTGGTTAATCTAATGAGCGATAATTTGGCGGTTGTTTTGCCGATTGTGTTTCCCGCCCTCTATACAAACTCAAAAACTCACTGGAATCGGTATGTTCGGACATTTGATTTGATGTGGTTCATTCATTATTTTAACGGATGTTCTCTCAGAACTATACACGGAATGGTGTATAATGCCCTAAAACTGTTCATGGAAATTAATCCAGACCTCTTCGATGAATCAATGCAGCAGTACAAGCAGAGGAAAATTGAGTTCGTCTATTTCTTCGCAATACTCAACAAATTATTAACCAGTCTATCAGGGAGCAACAACATGCCGTAGGTCGATATGAAGCATGGCAAAATTTACGGGAAAGAGCCATCAACAATGCACCAGGAGGCAAACTGCCAGCCGGATACGTCGAGATCGAGCATGCTCCGCCACCGCCGCCGCCTTCTGTGGATGACTCAGACATCTTGGATTTGTCGATGGAGCTGAATGCGGTCTCTATTGAAGACGTACCTGGTGATCTGGACGAGAGAGGGATGGAAAGAGTGCCGATGGCAGACCCTGTCGTGGAGGTAAGCCAGTAGTAACATTTGGGCCATGACTGCCAACTAAACGCAGAACCGTTCCTGGAGGTGTCACATGAGCATTCGCCAATTGGCCAAGGCCCTCACTTCCGCCGAAAGAGTGCACTTCCCAGTGAGTTCTAACTTCGTGGACGGAGTTGATTTCTTGATCGTACGATGCAGTGGATCCTGGGGTACTGCACGACCTTCAAGCACATAGAAGTCTGGATGACGCTTCGAACAGCGGGCTACGTCCAGCGCCAGAGGGACCTACTTGATGTTTGCATTCAGGAATAGACCGAGATAGCAAAGCCCATCCAACGAACATATCTCTTTTTCCTTACGTCTTTACGATATGTTTAGGCCGCCACCCCATTCTATACCTGGCGCAATTTTTTTCTATCATGGAGCACACTTTTCCTTACCTCTTTCAAGAGTCGTAGCTTACCCATACACTTAGTCTCCCAGTTTAGAATTACGGTCAGTGCTGAGTCAGCAGAATACGTCAGAATGTTCCCGACGTTCAGAGAAGATTGAGGAATGTCCTAGAATAATGGGTATTATAAAAAGGTTGCGGCCCACCGATCATCTGTCAAATTTCCGTTTTTACCTCGAGAACCCCACCAAGTAAGTCATGCCACAAGGATCTGTATAAAGAACGTATTCTGACCTCCATTACTCGCGACAGATCTCCCTCACACTTACGATGTCAAAAGCTATCGGTATCGACTTGGGCACCACATATTCGTGAGCATATCTTTCAATGTCTGTAGTTCAAATTTTCACATTGACCCCTCTCTAGTTGTGTTGGTGTCTGGCAAAATGATCGCGTTGAGATCATTGCCAATGACCAAGGAAACCGAACTACTCCCTCTTATGTTTCCTTCTCGGATAACGAGCGGTTGATTGGTGATGCCGCCAAGAATCAAGTCGCAATGAACCCTGTGAACACGTGTGTCCTGTTTTTATTACGTTTATACAACCCTTGCTCATTCCAGGATGTGATTATAGTGTTTTCGATGCGAAACGTCTTATCGGCCGTAAATTCGAGGAACCCGAAGTGCAATCAGATATCAAGCACTTCCCCTTCAAGGTCGCGAATAATGGCGGGAAACCGTACATCCAAGTCGAGTACCGCGGTGAGACGAAGATGTTTGTGAGTAAAAGGTTTCGAATTTCGTGTCGCGATCCTAACATTCAATGTCCTTAGTCCCCGGAAGAAATCTCATCGATGGTTCTCTTAAAAATGAAGGAGACGGCTGAGGCTTATATCGGTCATCCCTGCAATAACGCGGTCGTCACGGTACCGGCCTACTTTAATGACTCCCAGCGTCAGGCGACTAAAGATGCCGGAACTATTGCTGGCATAAACGTTCTCCGTATCATCAACGAGCCCACTGCCGCCGCCATCGCTTACGGCCTCGATAAAAAGGTGGCTGGCGAGCGGAACGTTCTTATCTTTGACCTTGGGGGAGGAACTTTCGATGTGTCCCTTCTGACCATTGAAGAGGGCATCTTCGAGGTGAAAGCAACTGCTGGTGATACGCACTTGGGAGGCGAAGACTTTGACAATCGTCTCGTCAACCACTTTGTCCAGGAATTCAAGCGGAAACACAAGAAGGGTGTGTATTCGAATCTGTTTATGCCAGCTGACTTACTGATGAACACTCGAAATTAGATTTGTCATCCAACCCTCGTGCTCTTCGTCGCCTGCGCACGGCTTGCGAACGTGCTAAACGTACACTCTCCTCTGCCACTCAGACGTCCATCGAGATCGACTCTCTGTATGATGGCATCGACTTCTACACCTCTCTGACTCGTGCCCGCTTTGAAGAACTCTGTCAAGATCTCTTCCGCAGCACCCTTGAGCCCGTCGAGAAGGTCCTTCGCGACTCCAAGATCGACAAAGCCAACGTCCACGAGATAGTATTGGTTGGCGGCTCTACTCGTATTCCCCGTATCGTCAAGCTCGTGTCCGATTTCTTCAATGGCAAGGAGCCGAACAAGAGCATTAATCCCGATGAAGCAGTTGCATACGGCGCAGCAGTCCAGGCTGCCATCTTGTCTGGCGATACATCGGAAAAGACACAGGATATTCTCCTCCTCGATATCACTCCGTTGTCTCTTGGGTACGTGAAACTCATTTATACTGTCCTGGCCTTGTTTCTGACGTCGATGAATGTAGCATTGAAACCGCTGGAGGCGTCATGACTGCGCTCATCAAGCGCAACACCACGATTCCTACGAAAAAATCCGAAACCTTCTCGACGTACTCGGACAATCAGCCTGGTGTCCTCATCCAGGTTTACGAGGGAGAACGTGCTCGGACCAAGGACAACAATCTCCTCGGAAAGTTCGAGTTGTCTGGAATCCCCCCTGCTCCTCGTGGTGTTCCTCAGGTTGAAGTTACATTCGATATTGACGCAAATGGAATCTTGAACGTGTCCGCTGCCGACAAAACGACCGGCAAATCAAACCGCATTACCATTACCAATGATAAAGGTCGCTTGTCCAAGGAAGAGATCGATCGCATGGTCGATGAGGCTGAGAAATACAAAGGTAAGTTTACTCTTTTTTCGTTGTTCACTTTTTTCTTACATTTTTTCTTTGCTATTCAGCTGAAGACGAGGCTGCTGCTGCACGAATTGCTTCCAAGAACGGGCTCGAGTCGTATGCTTACAACCTCCGCAATTCATTGACCGACGAGAAGCTCGCGGGCAAGTTTGATCCGGCGGACAAGACCAAGCTTGAGACGGCAGTCAACGAGGCCATTTCATGGCTTGATGCGTCGCAAGAAGGCTCGAAGGAAGAGTACGATGAGAAGCAGAAGGAGCTCGAAAGTATTGCCAAGTAAGCCTTTGTTTTTCTATTCTAAGGATTAACATCAACTCGACCACTTTCCAGCCCCATTATGCAGAAACTATACGGAGCTGCGGGGGGTATGCCCGGCGGCGGTGCACCTGGTGGTGGTTTCCCTGGTGGTGGTTTCCCTGGCGGAGGTTTCCCCGGTGGTGCTCCAGGCGGTTTCCCAGGTGCCAATGAGGATGGCCCCAGCGTTGAGGAGGTTGACTAATGACATCTCGTTTCACTTGCTCGCCTTCATTGTCTTTTCGCATGGCATGCCACAATTTAATGTCACCTGTACCATATATTAGAATTGAATAGTTTGTCGCCAAGTAATAGATTTAGTTTCAAGTTTCAAGCTCAAGTTTCAAGCTTCAAGCTTCAAGCCTTAAGCTTAAGAGTGACCAGGCCAACGGTAAACACGACCAAAGTCGTCTGCGATACCTCCTCACCTCGTGCAATAGAATGTCTGACGGAGGGACAAGGCCTACAGTGCAATCGATCAAGTCTGTCATCTACCGATCATTGCAACTGAGCCAAATGTTGACTCCGCGATGCCAGGGAGGCGTACGACCGTCTGTTCAACTCTGGCTTGAGTCTTACCAAAATCAAAGATGCCGCTCTTGAACACAGGCTTTTTCCATCCGTCAGCACGTTTGGAATCGCAGGAAGAAGTATTGCTTGGAAGGTTCTTCTATGCATATGCTGGAGACTCCCTTTCACTGACTCGTGACGATATCTACATTATAGCTCTTTTTGATTCCACACGAGCCATTGCTGCCACCCACCGAGTCAAAGCTTGCTCCTGATCTTGCGTCTCTTCGATCTTACCGAAAGAAATTTTCGAACTTGCTGCTGGAGAAAATGAGAGCCCCAGACGGAAGTTACGAGGACGGATTCGTTGTACCTGGGACCAATGTCGTGCCTATGAAAGAAAATCCACCCTACGATCTGGACACCAACAATCCGCTCAGCTTACACAACGAGGTTTGAGGCCAGATTCATAAAAATCTGTTCATTATTCACACGTCACTGCGTAGAATCCTTGGACAAAATGGTTTGCCTCTGTTGATCTGCGGAAGACAATCCTTCAGGACGTCGAGCGCACGTGAGTTTGACCCCTCAACATTTCTTTGTATTCCAATCAACTTTGCATAGGTTTCCCGACGTTGGATATTTTCGCGAATCAAATGTCCAGCTACAACTGACAAACATTCTCTTTCTCTACTCCACTGCCAATCCATCTGTTGGTTATCGCCAGGGCATGCATGAACTACTGGCACCGTTGTATCATGCCGTTGACTTTGACTCCATCTCTCAGGACTCGGGTACCAGTAATTCAACACTGCTTGAATTATGTTCAAGATCCTGGGTTGCGGCGGACGCCTGGGCTTTGTTTGAAACTGTGATGCGTAGTGTGTCTAGGTGGTACGAGTGGCGCGAATCGCCCATAACATCAAGGGCAAATGCATCGCCGCTTTCTACACATGTTCACTTCAATGTCTCGGATGGGCAGAACGAAATGAAATCTTACGTGGCTCCCATCGTAAAGGCTTGCAATCGCCTCCAATCGACCCATCTGAGGAATGTCGATCCCGTTCTATTCAAAAATATGCTGGCCGCCGGCATAGAGCCTCAAATATATGGGATGTAAGATGGCTGCAGTTGCGAGAGACTCCTTCCATTTAATTGATTATTTTCTGGCAGTCGGTGGCTCAGATTACTCTTCACCCGGGAATTTAGTATGGAGGATGCGATGATACTTTGGGATGGACTCTTTGCCTGTGATCCTACATTTGAACTTGCACTGTGGGTTAGTGTTGCGATGCTTATTCGGATACGGAACCAATGTGAGATCCCACTTCTCTTGTCTTATTTCATCAGCTACATCCTATCTTTCTGTACAGTGATACCGTCAGATTATAGTGGTCAACTAGCGTATCTTCTACGATATCCTTCCCCCCCGCCATTAGCTACTGTTGATTTTGATCACCCACCCCATCATGCTAGTCTTCTCATACGACAAGCGTTAGCCTTGCAAATGGCCCCAACCCCTTCTACGGGAACCTCTGTGATGATAGAGAATCGCAATTATCTCAATATTGTGATTGATATTCCAGATCCACCATTGGCTCCAGCACGACGACATACCGGTAACACAATTGGAGAAAGGTCCATTTCTGCTGTGGCACCACGACTGGGAGTTGCTGATTCAATTAACAACCCACGTCATACCCGTCAACCGTCGTCTCAACAACTCGGTCTACCTGAAATGATAACACGTAGCTTATTGGATCGTGGAGAGAGTCTTGGTATCAATAAAACGCTGATGAATGCGGTTACTGAACTTAGGGTGAATCTTTTGTTAACATCTGCTTCACCATGTCCTTACGTGTTTCTTCAACAGCGTAACATACCGGACATTGCCTCCTCCCTGGTACGCTCTCCGGCGAACTCATCCACGTCGTACACTGTATTCCCGTTGACCGACGAGAAGCCGCCGGAAGAGCGACCGCCATGGGAACCACGAACACGTCTTGAGATGGAACGCGAAATCGCAAGTTTCCGTGCTACAAATAAAAAACTTGGACAAGCCGTAGGATGGATTGTCGATGTTCTACTGCAAGATGCAAGCGAAGCGAAAGCCCCGCAGGATATCGAGAGCATACAGATCAGGAAGCGTGAAGCGTTGGAGTCACTGTCCTATGTTCGCGATGTCCTAATAGGGAACATAAACGACGTCGACGACACACGATTAGTGGGTGAAGAAGAAATGAAGACCAGGAGATCAAGGGAAGGTCCTACGAAACGCCAGGAGGCCCCTCGGGCAACTGTACCACGGCCTGCGTCAGTTCCTGTCGCTGAATCGCGACCGAGACCAATGAGCTCGCCTGCATTTCCTCATGTCTCAGAAGCCAGTCGTTCGCAACGTCCAGCTTTCCCTTCACGCCGTCCCTCTTCTCCATCCTCCACTTCGACACAGGCCTTGTCTAATTTCACCTCTACACGCCTCCCACCATGGACACACACAAGATCGAACTTTACTGGAGTAAATTTGCCGGCGGCGACTTTGCCACGATTTCCTCCGCCTGTGTCTGCAATTCTCCCCAAACAAGTTGTTACACCAAATGAGTCCGTACCATCTACTAGTCGGGACTCAGGCGATCGTGCTTCTATTGAAATTCAGCATGACCCGCTTGGCGTTCTGTAGTGCCTTGTATTACATAATGTAGAACGGAGTATCACGGAAGCGGAACAACCTCGGCTAACCACTGGCAAATCATATATATATTACACAATTTGACGCGCTGTCTTGAGCAGTGTCATGTTAAAGCAATCCTTCCAGAGGGCTCTTTCACACTCGCGGCGCTCCTTTCATTTCTCGTCTTCAGTCAAAAGAGTCGTCGCGACCAGCCCTGTAAAGGCTGAGGAAGTCAGTCTGCCTAGACCATCAGAAACTTGTGCACCTGATACTCACGATTTCCATTTTCTCCAGTCTTGGTCCTCTGGAAAATACCCATTAATAGAGCACGAATACGATGCTATCGTAATGTAAGTCGTTGTGGCCCGTGTACTCTTCATGTTCCAAATGATTGCGCCAACATAGCGGTGCTGGTGGTGCTGGTTTGAGAGCTGCTTTTGGACTTGCAGAAGCTGGTTTTAACACAGCTTGCATCACCAAGCTTTTCCCGACAAGAAGTCACACCGTTGCAGCTCAAGTATGTGCATGTACGTTTTATAAGCTGTCATGTACTTAAGGTCTTCCAGGGTGGCATCAATGCTGCCCTTGGGGTAGGTTTCATTTTCGTGGAGTAATCGCCGAGTGTTTGAATGGCTGGTCTCAGAACATGACTGAAGATGACTGGAGATGGCATATGTATGATACGGTAGGAGTTCTCTCTGGTTTTTCCTCGGCATTCTTGTTGAATTCTTATTCCAAGGTCAAAGGGTCCGACTGGCTTGGTGACCAAGATGCCATTCACTACATGTGTAGAGAGGCACCCCATTCTGTCATCGAGGTGCACCGTCAATCTCTTCTCGTCTGTAACCTGGTTGAACGGGGTTTTCTCCTTTAGTTAGAACACTTTGGCGTTCCGTTCTCACGAACAAAGGAGGGGAAGATCTACCAACGAGCTTTTGGTGGCCAGTCGCTGAAATTTGGTAAAGGTGGACAGGCATATCGTTGCGCCGCTGCCGCTGATCGTACGGGTCATGCTATCCTTCACACCCTTTACGGCCAGTCTCTCCGGCACAATACCAATTTCTTCATTGAATATTTTGCTCTCGACTTGATTATGGACGGTGATGAATGTGTTGGTGTCATTGCTTTGAACATGGAGGATGGCACACTACATCGATTCAGAGCTCATAAGACAGTATTGGCTACTGGTGGATATGGACGAGCGTATTTTAGTTGCACAAGTGCTCATACGTGCTCTGGTGACGGGAATGCCATGGTTGCCCGAGCTGGGCTACCGCTCCAGGATCTGGAGTTCGTGCAGTTTCATCCAACTGGCATATACGGCGCTGGTTGTCTCATTACAGAAGGTGGGTTAGTCATATATCATATGAGTACAGCCTGACATCCTGGTTACAGGTTCTCGCGGAGAAGGTGGATATCTCTTGAATGCCGAAGGTGAACGTTTCATGGAACGTTATGCGCCTACTGCCAAGGATCTTGCGTCGCGTGATGTCGTTTCGCGCAGCATGACTATTGAAGTTCGAGAAGGTCGTGGTGTTGGACCGGATAAAGACCACATTTTTCTGCAACTCAGTCATTTGCCTCCTGAAGTTCTTCACGAACGACTTCCCGGCATTTCTGAAACGGCCGCTATCTTCTCGGGCGTCGATGTCACCAAAGAACCAATTCCGGTATTGCCCACCGTTCATTATAACAGTAAATGTCGCCTTCTCTTGCTTCTTTTTGGAATTAATTATTCTTGTAGTGGGCGGTATCCCTACGAAGTATACAGGGGAGGTTCTGACTATCGATGGCGAAGGCAAGGACAAAATTGTTCCAGGTCTTTATGCTGCAGGGGAGGCTGCGTGCGTATCGGTACATGGCGCGAATCGTCTTGGTGCAAACTCACTTCTGGACATTGTGGTCTTCGGCCGTGCCTGCGCTCATCACATTAAGGAAACTCTTACCCCCGGCAAGCCACATAAAACGATAACTGATGATGCTGGGATTCAAAGCATCGAATTCTTAGATCATATCAGGCAAGGCTCAAATGACATCTTGAAGCTTCATCCCTCATTGTTTTCATGCAGAAATTCTAATGGGCCTATATCCACAGCTAAGATCAGACTAGATATGCAAAAGGCAATGCAGTCTGATGCGGCTGTTTTCCGGTAAGTCTTTCTAAGTGATGGCTCACTGAAGACCGACAATTCTTCTAGAACGCAGTCGAGCTTAGACGAGGGTGTTAAAAAAGTAAGGGCCATCTATAAAAGCTTCGACAAAATAGGCATTAAGGACAGGAGTATGATTTGGAACTCGTGCGTAACGTGTTCATCCCATGCAGATCCACTGGACTGAGATCGTTTCGTACAGTGATCTCGTAGAGACGCTTGAACTTCGCAATATCTTGCAATGTGCCATCCAGACCATCACAGCGGCAGCTGCCCGCAAGGAATCTCGGGGCGCCCATGCACGTGAAGACTATCCTGAGGTCCGCAGTGCTTCCCCGCCCGATAGTTGTTGCTAACGCCGGTCCACAGCGCGACGATGATAATTGGATGATGCATACGCTAACTTTCCAGCATAACCCGTCAAAACCGGATGTCGACATCACGTACAGAAATGTCATCCACACTACACTGGACGAAAATGAGTGCAAAGCCGTGCCTCCGTTTAAGCGTGTCTATTGAATGGGCTTTGTAATTGATATCAAGCTTGCTGGGGTAAATTTTACTCCCGTACATATATTAATTAGGAGCTTCAAAGTGCAGCGATCAACGTCAGATTTCAAAAGTGCGAGTGAGAGAAGTACTGTGATATTCGTTGTTTTACAGCGCAATGTCAAAAGCATGTTGTTTGAAGTGACGCTCTGGGAAGTATCTGGCTCGCACAGTCCTTCCACCGAAATAGCGACCATCCAGCTCTCGCACAGTTTTCCAGGCACCCACAGGACCGGCGAAAAGTACGAATATACGAACGGCGTCTTCAGGGTTTGATTGCAAGGAGTGGACGAGGTGCACAATGACACGCTCGACGGTGCCGTTTTTCGAACATTCATCGCCTACACATCGATCAGCGATTAGATTCAGTAAGGGTAATAAAGAGACAAACCGATTTCTTCTCGCAGGTCCTCGTCCTCCACATCCTCCGGTCCAACCATGTTGGTCAGCACGACCACTCGGCTGGGGTCACCAAAACGCTCCCTGTCTTCCCGAGCCTTTGTGTCATCATTGTTATTGATGATTTTGCCCATCTTCAGTGTGCTTCCTTGGCCATCAGCTGTGGCCTTCCCACTCTTTCCCTTCCCACTCTTGCCTTGGGCAACTTGTTCAACAGTGAGCGCATTGACGATGCCGCCACCATCAGCCCCCAACCCCTGGCCTTCTTTATGCCCCCATTTGGCCATCAGCCTTGCGGCAAACCCATGGGGATCAGGTCTGCATATGGATCATTAGCGGAGATGAGAATTTAATTGTTGAAACCTTACTTTTTAGAAGACGGAGCTTCGTCTTCGACTGGGAGTGCCATAGGGACAGTTCCAGAGCCAGAAGCGGTGGCGGCCAAGGCTCCGAGTTTCGCAGCGATGGCGGCGGCGGCCTTCACCTTTTCCTCCAACGTTCCCGGGAGTAGAGCACTTGGAGGACCGGGTGGCGGAGGTGGGACAGAGGGAGGGGCGAAGGGATTGTAGGCCAACGGTGTCGGCGCACTTTCTTGGTCTGGATCGGAAGGCGGCGGATATAGTGGAGCGGCGCGTGACGTGGCGGCAGACAAGGCCACGCGTCTCAGGTAAGCTTCATCACCTGTCTCCGCTGGGGGCGGTGGTACAGAGGACATTGTGAGCCCGGGGATGAATTCGTCAGTGTCCTCGTGAAGTATGGGATCCGGCAAAACGGTGGGAGCCGGAGGCGGAGAGGGTGGTCTGACATTAGCGGACATGGCGAGGCGGCGTTGGTAGGCCTCGTCACCGGTAAGACTACGGTCAACGTTTATGGGAACATCATTGACCACTGGCAGAACGCTATCTGTCCCGCGAGATCGTTCATCGTCGTCCCTCGACCAACGGTCGTAATGTTCTTCGTATCTCCCTATAGAAAGATAAGCTATATGGAGTGACAATCCAAGTCGACCAGAATTTATACCTGACTTCCGCGGTCGCTCGTCCTCAGAAGCACTTCTATCGGTATCAGAATTGCTAAGACTACGCCTGAATCTCTTCTTATCCTCCATGCGCTTTTGCTCAGCCAGACGCTCACGCCTGTCGATGCGCTCCTTTTGCTTCCAAACCTTGTATTCGTTGTAGTCATTCGGGCGCATGGGGTCGTATGGTTCAAAGGGATCCCACACAACCAAAGGGACGTTCTTATTCTGAGGGCACGACCAAGGGCAGTGACATCAAGACGTATCGTGCGATAAAGGAACCTGAACGCACCTTCTTGTTTTTTCCCCTGCCCCGACTTTTTCTGGGGCCAGACTTGAATCCGTTGATGTCTTCATCGAGGACCATGGAAGGCGGCTTGACTTTCTTGCCCCAGCCGTGAGATTCTTGGACTGCAGGTGTGGGGGTTTCGATCAATGATGGCGGAGCAAAAACCACGGCCGTCGCCGAGAGGGCGGCATTTGGGGCGGTCGAAGTCGAGGTTACTGAAGCACCAACGGGAAGTCGGGGCGCGACTGGCTTCGATTTCAGCGCCTGCGGTCGGCGGACTGGGGCGAAGGCGAGTGCAGCTGACCACCCTTCGGGTTAGGAATGCGAACATTTGGTTTCAATAAACGGGTTCTACAGATGCAATGTTGCAGCAGATAAAAGAGATACCAGCTGTAGCTTTCCCTGCAGCTCCTCCTGGCCCAGAATCAGCCACATGTTGTGTGGGTGCTGCGGGTGCGGGTGTGGCAACCTCGTCGGACACTTTAGCGGGTAAAGCAGACTGGGAGGTCGTTTCCTTGGGTTGGTTAGAGGTAGAATCAGAGAAGGGTTGGCTTTGAGGGTGAGATGAAGAGAATGCAGAGGTGGACGAAAACTGGATTCCTCCGTAGAGTCCTCCGGCTCTGCTCGACATGGGTGAAAAGCAGGAAGCGTGCGAACAAAAAATTGGTTACCCTTTTCAAATTTATTTCCGAAATTGATAATATGTTACAATAATAATAAGTTTCTACCAGTCCCTCCTTACAAAATATTTTTCTCGTGCTTCCCTGCTCAATATGTGAACCGCAAAGTCACCTGCATCAACCATAGCCCACCCGTTGTGCGTTCGCCGTTTCGAGTTTGAGGGAATAGACAACCGCATCTCTAACAGCTGTTGCAAGTACGCGTAAGATGAGTGCTTTCAGTGGAAGTCAAAGACTGCACACACCGTTTTTCGCACAAGACGAACCACGGATTCTATCGCTCCTCGGCTTTCTGTGCCGTCCTTGACCTGTAATCTCGACTTGAGAAGTTCCTCTGATGTAAAGATGTCTTGTCATTTCACACCTGTGCCATAACAAACCAACTCCAAATGCTGCTGACTGGTTCGTCGACACCTTCGCCCGTATATGATCTTCCCCGCTGTCGGCGACCTTTTGGTACACTATGTGGCAAAGGAGGTCCTGGTGGAAAGGACGTTGGCTCGCACACGGTGAGAGTTGCTGGCTCCAGGTGTGGAGACTTGGACAAGACCAAGTGGAGTGTTTTCAGATATTGTGGAGCATTGTCTGGGAGAGGCTGTGGAGATGGAAGATGGGGTGGAGGTTGTCGGCGAGAAGATGCTGGCCCCGCATCAACAAACCATGGCTGCGAGGCGGTGGACGTGGAGGGAACGGCTGACAGACTGCGGTGAAGATGACGAAGTGTCTGCATGGAGAGTTCTCACGGTAGTAACCAAGTAACTTGGTCCTACCGGGACACACAGCATCACCGTATTCGCTGTTCACCTCAACGACTGGCAGCAAAAAATGGGCATTCGGGCAGGCGTCGTCGTCTGTGTAGTCTCCTTCTTGCTAGGTCAGCATTAGCTCATCATGCACCATGGTCCGTCACCGAACGTCTCTCACTTGCCAATGTCAGGAACTCTCTTCACTCATTGGATCGCGGATTCTCTGACTCTGTGGAAGTCTCCCATAACGGACGAGCATCTCTGGACGGCTGCTTCCTATTACTCCATTCTCGCCAAAGGCCCAGCGGAGCTCCACTATTTCATGGCAGCCGTAGTGCTACTCGGAGGCACCACCATCTTCTGGAGCTTGCACGATGGCGAGGCAGAAAACCTCATGTTCGACGGCGGTAGCATATGTGAGCAGCTCCCATCATTCTCTCTCTTGCAACTCGAGAGCCTCATTAACGGATTTGCCGCAGTTCTCTTTGGCACAACAATTATCATGTATCTTTATTCCGTTTTACCCAGTGCGTATTCCTCCTCTCCTGCCCCTCCGCAATTCACATATGCAATACAAACAGACCTGTTTGCAAAATTCACATCACTCCCAACTCACGGGCTCAAGGACCCATTTCCTCGGGCCCTTCGAGGGGCAACCCTTGATCTCGCCTCCAACAACCTCATCTGCAGTGTCGCCCTGACGGGGGTGCTGGCCCTCCAAGCAGGACGATTTTGGGCGGAGAGGGCCGACCCAGAGGAGGAAGATTCTGTCATCGACAGCGACAACGAAGACGCCAAGCCCCAGCGACCCCGTGAGATGACACCACCTGTGCAGGACGGCCGGATCAAGGACGAGAAACAGCAGCCAAGGGTTCTATCATAAGAAAGAACGGCGTGGATCGTGCCGTGCCATGGCGACATTCTATTCGGATATGTAGTTTCGGTGTTTGTATCTAAAAGCGGGGAATATAACCCATCTAGTGCTACTGCTGGCTAATATAATTCTAGGGCTCTTGCACGATATCTTCCTTGCGTGGTTTGCAACTTTTGATCTCCTTGCCCTGCCCAATGATCGACTGCGCGTCATCATCGACAACAATACCTAAGCGAATTATATCAACAAATGCGCTGGAAGAGAACGTGAGGGGGACCTCACCTAATCCCTCTTCGCGAACCAGCCCAAGGACGTGCTCCAGTTCTACAAACCCGTCCTTGTCGACGTCCAGTTTATGGATGACAGCCTGTCCCACCTCGTCGTCTGGCTTGTGCTTGATCACTGCTAGCGCCTTCTCCAAGTCCTGTACAGAAATCCTGCCCTGCGCGTCGGCAGAGATCATCTGCAGAGAGCTGCCGACGCGAGAGTCATAGTCTTGTAACTGCGAATCAATTCTAGTAAGCATCAAGCGGATACGCTTCGTGAGCGCGCCAGAGGGTGATTTTGGATCCTATCACGGCAAACAAGTTGTCAGCATAGTCGGAGGTAAGAACTGTCTATCTCAACCTCTTCTGCCTGCAGGTTCTCTTCCATTAATGCCCGCAATTCATCACGTTCCTTGAGGACACTAGACTTGGTAGACAGAATAGAGAGAGCCTCGCTGAGTTCCTTGAGTTGCTCTGTGGTCATGCGTGCATTATCCTCGTCGGGTTTCTCGGGTAGTAACTGTAGTATCATGTTCAGCGCAGTCATTTCCGGAGTGATGAACAAGGGCCACCTCCGAGTCAGGCAAAAGAGACCGAGCGGTGCGAGCTTCCAGTTCATCCGCTTCCCTCTTCGCTCGCCGGGCATCTTCCTCCTTTTGTTCCTGCTCCTCCTCGTCTTCAATGAGCTCCTCCTGCTGTTGCAGCACCTCAAGTTTCTGCTTGTAGCTGGCTTTATCCGAGTCAACTTCCAGCTCGGCTTCATTCAGCTGCAGAGGTCGTAAGTCCCAATTTCATGAATGGAAAAATGAGGAGGACTGGCCAAGTTATCTGGCAGGCCACACAGAACGCTCTCCAAGCTCAGTATAACCGCAGTCTTCCCATCTTCATCCTCGCCGGGTTTCCTGTCAAAGTGGAATGCCCTTCCAAGCACCAGGAGGACGCCAGAAACACGGTTATGCAGGTGCAAGTGGATCCAGGTTGATAGTTCCTCTCTAAGGCGCACAGGAGAGACGCCCGCTGTGCGGATCCCGCGTGACTGACACGCCGCTTGTAGCTCGGACGTCGAAAGCTCTTCTACGCCTTCCTGATCGATGAGTTGGTCATCCCTGCGGAGGTGTAGCAGCCGTGAACGGATCGCCCCGCGCAGGAAGTTATCTGTTCCGAACGCATTGAGGCCCATGTAGCGGCACATCGAAACGAGCTGCGGACGAGAGAGGTTGTCCAATGTGAGGTCGTCGTCGAAGAGTTTGGCAACGTTGACGATATCTGCGGCGGAGGGTGATTCACCTGTGGAGCGAACCTGTGTTTCGGTGCTGGCATTCAGACTTTTGAGTATTTTCATAACAGACGTCGTCATACCTTGCGGAAGAACTCTTTGAATGCATCACTACCGATGATGTGAGCATTTGCTTTCAACCCAGATTCTCGCAGTGTCTCTTGTAGGAATTTAGCCATGTCCAATCTGACTCGAAGAAGTTTCCGTTCTTTTTCCTCCTTTATTAAAAAATAACAAGTGTGGGCGATCATGAGGTGATGCAGGGAATCCAATTGCACACAGGACTTACAGCTGCGTATTTATCCTCAAACGTGGATGGTAGCATGTTGGGGAACAGCTTGAGCGCGACAGGGAGCAAGAATTCCATAAAGGGCACAATGATGAATACAGCAAACGGTACGAGTCGCAGAATGTCCTGCGTGGTGCGTTTTAACTATAACAGAAGTACCACAACCGCATTGCCCGTGTCGAAAATCAGCTAACCGGCAGGGGAGAGAGGGTTGACACCGAGTGGTTTCTGGAAGCGACTGCGTACCTGCCTTCGTTCTCGTCTGGTCAAGCTCTCGCCGTGTAGGATCTTCCACTGCAACCGAGCAGATATCCGCACCTCTGAAACGAGTAGCTTCGACCCGTGCCAGTAGTGCGCTGCCTCTTGCTTTACTTTCTTCCACACGCGCGTCGGGAGAGGGGTTTTAGCAACGATATCCTTTGGTGCTGGGGGGCTAGGCTTCGGATTAAGGGATACGTTATCGGAGGAGAGAGATGTCGGTAAGGATGGAGTTTTCGAGCTTTGCAAGCGGCGTGGAGGAATGCCGACTGGGATGAACGGGCGAGACGCAGCAGAATGCAAGACGGTCCAAGTAAATGTTCGATAAACATGCTGGGAACGAACTATCGACCGAACAGTGAGAGTGGGTGGCGAACGAGGCAGCCATAAAGACATAAGAAAAAACAAAACAAAAAAACCAGCGATTACGGTGAGCGTTGTTTGTTCCTGTGAGTTCCAATGGCCGGAGATCATCGTTTTGGCGCAGGGAGCGTCAAACTACCACTTTCATAATGAAAAATACAGCACTCCACGGTAAATGTAGGAGACTTGTCCAGAACTTGTGGAATACTGTTGCACCGAAACGTTGGATGATCGCGGAGCGTCCTGTTGGAACCAAGCTTCAGGTACAGGTACCATTAAAGCTTCAACTGGTTCGTACCGACGTGGTCCATTTCTATAGCATTGGATGTTCCCCTCAAACACATCGGCAGCCAACAGCTTTCCACTGCCACCAGAGTTGACGATCGTCGTGTTTGCATTCCTGGACTTGCAGACACTTTTGCGATGCAGACAGGTGACCAGTTTCGCGTTCTCACTATTCTGATATCTGACATCTATACCTTCAGGTTTGCCGGCTTCTTCATGATCTCGTTGACAACACAACAGCTCTGCAATATAAAATCGAACTTGCAGTAGCCGGGATGGATGACGGACAGTCGAGTACCGTTACTATTCCAACTCGTCTCGACCTTCTTAAAGCTCACAATGACGCCTGGAAACGACTAGCTTGGAAGGAGGAAGTTACAATTTCGACCCTCAAAGGTTGTCTTTGGGAATTGTCCGGAGGCGTGTTAGGGCTTGCTGCCGATGTTCTCTGTACAATGCTCGAGTTTCGACAGTTGCCATCGCTTTACCGTGGGATAAAGGAAAAACGGTGGTCACTCCGGATGGGATTCCAGGTCGCGGACTTTGCTATGGATCCGCACCAGGACCTCCTTGTGGTAGTTGAAGTTCTGGACGCGATGTACGTTGAATGACCTAAGCTTCTGGCAGCTGCAGTCTGCAAAAACTGAGTTCAACAGAACCCATGGCGGCTACAGTGCCTACAGGATTTATTTTCGTTCATTATCCACAGGCGAGGACCATCCTTTAACTTCAGCAACGGGTGCGCTGTCACAAGGGGCGAGAGACAGTATTGCTTCAACATATGACATCCGGATTTTCTCCAGCCTTGTCGGTGTTCTGTTTATGTACGATGGATGCTTTCAACTGGTCGTATGGGACTGGAAGAAGGGCATCGTCAAGTTGGTGAGTATTGTCTGTCCCAAGTACGTTCATGTTCCTGAGTTGC
This sequence comes from Hygrocybe coccinea, assembly GCA_963555575.2. NCBI lineage: Eukaryota > Fungi > Basidiomycota > Agaricomycetes > Agaricales > Hygrophoraceae > Hygrocybe > Hygrocybe coccinea. The sequence continues at coordinate 2,340,338 of OY741990.2, read as the reverse complement.
TGATTGGTTCGCAGCAACTTTCTGGTGACCTTTTGCACACGTATTGCTTCCTTGATAATGACCTGGTTATGATCGGTGTTCATGCCAATGATGGGCCAGTGTTGCGGGTATTCAGCCTCTCGCAGGATCCTGGATATCTATGCGACTTTCGTTACCCAGCTTTTTCAAAGCACTCCCGTTTGATGGACATGACAATCCATCACACTGGCTCCGATCCTACCAGCAATACATTTCTCGACATTCCATTCTCTAAGTCGAAGAAGGATTGGTTAATTGTCGTATCATTCAGAGTTCACCCCAGAACTGGGACATCGTTCTTGTCATTTATTCCCTTCTCTACGATCGCATCTCGACTGGGCATGCTTGTTCAAGGGGAATCCCGGCACATATTTACCTGGGAGCAATGGGGGCCAATGGGAACTCGTATCATCTGCCAGAAATCATCGCTGGATTGGATATGCGATGTCCACGGCATGAAATTTGCTATAATTGGCAATAAGAATATGCTGCAACTATACGACTTCAACAACCTGTTTCTGAAACGCTATATTCTGCAAAGCAATCGGCTGGACAAAACTGAAGAGACCATTACATTCCTGACAGGCCCTAGTACTTTTCCCAGAAAATACAAAGTTTTCGAAAAGCCAGTTGCCACCTCTCTCCCTTGTAGCATAACGACTGCTTCTCTCCCACAACACTCTGCCTTTGAAGGAAAGAGCACGGTGAAGGCGGTGATGTTGTCGAGTGACAGTTTGATAGCTGTTGCTGTGAGTTGCCTTCCTTTTCTTTCTTCTCGAGCTCATTATCTAAAACGTATTACGCAGCCGGAGAGTGAGGATACAATGTTCGGCATTTTGACATTCTGAAAACATAGTAATCACAAGTTTCGGCTACCCCGATCTGCTCAATGTTGAATCAGGAATCTTGGGGCAGAATCGATAGCACAGGTGTTGTAACCTGCTAGATACGGTCGTGAGTCCAACAAATGTTTATATTATCACGCTTAATTCCTGTTTTGTTTTGAGTCGAATATCTCCGTGCGTACTCGGTGAGAATTCTATGATGTTCTTCAACGGAGGTTCAAGTTTCAATCCAGTGGTTGTCCGATGGAAGCGAGAACAACCATCAGGAGACTTGTTTCCCTCGAACATCCTTCGCCCGTCGCCATCAATTACTGTTCCGCAAACGCATGATTGAGGAAGTGGAGAAGCCTCGTAGGTTATTAGGATGCCGAAGAATCGATCGACGGCGTCTGTTCAACGAGTAAGCCGATCCGACTTCGGGTTAAGATAACAATGGAGGCCAGTTTATCAGAGAGAGTAGTGAATAAGTTTTGGCAAGACGTGACGACGTATTCTCAACCTCAACATTTAGAATTGAGCACAAATTTACGACGGTTTAGCATTCTTCCAAATGTCCCCCACAGATCTTCATGACCCGTCTAGTCCGGCCTACAAAAAAGCACGCCGTCAGCACCTAAGGACCACAAAAAACAGGGACAATACCGTCGATTCGGGCTGGACACCGTTTAGAGCCGCAGAGAAACGATACAAAGCATACTTTCCTCCCCCGGATCTGTCAAATGTATTGGATCTGGCAACGCTCGTTGACTCCAGGGCGGGTGAGGTGACGAAAGGAGGTTGGCAAGGGTGCTCTGAAGCCTTTGAATGGAAGGAGCTTACAACAAAACACCACTGTGGTGGTTCCAAGGCATATGCCATACCTCGCATACCTGGTATGTCAAATGTATTTATCTCCAATACATTCTGCGACACGAGACTACTGCAGGACTAGTATTACTGCCGTCATTCTTATCACCCACGGAGCAGAAATGCTTCGTACATTGGTCTCTTAGCGACCAAGCGAAGCATCCCAATGAAACCAATCTCGATATCCACTACACCCTGCCCGAAGACGGGCTCTGGAATGTATACCTCCGTTCTCGGCTGGAAGGAATTGGGGAATCGCTCGTCCCTCCACAAGTCTCATCGAATTACCCTTCTTCACTTTCAGAACAGCCTGGGCCCAGAAAGCTGATAGATAACACCCCTGCTGCTCCAGACAATGTCGTTACTATGTCCAGCCATCCTAAAAACCCAGCCACTCCTTCTCCCACTGTCGTGCCATCACCACCTTCTGCCCTTGTGCCAAAACTTCGGTGGGCCAATATTGGGTGGACTTATCACTGGGGAAGCAAGCAGTACGACTTTACAAAAGGAAGAGGCGAGGTCCACTCGCGTGTCCGGGAGCTATGTAAGCGTGCTGTAGGGATGGTAGAGTGGGAACAGGTATTTGGACCGGGAGACGCAGCAGGATGGGGTCCAGGCGGCCCGGATTGGATGACCTGGGGCGACACATATGGTATTTGTTTCCCCCTAGACCTTTCCATTGTGATCATCACGGGCATCCGTAGAACCGGATGCGGGCATCGTGAACTTTTATCAAACTAAAGTGAGCGTCCATTTACTTTCTTTGATCTTGTGTTCTTTTCGCCGAACATCCACAGGATACACTCATGGGCCACGTAGACCGCTCAGAAGTCTGTGCGACATCTCCGTTGGTTTCAATATCGTACGGTTCCTCTTGTCGATTATCTTGATACTTTTGCAAACGATCTTACTCCAATCAGGCTCGGCAATGCCGCAATATTCCTCATCGGCGGAGTCACTCGGGATGTAGAGCCAGTGGCAATCCTCTTGCGATCAGGGGATGTAGTCATCATGTCGGGTCCAGCATGCCGCCGAGCCTACCATGGTGTGTTCCGCTCTCATAGTCCTTTCCTATTCGTGTTATTGATTATTTCCGTACACATCATTACGTACTCAGGCGTTCCACGGATTCTTGAGAACACACTTCCCGCCCACTTTGAAGCTGGTGATGACCATGATGCGGAATGGAAGTTGTACGAAGAGTATCTGCACACGGCCCGTATCAACGTCAACGTGCGACAAGTGTTTCCTAAAGGATTTGACCCACACCTGGTAATAAGTGGAGGGTAATTATTACATTTCCAGGGGGATTGGCTCCTTGGTCAAGATTTCCACTGAGTAACCATGAGAGTTGCACTGCTTATTCATAAGATATTAATATTAATACTAATACTCCCATTAATATTGTTGTTACTTGCCAGAGGAATCATTTCTCCCGAACAAGCTCAAGTAGTTTCACCGAGTGAACAAGGCGTGATTTGTGAGGGCATTATTCTTGATAAACCCATCATCAAGATGAAGAGGATTGATATACGAGTTACTTACTAATACTCTTCACCGTACCGATCCCCGGCGTCGTACACCGCTGCATGATCGGGGGAAAGCGGCCGCCACGTCTCCACTACCTCATCTCCGCTGTTGCCAGTTAGAGAGAGTGGTGGGTTTGGGCTTCCACCTCTAAATCGAGGTTCCTGGTGGTTCAAACGTTGATCATCCCCATCATCCAAGAGGTAGTTGTCCTCTGAAAATGTGTATCCGAATTCGAGTTGTTTGAGTCCTTCGTCCTCGTCAATGGACTCTGTGTTTTGAAGTAGATTCGAGAGAGCCTCTATGTTGATTCTGCTAGATGAGCTTTTCTCTCCCTCCCCTCCCATGCCGTTATTCCCTGCTTGCACGAGGTCGTCCTCGTGATCCTCTCCCCAGCCCCAAATATCCCTCAGGACAACTTGCTCCGCCTCCGTCCGCAGGATAGCCTCCCACTCACCATCCTCGAACAACTCATGGTCCGTGATCTCCTCTGCTCCCCCGCGTTCGGCAACGAGGCGCTGCAAGCGTGTGGGCACTGCACTTAGGCTGAGCGCAGTCGTATCTGCGCTGAGAAGGTACGCTGCAAGTGGGAGAGGCGATTGCCGTAAGGCATTCGTAGACTTAAGGGACGGAGCGAGTGCGGAGAGCGGGTTGAGCAGGAAGTGGGAGGCATTGTCAAGTTCGTGGTGCGTTTTCCGCTTTTTGTGTGGCCGCTCTGGGGTATGGTCTGCCGTTGATTGAGGGGCATCAACATCGTCCTCTGCGTTTTCGTCCAAGGTGACCCGTATGGTTGCCCCGAGCTTCTTTCGCCAAATATCCTCTTGGAACTGCAAGACGTCCTTCAGTCCCCGAGCTACGACGACACGCTTGGCGAGCTTGGACCGGCCATTCTTGGGTGCGAACTTGTCAAGCCACGGGACTTCCCGAGCCCAGTCCTCCACGAGATCGCATATAAGTTTGTACCGCAACAAGACGACAGCCTTTCCTGCGCCAAGACGGACACCGATGTGATGGGCAAGGTCGCTAAGATTGGGGAGCGAGGTGCGGGCTTCTGCCTCGAGTGCGATGATAAGGATAGCGCAAGCTGTGGGTGGGGTTGGTAGATGTGTGAGAGGTAGCGTGTCTCCAAGTCGAGTGAGGAGGGTCGCCAGGGAATTGGCGGTGCGAAGTACGGTGGGAAGGGACAATTGGGTAAGAAGGGGCAAGGACTTGCTGGGTAGCGGACTGGACGGATGAAGAAGGGAGGTGAGGTGGAGGTGGAGAGCAGACAGGTGACTTGCGGGATCTGCGGAAGTAAGAGAGAGGTTGAGGATATTGATGATAGAAGAGAAGGCACGAGAGAGGGCCAGGGGTGGTTCGTCAATGAGAAAAGCAATATCGCGGAGGGAGTCTGACCTGTGGGATTCGCGGAGAGCGACGGCTACTGAGGCGCCGGCCGTGAGTTTAGCTTGGCGGCCCCAGCGAAAATGAGCAGCGGCCATGGTCTGGGAGAAGAGAGTGATTGCACGTGCAGATGCAGCGGACGCGGAAAGACTGTTCGCGACGGTTCGGATGAACTCGTGCATTGCAAACTAGACGTAAATGAGCATAAATTCAGAACAGGACAAAGCTTGTAGACAGACATTGTTTTTCAAATCCCGGGCTTCTTTGCCCTGGCCCGCAAGGTTCCAGCCGTTGTTGCTGCGAAAGCTCTTGAGGGTCGAGGAGGAGGGTATGGAGAGGATGTCATACTGGCGAGCAGAGTTGTCGTGCTGATCCAGGTGAGAAGTGAGGACGGACTGCGAAGAGTCAACGAGAGTACCGCAGGCAGTACAGATTGAGGAGCCGACGCCGTCGTCCCAGGTTGTGGGTTGCCCGCACTCCTCGCATATAGTCGACATCAGACCTCTGATGCACGTGCACGACGAGTAGGCAGCGACGAGCGCTTGTCCGCTGTCCGGTACGGAACTTCGGCGAACTGACCGCACACCACGAGTCCAACGTCCACGACTGATGTCGCCCTGAGTTCTGAAGGTCCTACCGAAATACGTCCGTGCGTGCCAATTCCGGCTAAGCAACGCAAATTTTCAACCTCAGCCCCTGCACTAATATTTATTGCCCACAGCTGTTCACCCTTGACCCAATCATGTCTGTCCAAGCCCACCACCACTTCCAGTCAATCTCCTCTGCTGCCGTCAGGCGCAGGCTGTCCTCCAGCGTCGCCTCCAAGCAAAAGCCTCACATCGTCACCCATGCGTTTGCCAGCCTTACCGTGAATACCGTCATCTCTCACATCTCCCAAGCTGACCATTCTCTCCACAGCCGATGTGGGCTGGAATCGCTGGTTCTGTCATAAACAACAACACCGCTTTCGAGATCGCCATATCCGTACATGATTCCGTCTACAGCACCGACTTTGCATCACTCATCATTCCCTTCACTCCTGGTGATCTCCCTACAACCTCAATCGAAATCGAGAAGCAAATCCTCCTGACTCTCCGCAAGTTCTGCAACGAACATCTTTGCAAGTTCCTTGGCGCAGGTGTCACCCTCGCCCTCTTGAAAGAAGTGCGCAGCTTAGCCTCATTTCATCATCACTCTGGCTCACATTCTCTTTCCAGACACCCAATCTCTGCACGCGTCTGTGGCTCGACATGGATATTGTCCCAATCGTTTTCAATATCAAGCCTTTCCACACTGACTCTGCCACCCGTCCCAACGTAAAGCACCGCATTTGCTCTACGTCTGGCTCTCGTATCATATCCGGTTCCGATACTCCCACAGTCCACCTTGATGCCGTCGGACCGAGCCCCAACTTCCTTCAAGTTGGTGTCTCCGAACGCCTTCCCATTCAGCGCACCCTCGATGAGCAGGCAGATTCCGCTGCTCGCAAGTGCATTATGTACTTCGGACCCGGGAATAACCCACGTCTGAGCATTGGGCCTCGCAATCAGGTCACCGTAGATGCTGCAGGAAAGATCCACCTCTTGGATGATCTGGACGAGTATAAAAAAACTGTCGGAAAGGGCACATGGAATGCTGTAATTAAATTGGCTGATGAACTTAGAGAAAAGAAGATTAAAATAGGATTTTTCTCCTCTACTCCGCAAGGAGGTGAGTGGTCATGATTTATCTACCCACTATAACCGTATCTAAACAATTCTCAGGTGGTGTCGCACTTGTGAGTTTTTCGTGGACATGGGTTTCTGTACCTCACCATTCACTTGAAGATGCGACATGCTTTGATCAGGTTTTTGACTGCATTAGACGTTGACGCTGCCTGGTATGTCCTACAATCAGCTTTACACGCCTTTACTAACTGATTGCATCCAGGTATGTTCCGAATCCATCCCCGAGCGTTTTCCGCACGACAAAGAACAACCACAACATCCTTCAAGGTGTCGCCGCTCCCGATCTCCGTCTCACCAAAGCAGCCAAAGACAACTTTGACGCATGGATCCTCAAGAACGGTCTCAGGTGGACCGCAGAAGGTGGCCCTCTTGCACAAGGTGGCGTAGATATCGCTTTCATCGGTGTGTGTCGTTTGAATAGATTAGACACGAGAACGAAAAAAAGCTCATGGTGTGCATTGTAGACGACCCGCAGATGCCTGGCCTCATTCCGCTTATCCGCAAAACTCGACCTGAATTGCCCATCATCTATCGGTCGCACATAGAAATCCGGAGTGATCTCGTCCATAAGCCTGGGTCGCCGCAAGAGGAGGTCTGGAAGTACTTGTGGAAGAACATCCAACTTGCGGACTTGTTCATCAGTGTGTCTTTGTCTTGCTACCGCCATTGAATTTTGTTGAAGGTTTACTAGGCCACCCCGTCAGCAAATTTGTTCCTAGTGACGTGCCCGTCGAAAAGTTGGCACTTTTAGGTGCTGCAACTGACATGTATGCTCCCGGCTTAACAGATGAAAACATATCACTGACATCGCCTACTGACAGGCTTGATGGCCTCAATAAGGACCTTGATCCATGGGACTCGCAATACTACATGGGCGAGTTCCGCAGCCTGTGCACTAAGGAGAAAATGAACGAGCTCGAGTGGCCCGTGCGCGATTATGTGGTGCAGATAGCCCGCTTCGACCCAGCAAAAGGTATTCCGAACGTCATTGACTCTTATGTCAAGTTCCGCAAGCTGCTGCTCAAGACTGACCTCGACGATGATGACCATCCTCAATTGTTACTTTGCGGACACGGGGCCGTGGATGACCCCGATGCAAGCATCATTTATGATCAAATCATGCAATTGATTGCTTCTGAGCCGTGCAGGGAGTATGCACGGGACATCGTCGTGATGAGGTTACCGCCCAGTGATCAGTGTATGTTTCCTTCTGTCTTTGGACTGTCGAGTATTGAAATTGACAGGTGGTCATTTCTTTCAGTACTGAACGCGCTCATGTCCAATGCGAAGATTGCCCTCCAACTCTCTACCCGTGAGGGCTTCGAGGTTAAAGTCTCTGAAGCCTTGCACACCGGAAAGCCTGTCGTTGCGTCTCGCACTGGTGGCATCCCCCTGCAGATCGAACATGGCAAATCTGGGTTCCTCACTGACGTTGGGGACAACCAGGCCGTCGCACAGCACCTCTTTGACCTCTATACAGACGACGTGCTGTACAAGCGGATGTCCGAGTATGCAAAGAGCCACGTGTCTGACGAAGTCGGGACCGTTGGGAACGCGGCGGCGTGGCTATACTTGGCAGTGATGTACAGTCGCGGTGAGAAATTGCAGCCTAAAGGCGCTTGGATCAATGACATGTTGAGGGCCGAGACGAGGGAACCTTATAAACCGGGCGAGCCGAGACTTCCGCGTGCGCCGTTGAATATGCAGGGATGAATGAATGGTTTGGGGTCTAGTTTGAATGCAAGATGCTTTTTCGATGGTACAAGTACTATGATTTCCGTCCGTTGCGTTGTAGAGTCGTACATCTGTATTATAATAGAAATCTGGGGAACTTGACTCGGACGTTGCCGTGTGGCCGTGGTTTTTGCCAGTCACGGTATAGTCGCGATTTTGACTTGTTCCAGTCACTGAATTTCTTTCTCAGACTTGTTCATTTTGGCTTCCACCATGATAGAGGTTAACATGCATTCCCCCTCGTTCCCAAACATGCGCTCCTTCTCGAAGAAGCGGGCCCGCTCTCCAGATTCTTCAATTGACCGTACTCCTGTCCGCGTGCTTCCCCTTCTCATTTATACCTCGCTGACCTGGCCACTTGATGCTCCCAGAAACGGTTATCGCTCGCTACCGATAGGCTTCCTTCCTCATTTCTGAGGCACCCTGGTTTTTGCTTGCAGAATGACAGGTGGACTTCTTGCTCAGCTCGACGGTATGGAGAGGACTTGGTTCCCACGTTAGGACTAGATGTACAAGCAGTCACCGACCCATCTCCACCACTCGCACCTCATCAAGTCCAACCTCCCCATCAACATCAACACCAATGTCAAGACCGGGAATCGTTCTCGTCCGCAGAGCAGCACCCTCTTACTTTCTCCTCCATTATCCAAAACGTGCCGCCAACCCAACGACAACAACAGCCATGTGCGCCCGCCATAACCATACAGCCCGCAACGCCGTCAGAACCCAATCCTGCTCCAGGTGTGCGAAGTGATCCCACCCCGCTGGACACACCCCCGTCTTCTCCAAACGCGATGTCGATCTCACCCACGTCTTCGTGGAGTGCGAACACGACCTTGTCTCCTGTGAGTCCTCGGAAACAACGTTTGACGATGGGTCCTCGGGCGGATTGCGAGAAATGCCGGCTCGGTGTGAAGGGTCATTGGATGCATTTTGACTGAGATTTATAAGGATCGTTGGGGAGGTTTTTTTTTTCTCCTTTCTTTATTTGGCCCAGCGCTTTCTAGTTCCAACACGAACAGTCTGCAGACGTACTTTGCACAGAAATCATTCATCCTCATTGATACTCAGGCTCAACATACACCCCACCCCAGATAATATTCATAATATGTCTACTACCTCTACACTGCTCTCCATGACTTTTTTTTACCTCTGTTGTCAAAGTTTTAGTGGTGAGTGATGGAAAGTGAGGCATGCCCTCAGCCGGGCCGACTCGGACCCGGTCATTGGCGTTCGGCCAGTGGTTGACAACTCTTATCATTCGCGCATGGAGGACCACGCAAGTTATCCGGTTCTTCCTTACGAACTCGAACGTGACATCTTTGAGTTTGCCGCTTTGCAAGATCACAAGATGGCGCTACAACTCGCACTTGTTTCGCGTAGGGTGCTTTACTGGTGCGTTTTTTTAATGGTCTCTATAAGCTACAACATATTCATATTCCAGAAGGATGGAATATATCATATATAGAGTCGTTGCGTTGGTTCCGCACATTCGGGATGATTCTTGGTCTGCGTCCCAGCAGGTGGACCGGTTCATGTACACGTTCGACCTCAAACCAGCCGAATTTTTCGGGGAAAGGGTCAAATTTTTATGGCTCGATTACGACGTTAAAGTTGAATATGCCGCGCGTATTATTTCTGCCTGCACTGGGGTCGAGGACCTTGGAACGTCCCTCATGCCAAAATCCTTGCCCATGGAAATGTTGGAGCCAATGTCAATGTCCTTCCTTCGCCCTAAGCGCCTGAGTATCGATCTGTCACATTTCCATGTAATGATAACTAGCGTTGATCATCCACCCCTATTTTCGAACGTAACTCATTTGGACCTCAATTGTTCCACCAGCCACGGTTTGGGACAGCTCCCTTTGGAGCACATACCATGTCTGACTCATCTTGGACTATCGAACCCGACATTCGACAACGCCACCGTTAGAAAATTGACGAGTCTACTATCCACAAACGAGAACCTCAAAGTTCTCGTTCTCACCAAATACTTCGATATAGGCGACGGTGATCGCGGAACACTTGATTTCGAAAATCTCAAGTTGGACGATCCACGAGTTGTTTATGTTCCCGTGGAAGATTATTCCTTGGAATGGGAACGTGGAGCGATGGGAATGCCAAACTTTTGGACCGCTGCAGACAAAATAGTTGCAAATCGGCAGTCGTCGTAAGTCTCTCAGTTCTCACTTGAAATTTGACTTTTAACTTGTGCCATAGGACGTGTATATAAATGTCTTTCTCTTGTCTTTACCACCTAATTTCATTTAACCATCTCATTCTATGCTTACCCGACGGTTGCCTTAGTCTAGTGAAATTAAGATCAATATTAAGATGAGTAAGTGCTGCTGATGACCTTTGTATATGTAATTACTTACACCCGTTACTAGTATTCTGCTTTGTGTCAATCTGTGTTGCCATTGCGAATCGATGTCGTACTCAGTGTTCATTTTGGGGCAAAATAGCGTACGTACGGGGAATCTACTTTTGCCTTCAAAGTTTCCTTGTTAAAGTACCCTTTTGTTGACTCAATCAGGATACGCACCGTTTATTTATGTAGTCGCCAATACAAGCGAAATTCTGAGAGCGTATGCGCGGTCCGTAAATATTATCACCTTGTGTATGGAAAGGATTAAAGGAAGGGACCTTTTTATTCGTATATCCCCATCAGACCAATGAGGAAGAAGTCTTTTCATGAGGTAAGTGTTATCAGATCTGCAGAGACTCGGGTGACACTCAGTTTGTTATTACTTGTGAGGGGCGAATCTGAAGGACTGATAATTAAAATGTTTTCGCCGTAGTACCTTTGTTGTTCACCACTGAATAAGTACTCTCAAGCGTTCTTCATGACCTGAGGAAATTCTTAAACTGTTTAGCCTCGATATTTACACTACGAGCTTCTCAACGGATTGGGTGGATGAGCCTTAAGATTTGCCGTTAAGATTTGCCAGACGTTCAAGTTTGAGCCATACAGCATCATTTGAATAATACAATAGTGTCGATATCGAAATACACCGTTGGGCCATAATGCATGATGCATGATGGTTTTGCGGCGGTCTTCAAGTCGGGCGAGGATGCTTACATATGCTACTACACATTTATTAATAAAATTTTGCTGATTGCGGGAATCACTGAAAAAAACCAGCTACAAATGACGACGACTCTGCCTCTGTTCTGGCATCTCTCGTCTGCATCTACAAAGGAACGTATCGATGCATCTGTTAAGTTGGTCACGGCTCTCGAACGTTTCCAAGCGCAATTCGTTCCACACGACTCTCCAGAAACATCTGACGATGGGGAGCAAGATGAACAGAAGCAAGATGGACTCGACGCGTTAAACGCGCAGGATGTTTCCTACTCTATTCGTCGGCTAATACGGGGGCTTGCGAGTCCTAGGGAAAGCAGCAGGCTAGGTTTTGCGGTTGCATTGACAGAGGTGAGAGTGTAATACATTCAATGTACCATTATTCCTGACAATACTTGACCAGCTGTTATCTCGCATCAACACAGTGACATGCGCGCAGATAATTGCTCTTATTGCCGATTCATCGAAAACCCAAGGATCGATGACTGGTCAAGAGGAACGAGATGTTCTCTTTGCGAGGCTCTTCGGGCTCACCGCTATCATCCAGTCCACTCTACTTGTTCGGACGTCCCCCCTTCCTACATCCACTTCCTCCACGACACAGGTATCGAGTTTATTGGACTATCAAGAGATACTCTCACGATTGATCGATCTTGGGGAAAAGAAGTCGTGGTTGAGGGAAAGTGCTTGGTGGTCAATTTCTCTTGCGGTTGATGCTCTAAAGGCATCGGATGTCCCATGGAAGGGAGAGGCAGTCGACTATACGATCCAGAGCATCTTTGTAGGAGACAAGACCTGGTCACCCGAGAAGGTCGCGTTAGCACTTCGGCTGCAGAACATGCATCCGGATAAGGATTGGCGGAACTTCATGGCTCCCACATTCAAGCGCCCTGACCTGCTGAGTACACGGAATTTGACCGTTCTCGCTCGCATACTCTCAACGTCAGAGGACGATGATACCAAAGATATTCCGAAATCGGCTGCAGGAACCTGGAAACCTCAAATACACTTTGTTTGGGACATCATCTTGAACCACCTGCTCCCGGACCCTAATTCCGCGACACCCTCGAAAGGGACTTTCCGGGAGTTTTTCAGAGTAGTAGTTGATGGTATAGTTTGCTACCAGTGGCCTTCCGACATTTGCTGATGCTGTTACAGAATCGCTATTTTCTCTAAATGCATCACCGGAACGCAAGTACTGGGGTTTTGAGGTTTTCCGCAAGGCATTGCCTCGAGTGGACTCGGACACTATTCCAATGTTGTTCACGAAAAATTTTATGCGAAGTTGGATCAATCATTTGTCGCAAAAAGATCGATATCTGCACAAAGTTGCAAAACAAGTGGTGCGTTCAGTCGCAAGGTGCTCACATCTTCGTCGTCTTACCGAAACCTAATTATTAGGCTACTGAAATAGAATCCTACGTTCAGAACCATCCTACCCTGGGATTCACACTGATTCTTCAGCTCACTGGGGTGAATGGTAGTCACCAATTCGACAAATTGACGAGAACGAAAACGGTGGAGTCGATTTTTATTTCTATGGATGCTGAAGGTATCAAGAGTTACATTGACTACTTGTTCAAGCAAGTCAATGAAGACGAGGAACTAAATACCGACAAGTAAAATTTTCTTCTTCTAGAAATTGGTTCCCATGTCTGATACTTTTCCGTAGGGCCGACATAGCTACCATTAATTCAAGGAGAGCATGGATTATTGACCAGCTCTCGGCACTTATCCGCAATGGTGCTACACCCAAGAGTGACGACTGGATACAGTCGGTCCTGAACTGGCTTATTGTGAACGGCCTTTTCGTCATTAAAAAGGAGTCCAAGAAGAGCCCATATTATGCAGTTCGTAACAAACCTCTTTAGAAAACTCTCTAATTTGACGCTGTGGTCTACCGAATAGCTGCGCTCTGTCCCCAATCCGGCTTTTTCAGAAGAATTACGTCAAAGCTGCCGCAATCGACTACTGGGCTGTCTTGCTGATTTAACTGGACAGACTACAATTGTCAGATCAGGTTTGTATCAAGTTACTACGCTGTGGGCCGCTCCCTGACGTACTTAATAGGGGAAAAGGCCTCGAAAGTGTCATCGGTCGCATCAGATGGGGATTTCTGGCTTTCCAAGGTCCTCAAAACCATTGAACAATTGGAAGAAGACACGAAACACTTGACCGTCCTTGCAGACGTCAGCGAAAACAAAACCTTGCGCTTGAAGGCACGAGAAGTAGTTGCGAAACTTCAGAAGGTTTGTCAGGATTCTGTGGTCAAAGTGAAGGCGTTCATGGTCTGTCGCAGGTGACAGGAAAACAAAGGGATGCGGCCAGTGGGGCTGAATTGCTATTGGTGGCCACTCTCGTTCAACAACGTTGTGCTGATGACCAAGGAGACATCAACACCGAGGCTTTGGAGGTGATTTTTCACTCCTTATTGGACTGTCCTTCTTGAAACTCACTCTGAAAATAGGCTTCCGTTGATGCTTCTATGCGTATGTTTTTTGCGGAAGGGAAGCAAAGCAAGAAGCGACAGAAACCAACTGGAGGATTTGATGAAACCCCACTCGAGCCTGTTGATGTTCTGGTGGACACCATAATCGGATACCTGGACCACTCTACTGCATACATGCGGACAGTTGGAAACCAAGTTTTTTCATTACTTTCAGGTGATGTAAAAGGAACTACAATTGATCTCATTCTTGCTGTACGTACTCATCTTGTTGCACTGGATGTTGGCTGATGTCTTACACTTATGATGTTAGCAACTAGAAAGACGTGATCCCACAGAACTGGCGAAAGGAGACGATGAAGAGATGGATGATGATGATGACGACGACGACGACGACGACGAGAGCGATAGTGGAGGAGTCTCCGTTAGTCATCAATCTAATGATGACGATAGCGGTGATGGTGAACCTGACCCTGATATCCGGAGGAAGATTGAGGAGGCACTGCGAATCAACGGCATCGAAGCGGCCACTGGTGATTCAGAAGATGACTCAGACGAGGAACTAATGGACGATGATCAGATGATGGCCATCGATGAGCAACTTGCAACAGTTTTTAGGGAGCGAGTTGTTGGGAAAAAGGCTGTTAAAGGTTTGTCGTTGCTCTCCCTAACCAGAGATCAACATTTTATTCATTCTTCACTGAAGACGTCGATGCCCAACGAGAAGCCACCCATTTCAAGAACCGCGTTCTCGACCTTGTTGATATATTTATTAAGAAGCAGCCTTCTAGTCCACACATCGTCCGCTTGATTTTGCCGTTGGTTGAACTTGTCACCGGTACGAGTTTGGACGAGCGGCAACTATCGGACAAGGCGAAAGGCCTCCTCAAATCTCGAATCGGGAAGATTAAGGAAGTGCCGTCTGGCGTTGACACCGAACAAGCGACAAGGGTCATTAGTGATATTCACTCCCGGGCTTGCAAGACCCATTCCTCGGATACCTTAGAGATCCTCAGTCAGTGCAGCTTGTATCTGACGAGGTCATTACTCCTATCAGACAATGAGGAGTCTGTTCTTCGAATATACCGCAAATCTCTCGCCGATTTCATCACCCGCAAAAATTCAACGCTTAATACTAACTTTTTCGGGGAGTTCGTTCGTCGTCACCCCACAACGGCGTGGAACATGCGATTTGATCTCATCGAATTAACCACGAAGGCAGCCAATGTCTTTCGAAGATGTCAAATCTTTCAACTCTTCCAAGTGCTTATTACACAGCTTCCAACCATGGTGCACATTACCACTTTCCGCTATGCACATTGCTGAATGATTAATAGGATGATCGACAGCAAGAGATTTTGGAATTTATGCCTTCCTTGCAACAGTCGCTGTTTGACACTGCCTCGAGCGCGTGCGATCGTACCGTCTCATTGACGATACGCCAAGTGAAGGACCTTTTCAAGCTCGGCCTACTTGCAATTCGTCAAACAAAACGAATCATATTGACACCTGAAAAGATCCGTGTCATATGGGAACCTACCCTATGGGACGAGTTGCACAAAAAATTGGCTAGCTCAGAACGATTCAAATCCTCGAGTGCTTTGCACAGCATGTGCCAACAAATGGCTCACACTTCACAAGTCCCCTCACCCAAGGAAGCCAGTAAAGCTGCTGCCAAGAGGAAAGCCGAATATGTTGGGGGGGACGGGGTAGATATTACGGTATCGAAAAAGACCAAACGGAATAAGGTCAAAGCTGGATGATGTCTAGATGTTTGGGGTAAATGAATCTGATAAAGCCATTGTTTCGATCATTGCTTGAAGTTCGTTAAGAGCGACTACGGTCTCAAGGCCGGTCGCAGTCAGGCATTGATGAAGCAGTTGAGCACACTTCCGCATCCTGGGGGCAATGTCGTGGAGGATCCACCACCACCAGAGAATATATGGAAACTCACTTATTTTGCTTAATCCGTTGTTCGACGGTGGATTGCAGAGATCCTGATCGGCCAGCAGCAACCTTCAAGAGCTTTTCTGGGAGACCAGCCAGCCGAGCGCATTCTACACCGAATGATTCTGCCGCAACACCATGCGTAAGGCGATAGAGGAAAGTGATATCTCGCGTTCCGTCTATGCGAGCCTCTTCTTGGTAGCCCATGTGCAAGTTTTGCACCTCCAGGGGATACTTCTTCTCCAGAGCGGTAGCCACGAGCGGGTAATGAGTAATAAAAAGGGTCTTGCACTTGACAGAAGATACAAGGTGTTCCAATACAGCGTGGGCTATAGCCATCTGTAGTACGTCGATGGTCAGTTCAAAGTTTCCTGATACACAAGAACTTACGCCATCAAACGTAGATGTTCCTCGCCCGAGTTCATCAAGGATGACAAGACTTTTAGCAGTAGCAGAATGTAGGATGTCACTCGTTTCCGACATTTCTACCATAAATGTTGAGCGTCCTCTGATCAAATCGTCTGACGCTACATGTACCGTATTTATCAGTATTGCCTGACATGAAAATTTCCACAACTTACCTCCCATCCTCGTGAGAATACTGTCTTGCATTCCCAATTTGACTGACGTAGCAGGGACGTAAGACCCGATTTGGGCCATGACCACGATGAGAGCAATCATCCTAACGGAACTTGACTTTCCCCCCATATTGGGGCCGGTGATAATCTTGCTTCTCGCTTCATCACCGCCCATTGTCACGGTATTGGGTACAAAGGGGTCCGATCGGAGTGCTTCCACCATGGGATGTCGGCCATCAACAATCTCGAGCACGTCCTCTTCCGTAAACTGTGGCCGAACATAGTTTTCCTGAAGGGCCACGAGAGCAAAGCTGAGAAGACAATCAGCGGTGGCCAGCTTGTCGACGGCATCGCGCATGACAGCATAATGTTTCTGAGCAACATCATTGAGAAAATGTAGGTACGCCTTTTGGGCTTCAGCTTGCAGGGCCTCCTGATATTGCTCACGTTCTTGGACCTTTTTCTTGACCTCTGGGGTATAGTATCGCTCCGTATTTTTGGTTCTGGTTTGGAGATGGAATGAGGTTACGATTTCGCTTTTTGGAGGGGAAATGTGATACCTGGATGCAATATACCAATTCTCAGGCACTGCATGATTTTCACTCTTCTTCAACTCTATGAGAAACTAAATTGCAGGTCAGAGGGGAAGAAATATTGACGAGGGGAAGAATTACTTCTTCTCCAAGGACTGTTGTCCATTTAAGGGCAGGCATTCTTAAAAGTCTTCGAACTGATAGAATAGTAAAGCAAGAGAAAGTTTATCCAAGAACAAAGCGCGTACTCGACTTGAGCTCGTCCGAGAGCTCGACTTCGATAGCTTGGATGACCTTTCAAAAAAAAAAAAAAGGAAAGGAAGTCAACGATAGAATACATAACCTCTAGGTAAAAGCTAGAGAGCGCATACCATATCGATATCTGCAATAGCCGGATACCGTTCGGGGTCATTCCACATTGTAACCTTTTTACCTTCGGCCGCTTTTTTGAGTGATATGATGCTCAGAAGCTCCTTCATCGGATCCTTAAGTTTTGGCAATGAGAAAATAATCTCATTGAGAAGTCTCGACTTGAACCCGACATCCGATGGATTGTCGACCGCAGCAAACCCATTGGCAATCTTGTTGAAGGCTGATAAAATAACGGCAAGTTCCTGAGGTGTACACTAGGGTTTGAAATAAGATGCATGTAAGTAAGCAGGCAACACCTTAAGATAGGTACGAGAAAGGCACTTTTCCGTATTGAATCCGGCACAGCCCCTTTGCAAGATCAGGGAGATTTTTAAGAAGATCACGCAAAGTCACCAGAAGCTCTGATGAGCTCGATAGTATTTCTTCAACGGCGTCTACCCGATCTTGCAGAGCGCTATGAGATAACAGCGGGCGGACCTTAAGTTCCGCAACCACAAAATGAGGTGGATGTAAATTACCTCACATCAATCAAGGGTCTGCCTACCCAGTTTCTCAACATCCGAGCTCCGAACTTCGTTTTAGTGCGGTCAAGGATCCACATTAAGGAACCTTTCACAGTGTGTTCTGTCTCGTTCTGGTATATTTCTCTGATCAGCGACAAATTTCAGCTCTTTGAGACTCAGTAAAACGTAAACTGGTAATAGCTGACAAGTTCGCAAGAGTATTGCCATTAAGCAACATGTGCACTTTTGTCGTAAATCGCGTAAAGAACTTGGTTTCGAGAAAGGCATCCGCAATACTAGATCATTTCGTCATCAATTTGATTTAATTTGCTCTGAAAGATGTGGAACCAGGCACTGACGAGAAAGAAACGAGGTGCTTGATTGTTTGGGCCAACACGACCACGACTCGCTTTGGAAAGTCAGCCACAGTTGCCATCAACTTGCCTGAGATTCGTAGCGTGTGAGGACACGGAATAGCGGGAATGAAATGAACTGACCCGACTTAAAGCTGTCTGAAGCAGCCGCCGATTTTGTCTTATCAGTGTAGAATTCTGAAACAAAAGCAAACGCATCCGTATAAGACATGAGTTGGTCGAAGCGTTCTGTGCGAATTCTGTGGCCGCCTGACGAAACACTGTACTTGGTCAAAATGGATTGCCACTCAGATATTTGACGTGAGCTTACCCAGTAAAGTGAGCAAGCATTTTCTCTGTAGGCTTGGTGAGGCCGGTATCTGGCAAGAGTAGCTCGGCAGGTTTTGTGTGGGCCATTCTTGTCTGCAGTTAACTGTTAGGATTGAGGTGCTGAAGGAAATGAGTACAATCACTTCGAATTCAGTCCTCATATGTGAATCTTGAGAACATAGGGAGGTCAGGAAACCAAGACAAGATGATCAATTATTTACCATCGAATTCATCCCACACTACGTCACCAGTGCTAGGACATATAGCAATCATGGCAATGCTTACTTTCTCATCAGCACCCATGCCTCCTCTGGGCTCTTCCAACAGACACATCAGTGGAGGAGGGTTGTACCGTTCGAGGTCATCGACCGAATCCATTCCATCAACATACCTAATCTAGCACGGTAAGACAACGAAGCAGGAAATGAAAGAGAGGGCGTACGTTGCGGCAGTATATAAATTAGTGAGCTTTCGATCAAAGAGGGCGTTGCGGTTTTCGCTGACTTTCTTGAGAGCGGCAGTCTCGATCTGATTGACGATTCCCACTCTGTACCCTTGAGATAATAGCCTCGTTGGCTCGTTAGCGACTTGTTAGGAGCGAGGAGAGGACGTGGGCTTCGGGAACTCACTTCTTTAAGTAGACGTCACGTCGAAAAGTTGGGACCGATGCCACCAGGAAATTACGATCAGGGAAGCACACCATTCCAAGCTCTTTGGCAGCCACCTATATAACATCATGACAAGGACGAAGATATTGAGACATGTAGGATAGATTACCTTGGCATCGTCACCAAAGAATCGATATTTGTATCCAACCTCTATCATTAGTAGTGTGCCGGGATTCTGGGCCTTGAATTTCAGCACCTGTGATGAAAAGATGAGAACAATGAATAAATATCCTGAATGGCCTGTGAGGAGTCCGACCTGCTTCTCCAAAGGTGTGTACGTCTGACCACTAGGCCCAATCATCTCCACTTTCTTCTTGGGAGAGGTTACGGTCGAAGCTTTCGCTTTCCCCTTGGCCATAGCGGTCAACTTTCCTTTGGAAGTTTGTTTATTTGAGAACATCTCTTTCAGATTCTTGAAAGCCACGTCAGATTCATCCCCCGATGCATCCGTTTTATTATCAGCAGGACTCTCCCTCTCTCCATATTCATTTTGAGCCGCGTCCATAACCTCTACCTGCACCTCACCCTCACTGCCGACGTCGCTGTGCCGTCTGAAGAATGAATTATTCTCCCCAAGAAGCTTCTTCTTGAACGCGTTTCGACGCTCTCGACGAGCAGCCTCATCCGACTCGGTGTGTGGTTTTTTTGATACTTGATCGGGAGACGAAAGTGGAGTGAAAGTCCATCTCTTGACCGCATCCGTGCTTGGCAGTGGCCTGCGGGACTGAGCGGACGATGGACCCGCATCAGAGTCTGCTAGAGAGCAACAACGTGACTGGGAATCGGACAGCTCGGAAGTGCTTCTTGGCTTCTTGGCCGGAGAATGATACTGTTCGTCATCGCCACTGCCAATGGTCAAGTCAATAGGAGAAGCAGGCCGTTTCTTTGAGTGGGACTTGACGGGCGAATTCTGTGTGAAATATGTCGAGATGGTCCCTTGCGAGCGACCATTCGTGCGGCTTTTTGGATTCACTTTCGGCATGGCACACGGTGGAGTCTGGACGCGCCATTTGCAAATTTCAAAAAAAAGTAACCCGTCCAAGTCACGTGGAAATTTACCTACTTTTCCTCAAAATGCCAAATCCAAGACTCAGACTGGCTCCCTTTTTCTTCCTGACGACTACCAAAAGATTCCCCAACCCAGGCCCGCTTGTACGATGGAGAATACGAGGGGAAGCAACGATCGCCACACCGCCAGCAGAGGGACCCGCCCTCACCGAGACGAATCGTGATTCACTCTTGTTGTCTCCCTTTCAATTTCGCTCACAACCGCGCACTTCTAGGTGCCGAAACTACAATGAAGCGCTTTTGGAAAACCGTCGATATTGAAAAGCGTGGCGGGAGTTTCGCCGTCACCCTGGACGCGCGGCCACTGAAGACTCCCGCGGGGAAACCGCTACTTCTGCCAGCAGATAAATCTTTGGTCGCCACGTTGATTGCAGCCGAATGGGAACATCAGGAAGTGTTGTTGAAGCCCCATGCTATGCCGTTGGTCTGTGGCGTGACGGATGGTGATATGCCAGTTCTTGACTGACGCGTATATGTATGCTCTGTATACTGTACCGAAATCCCAGACGTCATTAGCTGCAAGAGCGGTGGACGCGTTATCAGATGAGAAAACTCTTGCGGACTTGCGCGTCTCTTTGTTGGACTACTTGGACACGGATACCATCTGGTGTGATACGCCTCCATTGGTCGTTGCACAGCTACTAACCTCCCACCACTCCCAACGGGACCAGTTTCTACCAAGATGAACCCCCGCCACTTGTAATGCTGCAAGCAAAACATTGGGACCCACTCCTCGACTGGGGTCGCAAAACGTTCGGTGTCCACATCCACACCCTCAACTCCATCCTCCTGAACGCTCAACCGGCTGAAACGAAGCTGAAATTCAATGCGGTGCTTGCCGAGTTTGATGCCTGGGAAATGGCAGGTTCGTACCACGCCCTGCTTTTGCACCTCGAACGGTAATTGTTAATGCCATGTGCTGTGTTGCTAGCAATGGAACGTGCGACGTACACGACGAAATCGTTCATCATCGCTCTGGCACTTGTCAAGGGCCATCTCACCGCTGAAGAGGCGGCATTAGCCGCGCAAGTCGAGGTGTCTAGCCAAATTGAGCGATGGGGAGAGGTAGAGGATTGTGAGTTTCCTCAACGCAACTTGAATAATTTGTTGGTCCAATGCTGACTTTTCTCTGTCTCTTACAGCCCACGATGTTGATTTTCATGATGTCCGGCGACAGTTGGGTAGTGCTGCCTGTTTGTTGTCACGTACTTGATAAAATCCAGTGGTATACTTGACCGCATGATTATACGCCCTCTAATATGGTAGCATTGAATCCTTTGGTGATGTCGGATTCAAGTTGTGGTTTTTCAAGTTGTTTCATCTGCGGTGTTTACGTGTCAGGGTTACATGTCAGAAAACACTTGAGAAAGAAATGTTTCAGATGGCGACGGAGGTCCGGTAGCAGTAAAGACGGGGTGTAAACACGAAGATTTGTCAAACCGATCGACAACGAAACATGTGTTCTCTGCTTTTCACGGGGTGTCTCTCCAAGACTATTTAACCTCGCTTCGTACTCACATGTCTTTCTACAGCAATATTAATGGCCCAATCTCAACCTTTGGGATCCTTTGACCCGTTTGCAACACACCCATTCACCAACAACTCCGGACTGGCTCCCCATCCACCACAGCCGTCACAGTATCCATTGCCGATATCACCCCTCCTGTACATGCCAAATTCATCCACCCCGGTAACGACATCGGGTCAACATGTAACAACGGTGAAAACACCACAACCTCAGCGGGCGACAAAGGGACCGCAACCGATATTTGAACCCTTCACACATCAGCGATCTTCCCCAGACTTGCAACTGGGTGATATCCTCGCAAAGAAGAGCAATGGTGTTGCAAAAAAGTAGTGACCCAAGTTGGTAGTGTTTATCTGTCATTGACTCTCCAGTTTCTTGACACCTGAATCTAGCAGATGTCACCCCAGGATCCCAATGCATGCTACACACCATATTCCCAGTTTGTTCTGTGGTACTTTTTGTATAGACACAGATAGCACCATTTATGATGACTTTTATACTTGGATGTGCCTTGAGTCGTTGACAGACCCACTGCCAGTGTGTGGTAGTAGGAATTTACGTTGGTGACAACCGGTCACGCCAACCGTGACAACGGCAATTTTAGGGTGACTCGTCGTGTTTTGTCCATCTACCCTTTGACCAACCTTTTTACTTAGATCTCATCCACTATCTTTCATGAGCGCAACGTCCTCCTCATCCTCATCCACAAATGGTTGTGGCTTCCCCGCTACTAATGGAACATCTCCACATATCGCCTCATCACCGTCCTCACCGTCAGCTTCCTACGACAGATCGAATCACGTCTCACACTCTCCTGTCAACGGTTATGCCCAGTCAGTACATTTTTTTCGCTCATCCCGCCCATTTACGTGTCTTTCTCCACTGGATACATCAATAGTACTTACCCATCGCGATGATAGGGTCCCGTATCCGGTGCACAACGAAGACATCGTGAACCATTTGTATCTATCAGGATTTCAATCTGGTGTGAGTACACACAACAGCCCCCTTTCTCAGCACAACCTCTGAAAACTGATTTGCAGAATTACGCGGACACCGTTCTGGTACGCACCATTCTTCCGCCATCTATGGCATTGTTGATTGTTCTATCGCCGTGCAGTATGTTCATCAGAATTCCTACCGCCTGCACGCCATCATTCTCTCGCGTTCACCCTATCTTGTCCATTTAATGTCCACCTCCTCTCAACCAGCTGGGCAACGTACTATATATGTTCATTTAGAGCAGGAGCCCGAAGTCACTCAGGAGGTACTGGCCTTTTTCCTTCTCTTTTTCTTTGCCTAGTTGACCATTCTCCACCTAGGGTTTCGCCATCGGTAAATCCTTTTTTTATGTGTCCCATTTCCCCTTGTATAACCCATTGCTCTTTTAAAAGCACTGGGATATCTCTATTCCTCCGTATCTCTCACTCTGATTCGTCCCGAAAATGCGCGAGGTGTCCTCGCTGCAGGCTGCCTTCTCGGCGGCATGAACGATCTCTGCGAATACGCGTATGAAGTCTGCAAGCGTTCCATCACGGCTGAGACCATCAACGACTGGGTTGAATTCATTGAAGCGATCCCTCCAAATCTCGACGGCGGACACGCATCCGATCTACATCCCATATCAGTATTTGATGTATACGCCCAGAAATTAAAAGACAGCGTCTTCCACTACCTCATCGTCGCGCTGCCAACTGCCCTAGCCGTCAACCAGCCACCACCACCATCAGGGGAGTCGTCGTTACCGCAGCAAAGCGGTCGTGACGTGTTACTCCAGATATATTCTCGTGTACCGTTTGACATGTTCAAGGCAGCTGTAGAGTCGCCCACCTTTCAAATCGGCAAGTTCCTTATTTATATTCCCTCCATCCTTTTTTTTTTGTCCCTTACTACCGTTCCACGTTGGCTAAACTCCGTTATCTTCCAAAGGCTCCGATCAAGCTCGTTTCAAGTTTGCTAAAGATGCCATTGAGATGAGGAAGCGGGGGATCGCGCGTGGTACTGGCGCCGAAGAGACTGTGGTGCTGGCGTTTGGGAACTTTGGTGGTAGCGCTGTGCACATCACACGAAAAATGCGGAAGCGACCTTTGTGGAAGGTGAACGCCTAATAGGCTGTCCTTATCTTGTGTTTCGGTTTTCTTGATCATCAATAATTGCAACAACAACAAAAAATACCAACAAAAAACTGTGTCTTGGGTCTTGGGGATGCCGGCCACGTGTGAGAGCATGGACACCGGCGTCAAAACGTGCCAGCAAACGTGGCCCTCAATTTACGATCAGGTCCCGCCTCCAATTAGACTTTTAGGAACCACCATTTTTTTGACAGTCTCTGTCCGATGCAGATCGACGGTGTGCTACCCAGGTCCTTTCTTTGTTCTCGCGACTGCGTCGGTTTGAGTTGCACTTATCAGCAGAGCTGTTCGAAGAGGAAAAGACGCCATTCCGCTGCGCCACTATCGATGAAGCTTAGATTATTCCCATGGGTTCGGAAGCGCTTATCACGAGAGCGGCCCCAGGGCTAGGTCACAAATATTAAACGGGACCTGCACCGTGACTAGGGGGGAAGGTGCTCATGTTTAAATATGTACAACCCCCGGTCTCTGTCCCCCAACATGACTACCGGTACTACATATGATTTGTACTTCACGGGAAGGGATGACCCACGGAGCTGCATCGTCATCGGCGAGGACACTAAGCCCATCTACTTGGTCTTTGAGACGTCGCACGTACCAGCGACGAGAACAACGGTGAGATGACTTTTGATTTTTGACCAATGTTTCATTCTTGAACCAACCCCCCCCCGCCCTTTCCCTTCCCTCTGACCCCTTCCCGGCGAAGGTTTACAGAAATCATGAAGAAGTAGTCGCGTTGTTCGACTGGATATCCGGGAACCACTTTGGCCGCGCTGTGATCGGCTCCAGACAGATACCCATGTCCAACCTCGTCCTGCCTGGGACTACTCCAAAGTGAAAAACCTCCCCTCATTTCCGCATATCTATCTTTTTTGACAAATAGATGGAATTAACTTCCTCGCACTCCCCACCTCACCCCCCCCACACTTTGCCTCCCCACTTTCACCCCCCCCCCCTCACGTATCGCCCTCGGAACTTGTCTTTCCGTCCTGGTATGAAGTGCTCGCACGTTCTTATCTGGAGGAGTCAGGTTTGAATGGCGCCGGTGCTACGATGACACAAATTCATATGATGTACGCCTCCTTTATTTATTCATTATTCTACCCCCCCCCTCCGTTGTCGTGTTTCGCAAAACGTGGTTATCATCATCATTATTATTATTGCTATCCGGCGGACAGATTTTTCTTGTTCGCCAAACAACCTTTGTGTGTGGTTTCAAATTTATATATAACTAAAAACAACAGCTCTACGTCGTTCCCAACAAACGAATCGCTGTCTTCCGCCGTTACGCACAAGACACACCCGTGGGACCATCACACGGCATGCTGCAGTACACCTTCAGCCATGACCTCCTGCTACTCGAGGCACTCCTCGCACTGTGTCTAAATCGGTGGATGGATTGGAGAGGGATGTAGCCCAAAGCTTGTTTTTTTTTTTTTTTTTTTTGCATTTTTCATTTCATTTTTGGGGTTCAAAGGGAAGGGGAATTCGAGGGTATTCAAAGGAAATTTATCATGATGGATGTGCTAAAAGTACCTACATATTGATCACCGATCACGAGCGCAATGCCTAACTATCGACGGACGAAAAAATTACAAAGCGGAAAGATATGCAATTAACAGCTGGGGAGAAGAAAAAAAAGGAGTGATATAGATATGGGGGGAAAGATTACCGTTTCTTTTTTGAAGGAAAAAAAAAAATTACGCCAGCTAAGCACCGCCAAGCGAACCAAGCATGTGCTCCAATCTTTCTTCCACCGTCCAGTGCATGTCGCTTTCGGATTGAAAGGAAGAAGAATGCGAATGGCCCCTGGATGTGGAGCTGGGCACAATATTGAATGAGCCAGCGTCCATCCCATGGGAAAGGTTTTCTATGAGACGTCCAATCTGGGCCGAAGAACTGTAGAAGACCTGCATATATAGTTGGAACAATGGGTCCATGTCAACTACAGCAGAACACTCACCTTGGTTTCAGGACGTGAATTCCCTTGCGATTTCTTGCGGGAATGAAAAGAGGGACTGCTATTTTTCCTGCTGTGTTCCTTGACAACAACCTGGACGCCGTCGGCATTGACACCATTTGCTTCTCGCATAGAATACTCGGAGGCAAAACTAGTCCGATTGCCATACAGTGATTCCGTGTCATCATCCCGCAGTCCATTCACGATAGACCTGTCAATGGGATTTGTTCGGTATACTTCTGTGCTGGGAAAAAAAGACTTGTACAAACCATATTGTTTCCCCGTTAGCCATTTCTATAACTTCTAATGCAGGGCCAGACTCCGTACTTGTCAAGGGGTCGGCATCGGGATTATGTGGCGTTTGCGAGCGATTGGGGTCATTGACAACCGGGGTAGGAGCTTTGTTATCGCCAGCGTACATTTCGTATCTGCACGATAATTTACTTACCGAAATAATCGAAAATTAAACGTACTTACAGAGAATCATACGTTGAACTGGATTTCTCAATGGGCCCTGCAGGAGCTAGGTGGGGTGGAGACTGGTTATCACTTTGGAAGGAAAACGAGGGTGGCAATTGAGGGACTGGAGGAGACGTATCTGTCGAAAAACGCCTCCCAGCTAAGGATCGTGGAGGTGGGGGTGTCGGGACTCGGTCATGGACGGAACGGCTGGACATGGAAGCAACACTACCAGATCGACGGCGTTTTGTGGACTGTGAATGCTTTCGCATCAAGATATTGAGATCGATAGTGGATGACTTGGTCTCAGAGGGGAATATTATTGTTCTTCTCACGATCGCATTGACAGCTGCTGTATTTTCATCTTGCCCATTTCGAGGTCTGCGAACGTGGTCGACACCTTTACGAATAGGTGGCTTATGACCAGTGGTATCGTCAGGGCGGCTAGTCACAGCGCCCGTAGCAGGTCGACCATCTGAAAGTGCCGGTGAGCGAGCTCTGTTTCCGTCTGGAGTTTCAAGTTCTGTGTTGGTTATTGTCGAGTCGTTCCTAGTTAACATAGTCCAACCAGTTGATCGAGCTGAATCTGACCGAGCCAGGAGTTCGTTCAGGGCTGCTTGATCAAGACCCAGGTTCGATGCCGCAGCAAACAGCTGTTCCACTGCGGAGTCCTCTACGCCATTTGTGCTCGGAGGTGTTGCAACATCCCCAGAAACAGGTACATGAGGCCCTCGCCTTGATGGGTAGTGTAACGGAGTGGGATTCTGCACTTCTTGGTAATCAGAAGTCATGTTACTTGCGAGAGGTGGATACCGTTCCTGATTTGTAGAAGGGGACGCCAAAGGAGACGTCGGCGAGTTTAAAAATAACCCGCGAAGGCTTTGGTCTTGTGATGCATCGACTGTACGATGTTTACGGAAACGAGCCATGAAACCACGGAGCCCGGGGCCAGCTGAAGCCGGTGGGCTGGGGACGGGAACTTTAAATCCGCCCACCTCCGTCGCACTCGATGCCGTGGGTTCTCCAGGTCCTCTTACACTCGCTGGTTCATAAAAGGCCGTCTGAGCTGCCGACGGTGATTTAATATCTAAAGGATATGGTGTCACTTCTTCGCTTGCAGACACTGGCGCCTTAGCTCGTAGTGTTCCCCTAAGTTTCCTGAAGCGTTGGCTGAGTTTGGATGCTCCTTGAAGGCTTCCCGATGCTGCAGAAGGAGGGCGAAGTGGTATGGTATCGACGCTGGTTGACGCCGATACAAGCCGGGGAGTGGAAATATGCGCTGGGTTGATTCGTCGACGGGATAGTGAGCCACTTACACCAATTCTATCAGAAGGACTCCTCTGGAGTGCCATCATCGCAGCATCAGCTTTTCGCTGTACTTCCCTGGCCAATTCAGATTGATTTTCAGGGGCATGAATGCTCGTTGGCGATCGCAGACTGAATGCCGATTCATGATGAGAAGCGGCAGGAATGTCTGTCCTTTCTGACAAAGAAGAAGTGGAGTCCGGGGATGGTGAACTCCTGACTACTTCGGTTGAAGATTGGCCTAGAATGGCGGCCTCTGTTGTTGTTGACTCTTGTGGAGTAAAAGGTGCTTTCTGGTCACGGTCTTGTACGCCGAAAAGCACCTGCGCAAGATCCCTATTGCGGCGCGTTGTAGGGGAAGGGTCTTCGGACCGAATGACGTGCACATCGAGATTTGCCGTTTGAATGCGCGGAGATTGAATACTATCAACCACTGAGTCGAGTAAGGCACTCGCTTTCAACGACTTGTCAGAGTTTGCAGCAGGGTTAACTGGTGAAATATTGCGCAGCAGAGGGCTAACGACCTAAATAAAAAAACGTGAGAGCTGCAAAAATGCAGGGGTATTTTCTACAGACCTTCATTTCACGGCCATTCAGGGAATAGTTCGATTGAGAAGTTGAGGGGCGACGCCTCCTCAGGGAAGGTACTCGGTCGCGAATATCGGGCGTTGCCGTTCTAGCCACTGCAGCTCCGACAAGTTTTTCCTGTATGGCCACGAAATCAGACTTTGTCAACCCAGCATACCGTGCGATAATCCCTTCGGCATCCCAACATTCGTCTTGGGAACCGCCAGGAGTTACGGAGCTCGATTTGTCGGTGGCGGAAAGATCGTGCCAAACTGTTTGTGGCGTGCTGTTGTCACTGAAGAGGCTGAAACCACGATCTTTGAGTTCGCCTTCCCAAGAATGATAACTAGAACCGGCCGACTCTAGGGATGATCGAGATGAATTTGCTAGTGGTGAAAAAACGAGTGGATGGAATGGTCCCAGGGAAAAAGGAGAGGACGGTGCGGTTTGTTTGGATGAACGTGGACTACCAGCAGGAGACACGTCGTAACTGGAAAACGTCAGGGATGCGGGTGACTGAGGAGCACTTTGAGTCGGGGTTGGAGAACGGAAGATTCGATTGGTCGTTGGTAGAGGTGATCCAGGTTCGACACCTGAAACCGCAGACGTTTGCGGCTTGTCCGTCACGAGTCTATCAACCGCCAAATTCCAGCCGGAAGGACTGAGACGATCAAGAACAGGAGATTCATGAAGGGCGGATGGACGTAGTGATCTGGCGGTCTTCGACCGCTCCAACATAGAATGAATTTCAGAGTTGGATCCACTGTCACTGACCCAACTACCATTTCTATTATGACCGGAAACACTGTCGTTTCCCTCTTGAATCTTTTGGGTAGCAGATCCGACAGGAACGTTCCACGTTATGTTGGAGGGTGTACTAGGACGAGGCGAGACGGTCATCGGCTGATAGGCAACTCCGGAGAGTGGAGATGCAGGACGCCGTCGACCCAGAATGGATGAATTAACCGCATTATCGAATTCAATGGAAAAGCTGTCTCCGTTGCGCTGGTTGGTCTCTGAGAGAAATTTACCATTGGGGACTCTTGGGAGAAAGAGAGGGGAAGATAATGACGGTGACGTCGGACGAGGAGAATGACGGCTCGTCGAACTATTAGAATCTCTCCTGGGTGATCCTGAGGGTAATGACGAGTGATCATTTGAGCCTGGTAAAAGGGGAGACGTGGCACGAGGAGTTGTCGAGTGCGAACGTGTTTGCTCCTCAGTTTCTAAATCGCGGGGGGTCATAGGTCTTGGCATACCAGGTATATATCCAGGTAACCTTGGAGTGGGGGAAGCTGTTCCGGGTCGACCATAAGGCACGGGGGAAGTACGCTGGATCTCAGGTTCTGGGCTAACTTCCTTGTCAGAAGATATCGCTGTCCCCGCTTCATATTCAATGGATGATTGGAAGTCGTTCTAGGATTACCAAAAACGCGCCGCTAAACGCCTTGTTCAATAGTTACACAATTCTACGCACCGTCTCAGCGGGAGTGAAATTCTGGTCGATGTTACGGGGAGCGGGAACCGACCGGGGCATGAGAATCTCTTCTTCAGCCTCTTCCTCGATCTCTTTGATCACTTCCTCCAAAGCCAACGACGGTCGTTTGAAATGAGCCGTTTTGGACATGCGATACTCCCCGACAGAAACCGTGGGTTCCTCAGATAGAGTCGGTAAAGGAATAGACACAGCATCTGGGATAGCCACCTTCTCAGGACTTGATTGTACTGAAGAAGTAGGGACGCTTCCGTCAGGTGTAGTGGATCTCAGGCTGTCCGAGTACGTCGATCCGTTTGCCTCTATGCTGGTAGGTACCGCTTTTCGTTGACTTCCACCCTTTTGCGCCAGCACGCTCCGAAAATAAGTCTCGTCCCGGAACTGCCCAGATCCAAACAAGTTGTTGCTATACCTTTTAGTGAACCGTCCGCTGGAAGATGATGTCGCAGAAGGTGCAACAGACGATGTCGTAGTATAATTTGATCGAATGAACTGCTGCTCGTTCGAATCTGAGTCGGGTGCATCCACATTTAACCTTGTACTGCTCCCAACTGCCTTCCCAGTGAGTCTCGCATTGTCGGCGCGAATGCGACCCAAAGTT
The DNA here is from genome assembly GCA_963555575.2 of Hygrocybe coccinea. NCBI lineage: Eukaryota > Fungi > Basidiomycota > Agaricomycetes > Agaricales > Hygrophoraceae > Hygrocybe > Hygrocybe coccinea. The sequence continues at coordinate 2,310,328 of OY741990.2, read as the reverse complement.
TCGAGAATCATGTCTTCCTCCTCTTCTGAGACCTGATTTTCTGCTCCTCTGGCTCTCTGCTCGGCAAATCGTGTCCTCAAATCGTTTAGGGAAACTGGATCACCGGAAGCAGTGCGTAGAAGGGTGAAACGCCGTGTCAGGCTGACACCTGGATCAGTAATCACAGGTATGTCAAGGAATCTGAGGACTTACTCTGGTAAAATGAGAGATGTGCGAAAGTTGCTGGCAGGAGGCAGGCTAGGCAGTCCCTCTGAGTCGTGAGGAAAGTCGGGCACTTGGCTTCGTTTCGCGTCGGACTTTTTGCTGTCAGGGTCGACAAGAAAAGCGAGGGTGGATTATCAGACTTCCCTGGATGGATGCGAGCTGCGAAGCAAGCTTACCGAAAGCGATGCATGCTGGACTCGTTTTGTGCACGTTGAGGTTAGTCGAGAGCGTCTGGAAATTGAAAAGGCAAGGAACGTGGAGAACACGAGTTGGAAAAAGAAATGGATGCGGCTGTATTTGGATGGCGCTAACTAGTTGTGGTAGTAATTCATGCCTTCGGACGTAAAGACAGCTACAGATAATACGGCTCCCTTGCTTGTTCAAGGGGAGCTGACAGCCAGCGGGGGATACTGTCACTCAGTGGCAACTTCCACAGTCGCAACAAATGCAAATACAAGTTACCAAGAGATCAGAATTATTCGACTTCGAAAATACAATGGGCACAGTTACACTACCACAACCCTACATTGCGTGCCTAGACGCAAGAGAGGATCTGTTCATGATCGATCATACCACAGGAACCGTGGACACTCACTTCTTCGTTTGCTCCTTCGCATTCAGCAAAAACTTGGCCTTGTCGTTCTTCAATAACTGTCCCTCCGGTTAGCACCGCTCGTACGTCAGAGATCGAAACATACAGCGGCGATTTCGGGCTCAAATGGGTCATCAGGACTTGGGTTGTTAACCTTCTCTTGGATGATGGCCAGAACTAAGTAGATACACCCGTGACTTCGAAATTTGATACGGAACACATAACAGCGAACAAAACACACCTGTGGATAACGTGATTGAGGGCTTCCACTTCCAGCAAATGAACCGAGTTCAGAAGAGCTTGACTGGACACAAACGATTACACCACACACCTCATTTTGAAGCACAGGGACACAAATGTTCCCCTCTTCGTTAATTCCGGGGTGGTATATCTTGGTTGTAAACGTGACCTTGCATGAAACATGTGTAAGTTGACTCTCAGGTTGGGAACAAACGCACGATTGGCGCCTTAAATGGGAATGTTTCCGGTAATTGGACTGTGAAATGGAAGGTTCCATTTTTGTACGGACTATCTGACTGTAATGAAGGTAAACCAGGCAATATTCTGCGTAATAGGGCGAACATACTGCGGCTTTAATGGAACAATTCCACAGGAACAGATTGCCTTCGTTAGGCTCTACAGTGATTCCCTGTATTTCGTCCTAGCTATTTGCGAGTTAATTATGAATAAAGCAGGAGATTGAACCTCGAGTGGCCGGCTTGAGATGTCAGCGAGTTCCTGGCTGGAGGTGAGAGAGTTAGCGGAGCAAGTTCATTGAGACACCCCACCTTCTGGATACGACTATGAAATATCAGCCCTGGTCCAGATTGAATCAAACAGTACACGCTCACCGTATAGCGGTCATGGTTGGAGATCGAGTCAGTAGTGGTCACGATGGGTGACATAACATTTTGGGCTCTTCGAGCTTCAACTTTGCTTCAACTTGCAGACTGCAACCTATCACAAATGTTTTGTTACAATTTTTGGTCTCGTCAATCTTATGACCTAGCACACATTACCTTTGTCTTCAACAGCCTTGCGAACTGGTCCACTGCTGAGCTGGCAACAGCACCCCCAACAACGGCCTATGCAACCCCCTCAACTTGAGTTTTGAGAAGTTATATGGTACCAGTAGTACTCGGTCTTGGTGCATATCCGTAGATTCTTTACGAATATCATCATAGAGTCCTTATGCCCACTGCATAATTGCCCGCATTAACTCCGCCAACGACCATGCTAGCAAGTGCGGGCTCCTCTCCTCCCCGTGAAACTTCACCTCTTCCTACTCTCTCCAGTGCCGTCCTTCAACCATCAACCAAGAAGAGGAAGCATGCAACCCTTGCCGCGTCTTCTCCAGCGCCTTCAGACCTCACAAGCCAAGGCAACTCAACCGAAAATGTTGTCCTCGCCGTTCGAAACGATCTCTTTGCTAGAACCAGACTAACCATCTCCCGCGGTCCTGTGCTCGCTCCTATTGCAGATGGCTCGGATTTTCACACAACCGAACAGATTTCCTGGAACCGAATCGGCTTTCGGTACACTCCTGCTGGTATTGCGCCCTTGGGTTCTACCCTACCGTGTCGAACAATCGAGAGCACACCAACGTGCTTCCGGGTGAGCTGGGAGGATCGCAGTCCGTTCCTGAAAGTCACTGCAGACGGCTTAGGCCTCATGGGTGATAAAGGTTTCAGAAGCGCTCGGTGTAATGCCCCTATTCGTGAGGGCCGATGGTATATGGAAGTCAAGATCGAGCATGGTGGAGGCCAACCTTCAGAGGATGCCAATATGAGGGAAGGAAGTCATGTGAGGCTGGGATGGGGAAGGCGAGAGGCACCGCTCAACGGACCTGTTGGCCTCGATGGCTACAGTTACGGCTTTCGAGACAAGACAGGAGAAAAAGTCACTCTGTCGCGACCGCGACCTTACGGCCGCGCATTCACATCCGGAGACGTTGTAGGCATGTACATTTCGCTCACACTACGACGCGAACCTAACAAGGACGATGCCAACGATCCCGCACACGTCAAGCGGGAACATATTCCCATCGAATTTAAAGGCCAAGAATACTTTGAATCACTTGAATATCCTCAATCGAAGGAAATGATCTCCCTCATGGACTATTCGAACAAATCGGCCAATTCAGTTTCAGTGCCGTCATCTTCCAAAAAGTCTGTGACCGTGAAAAACGTTCCTGAACGTCGCCGGGGCAATAAAACCGTAGCAGTACCCAATCCCCTCCGCCCACTTCCCACCCTCCCAGGATCTCATATCGCCTTCTTTGTCAACGGAGAATGCCAGGGCATTGCATTCAAAGACCTCTACGATTATCTACCACTCCGCACTAAAGAATCCTCCCGAAAAGGCAAGGAAAAGAAAAGAAACCGCGAGGGCGCCCGAGAGCACAAAGAAAACCCATTTGACGATGGCTCCCTTGGCTATTACCCCTTTATATCCTTGTTCAATCATGCCCGTGTTCGAATAAACCCAGGGCCCGACTTTACGTATCCTCCACCACCAGATATTGATGTCCTCTTAAAAGGTGAAACCGGAGTGAAAGAACGGACATGGCGTCCGGTTTCTGAACGTTACCCTGAATACATGGCTGAACAGTGGGAGTTAGACGCTGAAGAGGAAGAGGCGGCAAAAGTGGAGGCTGTTAATCGGGTAGCTTTGGAGAAAGCTGAAGTTGCGAAGCAGGCCCAAAGGGAGAAGCGGCGTCAGCAGGCGGAGGCGAGGAAAAAGGCAAAGAAAGCAACAGAGGAGAATCAAAGAGAGAGTTCTGCGGTGACTCTGGATGATGACCGTTTCGGGTCGAGAGCTGCCAGTGCATCTGCCACACCGGGCCCACTTCAAAGTGTCCAAAAATATGAAATTGGCGAACCGCTTCACTCACCTGCTCCAACGATTGCGTCAAGCGTTGATATCCATCACTTGCAAAGTGGCAACAATTCAGATTATGTCGAGTGCGAGGTGGAGGACAGCCGCGATGGAGATGGGATACAAATATCCGAAGAATATCCATCTAATCACCAGATCTCATGGCGGAATTCTTGCCCCCTTGGGGATTCGTAAAACAATGGAAATAATCGAGAATTACCATAAAACGTTACACCATTATTGAAAGTCAACAAACAATAAAATGCAAGTGCTCAGTTATCCTCCAGGAGCCCATCTGGGTGGAGGAACCGGAACACGGTATCTGCGTACTGGTTAGCATCACCATTGAAGCGGATATCCGAGGTAAAGTACCCGTGAGTTTCACCACGCCCCCTTTCTATCTCAACACGGATATCAAAAATCAGTTCACCGGTCGACCTCTCCCACTCCACGCCGCACCAATTCCTTTGGCCCATAATAAACTTCTGTTTGCGGGGTGAACCATCCGCTACTGTCGAGAAAAGGGGAAGCTTGAGATGCGAATTAGCTAATTTTTGTGGCCTTTAGGGGATCTGTCATCGTACCATGGTTTCATCCGTGTCAGCATAATGCATTGTACGATGTTTTTTGGTCGCTAGGGAAGAAACCAAACTAATCACCGCAGACGGGGGTCTAAATTGATGTCTGTTGATCAAGATGTTGTCTCCCAAATGCTATGACTCACGGTGTGTTCACAATCGCACCTGGACAAGCATGAGCGTAAGATGACCAGTCTACCACCTGGAACGCAAAAGCTTACTTGAGACAATGTTAAGCATATAACGGAAGTCCTCATGCGGCGGAATCTCTTGCTTCCTTTTTCCTCTTGACAATGTCTTTAACACACCAACGGCTGCACAATGGACGTCGCCAGATAAAAATGTTATTCTAATACGCTTTTCCTTCGCAAAGAGTTGTAACTTCTCGATGAACCAATTACGCTCTTTCTATCGCAGGATATCAGCTGCTTAACGAGGCTGGATGATGAAGAAGAAGAAAACCTTGTGTCCATCTGAACACCAATGATCGTTCTGCCAGATTGTTAATGTCGTACTTGTATATGGTTAAACTCACTCACCAGATCGTCCAGTAACTCTGCTTCTGCATTGAATTTGTTAACAAAGCCAGAAAGACCCAGGAAACCCGATTTTCCCAAGGCAACCAAAGGGTTCAATCTCGAGCTTAAAGATCTCTCCAGAAATACCAACCGTGGATAAGCTATGGGGATGCCTACGGCATTGGGTTTCAGCATCTTTCTGCCGAGATTGACGAACTGCCGCAACTGTACCTATTTGAACGATTAAGTGCTCCACTCCCGTTGGGATTCCATTTAACCGCTCAAAAACCTTCTGATACCCCAGCGGACTACATACTCGGTCCTTTCTCCGCTCAGCTCTACAAGATGGATCAGGTTTCGGAAGTTGAGGTCCTCAGGAATTACTTTCCTGCAATCCAAGAGCAGCATGTAAGCTTGTGGTCCCAAGTATGTCAAGAAGGAGTGTGATGGGAATGGCACGTAGGGCCCGTCACCACCAATAATCAATGATTTGTTGAGGTGTTTTCCTGGTTTGTCGTCGAGGCCGTCCAAGGCAGCTATCGATCCAACATCAATCAATAGAGAAGAGTTGAAGACAGTAGAGCGTACGGTTGATGAAACACTGAAATAAAAGGAAAAAGAAATATCCTCGTGATCCAATGCTGCGAAAATGTGAAAGTGAGGCCAACGGGATGATCGAGTATGTTTTTGGCACTGACTGTCGAAACACTGGAGAGAGTTGTAGGTCTTCAGGATCTATATAATTCATGAGTGCCAGCTTCTTATCAATGTTCGAGACTACACTGACAACTCCCATAACCATCAATCTGAAATATGTAATTCGATCAGTAGAACATGAGGTACTCTTCACAACTCACTAGGTCTATTTAAGCAGCGGGAAACAGTAATGAGTTCCATTGTGCAAGAAGATTATAAAACCCACCATGATCGTCTAAGATTTACCAATGACTATGAATGTTATAAATATCAGTTAGAAACTGGGTCACTATACCTGCCATATTCACCATCGGTCTAGAATCTTCATTGTGAATAAATATAAGAATAAGTACGAAGAGCTTACATAGAGCAGTTTGCTCGGGCGAAAGCTCCGCTTCGGAATGCGTGACAATAGTGGTTGAAATAGAAACGATCAATGGCGATAACTATCTCATCGGTAAGAGGATAGGATTTTCTCCGCTCAGGTGTCGGTTCTGAGATCCATGGTTGCAACTCAGGCTCTCGAGTGATTCTGCGGGATGCTGTCAGTTTGCACATCCCATTTGCGAGCTGAGACATACCCATCGCAATAGATTTGATCACCTCCCCCAACCAAAACATGAAAAGGTTGTCTCTCATGTTGCATCAGCAGATCCACCCACACCGGGTCATAACCACTGTTGAATCCTGGTCCGCGAAAATCGTCGGGATTCACCCCAGCACTGAAGCCATTGCACTATCGGGAATTGAACATTGGATCAAGATGGTACGGAATATCTCCAGACGTACAGAATAACCTGCCCATCTCATATTTTGATGCAGGCCAGGAACAAAGAACTCGAGCTTCTGGCCACCATTCAAATTATACCGGATTCTCATTTCGTTCTGTCCGAGTGGTATTTGGATGTTAAAGCGCCAAAATGTACAAGTGCTGTAGGAGTATTCAGCTGGAATTAGAGAAGGCACAATGTTTTGATGAACCTTCCTTTCCCTATGTACACCCAAATCTCATGACCTGGTACTTGCTGGCTTTGAGCGTGGGGACCTTGCGTGTTATGGCCGTTGGAAGGACTTAAGATGGCTGAGTGAGGGTCAGCAGGGTGTGGACCCAGAGTAAACGATGTCCCCGTCATGGTTCGGTTTCTCCGATTCCAAACTATGGGGTCCGGGTCCCATTCGTACGTCAGGGTTGGACGAGGCTCGTACGTAGAAGCAGAATCAGTGGCTGAAATCCGTATATTCAATAGCAGACCCGACATCACGGGAATCATTCTATACGCACTGACTATTAGAACAAAGCCATTCCAAAGGCCTTGCTCGTCAACTGTGTCATAACGGAGGAGAGGTCCGGCCATAAACTGTAAGTGTGGATACATCCGAGCTACTCTAAGCGCTTTGGACCTGTCGACCGCATTCATGGTCAACAATTGGCTTGGAGGAGGCGATGACGGCTCGGAGGGGAAGATTTGGTTCCCATTGTAGCCATCCTTTGGTGGAGGCGTTGGTGGTGCGCCGGAAGACGGCAAAGGACTCCGAAAGCCTCCAATGTTTCCTTCGTCCATTGGCATTATCTGTTCTACCGGTTGAAAATGTCCATCAGGACCTCTAAATCCATCCGGTTCCTGGAGGACAGTCCGAGTCAGTTAATGGCTTATCTAGTCCATGTGAGGACTTGCTCTTCGTCTTGCCCTGCGTTGGGCGTGCCATCCTGCGTTGTCCATGGATCACTCAAAGGGATGTCCTGAGTAGACGAAGCAATTGAACGGGATTTTCCGCAGGATTGCCGCGCAAGGACTAGAGTTGAGTATGAACGTCGAACTGTCAGCGGGGCTTCATATTTAATGAGGTGATCATTGCTAACATCATTTATTTAAATAACAATCAGGACACTTTCGGAAAACAAGCTCATGTATGACATCCTAAGTAGAATTATCTATGTCAGTACCAGAAAAGTTACCCAACATGTTCGACGACGGTCGTCAGTAATTTGCCATCTTTGACCGTTGTCTTCAGCATCTCTGGCACTGCTTGCTCTTCGAAGACCCCTTCTTCCTCACCCTCCAGAGGTAGACTGACATTGATGCTGCTGCACTTGGCTGTTGTGAGCTCAACATCGAGGCAATCTTTGGACAAGTAGATCTGGCCAGAATCCGTCGAATCCACTTGAATGGTAGGAGCAGATCCTGTAATTTGCACTGCGAACGACGGCGAATTGGTCACCGACACAGTCGAGATCACGGATTCGACCAAAATAGATGTCTTGGAGCAATTGACTAAAGTTAAACGTCAGCTTGAACAATCATCGGTGGAGTTAGCGACATGCCCAAAGCGACTGCGTTAACTTTGCCCTTGATCTGAATTGTAGAGTTTTTACAGGCAAACAGGTTGACCGTTTGGTGAAGTTCGCAGTTTTCAACAACTAGACTCGATTCATTTTCTTGATATTCCTGATACCTGATTTGGTAACGAATTCTTTGAAAGCGGCATAAATTCTCACAATGACCCATTTGTTTCCTTCTAAAGCGAACTTCGACGGTCTCTTCCCGGACAAAGATTGCGGTTTGGTCGGTTTCATAGGTTTCTTTGGAGCTGGGGGAATTAAATTCGCGACAATAGGTCAACCTTCATATTCTAATCATGATCAGTTTACCTGAAGCAGAGCCTGATGCACCCGGAACTACACTTCCAGCCCTCAGGGACGGGTTCTTGTGCGTCATTTCACTCTTCTCGACTTTCCTCAAACTCTGGGTGATGGCCTCTCCACGATTAAGGTCTGCAAAAACATTCGCTATGCCCCCGGCAGCTTGTGCGTTAGACGAAGGGGCAGATGGCAGTGGTGGCGAAGGAGGCGCAGGAGCAGCAGATGTGCCATATTGCGCCACAGGTACGCCCTACAAACGTTGCTCGGCCAGTTAAAGACCGAATCTGTCCAGAATCGAAGAATACAGACGTTGGCATTCCATACTAAGCCAGTGGCATGATGCTCCATAATATATGATTGCATCTGCTCCAGCAGGCTCATATATGACTTGACCCATTCCCCATGCCTGGGATCTCTGCAAAAATCTACCTCAATTACAATCGGCGACAGTAATGATCGATACTCACTTCTCTTTATACTCTTTGATGACCCTATGTCCATAGAATAGTGTTGCATCTTTGATATCTTTAACATATGGAGCAGGAGTCGGCTTTTTATTTATTTCTAATTAGTTCACGGAGTAGATAAAGTTTTTGTTAAGCGTACCGCCGTTACCCAACCCACACATGTCGCACCTTCCGCAACAGTGGATAGGTGGGTAAACCATTCTCGGTCCTTACGGTTAGCTTCCTTTAAACGTGTGATGGCTTCAATATCGGCCTGAAGCGGAGTGAGAAGATCTCCCAAAGTTTGTTGGTCCGGCTTTTGACATAAGGCAGCCAAGAGAATAAGAGAACGGAGGTCCGTAAACTCTCTCTCCGTAAGGGCTACCTGGAATTATCGAACAGTGATATCAAATTTACGAACTCGACAGTGGGCCGATTTCACTATGATTCACATACCTGCTCAATCAAAGATGCTCCAGCGAAAGCCCGTGTTAACTTCAAAAACGGCTCTAGTTTTCCCTTGATGATAGCATTATCAAAGGCGACAACAGCGTTAGGAATAACTGTAGTAGCAGCAGGGGCTGAGATGGGTGGTGCAGGTGGTGCAGGGGGTGCGGGGGGTGAAGGGGGAAGCGCAGGATGTGTACCGTACGAGCTTGGATTCAATTCATTTGGTATCTGATTTACTTGACGAAATCTGTGTTCGAATTCAGCAGGCAAGTCCTCGATTCGAGAGGTCGCAGCCTCGAGTCTTGAAGAACAGCCATAGTAAGGCACTGGTGTAACAGCGGTGTATGAACGAACCGTTTGATTATCGTGGTCAAGGAGTTTAGCCCCGACATGATATTGGTATCTGTGCTCGATTGTAACAAAACCCAGAAATGAAAAATATGTTCGGTTATTACCGCTTTATGTAAACAGTTACGCCCGTTCTTGATCATGATCAATTGACAATATTAATGGTTCAGTTCTCAGTAGCCTTAGTGGTATCTTTCCTGGTCTCTCCTCTTCGCCTTCTTACGTCTTCGGCGCTCTCTCTCGCGTTGCTTTGCCCTCTGAAGATCACATTTAGAAAGACCAGGGTTCTGTGCCTTGTCCAGCTGTCATCAAATCTGTGGCAGTGAGGCAAGAGCTTAAGGAGCAAGTGTATAAGACACGCCTTTTCAAGTAACAGTCGACGTGCTAACCGCCTGTTAGTTTGCAGAGAACGTGTTTCTTGACAAGTTACACGAATACCACTTGGTTTATGCAATAGTTGTACATTATTCTCGGTCTTGTTGATGGATTGACCACCCGGACCACCCCCTATGAAGTCAAGGCGCGTTCAGGGTGATATGATGGGTGACGTGCATCTAGGGTCTTACCACGCACAAAAGATTCTTCTAGATCACACTCTTTTAGTTCAGGTATTTGACGATCTTTGTGGGCTTTCTTTAATTTAGAATAGTAACGGGGGATGACATTAACGGGTGGATCAAGATCTACGACACTATGAAGTCAGTAATAATCATGATTTGGGACAATTTGGAGGACTTCAACAAGTACTTACTGTTGGATTTCACCAGGAGAAACTATGGGCGACATGTTCTTGATTGTCTCATTTGAACCGAGCTCAGTATCTCTCGTCAAATTGAGCCCTAAAAGACACACATCAGAATGTATATAAACAAGGTAGAAAAATCCATGACTTGCTCCAATAATCTTGTATTTTCACTGCCTGCACAACATTTCTCCGCAACACTTCTGCGACTTCTCTGGCAAGTTTGACATTTTCTTCATAAGTTTGCGGATTCGTTTCTGAACGAAGCAGGGCATGTTTGCTTCTGATTTTGCTACGAAAAGCTGATAAAACAATAAAAGGAAGTCACCGGAGAGGCATAGCCAAGCACCGACCGTTCATAACCCTCTCATCGCCTACAAAATGTAAAATATGTGGCATGTAACATACGCCAAACTATCTTACCAGAAAATGTTGACGCAGAAGCACGAATTAGATCACGGTATGCTGCTCGTGCTGAGGCTCGCAACGACGGAGATATTGACATCGACACGTATTTGTACTTGTTTACGTGGAGCAAATGAACCACGTGGTCTCCAAGAAAGGGGAATAAGGTCACGTGTCCACGCGATTTACAGTTTGTTGACTGAAATTCAATTGAACGCGGTCGGGATTTCAACTACAACCTTCAAACCCAACCACCATCTTGTTCCAGTTCTCAAGAGCTCTTGCCCTCCGTCCATTTCGTCTGTTTTATTACGCCAAACAGAAGTCTTCACCATGTCAGCAAAGAAGTCGGCAACATCCAAATCGACCAAGAAGTCCTCCAAGTCATTACCCGCCCATCCGACATGGATTGAAATGATTAAAGTGCGCATTGAATCTTATGTTCGCCAACCCTTTTCCTGCCCGGTTACTCTTGCCCGAGCTATTCCACCTGCTTGACGCAGCGCCGAAAAAGGAAAGGCGTCGCGATGGTCATCGCCGCGCACGTCGTCAATACATCCTCGCTTTTGCGATATGCCCAACGATTTTGCGACGCATTCCTATTTTCATTACCCTTCTCGATTTGATGTTGAACTGATTGAGACACTGATAAATAGGAGTGTATCACTGCCCACCCAGATGAGGCTCGTACGGGTGTCTCTCGTCCCCAAATTAAAAAGTAAGCGTAATTACTGCAACCTTACTAGATATTAAATTGCTACTCTTTAAAGATATGTCGAGGCCGAATACAAGCTTGAAATCGGAAATGCTCAGAATACACAGCTCAGTAGGGCCATTGCAACCGGTGCAGAGAAAGGTACCTTTGTGTTGCCGAAAGGTAATATGATTTTGAATACCCTTGCAACTTGTGATTCTAATATCGTTCAGGACCTTCCGGTCGGGTGAAGCTACCTCCCAAGAGTAGCAGGAACGACACCTCTGCTAAAGAGGTACGAATGTCTTCAATACTCATTCTCCGGATTTTAGCCTCATTGTAAACAGAACAAGCCTACCACTAAGTCAAAAGTAGCTGCGAAAACAAAGACCACCAAGACCAATGCTAAACCTGCCACTGTCAAGAAACCCGCCCCTAAACCAAGAACAACCGCAACGTCTGCTGCTGCCAAATCATCCGGCGGGACAACTAGGACTACTGCTGCCGCGAAAAAATCCACCGCTGCCAAGACTGCTGCCGCTAAAGCTCCTGCTTCCAGGACTAAAGCACTACCCAAGAAAGTTTCAGCTGGAAAGAAACCTGCAGCGGCAAAGAAGACAACAACCGCTTCCAAGCGAGGCGCAGCCAAGAAGGTCCGATAACGCTCTTTGTTATCCTTGTAAAACCTCTAGCTCAAATATCTTATCGCAAAGGCTGTGACTGGAACCACTGCTTCCGCAAAGGCGAAAGCAGCCGCTTCGAAAGCTAAGGCACCAGCTAAAAGGGTTGCTCCCAAGGCGGTACCAAGGAAGAAGGTGGGTCAATCATGGGATTCTTTCTCCAGATACTAATAGGAACATTCCCCAGCCAACCATAAGGAAGTGATCGTACATCACCGATGCGCCGCGGCGTCGGTTTTCTTAATATGACTCTTATCTATCGTTACATTCTCCTATTTCTCTCTTGACTTTATAACTTCTTATTTTGTTATGTCTGTATTGTAAATTATTGCTGCGGGAATGCATGCACATGTCCTGTTGTATCGCTTGAACTTGAACGCCCTAACAGAACAGTAATGGAAATTTATCATGATTAACATTTGTCCACTTGAAGACAAACGAAAAGTATACCAACGCAACAGGGAATCTACCGCAAACGAAGGCACCAGAATTAACTGGAGACAAGCGAGATGAATCATTAAGAAGGCAAACGATCAGAGGGACATGAGATCGTACCGAAGATCTCATAATAGTTACATCAGAGTAAGCCAGTCTTATACAGGTCCGAGATGTTAAGAACGCGCTCATTCAGGAAAGTGGTATCGTAGGAATTCCCGAGTCGGTGATGTAGAATTGATGTCAAGGTCGTGTGGTAAACATCCAGATGCAAGGCAGAGGTGTCGGCTTCTTGAGTTCGTCACTAGGATTCGAATAAACGGGGGAAGGACTGAAATACCCTCCAACAGGGCGTGTACCAAGATTCTGCGATCCTGTAGACTACGCTCGACCAAGGCATCAATGATCGCCGGACTATCAGGGCCTTCGCTGATAGAAGCTTGCAACTTGGAAGTCCACTTGTAATGGACGTTAGCGTTCCCTTTGTTTTGAAAAGGCAGCTTGAGGCGACTGTCCACTGGCATATCCACCGCTTGATCATACTTATGATTGAGTATTGCAGAGCACCTGTGCAGGGATCCTTGTGAAATTTTGAGGGGCTCATAATCAACAGATTATAAGACAGAAATACAAAACTCTGAATATTTTGGGAGTCTTAACGAAGGACGTGTAGTGTTTTCGGGAACAGCCACCTGAAGACCGTGAGACGAATGATCACATATATCACACCGGGCAAAAATGCCCTACAAATAGCTTGAAAATATAATCCAAAAAACTAAATTTGGACATATCAAAATGGCTTCTCAATAGATAAATAAAGTCCATATTTTCTATTGACTTTATTTATCTATTGGAGAAGCCATTTTGATATGTCCAAATTTAGTTTTTTGGATTATATTTTCAAGCTATTTGTAGACTACAAAAAGGCGGTGTGTATGTGTTGAAATATTATTATTTCACTAGCCGATATCGATAAGGTTAAACTGGCTTGTACGACCTACGATGAATACCCCCGCTGATCATGCATGAGTGACTGTTTCCATGTTTCTATGATGTTCCGGAAATCTGTTAACTCACAAGTGTTTCGATACCCTCCTGCGACTGGCCATTCCCGCTACTCGTCGAGATCATCATACCCATCATTCATTCCATTCCGGGACACTCTCGCACTGCAGTTGTCGTGGGCATGGAAAGGTTTGCATGATGCTTTTCGATGGAATCTCGTCGCGGTCACAATTGCAAGGTATTCTACCTCCATTCCTCTCTCATAATAATAGACCAACAATGAAATATATTCAGCGACGCCGAAATTCGATCCAACGTGTACAAATCTCTCCTCCTGAACACAATTTCGCTGATTTCTATCTACACCTTCGACCTCCTACTCCTCCCTCTAGTGCGCGATCAACAGAAGTATCGCAAGGTTGAGTGGTTCTATCAAATTCTTTGGCTACTTCCCGTTGTAGCAATGTCCTTTTATTTGAATGTGGGTATGACCACGTCTTGGTCACCGGGGCGTGCAATTGTTTCTCCTTCGGTGCTCGGGAGTTTCAGATGCCATTCCAACATTATCTGCTCTGTCCTGGTGAAAAACAGTCTCACGCGTGTTATTGTAGAGTTCCTGGTGTTCTGTTATCGCAAAACGGACGTACGCTCTCCAGCGCGGTCATCGTTCCGCGGAGTCACTACAAACTGTCACATACACGGGTCTGCTCAAGGCAATTGCAACGTCTGTCTACAGGATCGTGATGGTCTTTACTTCCTTGGCCATATCCTTCGCGCTACAATATTTCCCTTATGCTGGTCCTGTTGCAAGTTTTATGTTCTTGTGCTGGCTCGATTCGTAAGTCCGAATGTGTGTGTGTGTTGTAGAAAAAATTGGATCTCACTGCTGATGAATTTTCCAGGTACTATTGCTTTGAGTAAGCAATACGTGCTGATACTGAACCATACAGTAACAGCTACCTGTTCACAGTTTTGTGTGGCAAGCGCAAGGTTTATCACTGCCCCGTAGAGTCAGATACCTGGAAGAAAGATGGGCTTATTTCTTTGCCTTTGGTGGGTTCTCTCGCTTGCCGTGTTTGGATAGGGACCTATCAATTGCTATTTTCCGACAGGTCTGCCATCAGCGACGCTTTGTATGTGGAGTGGCGGCCTTGCAAACGCTACGCTATTTGCACTTGTCTTTCCCCTTGTACGCAATTTCAAAAGAAAATAATTCAGTAACTAACTATTCCCCTAGTATATAATCATGGCGATGCACGCGCGTCCGGTTCCGATAGATCCCTACAACCCTGTACAACCTTCAAGTAGTGATGTTATTCATCACCCTTCTCCGTTTATACCTATCCGACTGCCGATTTTTGCTTTGGTCCTTTGGTTGAACGATTCTGTTATTCGGATCCTCAACGTGGCAAGTCGCGGAGGCAAAAGCAGTAGCAGTGTTCTTGGTCGGCACAAACCACAGCTCAGTGATACTATGGAGAGCGCGGAGGAAGGCCAGGATATTGACATCCATTCCAGTAACCGCCCTTGGAAGAGTTCTCGATCGGGGGAAGGACATAGCATTCGCCGCGGTGGACTAGAGCGGCGGAAAGTATATTAAATATTTCCTTCATCCATTGGACGTGATGTACATAATAGTACCAATCAATCTTAACCAAAGCCTGCCCACTCGATCGAAAAATAAGAAACTTCCTGTGTTTCGTCATTCCACCCACAGAGGAGATGGGCCTTTTTGGTTGCCGTCCCCAGTCTGCCGTGGGCGACGATTTCCATCGGTCTAAGCTTCGATGTTGGCGAGTCTAGGACGGATGCGACAAAATGAGAGTGATAACGAAGCGGATCACCTTGACACAAGAAAGGAAATGTGTCAGAAATCAGCGAGACAGCGGCTCTTCAAAAACGCACCGGGGTATACAAGATAATCGCCTCCAAATTTAATGCCGCCTCCCATAAAATAGCCTTTCTCCCATAAGCCTTTGAATACACCACATTTTGCTCTCTCTTGTAATGTGGCTGGGTAATTCCATATTCCTGCCGCCTTGGCGGAAGCAATGGTCGAATGGGTGCATTTATCGGAACGGTACCATTCGAAAGAAGAGGATGTAGTGGGAACTATTACAGTATGAGGGTGTACGTAGGTTGCATCCTGGACGCTCGATGTAGGCATCTCTGGCTGGTCTGCTTTCCTTGAGGAGTCGCTGGGAGTCGGAGGAATGGAACTTGACTCCGAATTGTTGGCAGAGGCGGCCATTTCAGCAGCTAGTGTCATCTGTTTCGCTTTTTTTTCTTCGCGTTCTTTGCGTTTCTGAATGGCAGCGTCAGTCATCGCGCGACCACTCATGGCAACCTCCCTGGTGTCTTTGGCACCTGCATGAGCTGCCTGCTGCTTCATGATTTGTATCCTGCTATTGTCCCATCGTTGCAGCTCAGATATCGATGGCTCTGTGTGGGCCAATGGATCATTTACCAGCGCGGCTAATTCTGAAGTGACAGACGCGTGTATCATGAGAGTGATCGAAGGGTTAAATTTAAAGTATGTACCCTTTTCGACAAGGAGAACGACTTCCTCAGGCATAAGTACCAATGGGAGGCCTAGAAATACATTCTGTTGCGACAGGTGGGGGAGGGTGCCCGTCAGAATTCCACATATATGATGTTTCGATCGCAGTGTCGAAATATCTAAACCGGAGGAAAAATGGTCGAATCAGCCGTAAATTGCATAAGTTGTTTGGTGCACACCATCGACATCCCATACGTATGCCGTCTTATTGGAAACTCGGATAGGGATTCGACTTTGGGAATTCATCGTGAAAGTTGTAGTGGGAAAGTACCAAGTTGGTCGAGAGCTTGGCAATCTGATAACGATTCTGATTCCTAACCCTCAGCTTACGACCATGACGAGCTATGTCCAAGATTTCGAGGTTATGATGTTGTTTGGTGACTCTCTGACACAAAGCGGATGGGAGCCTGGAGGTTTTGGAGAGCGATTGGCTTGTCCGCACATTCAAAACGTCTCGTCGAGTTCTGATCTCGTTCCCAGATGCTTACACCCGAAAACTGGATATTATCAATCGCGGCTTCTCTGGGTACAATACAGATTGGGCTATTCCACTATTCGAACAGGTATATGCATTCGAGAGCAGGCAATACAGTCGGGTATAATCGTTTTCGCAGTGCTTTGCTGAACGGCAAGACCAGGGACGGGTCCCCAATGTTCGTATTCTCACTATCTGGTTTGGTGCCAACGATGCCTGCCTTGAAGGTTCTACGCAACATGTCCCTCTCCCGAAGTTCATTGCTAATCTCGAGCATCTCGTAAACATGGTCACGTCGCCGACGTCGTCGCGTTACTCGCCGTCCACACGCATTATTCTTATTACCCCACCGCCGGTGAATACATATCAACTAAAAGCGGATTTAGCGTCGAAGAGCTTGCCTATCGTACTTGATCGTCTTTTTGACGTGACGAAGGCGTATGCCGATGCCGTTAAGAGCGTTGCAACCAAGACGGAGGTTTCGGTCGTTGACTTTTGGACAGCATTATGGGAGGCGGCTGGCAAGGACGAGCAGGCGTTGAGTAAGTACTTGTCTGACGGGCTTCACATCAACGCTGCTGGCCATGAGGTATGCATTTGTTGCTTGAATTGTTTGACGTACTGATTATCACGATCCCTGGGCGAGAAGATTTTATATGATGCTCTCATCAAGTTGATTACGGAGAATCATCCAGAACTTCATTACGAGACCCTTCCGCTGACCTTCCCACCGTAAGTGCAGGTCAAATATTATTTCCCTTGAAGGCGTCTTATGGAGCGTTACGTACGGCAGGTGGACTGAAATTGATCCAAAGAATCTCCCCGAGTGTCTGGCGAAGAAGCCGGAAGTGCAGTGAATCATTAATAATCAGAGGTTCCTTCGTTATTTCGACGCAATTGGGAGGAACTTCGAGATTATCGCATGTTAAAGAGAATACATGCAGCGGAGTACCGCGGAAACAGCAATTCGGCGCCATCGCTTTAGGTTAACGTTGGGGCAACGTTCAGGAATATTTATAACAAATGTTTGGCGATTGAGTCGCTAGTTTTTCACCCTGCCAGTATCACTAGAGAGTGCCAACGTATGGGAATCCCGGATATCAATAACCCTGACTTGAAGAAATAATCTCACGTGACTGGAGTTGAACATGGCACAAAGAAGCAGTAAACAAGGAGCAAACGGAGCGCCTTTTATCCTTTCCATTCATCTCAGTGCGAGGAGGAGTGACCAGACGCGCACCGGTGCCATCTATCCATCAGTTATCCATCATTTATTTTTTCTCAGGTGATTTTAGACGTCTTTTTACATGCAGAACCTCAGGGAACTGACCGATCGAGGAAGCCAGGGCCCAATCGGACCCACAATTGTACACAAACCTGGTTTGCTTACCATTCTGGTTCGAATATCCCGTGAGAATTCTTGCAGGCGCTTGGCTCAGTACTGCTCGTTGTACTCACCCTTTTGTCCGCTGTCTCTCGTCTTCTCAGGCGCGGCCTCCTCCGTCAACACATTCGTTACAACCCAAGGTTGGATTTCTTCGTTTTCCAGTCGTTTTTTGTAAAGGAAATAAACATCATGCGGTCCTTCTGGTGGTATCCGCGTTTGGTGGACAATGGTTGAACGAGTATTTGTCTTCGAGATCTTTCAGCGATCAGCGCTCTTGATTTTCATTGTCACGGTGGTCCATTTGATAAGCCGGCATAGCTTGCCACTTTTCAGCCATTTGGCCACTGCGTCCGTTTGCTTTCGAAACTTTGCTTCATGTTCATATCTTGACTTTACCATTTCGTGACTCGTGGATCGACGTGTTGTATTACTGTATTATCTTGCTGACTGATGTTATTTCGCCAACATTTAACAGATTCGCAACTCCCGAACATCGGACACCAGCAGAGACACCCTTCCATCGACTTGGACGACGAAATGGGCTTTTTCTCTCATCCTTCCTTGTCAACCCCATTCCTCAGTGCGCCGCCTGCACCTTCACGCAAGCGCTCTGTACGCCCACGCGACGACGTCGATGATTTTCTTTCCTCAGACCTCGAGCTTTCATTCGCATCCACAGTGTCCCTTCACTCTCCTCCTCGCGACTCAATCGATCTCATTTCAGAGTGTGAACCCATGGACATTTCTCCTGCTCCTATTTCCAAAGTCTCATTGCGTGCGCCCGTAAGGGAAACGGATAATGGTGCAAAGCCATCCATGCGCCCGCGCGCCTTTACCAGTGGTGCTCGCATGTTTGGTCATGACGTCAGCAATGAAGTATCCCCACCTCCTCAATCAGCTCCACCGCTCAAGTCGGGTTCCATACAAACGAAACGCACACAGCGTGGGGCGTTGCCCTCACAATGGATTATGGCTTCTCGGGTTGCCGAGCAAGTTGAAGTGAAAAGTAATGAGAATAAGGTATTAGAAGAGGTGATTTTTACACATATATACATTCTAGTTTCGGCTGGATCCTTAATTTTCTGTCAGCCGCGCGACGCCCCTCATCCCCCCTCTGCGGATGCCATGGACGTTGATTCCGAAGTCCCCGAAACCTTGAAACAGTTTTCTCCACCAGTTCCACATTCGGCAGCTCCAAAGATTACAGAGTTCAACACTTTATTTTATGATACGATGTCTCCCCGTCGTTCCCTGGATTCTTCCCCTGGTCCTCAGCCGAAGAAGCGCCGTTCCGTTTCTCCCCAACCCGTCCGTCCGGCAGATGACTCAGTTTTGTCATCCCCTGCTCCCCCCTCATCCCCCTCACAGCGAAAGCTTGAAAGGATATCCAGTGGTCCGATATTTACTCGTTTCATGAAGCCCACACTCCAGGGTTTAGGTAATCCTCAGTCAGTGGCACTAAAGAGACCCCGCAGGCTGGCCCTTTCTGCAGTGGTCCAGCCATCAGAAGTTAGCCCGATCCAGTGCTCGTCTGCCAACCCGATCCTGACGTCAGACGGTTCGGCTGACAGGGAAGAACTCCCGGAGCTCCCCCCCGCCCGCCGTGCCTTCTCTGCGCTACTTCCTCCTACGGGATTCGTCCCAATTGAACAATCTTCCGATGAGTCCTCTTTCGATGGGCCAGACATGTCTTCACCTGCTCAGGCGTACGCGAAGCGACAGCAAGTCAAGACTATCAGGAGATGTGACGGGACGGATGATTTTAGGCCATTAACAGGAGCAACGGCGATGGTAGTTAGGGATATGAAGGAAAGTCCCAGTAGCAAGTTTATGGCTGCTGGACTCCCAGGCTTTGGAGATAACGAAGCGCACGGGAAGATCCTACCCTGCCATCGTGTGAAGGAGGACGGATTGATGAGGATAAATTGTCAAACCGTCAGTTTTGTTCCGCCATTAATCCCTACTAAACCCCATGCGCTGATTACGTTTCTCTGCAGCTGGATGATCTATTGGATGGCGTCTTTGACTCGCAAATCGCTAATTTTCTCATAATAGATTGTAGATTCGACTACGAGTACAATGGAGGGCATATTTCTGGCGCCATCAATATCAAGACTCCTACTGCCGTCGAGGAGTTTCTACTTAATTCCGCCACAACCAAGCCACAGCCATGTATGAGCGGCGATACGTCCAAGAAGACCATACTTGTTTTTCACTGCGAATTCAGTGCCAAAAGAGCACCTACGTTGTATGTTCTATATCATACTTGATCCCACGTGATACTGAGCTATGGCTCGGTTTCACAGCGCAAAACAATTGCGTGCCAAGGATCGTGCCATTAATAACCATATTTATCCCAAGATCCATTATCCCGAAGTATACATCCTCGAGGGTGGCTATTGCCAATACTTCAAACGCTCCGCTTCACGCTGTCATCCTTCAGCTTATGTTACTATGGACGACCCTAGATTCGTTATATCGCGGAAGGAGGATATGGACCAATTTCGAAAGACCAAGTTCGGTCGTCACAAGTCCTACACGTATGGTGATGGGCCTTTCAAAGTAGCTAGCACATCGCAGCAGCCACAGCAGTCGAAGAGAAACACAGCTCCGAGTGGCGGACCTGTGCCACTTTTTGCTGCCGCTAATGCGGCACGCACCCGTCGGGGAGGTGGATTATCGATGCTGCCTGAAGACGGCAACTCTACTGCTCACAGCGACACCGAGGATATTGATATTGGTGATAGTCCTTGTCCGCCACCTTCTAAATCTACTGCATATAAAGGCAAGAAACTTCGAGGACCTATTGTCAGAGCCGAGACTTACGGTCCAAACCGAATCGCCTACTGATCCAAATTATCCATTCTATTATGACTTGCTCATATTCACGCCTCAACGCCTTTCAAGATCCCCCGGATGGAACTATTTCATATATACGCTCGTCACGTCACTTGACATTCCCAAAAACATGAAGATCATTGATGCATACTCCTTTTCGCCATGACCAATGACGAGACCGAAATTCCCAATTGTCATGCCCTTCCTTATGGCACGCCTCTCATTTATCGCTACGCTCTCTACCCCACTCGCTTACGCGTCTCATCCGGACCCCTCATTCTTCACGTTTTACAATGGCAACACGACAAAGCTACTTATACCGTAGCAAGCCCGAGTACCAGCAAGCACTCTCATCATTGCATTCCATTTATTTGATTCACAAAGCATGAACGATCTCGGCTGCATACCCATCTGTTTTGATATATGCCCACTGGACCGTATATCTAGTCGACGTTTCTCCTTCAATTTCAATCAGTAAATTTTTCCTTATTTTCATCATTACAAGTGAGGTTCTCGGCAACCTCGCACCTCTTTGACCCTTTGTCTTAGGCATCATTGTGGCCTTGATTAATTCAGTTACCTGCCATTGGACTGCATATCATATCCTTTCATGTCCTCGATGTTATTTATTTTGGTCGTCCATTTGTCTTGATATACATTCCTGATAATTTATTATCTTGAGGTGTTCGCGGTGGCTGTGTCAGTAATCTTGAAGCTCCGCTCGACCTCGACGCGTCCCAGATTGAGATCCTGTTTGCCATGTTTCAACGTGATCCTAGAGCTGGGGCATTCCTCGGAGGCGACCGGGTCTCTGGTCAGGACATTCGAGACCAAAATGGTACTTTGAGCTCTTCGTTAGCAATATTCAAAATGTTCAAGCGACTAAATCGTTCCTAGTGATCGCTGCGCAGTCAATTGCAAACATTGTGAAAAGCTCCTTGGGTCCACTAGGGCTTGATAAAATGCTCGTCGATAACATCGGAGTGGGTATTCTTCATTATAATGTAATTGACTAATGTCACGCAACTTCAGGAAGTGACGATCTCCAATGATGGTGCTACCATTCTTTCACTCCTCTCCGTCGAACACCCTGCGGGGCGCATCTTTGTTGACCTTGCGAAAAAACAAGACAAGGAAGTTGGAGACGGTACAACTTCGGTCGTAATCATCGCCGCCGAACTCTTGCGTCGTGCAAATGAACTCGTCAAGGCGAAAATCCACCCGACCACCATTATTACCGGTTATAGACTTGCATGCAAGGAGGCCGTCAAGTTTATGCAGGATCAATTGAGCATTAAAGTGGACGTGTTGGGAAAAGATGCTTTGATCAATGCCGCGAAGACAAGTATGGCTAGCAAAATTATTGGAAAGTATGTCTTTTTCAACGGCTGTGTCTAGCATCGGTTAGGCTGATCTATTCCGGATTCATAGTGACGACGATATATTTGCTCCCATGGCCGTGGATGCCATGCTCGCGGTGAAAACGATCAACATGCGTGGAGATGTTAAATATCCGGTCAAAGCCGTAAACGTGCTCAAGGCACATGGAAGAAGTGCGCGAGAGTCCCTGTTTGTTCAAGGATATGCTCTGAACTGTACGGTGGCCAGTCAAGGTGGGAGTACACGTCCTTGTAATTGATCTCATCCTGACACTATTTTGCAAACACAGCCATGAAGAAACGGATAATAAATGCCAAGATTGCATGCTTAGACATCAACCTCCAAAAGGCACGGATGCAACTCGGTGTCCAAATTTTAGTCGACGATCCTAATCAGCTTGAAGAGATCCGTAAACGGTATGTGCCCTCAATTCATCGACATTGTACCCTCGGCATTGATGTCTCTCCAGTGAGGCCGAAATCACTCTCGAGCGAATCCGGAAGATCTTGGCCGCTGGTGCTAATGTTGTGTTGACGACGAAAGGCATCGACGATCTATGTCTAAAGGAATTTGTTGAAGCAGGAGCGATGGCTGTGCGCCGTTGCAAGAAGGAGGATCTACGCCGTATAGCCAAGGCCACTGGTGGTACACTTGTTTCTAGTCTGGCAAATCTCGAAGGTGAAGAAACTTACGAAGCGAGCTATCTGGGATCTGCGGAAGAGGTTATCCAAGAACGAATTTCGGATGATGAACTAATCTTGATCAAAGGAACGAAAGTTGTCAATTCGTCTTCGATTGTGCTGAGAGGTGCAAACGATTATATGCTGGATGAGATGGAGCGGGCATTGCACGACTCGTTGTCTATCATCAAGCGAACGCTTGAGAGTGGGTCAGTCGTTCCAGGTGGAGGGGCCGTTGAATCTGCTCTGAGTATCTATTTGGAGAGTTTTGCTACAACATTGGTAAATCTTTTCATCCTCTACTCGTGGAGTTCTAACTATCAAAATTTCAGGGATCTCGCGAGCAACTAGCCATCGCTGAGTTCGCCAGCGCACTTTTATCCATCCCAAAAACGCTTGCAGTTAACGCAGCAAAAGATTCCACCGAACTGGTCGCGAAGTTGCGTTCGTACCACAACACTGCTCAAAATGCACCGGCAGGCGATCCGCGAAAGGCTCTATTACGGTATGGCCTAGACTTGCTGAACGGAGAAGTTCGGGACAATGTAACCGCCGGTGTCCTTGAGCCTACTCTAAGCAAGGTCCGCAGCCTAAAATCTGCATACGAGGCTGCGGTATCCTTGTTAAGGATTGATGACGCTATACACTGTTTACCGGGTAAATCCTTCCATTTTGAGTCCAGTGATGATAATGCTGATCCATTGAGATGTAGAACCGAAAGCAGAGACTGATTCACACGGCCACTAAGGATGTAACGGTAGATTATTGCTGCGGCTGAAATTGCATATTGTACGAATTAAAAAAATGTGGCAGCACTTTCGCCAAACGTCACGTGACGGATTGCGCGGTTCGTTTTGCGTGATTGGTGAAATCTGAAAGTTATAGCGGTTTACTGTTACTTCCATCGCGCGTACTTGGGCAATCCCTTTGGAGAATACAGCTGCACACACGCCGCCCGCTATTTTTCTGTCTTTGGACACCCCTTCAACACTGCTCAGTTGGCTGTATGAGTTAATTGGACCAATGCAGGAACACAATCCGTCCTTCTTCCCTTATCTCTCGCAACGCTTCTACACCCTCGTCTGGTCATGTCTTGACGCCGATCTTCATCGGTCGGCAGTATTCTATGCTGAAAGATATTTTGCTATGGACAAGCAGAGTCATGATGCTCGCCATCTGTATGCCACCGCACTCCTGCATGCAGGTCAAACTTATTCCGCAATATGTCTGGTTAACCTCCCGGATGTTCGATGTAGTGGCTGCTTGGACTTGAAGGCAAAATGCTGCACACTCCTCGGCCGACATCGGCAGGCGCGTGAGGCGCTAGAAGAGACCTTACAGGATCCCAAATACGCTTCGACAGGTTCTCGTTGATTTCTTTTTCTCTATTGTCTCTCTTTTTACTGTGAATATGTTTAGTAGCAGCAACAAACTATAGGACCGCAAGACCTTTTCCTGAAGAAGCCGCACTACAGTGTCGGTCGGGCATAATGGCGTTGAAAGGCAATCTTCCCGAGAAAGCATCTCTGAGCTTCCGACAAGCCCTGGCTCTGAATCCAATGCTTTGGGAGGCCTTCGAAGGATTATGTGCTTTGGGTTCGCTTTATCCATGTCGGTACCATGATTTCTATTCTAACGTGTTCACCAACCAGGTTCAATTCCTGAAATTGACGAACTTTTCCCCCCTCGATCCCCACCCATCAGACGGTTTCCACCAGAGGATCCACAACTTAAATCTACTATTCCTACTGCCACCGGAGCAGGATTTTTTACACCCGACACAGGCAACGCTGGCAATTTATTTCGTGGGTGGAAAGCCGACTTAAATCAGCCACAACCATTTCGGATGGGACCACCAGCTGGGGCACGCGATTCTATGTAATCCTTGGAAATTTTATTCCTACAATACCTTGGCTGACTGAACGCTGCGTAGTCTTTCCAACGAGTCTTCGCTCTATCCCGAAAACTCATTTCAGCAGCCACCTCTCCGGCCAAGTCGGTCACAAATTGCTTCTTCCAACTTGACTCAACCATCAACTTCAAGACCTCTCTCTTCTGCTGACGAAGCAGGACCCGTGCCGAAGAAGATGCGATCGACTTCCCGACAGCCCGAAACACTCAGATCCTCCAAGCCCAGTAAAGTGACCTCGGACGAACCTTCGAAAAAGGCACGCCCGGCCTTGTCATTTACTAACTTCTTCTCATCATCCGGTCGTCCTTCTCAGTCGGCAACGTCCTCTCGGACAGCCGCTGCAGCCAAGAATAACAGTCAAATCGTGAATCCGAACCCTCCAACCCGGAGAAGTACGCGGTTACTGGGTGGGGTGGGAACTAAGCCTGCATCCAAGGTAAATGCCATCCGCATTTAGGTCTCTGACAAGGTTGACTTACCTTGTATTCCCCCCCATCTTTTTGTAGCACCCTCCAACACGAGACCGACGACGACAGCCGGGACCTGGTCGTTCACGGTCGACCGAGTGTGAAATGGATGATGACGGGTTTGGGGGAGAAACTGCTTTTTCAACGTCCCCGCCATCCCATCCTCATTCACCACGATCAGAAGATTTCCCCGGCAATTGGACGCCAGCAGATGAGCAGGCGGCTCAAGAAGCGTACGAATCGGAATTGGCAGAAAATTACTTATATAACCTAACGCGACGCTTTGCGAGTGCGACAAGGGCGTTGGCCATGTACAATTGTCGGGCATGTTTGGATGAGTTGGAACAATTGCCTCATGTTCATCAACAATCTCCTTGGGTGCTAGCTATGGTTGGTAGAGCCCATTACGAGAGACTGGAGTATGCACCTGTACGTCACATTCACTTACGTTGCAAGTACCATCTCGCGTCTAACTTGGCAATCTCCAGGCGGAACGTGCTTTTAAAGCTGTCCGAACCTTGGAACCCTACCGCCTTTGGGATATGGAAGTTTATTCAACGCTTCTGTGGCATCTTCAGCGGCATGTACAGCTCTCCTTTTTGGCCCAAGAACTGCTCAACATAGATCCTCGATCTGCACAAGCATGGATAGCTGTAGGAAACCTATTCTCCCTGCAAAAGGAACGTTCGAAAGCTTTGACATGCTTTGGGAGGGCTGCTCAATTGGATCCAACGTGTGCTTACGCGTACACCCTCAGCGGACATGAATCGATTGACGAGGACCTTGATAAGGCCATCAACTTCTTCCAGGCGGCTTTACGTGCGGATCCCCGCCATTACAATGCTTGGTATATCTATCTCCTTCTGCGCTTCGAATCTGTAATCGACTCACATTGATTAGGTACGGATTAGGGACATGTTATCTGAGAATGAGTAAGATTCGCCTTGCCGAATTTCATTACCGAAAGGCGGTGGAAATACATCCCAACAACGCAGTGTTACTCGGATGTGTGGGCATGGTACGCTTTGTTGTTGTTGTCTCAATCAGCAGAGTTAAGGGGTTCATGTTATCTTCGTTATCTCAGGCTGTCGAAAGGCGTGGGGATCGGGATGCTGCACTTGCCTTATTTGATGAAGCCGTACAGCTCGCACCTGAAAACGCTCTTGTTCGATATCGTCGTGCCAAAATCCTTATCGCAATGACGCGTTACTCGGTGTGTTGATAACGGAGTTTTATTGACCACATTTGATTGCTGACATGCATGACCAGCCTGCAATACAAGACCTGGAAATGCTTCGAAACACTTCACCAGAGGAGTCAAACGTTGTTTTCCAGCTTGCCAAAGTGTATCGGCTGGTTGGCGATAATTTGAAATTTACTCAATTGCTCGCCGTTGCACGCGATATTTCGCCCAAGAGTGTTAACAAGATCAAGAAATTGCTGGAGGCGAAGGACGAGGAAGGAGACGAACGGATGGATGAGGGGTGACACCATATTGTGTAACTAGTTTGTGAATGGTGACAAAAAGAACCATTCTGACACCTTATCAGCCCAAAGTGGGTATCAGGGGTGTTGGGAGAAATGAACCAGGATATCACCGATGGTTCGGTTTGATTTGTATATAAAGTTGGAGTCAGGACAACTTTCTCGCGCGGACGCGCAAAGTATATAATTCGGTTGCGTTTCATTTTACCCCCAACTCAGTTTCGACATCAACCCGCGATGTACTGCTGAGGCTCCCCTCTTATTTCTGCATCTTCACGTCTACATATTGTCTGTCTGGCGGTAACTGAGGAACCAGCATGGTCAACAAACTCGCTCGTAAATCCAACAACGGCACCATCCTCTTCGAACCGTTCATCGTTTATCGTATACAGTGCTGACAACACGCATTTACAACTCGTACGTCCGCGCCCGATATTGAACGCACGCGTCTCGTGCTACACACACCTATTAACATGTGTCGACGTCCCAACAGGCACCTCGCAAAAACGCAATGGCCTCCCCAATGTCACCACAATCTTGGAATCTATCTACACTGGCCCGGTCCAAGCTGCAATCATCTTTTAGCAAAGAGAATTGCAGCTTGCATCGCTGGGTGCTGTTAAAAAACTCGATTATCCGAGCGAATCCTCTGACCGACACCACAGCCTCCCCCGACCTCCCGGATGTTCAAAATGTATATTCACCCGATGAGCGAGACGACGAAGACGAGGAAGAGGACGAGGAGACTGACTCGTTCATGTTTCCTGACGCAGAAAAATTGGGCAACGGCAAGGAAGCAGACTCGAATGCTTCCGAAGCTGAGTGGCTCGACTCTTTACTAGAATCTCTTGGAGACGACGAAGACGAGGAATTAAGTATGGATTCGGACGTCAGCGTGTCCAGCCTGCCAGCCGACGACGACGAAGACTCGTTGCTGAGCCCCTTAATATCTCCCCTAATATCGCCCATGTCCTCGTCCGACGATCTCGTCAACCAAGCCTATTATTCTCCACCCATCCCTGTTTCTTATCCTGTGCCATATCCACCATATCATCCACCACTTATTCAATCTTGCGAACTCGATTCTATTTATTCACCACATGAGTCCCCACCACCATATGATGACCCTCTCCCTTACTATGATATCGACGATGTAGAAGACCTTTCGGTTCCCGATGCGATAGAGGACACATCGGATGACGAGTCAGATGCCCTCACTACACCTTCTGTCACCCACTCGATTTCAATGTTGTCCCTGGTCGATCCAGCTTCTATTCCCCTTCCAGCCGAACGCAGACGGAGACGGCCTCAGCTCCACGTCTACATTGACGCAGAAGATACTTATTTCTATCCGTTTGAACTCGATCCCCTTCCTTTTTCTGACGACCGTGACTCTGTCTTTCCAGAATGCTAGCTGTTACTCAATCCTCCGCTTTCGTTTTTTAGGGTACTCGTCATGTTTTCTTGTCAAATGCAATTTGCCTTTCTTATCTTGTGACGTAAGTATCAAATGGCCGAACAATCCCGATGTCCGTGACTTTTATTTGTTATGCGTATCCGGAATCCTCGGAAATGGAAGACAATCCAAATTGACATGTTTGTCTAATAGGAATGAGCGCCTGACATGCTGAACGGAGCAGTTGTTGAACGCCGAAGGATAAATGTTTGATGTGGGAATTGCTCGCGAATCTAGGTGAGGAGCTAGAACAACGGCGAATTATGAATGGCGCACGAGGGGGATCAAAAAAAAGTAGTCATACCGAGCCGCAACAAGCAGGGGAACCCCATTTCTAGCTTGTGGGTAGGGTTGCTGGGATATCACAAATTGTCATGTTTGGTGATTGCAAAAAACAAAAGCTAGACACACCTGTCAACGTAATCACTGAGGTGGTTGGCAATCAGAAGGATATTGGATATTCGTTCTCGAGTCCAGTTCTCCTTCAACATGTTCTCGTACAGGTGTATGTCGCAATGCGGCATGTACAACATGGTCGGAACTTGCACCCGGTATACACCATGCTGTAAAAGGTTTCGTGACATTCTCAATGAGGATATCCGGAACACTTGCTTTGTTTTCGGTGAGTGGACAGATGCCGAGTTCCGTGAACAGGGCGATGTCCTCGTTGGTGAATACGGGATCATAGACAGACACCCTAGTATGCTCCTAGAATGACATGTACAATTTGATATCCATTACTTGATAAATTCATAAAACAACCAAAACACACTATGTGAAAATATTGACATATTTTGAGGAGAAATGCTAGTTGGGCACGAGAGTCTCGAGACAAGATGGGACTTCCAAGGCCGAGACAAAGCACGTCAGGAGACGTGAAGGAAAGTTTATTCAGGGAATCTCCCAGGATTTCTGGGTAAAAAGTATCCTGGGTGATGGGCTGTCAATTCATAACATTACAGGAACACACGGACGTTGACATCGAGCCATCCAGTCATTGTGTTCAAGGTCTTCTTGAGCGAGTCTTAGCAAGTTTGATGGCGACGTCCGTTCTGGATGATTTTTATTCTTGCGCCTCTTGCGCGATCCAACAGTCGTAAATGCGTCGGCGTATTGAAACGGAGTCTTCATCGTCGGTGTCAATAACCTTGAATCCAAACCATCGCAAACAACGTCAACTCACCGTCACTCACGTGCTCACGAACATAGTTTTTGTGATGAGCCAGTTCATCCGTTCCGAAGTAGGTAAGGGCGAATGACAGGCTGCTTGTTGTGACAGACTGCATGTTGTGTCAGATCCAGGTCCTGAACCTCGTCAGGCGACGTCAAGTTTTCACGACGCGCCCTATAAACCAGCCCAAATTTGGTCCTCATTCCGAGTCTATTCGACTAACGGACCCGTGTGCCTCACCTGATCGGGATATTTGACTCGGGCGCAGTCTGCAGAGCTTGACTCCCGGAATGGGTATATAACTTTCTGATTTCCCTATGTACCTACAGGGTTTGCAGCGCCCAAAGATCATCCCCCAGATACGTCACAGTCTCCACCCCGACTCCCTTGTTGAGCTTTCGCATCTGTTCGGTTCCGAGCTTGGTGATACCAATACCCAAGGCGTGGTCCTTCCCTTCTGCGTGGATCGTTACAGGTGTTTCTGCGGGCAACTCTTCCTCTGCTGGAGGCAAGTAGCCGCCCGGAGAAGTGAGGCCCGGGCACATCATGGGAGCACCACCGAGCAGGAAACGGATAGCTCCTCGGTCGATCCTCACCATTGAGAGAATGTACGGATCTGTGAGTCAAAGAGGAATCAGTAATCCATAGTCATGAAGAACAGTCATGTCACGTACACTTGTGAACTAATCGTAACGTTGGATAAAAAGGCCCATCAAAATGTTGAAAGAACAGGGGTTCGCCTTGTACAGTATACAGTCCGACATGATCTCTACTATCAATGAGTCGAGTCAACTTTTGGGATTACGAAGGAAGTGCACTTTCTAGAACCAACCATTTTACGTGGACAAGGGACTCCTTCTTGGGCCACACTGACTCGAGAGTCTCAGGCTCGATCTTCCACTGCGAAAGTACTGCTGCACGAATAGATCGTTGGATTGACGATTTGACGGGTGTTTGACCGACGATATCAGTCGATGGATGGAACCTGATCAGCAATCAGCGCCCAAGTCTGTGTACTAGACTATTGCTTGCACTTTTTGAACATTCGTTCTCGGATTTGGATGGTGATAGTTCACAATATAAAGACGCTCCCATGAATTATTTTACATTAAATAATTTCGTATTTCTTCCACTTAGCAGTACATAAAAAGAAAAGAGAGCAAACGGAAGATGACGATAGCGGGGTGTATGGGATGATATTGTAAAGGCATTGACAAAGGTGATGAGTTGAATGAATTAGATGGATGCCAGAATGGGATGATGTGCATTCGGAATGCGGACGGAAGGTCAGATATCTTCATCCTTGTCTTCGAGTTGCGAAGGCTTGAGCATGCCTGGAATACGCATTGCAGCATCACGCTCCGCCATAGCCTTTTGCTGTTGCTCCGCTTCCTTTTCTTCCAAGAAAAGCTCGGCATTGTCTCCTGAGAACTCCTTCAGTTGGATGAGGAAATCTCGAAGCGCAAGCTTGAATCGGTTGATATCACCGTGATATTCGCCCAGGCCAGTCACAAACACTTGCACTTGAGAACTACAGAAAACAAGACTTTAGTGTCTTGAAATTAAAGATTAGAAAAAGGTAATCTTACTTTTGCACATGAGGGAACGCAGTTTTGAGCAAATTGGCACAATACTCTCGTAAGAATACCGAATTGGAGATGAGATCAGGCATCTGCGATGGATCAAACAGCGGCGAATGAATTTGATTCGTCTCGACAAGTTGAAACATCCGTGCGAGGAGTAAACTCTGTAGCTTGAATCCACTTTTATGATCGGTGTCGGTCAAGACGAAGAAGATATCTTGGACGATGCTCAAGAAGTATTGCTGGAAGAATGCGCTGCTTACAGCAGGGTCTGCGCTAGCGAAGTTGTTAACAACTTCCAAACATACTGTTTGGACCTGGAGGTCAGTCTCCGGTCACCGAAATGATGTGAAAATGACACTTACAATTCAATCCAGTATCTGCAATATCCCGCATAGTGTGCTTGATAGCCCAGATAATGCTGTCCATGAATAGTTTGAATTGTTGTGGCGGGATACCCAGCAAGGCTGAATCACATAATGTTAATATTTGAAAGCGGCTTACGGGGATTGCTAGTCACCAGGGAAGCAGTTCAGGTTGATGGCTCGGAGCAACTTGAAGAATCCGACTCTATGCTCTGGGAACTCCGAGAAGTCTTGGTTGATCATATTGAGTGTTGGCTCGAAGACGGCATCGAGGATGGCTGGTACTTGAGGCGTTAATAGAGGCTGCGCAAAAGTGAGTAAAACATAAAATAATGAAAATTGAACATACACCGAGTCGACCTGTAATAGTTGCCATCACATTCAAAACTTCCGCGTCCCTTGCTGTAGGTACGTTGCGGTTGTAGTCGCCCAAGATAGCGTCGAGTAGTGGTGGCATGAAATTGGTGTTAACAGCCTCCAGATCTTCTGCTTTCTTGATATATGTCTCCATCAGCTTCAAAATATCTTTCTTTACCGTTCGCAACTGCCGAATTTTCGGCGTCTTGGTCGCGATCGTGCCTATACGATTAACAGAAGTGATGTGAACGGTGTGGATGACCACAAGCGTGCATACCTTCTCGAGCAACTGTCTCGCTGATAATTCCGCTAACTGCCTTGTATAAGCCAAGCATGTCGAGAAATATCCGCCCGATTTGCGGTAAATAGAAGCTTCCGATAGAGGTACATGCCGAAACATTCGTTTTCAGCACGTTGGACAATATTTTGATATTATCAGTACTGCTCAGGACGTCCATGTTTTGGGCGGCTTGTGCCATCAACGAGTCCCACTGGAAATTTGGTTAGATGGAAATCTGAGAGTAAAAGGTCATTTAGACCCACAGCATTGTTTGGCAACTCCATCAGCTTCAAAATCAACTTTTCTTGCTGCGGCTTGTTAGGTTGCGCAGAAATCATGTATCCAACAGCCTCATAAAAGGTATGAACCTGTCACAGAGCTTCAGAGCTGCAGAGACGATACACATTAAGTGACACACCTGCTGAGGCGATAAATCAACCGTAATCCGATGCAACAACCGCAGGATCTCGTCTACAAATGGCTCCTGCTCTCCCGATTGTTGCATAACGAAATGACGCCGACATTTCTGTGCGATCTTGATGAATGTATCACAAGCCATATCTTGAACGCCTAGATCAAGTAAAAATGGGTTCCAGCGTGCTGCTGAGAAGTAACGGAGAAATACATACCCTCGTGTGTCTCATGCATAAACTCGAATAATTTGTTGACAACAGTCTTCAAAAACTTCCAATGGGCCTTGAGGAAGCGCGGGTATTGTCCTACGATATACATGATATCTGACGCGACCACAGCTTTGTTGTCCTTGCCGCGTTTAATCTCACACAATCCCAGGAGGTCCTTGATGACCGTCACGAGGAAACGTTTCTCGGTCTCCTCATCTGCAATGCTCATGTCAAGACGTTGTCTAGGTTCCGAATAAAGTAAAGTACACACTCATTGCACCGGAAATGGACCCGATTGCCCAACAAAGGGTGTTCAAGTTCTGCCATGACCATTCGGACCCGTCAACCTGCTTGGCAAGCTTTTCGGTTAGGATGGTCTCTGTGTCCATCACATCCAAGTGCGTGAGGTAAACGAGTAACTCGCGCATGGATTTGTAAAGCACGATGGTGTCGATTTCCTTCATAAACTCGCGCACAATTTCGCCTTCTTCGTTTTCCACGATCAGGACCTGAAGAATGTGAGGGCAGAGATTGACGTAAACCAGGATGGGTTTAGACATACCTCTTCGGGTTTAACCATCCTCTCGATGACCACCAAACGAAGATTCGATAAGACATCGCTATAAATATTTTTCCTCAGAGCCATTCCATTCAACATGTTGTGTGTTCCATTCGACCCTCCCAGACTTAAACCCATGAGCAGTCCTGACTCGCCGATGGGTAGGCTCTGGATCTCTTCATAGAGCTCAGCGACCAGCTTTAACCAATACTCTAGGCATATCTTGAATATCTCCCGCTCGTCCACTTGCGAAACTTTCACCATGTACAAATGAGCGTTCAGCAACACGTCACGATTCGCTTCGGACTCGACGGCGCGCAAATGATTTGACAGGAAATTGGCTAGAAACAGGGCAAGATTGAGCACGAGCTCCTGTCCTGCATCGTTTGCGTTCCCATATGCTTGAGCAATATTTGTGCTCGGAGGAATCATTCGGTTGATAGAGGTCATGACTAATTCGAAGAGAATGACAAATTTGGGATCGTATTCAGGACCAACGTTGAGCGATGCGATTTCTGCAATGCATTTGAGGGTCACGTTGCGAAATTCGGTAGCTTCGAGGAACTAGAATTCGGTTCAACGACGGTTCGTTTCTACAAAGCAAGAGTCACTTACACGCGTAAGGAGTAAGTCAATTATCTTGGTCTCGAATATATACCCTAGTGGAATCCAGTTCAGGAATCTCAACAGTGTCTCCAATGTTGCCTTGATCAACGATGTCTTCTGGGCCTCTTCGAGTACTTCCAAGCACAACTTGAATATTTCAGAAAACTCGCCACACATTTGATTCTTGAGATTCTTGATCTTGGCCTGCGTCAAATGTTCTGCCGAGAAGTCGAATATTTCTTCCGAAAGGAGTTTGAGAATGACCATATTGTTTTCGCAAAGAGAAAGATTCGTTTTGGAAGATTCGACGAGCTCCGTGATAAATGTAGGCCAATTATGCGGCCACTCCTGCTTGAGGATCTGAGGGAGTACAGTGAGATCACCAAAGTTGGAGAATAAATCCGAACGACAGACTTGAACGAGGGCAAGGTTGAGCTTATTCAAATGCGTCCGTTCTCTTCGTAAAGTTGTCTCGTCAGATGCGATTTTGACATTCACACCAACTACGAAGTTCCGTATGCCTGGCATGCAAGATATGTTCAATTACCAGCAAATAGGACCAAGATCAAGGATGAATACCTTGCCGCTGTCCATCAGGCAGCGATCTCCAACGTGTGTTGATCAACTTTTCAAGAATTTGGAGGCCAATGTACTAGATTGCCATCATCAAGTTGAGAACGCCGATCCTGACTGGGGTAATGAACGTCGAGCAATTACCTTGGTCTGCGGAAACGATGATCTTTCCAAAATATCCGGGACCCTTGTCCAAGCATCTGGGTGCTCTTCAAGCTGAGTGAGTACCTGTTGAGCCATTTGTTGCTGTATTGTGATTAGCACCGGGTATGTTGGTTGGTTACACCGCGAAAGGGGCATTCTACGAAAGCAAGAAACAAATGCTAACCTCTGGTCCGGAACCGGAGTAGAAAGTCATTACAACCTTGTCCATGAGTGAGACATCGAACTCCCTCGAGAAGTCAAGCAATCCCTGAAACGAGAGATCCATCAGCTGCGGCAATATTGATTATAGGGCTCGCCGACCTCCATGGTGGCAAACGGTGAGAGACGCGCTTGGGATGTATGGCAGTAAGACGGTCAGTGAAGGTGGGCACAGGGCGCGGGTGGTGACTGTGGTGCTATCTCCGATTGAGTGACTTTCTTATCTCCGACAATGTGTGGTCAATGTGGTGCCAATTTGTGGTTAGGGTCAGTTGCAGTACTCTCCACCCTGAACTTGCTTGTGAGATTGTCCATATCACAGGGCATGCCACCACCGTAAAGTCAACATTGTTGCAGGTACTATCCAACTTTGTGTGTTTACAGGCTAAGTGCCAACTGAATCTGGCTATAACCACAACCCTCGCCGGATTCAAAGTCTGTTTAATAATCCGTGCTCATTCAATTTTTTTGTTAAAATTCTACAGATACTCTGTTTCGAAGTACTTTATGTCCCCCTTTACACGTAGTTCATTATGTTATTCGGAGGATGGCTTCACGTACTTCGAAACAGAGTATCACATAAAGTACGCGGTGGACCTTTGAGACACTCGCGCATGCTTCACGTGATGTGATAAATCGCGCCCTCAACCATATGGCAGACCGTTCTGGACAAAACCATGCATCCTCATGGAATTCTCTAGAGTTCTCTAGAGTTCTCCAGAGTTCTCTAGGGTTCTCTAGAGTTCTCTAGAGTTCTCTGGAGTTCTCTAGAGATCTCTAGAGAATTTCCCTAGAGATCTCTCGAGAATTTCTCCAGAGAATTTCCCTAGAGGATTTCCCTAGAGAGCTCTCGAGAATTTCTCCAGAGAATTTCCCTAGAGAATTTCCCTAGAGATCTCTCCAGAATTTCTCCAGAGAATTTCCCTAGAGAATTTCCCTAGAGAATTTCCCTAGAGATCTCTCCAGAATTTCTCCAGAGAATTTCCCTAGAGAATTTCCCTAGAGAATTTCCCTAGAGAATTTCCCTAGAGATCCCTAGAGGATTTCTCTAGGGAAATTCTCTGGAGAAATTCTCTAGAGATCTCTAGGGAAATTCTCTAATCCCAGGAGAAATTGTATAGCCCCTGGAGAAATTCTGAACCCTAGTATCAATTTGAGTGGGTAATCAGAAAGGTGAATATGCTTACAAAGGTTGTTGAGTATTCTTTGAAATACATGGCCTACTGTGGGGCAAATGTTGAAAATGGCATTGAATGGAATAACAACTCTGTCTGAGAGGCACTTCTGCTATTATATTGGCTATGATCGCTAGATGGGGATGGAAGTGAGAGAGCAGGGTGGATGTGGAAATAGTGATGGAGGTTCGAGAGGTGTGGATGGGGGTGATAACAGGATATAGTGAGGAGATGCAGGGGACAAATCTGACTATTGCTTCATCCACAATGTTCTGCTGAATCAACTGTCAGTCCTGATAGATCTAAACAGTAGACTGAAATATTCACAGTTGCTGAGCAGTTGATAAGAAAAAGAAAATGCACAGAAAATTTTAACGAGACTTACCAAGTTCTGATTGCCAATGAGGTCTGCAGCCAGGTGTGGTATGTACAAGGAGTCCCAATGTACAGATACCCTGTTTTACATCAAAGATGAGCACATCCTCCTCATCATGCCAACCACAACCATCACAGGACCCTCAAGTGTATTCAAGAATGTGGGACCGTGCTGGGAGATCAAGTGTACCTAAATGTGATCAGGTATTATCCAGGAAAATGATGGAGGGTCAGGGATATAGAGGGGGAAGATGGCAGTTCAACTGGTGTATGAGAATGTAATTAGGAGACTTTGCATATTTATTGCTGGTATGAGGTTCAGCACTATATTGGGGTGAACACTTGGTGAGATGAATGGTAAGGTGGAGGTAAGCAGTGTTAAGAATGTTTCAAGGCTGGGTTCTGTGGTGACCTCAAACTGAAATATTTCTGCATGGATTATCAACAAGTTGGATATCACCACCAAGCCTTGACTTGACTTATCAATCAACAACTTGATATTCTTATATTAGTAGATAAAGTTCCCAAACTCT
Source organism: Hygrocybe coccinea (assembly GCA_963555575.2). Classification (NCBI taxonomy): domain Eukaryota; kingdom Fungi; phylum Basidiomycota; class Agaricomycetes; order Agaricales; family Hygrophoraceae; genus Hygrocybe; species Hygrocybe coccinea. The sequence goes on along the minus strand of OY741990.2, from coordinate 2,273,814 downwards.
GTTCATTTTACATTGTACATGAAGTATATTCATATTTAAAGAACAAGGCAGTGCCAACAGGATTCATCCTCATTACTGTCATTATTGAGGTGGTTGAGTGTGGGAGTGCACCAGAATGAGAGGGTGATGATAGATTAGGAAATATGGGCTGCACCAAGTCATGTGCAAAGCAATAAATGCCTGGCCTGATGCAAACAGCAATAAAATGGCATGGATATGCTGGGGCCATGGGGGACTTAATCTGTCATGATTACACTCACAAGCCAGAGGCACAGGTCCTGGGATGGATCCCACTTTTTATTTACTTGTAAGGTCCAACATAGGGTTATCCCTGCAGGACAATAATATGATATGACAATGTTGGGTACTCTCTTTTTCACAATATACAGGTAGTTACCATGTAGCCATAGTGTATAAGTAAGTTCCAGCATTACCACAGGCCCATCATAGGGTAATCAATGACAGGGTTTTCAAGAGTGCACCAGAATGGGAGGGTCATGTGATCAGTCCTTTTACTGCTAGTAATGATGGCACTGAATGGGATGAAGTACACCTGCTCAGCCAGTGCTCTATAAAGCATACTCTTGGGGTTATTCCAATCAAACTCACACTGCCAGCCACTTCCTGAATCACCCAAGAAACATCAGCTTTTGCTGTATGTTTTTGTCTGAGCTTACTGGTGCTCATTGATTCCCAATCCCCATCTTCCCATCTCCCCCCAATGCTCTCTTTATCCAACCATTGCCCTCATCTACCCTGATATCTCCATCCCTATCTCCCCATCCAGCCTGTTTCAGGCCTGTCAATGGTTTGGGCCTATGCATCCACCCTGTTCTCTCACTCCCCATCCCCAGGCCCAGGCCCATCTAGGGGCCAGAGAGTTTCTCTAGACACTGGAGAATTTCTCCAGGTCTAGAGAATTTCTCCAGGGTCTAGAGAATTTCTCCAGGGTCTAGAGAATTTCTCCAGGGTCTAGAGAATTTCTCCAGGGTCTAGAGAATTTCTCCAGGGTCTAGAGAATTTCTCCAGGGTCTAGAGAATTTCCCTTGAGTTCTCTGGAGAAATTCTCTGGAGAACTCTGGAGAACTCCAGAGAACTCTAGAGAACTCTGGAGAACCCTAGAGAACTCTGGAGAACTCTAGAGAACTCTAGAGAATTCTAAGAGGATGCATGGTTTTGTCCAGAACGGTCTGCCATACAACCAACCTTCGCGATGTCGAAAGACCTACAAGAAGCCATGTAGTACTCTATTGTCACTTCTTTTCTGCAACCGAACTGTCTGAACAATGCATCTGGCAGAAAACTAATTCGGGACATGGCACCCATCATTGACCCAGACGAGGATTATTTGACAATCCTTGCTGCAGAAGAACAGATTGCGGCTTCTGAGGCCCGACGAAAGAAGGAACTTGAGGACACCCATTCACATCTGAAGGGCAAGTCTGAAATATCTCAGGACTTCCGACACTGTTTTTCTCACTCCCAAACTACGCAGCTCTTTCTAAGGCTCTCGAATCTGCGCGCAAATCCTCTACCAGACCCCCATCCGTACCCTCAGCTGAAGAACATGCGGCTGCTATTAACCAGCTCGACGTTACACGACTATCCTTATGTAAATCTATTAACGACCTTGAGGGTTTGCTGGCAAACAAGGAGGCCGAACTTGCGTCACTCCGAGAAGAAACCCAAACACTGGAGGAGTGTGATCCTGCCGATGAGCATGAAAAGGAGCTTGATAGTACAACGTGAGTACAGTCAACTCGACTGATCTTGCAATGTTACCATTCGAGTCCTTTTTGTTGCCAATTCTGCCCCAGACTTCGCATGCAAGTATTCAGGGGATTAGGCTTTGAGCCAATAATGGATGCGGATGGACAGGCGTCTAAAATGCTCGTCCGTGAGTAACCTCTGTTTACATCATTCAAAACGAGTCCTCATTTCGCTTTCAAATATGGCTTTCACAGGTGCACAATCGGGCGATATTCACTATGTTGAGTTCAATAATCAGAAGTCAGATTTTGAGTATGCAGAACTCCTGTGGAAATTGGCGTCGTCCTGACCTTTGTTCGTATTTTATTTATTTATGTTATCCATGACATGGACGTTAAATGTATAGTATAACTGTACTTGAAGGGCGGAGAAGAGGCGCACGCGTCTTTTACACGGTGCCGAGCGTGAGATACCGTAGCATATAATGCATATCATGCATTTATGATAAGTCTTGTTTTCCCTGCCGTAAAATTGAAATCCCCGATCACCACATCCAGCAGCCAATTAGATGATCAATGCTCTCGTCCTGGCATTCAGAGAGCCATGCTGTATTATTTGGGCCAATCGGATATCAATGGCAACCCCTCATTATAATGTGAACTGTGTTACTTCCTGCTGCATGTGCCAGTTATCCAGTAACCTGGCTAATGCTACCTGTATCTCTTGCACCATCAAGAAGGGGAGAAGATGGAACTTATAGAACGTACCCAAGCGACGAGACCGCGCATCCAAGGCCTGGGCGGCAACGTCGTCATCCACATGCACGAAGGAACAAACGCAGGGAGAAACGCACCAAGACGACGATTCAACAATCCAAGCATCCGTCGTTACGAACGACAAACCAATACAGAACGAGACGAGAGACCGAGACGAAGTCGAGGGAGGAGATGACGCGTGAAAGGATTGCGTAGGTCTGGAGGTCAAGGTCGTCATTCGTCACTGCGAAAGATGAGACGGAAGAAAGAAACGAACCTGAACGGCAATTCATCGAGCAAGACACGCGCATGCACCAACGACGACGAGAACGTAACCGCGAGGCAAGAAACGAGAGAAGGAACAGTTGGGAATGGGGAACAACGCAGACAGGGACGTAGGATAGGGTATAGTTGGCAGTCGACAAACGAGAACAAGGAGAGGGGAAATATTGGAGTTTCGACGTCGAAGACGAAGAGGCTGGCTTCAAAGTTCGTCAACTGCCTGTACGAAGGCATGAGGTGGAAGAGACGAACATTGAATGACCTTCTCCAGCTTACCAAGTGGTGCGGAAGAAGTCAGCATGCGGAAACTTCGCCTTGATGTTCGCGAGGAGCGGGTGCAGTAAGTCACGTGGTTGGTAGTAGAACCACCTTTGTTCTGGCCCGAGTGAAGCTGACCGACGATGAAAGCCTTGCCATTCTTCATGTGCCACACAGGGCACCCGAATCTCCCTTCCCCGAGAAGGCTTCCGCAGTCTTGCGACCGGAGTTGTAGACGCCGATCTCGATAGAAGTAACACCGACATCGTTCTTGGTGAAGGAGACAAGACCGGCGTATCGACCGACGGTAAGGTCCGTAGTATTGCCGTCTTTAGCGACCATGATGAAGCGCTGGTGCTTGCTGTCGATATCTTTGGGGAGTGCGAGCTCGTCCAAAGTCGACCAGCCTTCGATCCGGAGCTTCCCCTCCTCGGGGAACTTGAAAGTACCACCACCGATAGGGTAGAACATCTTGTTGAGCTGCTGCAGGGTGTACTTCGCGCCTAAAATGAGTTTCGTTCTTTGAGGTGAATACGAGACAAAAAAAGTTAAAACGCACCTAAGAACACAACGTTTCCTATAAAAGCATCCTTGACCTTAGCCTGGGCGGCAACGAAGACACCTCAGTCGGAGGTAAAACGACTGCCGCCCTCGTCGACGGTGATAGCTGGAGCGTATTGAGTATACCCGATATTGCGATGGAAACTTATATGCGACCAGTTCCTGGTGGCGTTGAGATGGAAATCCGAGAGGTCGTTGACGGCCTTAGTCTCTCGATCCAGGTACCACTGCTTCACCTCGATCTCTTTGACGACTTCTTCAGTCCGCTCCACCGACTGCAATGTAGCTATCTCCCGAGCCAAGACGTTAGCAGCCATAGCCCGATTAGAGATTTCGTCAGTAGTCTCGTCGAGGCCACGATCGAATCGACGACCTCCGCAAATTCGGACATATCTCATAGGTGCGCCGCCTCTGTGCTCGTAGTCGACAGTCGGGTTCCTACGGAGAACGTGGCAGTTCGTGACGCCAAAGACCTTGTTGCTGGGGTTGCTGTCTTTGTCGCGATTCTCGTGGAACCAAAGCGTAAGCGTGGCTTGGGCGTCCTCCCTCTCCATGTCTTCTGCAGCAAGTGAAACGCCATGAAGAGGGGTGAGGAAGCAGCGAACGTGGGGAGTAGCATCGGACCTGGTAACGGCGGGCAAGAGGGGGAGACCTGCCAGCCTCTGGAGAACCGACTCTCTCCACTCTATCACGACACCCTCGATTCCTTTGTCCTTCAGGAGGCCAAGAATCTCCAGGGAGACCTCGTGGGCCGTCTCGGAAGAAGTAGTACCGGTTTTGACCCCAACCCAAATGACGACTGGACCCAAACTCCCCAAGCGTATGATGGCAAGTCAGAAGAGGTGCAAGCAGAGGTCCAGCGGGAGGCGGACAAGGAACGTAAAGAACATGTTGAGGCAAGTAGCAAACTAGCCGCCACTCAGTGTCCCACTACGCAGGAACAGTAATCGTGCGTATGTAACAACAATTCATGCTCCTTTCCACTAATTTCCTTTCCAGCACAATCGAAATGCTTCCAGCCCTCCTCGCTGAACTTTTTGATGAGTTGCATGCACAGACACATTGGGGCTTTACGGTGATGATGGGTGGGCCTTCTCCCATGGTGGGGGGAGATTGAGGTTGCGAGGTCAGAAATTTGAATTGCTATCTCCCAACAACCTATTTGATTAGTGATCCATCGTAGCTTTCACTGTGGAATGCATTTGGGTCATACATTTGGCCAAGCCACACCGAACTTCGACAAAAGATATCTGGATCCCTATACAGCCTTTTTGCATCAGGTTTTTCATGAGTTTGTTCATCAAATTGTATTGGTTACATGGACTAATATGTCATCAAATAAAACTTCTGAGGTCCGTAAAACCATGGCACTACACCGCCAATTTGGGAAAATGCCAGTTTGATATTTGTTGATATTGGCGGAGCTTAGAATTTAGTGCTTTGAAAGCCCTGGCCTGATCTTTCCTAAGGGCCAGGACCGAAAGTCTTGAATAATTATCCCCCCAAGATCCAGCAAGATACCTACAGAATATCACAGAAAATGCCAATTTCACGCCACCAGGTAAGTGCTTAATAAGCTTGCCCATCGAAATTCTCTTAAGTCCTTTCTTTGTCTATGTTCTTTGCCTTCAACCACACGGCAACAGCAATGGTCACCCGCTGATATGCATCATACGATCCTATGCTCCGAATACGCGAATCGGATGTACTATACCTCTTCATCGACCACATCCCGATATCTTACGATCTAACGAACGTCTGCGACCTCTTGCGACATCTCTCGACAAACTATCGATCGCTTCCGAACTAGTCGCAGCACCAAGACAAAGTCATCTCGTATCGGACCGATCCCGCCTTTATCGGAGGTTCATTCCCCCTATCCCATCCACCTCCTACCTCACTTTCGATCATTTTGGACGTATTTTCATATTAGTTTCTCTTTCTTATTCAATTTACCTTTCATCTTCCTTTGTTCTTTGTTCTTCATCTTATGTTTCACCTTCTGATTCCTTTATCCCCTTCCCCTTTTAGTATCATTACTACTCCTTTCTATCATTTTATACCGTTCCAATCCTCCGATCGAGGTAGTATATAAAGAGATGTAGTTTAGATACATAGACAGAGAGACAGACCCCCTCCTCCTTCTCAGACAGAGAAATCTACGACTTCCATCCCCTTCGATCTTAGTCTCCGAGCTATAAAACTCTCCTTTAGTTTCAAACTCAAGTTATAGTCTTGAGTTTGTCTATCCTCATCACCCGATATCGATATCTTCATCGCGACCGTGTTCGCAAAGTCGCACAGTTGATCGCAACTGTCGCACGTACGTTCGCATCATTCGGAAACTTTATAGTAGTTTCTATCTCCCTCTATGTGTAGTAGACATCTTCGCCTCCTCGCATTCACCTAATAGGTAGTTTGTTTAGGGATCTCCCCCTTTACAGCCTCCTATAGCGTTGTCATGATCCAAAATGGTTTTGGATCAAAAACATGGTACAAGTTTAGAGAAAGGATATTTATGCAATTTTCCATTCAGCTGCAATATTGCAATTTCAGCTGGAGTATCCCTTCCCTCAATAGCCAGGACAACAAGTGAATAATATCAGGAATATAGCCCCAAGCACTAAGGGATGGTGCCCTGCCACCATCAAACCCAGCTTACAGTATCAGTAATGAAGGGACAAGGCCTTATCAGATTACAGGATTAGATAATAGCTGACTTATCCTTATCTTTACTAATAAGGAAAGGATAAGATCAACAGCCACAGCCTTACATCAGACATCAAGATCCAAGATCAGAGCAGCCACATTCCACAGCCACCTTCTTATCTTTCTTGATAGCAGATAAGATAAGAAGCACAGCCTTCTATCTTCTATTCTAGAACATTGGAAAAGAAGCACAGCACAGCCTTCTATCTTCCATCAAAGAACATTGACAGAGGAAGCACAGCCTTCTATTCTAGAACATTGGAAAAGGAAGCACAGCCTGAAGAACTGATTCTAGAAGCCCAATTTGAAATTACATGTTCCAGCCTTGGTCCATGATTCCTAGAGAACCATAGACCACCCCAGATCTCAGAGAAGATCAGCCAGTAGCTTATCTCCCCTCAGATAACTCATTGATCAATCAGCAGCCCCACCTTATGACCCCTTTATGACACCTTATGACCCCATCATGACACCTTATGACACCATTATGACACCATCATGACCAATTATGCCCCCATCCTTTCTCACAGTACCATATGATTCTCAGTAATTGACTCTGCATGAGTCACAAACCTATGCCCCAATTTCCAATTGCCCTTTTATATGCCCACAAACCTATGCCCCAATTTCCATTTGCCTTTTATGTGCTTGCACACCCTATGCCCCATTTCAAATTACTCCCTTGTGATTCCTCTTGACTCACAAACCTATGCCCCTATTTCCAATGCTTACTCACCCTATGCCCCCTCATTTCATATTACTCTACTATGACCAGTTATGACTCACTAACCTGTACACTCATTTCATATTCCATCCTATGACTCTGAATGACTCCTGTAGTTGAAAAGGTATAAATAGGGCCCAGTTTCTGCAGGAGACATCAGTCAAAAGTTGATCCCCCTCAAGTCAAACTTGATCCCCCATTCCCATCATCCTTTGATTCACCCCTTTAGTATCTAACTACTTCTGTAGTAGCTAGTATACCAATTCAGTTACAGTTCCAGTCTTATTCTTGCTTGCTATTCCTTCTCAAATCAGATAGTCTTAATTGATCTATCAATATCTGATATATTGATACTCTTTTATTACTAGTTTGGGAAATATTCTGTGACATAGTGCCGTTACTATTGTCATTTATCTCAAGATATATTGGTCTTCACCAAGATATCCCAGTACATATTCTGAACCAGTAGCCAATGTGCGTTTGAAGCTTCGGAATATTGTCAGATACCTTGATCATCAATACTTCTTGACTGTTTTATTGTCTCATACTTTCATTATTGTTACATTCTGTTAGATAGTTTTGTCACACACACTTGTTTGACTTCCACTATCTCTTGCTCATCCCATCCTTGTTCATCATACACAACACTTGTCACTCTTGCTTGTGTATATCCTCAAAGTCTTTACCTTGTGTAGGAAAGACCTCACTGTTCACCCATCCTCTAAGTCATATAGCTTGACTTAAACTTACTCAAGGTAGCTGTTCACTGTTATCTTGACTACACTAACCTTTGTTTAGGACAATTCCCAGACAACACAGTTGTTGAGCACAGACCATAGGTGTTTAACAGTTGCTTACCATCCCCTGAAGAACAACAAGGTAATTTCCCGATCAAAGTCGCACTCCGGAAACCCTTGGTGCAGATTAGTTTTTTCATATAAACTTTTCTCACGAACAACATAATTGGAGCCCACCGCGAGGCGTTGGTTCATCATTAAACACCTCTTAATAATCCAATTCTCAACAACCACATTTACATTCCCATTCAACCATCACAATGGTTACATCACTTACCCCTGATATGATGCCTCTCTTGGGGCAGAAAGGGGCACCCTATAAATTCACTGGAAGCCATGAAGACATCAAACGCTTCCTCAGACATTATAATCAGGTCTGTAAGACCTATGGTCTCTCAGAAGCTGAGAAATGTGACCGCGTTATAGACTATTGCTCTAGAAAGGTTGTCAAGTTAGTTGAAGCTCTGGAAAGCTTCACAACACCAGACTGGACCCAGCTGGAAGCAGACTTCATGAAGTACTTTGATGCTGCTTTCAAAGAAACCCGTTACATCACCAGAGACCTGTTGACTCTGACCCGCAGCTGGAAACACAAAGAGATAAACACACTCACCAGATGGAAGAGATATGTACGCAAGTTTGTCACTATTGCAGGATGGCTTGAAGCCAAGAAGAAGATTTCTGCAGAAGACAAAGCTGCATATTTCTGGGCTGGAATCAATAAGAACCTGCGCCATCGAATTGAGCTTAGGCTCATTACTGGTTCCACACCTCTGGATGTAACCCAACCATTCCCAATTGACAAGGTCACTAAGGTTGCAGAAATTCTATTTGAAAGAAACCGCTTTGACATCAACCTGGCAGACTCTGATGATGAGATCCCTGAAAGAAAGAGGGATTATGATTCAGACTCATCCAGTGATGAATCTTCAGATGAAGAAAGTGACTCTGATTATGGCATCAAGTATTGGAAGAAGAAATTGGAAGACCAGAAGAAGAAGCACAAGAGTAAAGCAGACACTGATGATGAAGCCCCAAAGAAGCTTAACAAGAAGGATTTGGACAGGAACAAGGCAAAGAAAGGACCAGAGAAGAAAGGCAAGACTGTCCAGGATGAGGTTGAAGCCCTGATCAAGCAGATGGGGAACCTCTCACTGGAAGACCATCGCTATAGTCTGGCCTACTACAAGGCAATCAAGCTTGACCCAGATGTAGCACAGTGTGTCAAGGCACCTGCTTTGCACTCACAACCCAGACCTCTTCCAAGACCTCAAGTCACCACTGCAAGACCAGCAACTGCTAACACCACACTCAACTCTGAAATGGGTGTGCGTGAGCCCATGACCTGCTATGGATGTGGGATGAAAGGCCATGGAATGCAGACTTGCCCAAGAATTCTGGAGCTATTAAAGTCTGGAACCCTAATAAGAGATCCCCTTGGAAAGCTACTCAACAGTGATGGTTCCCTCATTCGTCGTAGAATGGGGGAGACATTTATACAGGCCTTTGAACGCCTCTCATCAGAATCTCTGCAAGCCAATTTTTATGCTCTCCAAGAAACCTTCTCTGACTATTATCAGTCAGATGCTGAAGAAGATGAATTGGATATGTTTTATTCCCCTGCCACTATAAATGAACCTAATATGAAAGAAGACATACAGATAATGGCTGCAGACAGAGGGCAGCACAAGATCACTGCAGCCAGAAAGGATGCATTTGATGGAGTTTATCCACCTGCAAGACAAAGAAACAGGGATAAAGACAAAGAGAATGTGAGGCCCAAGGCAGCAACTACTGCTAAGCCTGCTTCTCTGCAGCATCCAGACTCAATGCAGGGACTCAACCAAGGCAAAGCCCCCACAGCAGCCAATGCTCCCAAAGGAAATGCACCTACTCGCATTGAAGAAATACGCCAAATGCAGCCAATCCCTTTTGATGCTAGAGTACCTAGAATGGTACCTATCAATGAGGACATCGAAATGCAGGATATCACCAACAAATCCAAGAATGCTAAAGCCAGCCCTGAGAAGACTGCACCTCGCCCAAAGGCACCTGTGAGACAGTCTGAAATCTCAACCACTATTGGAAACACACAAGTGGTCAATCAGATACTGGATACACCAGTCACCCTTCGCTTTAGAGAAGTGCTAGCCTCATCCAAGGAGCTAACAGAACAACTCACTGACATGGTCAAAAGGAAGAACCCTAGGAATCCTATTGTGGCAAATGCATTCAGGCCCAGTGAATGGGGACTGTTGATCAAGCTTCGTATGGAGTGTGATGAACGTCCCATCACAGCCATCATTGACACAGGATCTCAATTGAATGTGGTTAACAAGGAAATTTGGAAAGCCAGCATTCGCAGACCAGTTGATGTGGCCAAGAAATTAACCATGAATGATGCCAATGGAGGAGTAGGAACTCTTACAGGTTTAGTGCCAAATGTTCCCTTAACCTGTGGAGGTGTCTTGACCTATGCAGATTTGTTCATAGGAGAGTCAGTCCCCTTTGATCTACTACTTGGAAGACCCTGGCAGAGAGGCAATTTTGTCACCATTGATGAAAGGTCTGAAGGCACATACTTAGTCTTCAAGGATCCCACAGACCCTGGAGCTAAATATGAAATGATGGTAGCCACTGAACGTTTCCCTCCATTTAGGAGACATGAACAAGTCCTATCCATCACTGCCTCTGAAGTCACTCCCTCTGAAGACAATCTTGCTGATGATTGTACCACCCTTATGGAAAGAACAAGCATAGTACCTCCTAGGCTCAGAAAGTATGCATCCTTACCACTGCTAGACTCAGCTGAATCAAGCTCTGAAGACTCGGATACTTCACAAGACCCCTTTGGAATTAATGAGGAATTAATTTCTAATCAAGCATGCAATAATGAGGTAAAATTCTTCGGACTTAAATTGCCAGCCCCAGATGAGCCTGCACCATGTGAGGACTCAACCTCTGGGTTAACTAATAATTTACAAGCCTCTCAGGAAGATAATCAAGAAATTGGACCTATGCAATCCTTGGCAACAAACTTAATTGGGCCAGACAACCCCAATTTGGACAGTTCCCACAGTATTGCACCAGGAGCTGATACCTCAGCTGATGCCTCAACTGCTATTTCCACTGGCATTAAAGAATTTAAGGCTTCCATAGAAGTAGCATTGTCTTCAATAGCAGGTGATTCTTACACTCCAAAGAAGGATACAGTGGATTCAATTTTGGAGAACAATGGCCAAGTCCCAGATATAACTGGAGCCTCAGAGGAGGATGCCAGTGAACCCTCTGGGATGGAGGATAATTCCCCACAATTTTTAATCAATGATATTCCTCTGCCCACTGCTGTTGATTGGGTAACCGATGACTTAAACCCAAATGCGGCACGGACGATCATCTCGGCACTTGCCGACCAAACAGAAGACCGGCCCTTGGCCGCGCGTTACTTGTTCGTTTCGCCCCTCGGATATCGATTCCCCCCCCAGCGGGATCGATATGGGACTCCATTCGAACATGGAGTCCTCCTCAACACGACGCTGGCCGCCATAGCTTCATCCAGAGCCCCTCCGTCGTTACGGATGGGGCATCTGTTCTTTAAGTTTTATCCAGTAATGCCTCCCCCGCGCTCATTCATTTCTGACCCGGCAGCATCCCAGGAGGACGTCGTATCGACTGTACGGTCCACGCTCGACCCATCCCCTCGAATCCCGTCGATTTTCCCAGTCCCAACGGCACCCGTGTTGCCGTCGGCCGCCTCAACCCGCTTTCCATCAGCCACCTCAACCCGCGCCTCCTCGCGCACCCTCTCGACGCCCCCTTGCTCGCCTGCCTCGTCCGTCTACGGCAGCGACAACGGCATCCCCGGAGGAGTGGGAAGAGATCCCGATGCCCCAATTGAGGGCTGGGAATGGACTGAGGGATGGGTAAGCCACTGTATGCCCAATACCCCCAACACTGACCTGCCCGCCACGCAGCTAGACCCCCACGTCCTCATGAATGAATACGCCGCCCCGGTGGCGAGCGAATTGACAGACGAGGCCCCGTTTTCGGCTCTAATAACAGTACAGACCGCCGCGAATACCTTTTTAGCCCCGGATTCGCCCCCAAGCCGCGAGAATCGCCGTAACGGCACCCGCAGGCGTTACCAGCCGTACCCCAACCCCGGGATCGTCCCCAACGCCATCGCCCAGCTGCTCCCGCGCACCACCATCAGGCCCCCGTCCCGCGACAACGACCTACGCGAGGAGGAGGAAGCAGGCACGCAACCGCCCTTAATGTGGGTGCGTGGTGAGCAACCACTCCGCGTACCCCTCTCTGACCTCCAGGTCAACCTGCAGCATATGCCAATGCCCTCTCGTCTTTTAAATGGAGACCTACTGAGCCCTCCCTCCTCAAATACGAATCCTTATGTATACAGATCCCCGTCTCCCCCAGATCTCGTTTATCCATTCAACGGAGAAGAGCCAAGACCCCTCACGAATGGACCGTGGTTCCCCGGGGACCTCCGCTCCCCATTCCAGTCCCCCTTATCTCAGACTCCAACATATTTTCGCCACCCTCTAGCTACTCCTTCCCCCATCATATCCCCTTTAGATACTCCTCTTTTCATCCCTTTTGTACCTCTATCCAACCCCTTTGATGATCCCTTATCCAGCTTCACTTTGGATCCTGAACTTGAGCCTATGCCTGAACCCATTACTCCCTTTACTATGCCTTCTGTAGGATCTCCTGTGTACAACCCTGAGACTGACAATGAGACTTGGGATTCTTTGTACATGGACCCTAAGGAGGAAGAGGAATCATGTAATACCCTCCTTGGGAAGAGTTTCACTACCACCCAGGCTCCTATTAGTCCAAAACTAGAGGAGAAAGAGCATAGTCTTGAAGAGCCCTTGGATGCCCCACCCAAGAGGAAATGGATTTCCCCAGAGTCAATCTTTGGATCTTCTGAGGATGAAGATAGTGACTCTTCAATGGAATTTGAAACAGATTCAGAGGATGAACTTGACATGCTTGCTGATGATGATGAAGAACTGGAGGAGGAAGTACTGGCTAAAGTAGCACCTGGACCTGGACAGAATATTCCAATTACCAGTGAATCCCCAGGAGCCACTTCCTCCACCCCATCTTTGAATGCCAATGCAACACCCTTTGTTTCATTGCTATCCAACTCTGTTCCAGATGACACTTGGTCACTTCCAGACGGAGAAGAGATTAGTTCCCTTTCAGATGAAGAAGTAAGGATCCCCTTTGACAGGGCCAACTCCTTAAATTCCTTGGAAGAAACTGCAGCTCAATTCAAGAAGTCCCCCATACCATTACCCCCTTCCTCACCCATTCCCATGAAGAAGATTAGGTCTGTATACCCAGAGACCAACCTCTTATGTCAATTGGAAGCAGAAATTCCACAGGAGCCACCTCCAGTTCCTGTGCATGTGTTTGCTATTGCAGCCCCAGACCAGCCTCATCTATCATCATTGCCAACCACAACTTACATGGATGAACTCAATCGGCGCCAAGAATGGGATCGGAATGCTGAACTGAGGTTACCCACTGAAGAGGAAAGGAAGGCAGAGCATCGGAGAAGGCTTGAATGGGATCATAAGCATGGCAAACAATATCCCAGGAGGGTTGATGAAAGCTTCCAACAGGGAAAGGAAGTTCAATCAGATCCTCAGCCACGTGACATAGCTGCAGCTAGGATCCTTGCAGCAGAACCTGATTTCAATACCACACAAGATGTTCACATGGGAATGCTTAGTGCCATACGCAATGCTATAGTGGAAGGAATTCGTCGCATAGGAATGAGGCTTGCTACTCAAACCTGGAAATACCGCATTGATCAAAGGCCTCCCAATGACCCTATCAGATTGTACTTCTATCACCACTGCTATCTGTTTCGCTACTTGGACAAGGAAAATAGGTTACCCCCTCCTTCTAGCCCTACAGCTGATATCAGGCCAATTCGCTTTCTGGGATCCAATCCTCTGTTGGCTCCAGAAGAAGTTGAATTTCTTGGCAATTCATCTACCATTTTCCGCTCCAACCGCAGATTTCTGCTTGCAGATGCCATTAATGCTGTCCTTGACATGCGCTTTCGTCGCTCTGAAGCAATATCTGCATTGTTTGAAGAAGGGTATTTTGATGCCCCTAGTTTTGCCAGACCTCACAGGAGGGCCTTTGGCAATTAATCAAGTTCTCATGAAGAATGAATTTACTATATTATTGATTGTACTAGTATTTTTTCTTTGCTTGTTGTTGACTGTATCAGCCTTTTATGCCTCTTACCTTTTCAGAAATTTCTCACTATGCCTATTCCTTATTATAGCAGGACACTTCCACTTAATCCCAGACTTCCCCAGATCCTTTATATTGTATTTGTTCACCCTTTTCAGATTTAGGAATCCTTCTCCTTCAGAAGAACTTAGTTTAGTACAGAATGCCTCTGACAATGAGCATGCACTCCTTGTTCTGTATGGTTCTGTCACAGTCCAGCAAGAAATTGAAGATCCCACATCCAGTAGTTCAGAGAATGAAAGCTTACCTTCTCTTGAAGATGTTTCAGACTCAGAGTCAGATGTGTCAGAAGCTCCTGGAATTGTGCCATTCCTAGTGGATTCTTCAAACTCAGCTGGAGAAATTAAGGCAGAAGCAGACTACTACTATACCCTTGGAGGAGAAGAAGAGACTCTACCATACAGTGAAGATGATATCATCATAATTCCTGCATTAGACTATGATGCACAGGGTCATCCCAAAGTGATGACAGCTTATAAGAGAGTTGATCAGAAGGTCCACCCAGTACAAGGAACATTCCCTGAGACTGCCAGAGTTTCAAGGCAATTTCCTCATGACCCCCTGGTCAATCTCCCTCAATTACCAACACACCCACCTGAATTTATACCATCCCAGAAGCTCTCAAGAGAACGCTTGGAGTTTCTTAACATTAATCATGCAGGATTTCTATGGCCTGAAGAAGAGAAATTGTTTGCACATGTCATGTTGCTTAACCAGGAAGCAATTGCTTTTGAAGACAAGGAAAGAGGAACCCTCAAAGACTCTTACTTTTCCCCATACATCATGCCAGTAATCCCCCATACCCCATGGGTATACAGGAATATTCCCATTCCCCCTGGAATTAGAGACAAAGTCATTGAAGTCCTAAGGCTAAAAGTAGAAGCCAATGTGTATGAAGCCAGTCAATCTTCATACAGGTCCCGATGGTTTTGTGTTTTGAAGAAGGACGGAAAGCTCAGAATCGTACATGACCTGCAGCCACTGAACAGAGTAACAATTAGAGATGCTGGACTTCTCCCCATTATTGATGACTTTGTGGAGCCATTTGCTGGAAGGCAATGCTACACAGTCTTTGATTTAATGTGGGGGTTTGATGCAAGAAAAGTCCACCCAGAATCACGTGATATGACTGCATTTTGGTCACCCCTTGGACTTCTACGTCTTACCTCACTCCCCACAGGATTCACTAATTCCCCCGCCAAATTCCAAAGATGCATGGTTTTCATCCTTCAAGATGAAATCCCTGTGGTAGCCAATATCTTCATTGATGATTGTTCTATCAAAGGACCTGCATCCACTTACCTAGACCTCAAAGGAAATCCAGAAGTACTTGCAGACAACCCAGGAATTAGAAGATTCATCTGGGAACATGCCTGTGATGTACATCGCATAATGCATAGGATTAAACGTGCAGGAGCTACTTTTTCAGCCAAGAAGACTCAAATCTGTAGACAAGAAGCCATTATTGTTGGACAGAAATGTACCCCAGAAGGACGTATTCCAGAAGAAGACAAAGTAGCCAAAGTCCTCAACTGGCCATCACTCAAGACTCCCAAGGATGTCAGAGGATTTTTGGGACTCTGTGGCACAGTCAGAGTTTGGATTGAAAATTACTCCCAGCTAGCAAGACCTCTTACAGAACTAGTCCACAAAGGTGCAGAATTTATATGGGATGAAAGAAGACAAGAAGCTTTTGACACCCTCAAGCAAAAGGTATCCTCAGCACCAGCACTAAATCCTATTGACTATTCCTCAGACAATCCAGTAATCCTGTCTGTTGACAGCAGTGCTATTGCAACAGGATTCATATTATCCCAGGTTGATGAAAATGGAAAACGCCGCCCTGCACGTTATGGATCATTACCAATGAATGAGAGAGAATCCAGATATTCACAGCCAAAATTAGAATTGTATGGACTCTATCGCGCACTACGTCATTGGCGAATTCACTTGATTGGAGTCAAGAACTTGCATGTTGAAGTTGATGCTAAATACATCAAAGGCATGCTTAATGAGCCTGACCTCCAACCAAATGCTGCAATCAACAGGTGGATCCAAGGAATCCTTCTGTTTGATTTTAAATTAATCCATATCCCAGCCAAGCAATTCAAAGGACCAGATGCCCTCTCCAGGAGAGAGCTAGCATCAGATGAGGAGATCATTGACCATGATGATTCCTGGCTAGATGACATTGCATTGCTCATCCATGTCCCAGACCCTCTTCAAGTCCTGAATTTCTGTTTTACCACTGCCACCAAGCTCCCTTACAAGGCAGCATCATTGCCATCATCCAATGCTCATACATCCAGACAAGACAAGATTCTTCAAGATGTTCATCACTTCCTATCCACACTGGAGCCACCTCCCACAGAATCCAACCAGGCCAGGAAAAGATTCTTAAAGAAGGCTTCTGAATTTTACCTTAAGGAAGGAAGGATGTTCAAAAGAAATGGAAGACGATCACCCCTCCTAGTAATCATGAACCCTAAGAAAAGAATAGCCATTCTGACTCAGGCTCATGAGAATCTAGGACATAAAGGAGAACAATCTGTCTTTGAATTGGTATGAACTCGTTTTTACTGGCCACATCTCAGAACAGATGTGCGCCATCATGTTTCATCTTGCCATGAATGTCAAATCAGGACCCTAAAGAAGATGGAAATTTCCCCCACCATATCCACTCCCACCACTCTATTCCAGAAAGTGTACATCGATGTGATGTCTATGCCACCATCAGGTGGATTCAATTTCATTGCTGCCGCTCGTGATGATCTGTCGGGAACATCTGAAGTTCGTGCCATTCGCTCCAACAATTCCCAAAGCTTAGCCAAATTCTTCTGGGAACAGATCTACTGTCGCTATGGAGCAATTGGACATGTAGTGACAGACAATGGAAGTGAAGTCAAAGGCGCATTTGAGATTTTACTTCGCCGCATGGGAGTCCCTCAAGTTCGCATCACCCCTTATAACAAACATGCAAATGGAGTAGTGGAACGTGGCCACTTTACGTTAAGAGAGGCCATTGTCAAGTCCAGTGACAAGGATAAATTTGGAGGAATTCGAAATTGGCACAAGCATGTTGAAGCAGCTATGTTTGCAAATCGCATCACAGTCAGCAGTGTGACTGGTTATTCACCATACTACCTGCTACATGGAATGCACCCACTCTTGCCATTTGATTTGTCTGAAGCAACCTTTTTGGTGGAAGGCTTCCGATCAGGCCTCTCCACATCAGAATTGTTGACACTTCGCATCAGACAACTGGAAAGGCATCAAGAGGACATAGACAAAGCAGCTTCCACATTAGAACAAGCACGTTTTAGGTCAAAATCACAGTTTGAACGAAGATTCCGTAAACGCCTGCAGAAGCGTAATTATGAAGCTGGTGAATTAGTCCTTGTCAGAAACAGCAGATTGGAATCCACAGTTGGGAAATTCAAGACTGAGCCACGTTACCTTGGACCCTTTGAAGTAGTCAGAAGGACTGAGAGAGGAACATATGTTCTAAAGGAACTAGACGGAGCAGAACATGCTGACCGCTATGCAGCCTTTAGGATATTGCCCTACATTAGTCGGTCCCATTCATTCCTTCAAGGTAATGCAGACCAAGGAAGTTCAATTGACTCAGATTCAAGCACAGAAATTACCCCACCGGACAGCGATCTAATTGAATATGATACAGATACATCACACCACCAGAATTAATACATAAGGAGAGAACTAGAGATATCGCGCAATGTGTACGAATGTCCAAGACAGATGCGGAATGAAGGAAAAAGGAAGAAGGAAGTGATAAATGAAAAGAAACAGAACCCAGCCGTCACAACCCAACAGAATCGCCCCCGGAAGCCAGATCCATAAGTCGGATGAAGACGAAACCGTTAGACTGGAAGAACAGACGCAGCCTAAATGAGAAAGTGCAACCCAGACGTCAGTGCACTCGGTTGCATCACGGAACAACGCTCACCTGCATTAACCATTGGCTGTGGAGTTAAAGCCAGTCTAGGTTTGAAAGAAGGAGAAATTCATAGCCTTGGATAGTTACGATTCCCGGGAATGACCCATGGAAAAGGAGCTGGCGCACGAAGGCGCAGTGACTAAGCTGGGGAAAAAACTCAAACAATCCGAATCACTCGTTTATACCCTCTGAACATGTGGCAGTCACGTGAGCCACTCATGTGACATCCCGCTGCACACCCTTTTTTTCTAGATCCCTGCATTATGATTGGTCGGAATTCACACGTGCACACATCTTAGTAATATGCACCCTACATTTTAATCATTACCAAGCAAATGCCATGGAGAAAGCCGAAGCACCATGTTATTGCAAACAAACCAAATTTGGAAATAGGTACAGATTGCCAAAGTTGGAGAAAAATTCAATCACCCGGCCCAGACTTTACTGCCACAGGCACATGACTGCCTAATTAGGTACCCTTGAACCATTAATTTGGATACGCCTACCCAATTCAACGTCGATCTTTTTTCATTTTTTAGACACTACAAGTAGTGCTCCACACACATTCTTTTTTAGTAATGCGCTGCTCGTTTGATTCTACCAGCACATCGATCACCCAGCTCTCGCACATTTCAGCCCACAATAGCATGGCTAGTACTACCAGCACCTCCACTCCCACCTTCGGGTACTATACTGTTCCGCTGACGCCCATAACCATCCCTGATCGCATCTACGCGCCCACTCCTCAACTCCGCGCCCCTCTTGCAGAAGGCTACTTGCGTCATTTTGTGCCCAATTGGGAGACTACTTTCGTTAATGTCGCCCTACTCAACAAGATTCAGACGCCACTTCTTCCTGGAGTTGACGTTTGGCTCATTCGCTGCCCTCCGCCAAAGCCAATCTGCGCTGGCATGCACATCACTGGACGATTGGGGGCAGGAGATGTGGAACGGTTGTGGACTGTGCGAAATGGCTATGCCATCTTTCTTTGCAGGACTATATTCAGGGAACGTTTTCTCGTAGCAGTCCCTGAGCGATGGTTGACAGAGGAAGAGGGACAGGCACGTAGCTGGGGAAGCTACTTCAAGAAATATCTTTGTGGCCTGTAGAACGTACCAGCACCACCGCCGTTTTTTTTATAGCGCCGTTATCATTTTTTTATAGCACCGTTCTTGTTTTTTATATATGCACTATCGTCGTCTCCATCATGCTTCACAAATAAGCATCAACACTCCTTTGACACTTTCAAGTTTATATCTACAGCCAAGATCATGTTTGTCGTACCCACCAACCCTCAGCCTCAGCGCCCTGCTAGCATTCAGGATATACTCCCCCACCAACGCTACTCTCCATTCCATGACCGCATTCTCCCTTCGCAACAATTCCGTTTTGCCATGGCATTTCCAGCAGAATTAGAGGACAGGTTCATACTAGTCTTGTTGGAAAACATGTTGAAGAAGGACTTAGCCAGAAACCGTTTCAGGTGCCAGCATTGCTTGACCATACAAAATACCGCTGACAAGACAGGATTTGTGAAAGCAGTGCAAGGCAGACTTCTGAAGGAGAAAGAATTATTGGAGAGGGAAGAGCAACTGGGGACAGTTGATTTTTCTTGTTGTGCGCGAATGTCATGATCCAAAATGGTTTTGGATCAAAAACATGGTACAAGTCTAGAGAAAGGATATTTATGCAATTTTCCATTCAGCTGCAATATTGCAATTTCAGCTGGAGTATCCCTTCCCTCAATAGCCAGGACAACAAGTGAATAATATCAGGAATATAGCCCCAAGCACTAAGGGATGGTGCCCTGCCACCATCAAACCCAGCTTACAGTATCAGTAATGAAGGGACAAGGCCTTATCAGATTACAGGATTAGATAATAGCTGACTTATCCTTATCTTTACTAATAAGGAAAGGATAAGATCAACAGCCACAGCCTTACATCAGACATCAAGATCCAAGATCAGAGCAGCCACATTCCACAGCCACCTTCTTATCTTTCTTGATAGCAGATAAGATAAGAAGCACAGCCTTCTATCTTCTATTCTAGAACATTGGAAAAGAAGCACAGCACAGCCTTCTATCTTCCATCAAAGAACATTGACAGAGGAAGCACAGCCTTCTATTCTAGAACATTGGAAAAGGAAGCACAGCCTGAAGAACTGATTCTAGAAGCCCAATTTGAAATTACATGTTCCAGCCTTGGTCCATGATTCCTAGAGAACCATAGACCACCCCAGATCTCAGAGAAGATCAGCCAGTAGCTTATCTCCCCTCAGATAACTCATTGATCAATCAGCAGCCCCACCTTATGACCCCTTTATGACACCTTATGACCCCATCATGACACCTTATGACACCATTATGACACCATCATGACCAATTATGCCCCCATCCTTTCTCACAGTACCATATGATTCTCAGTAATTGACTCTGCATGAGTCACAAACCTATGCCCCAATTTCCAATTGCCCTTTTATATGCCCACAAACCTATGCCCCAATTTCCATTTGCCTTTTATGTGCTTGCACACCCTATGCCCCATTTCAAATTACTCCCTTGTGATTCCTCTTGACTCACAAACCTATGCCCCTATTTCCAATGCTTACTCACCCTATGCCCCCTCATTTCATATTACTCTACTATGACCAGTTATGACTCACTAACCTGTACACTCATTTCATATTCCATCCTATGACTCTGAATGACTCCTGTAGTTGAAAAGGTATAAATAGGGCCCAGTTTCTGCAGGAGACATCAGTCAAAAGTTGATCCCCCCCAAGTCAAACTTGATCCCCCATTCCCATCATCCTTTGATTCACCCCTTTAGTATCTAACTACTTCTGTAGTAGCTAGTATACCAATTCAGTTACAGTTCCAGTCTTATTCTTGCTTGCTATTCCTTCTCAAATCAGATAGTCTTAATTGATCTATCAATATCTGATATATTGATACTCTTTTATTACTAGTTTGGGAAATATTCTGTGACATAGTGCCGTTACTATTGTCATTTATCTCAAGATATATTGGTCTTCACCAAGATATCCCAGTACATATTCTGAACCAGTAGCCAATGTGCGTTTGAAGCTTCGGAATATTGTCAGATACCTTGATCATCAATACTTCTTGACTGTTTTATTGTCTCATACTTTCATTATTGTCACATTCTGTTAGATAGTTTTGTCACACACACTTGTTTGACTTCCACTATCTCTTGCTCATCCCATCCTTGTTCATCATACACAACACTTGTCACTCTTGCTTGTGTATATCCTCAAAGTCTTTACCTTGTGTAGGAAAGACCTCACTGTTCACCCATCCTCTAAGTCATATAGCTTGACTTAAACTTACTCAAGGTAGCTGTTCACTGTTATCTTGACTACACTAACCTTTGTTTAGGACAATTCCCAGACAACACAGTTGTTGAGCACAGACCTTAGGTGTTTAACAGTTGCTTACCATCCCCTGAAGAACAACAAGGTAATTTCCCGATCAAAGTCGCACTCCGGAAACCCTTGGTGCAGATTAGTTTTTTCATATAAACTTTTCTCACGAACAACATAATTGGAGCCCACCGCGCTGGCATGCACATCACTGGACGATTGGGGGCAGGAGATGTGGAACGGTTGTGGACTGTGCGAAATGGCTATGCCATCTTTCTTTGCAGGACTATATTCAGGGAACGTTTTCTCGTAGCAGTCCCTGAGCGATGGTTGACAGAGGAAGAGGGACAGGCACGTAGCTGGGGAAGCTACTTCAAGAAATATCTTTGTGGCCTGTAGAACGTACCAGCACCACCGCCGTTTTTTTTATAGCGCCGTTATCATTTTTTTATAGCACCGTTCTTGTTTTTTATATATGCACTATCATCGTCTCCATCATGCTTCACAAATAAGCATCAACACTCCTTTGACACTTTCAAGTTTATATCTACAGCCAAGATCATGTTTGTCGTACCCACCAACCCTCAGCCTCAGCGCCCTGCTAGCATTCAGGATATACTCCCCCACCAACGCTACTCTCCATTCCATGACCACATTCTCCCTTCGCAACAATTCCGTTTTGCCATGGCATTTCCAGCAGAATTAGAGGACAGGTTCATACTAGTCTTGTTGGAAAACATGTTGAAGAAGGACTTAGCCAGAAACCGTTTCAGGTGCCAGCATTGCTTGACCATACAAAATACCGCTGACAAGACAGTATTTGTGAAAGCAGTGCAAGGCAGACTTCTGAAGGAGAAAGAATTATTGGAGAGGGAAGAGCAACTGGGGACAGTTGATTTTTCTTGTTGTGCGCGAATGTCATGATCCAAAATGGTTTTGGATCAAAAACATGGTACAAGTCTAGAGAAAGGATATTTATGCAATTTTCCATTCAGCTGCAATATTGCAATTTCAGCTGGAGTATCCCTTCCCTCAATAGCCAGGACAACAAGTGAATAATATCAGGAATATAGCCCCAAGCACTAAGGGATGGTGCCCTGCCACCATCAAACCCAGCTTACAGTATCAGTAATGAAGGGACAAGGCCTTATCAGATTACAGGATTAGATAATAGCTGACTTATCCTTATCTTTACTAATAAGGAAAGGATAAGATCAACAGCCACAGCCTTACATCAGACATCAAGATCCAAGATCAGAGCAGCCACATTCCACAGCCACCTTCTTATCTTTCTTGATAGCAGATAAGATAAGAAGCACAGCCTTCTATCTTCTATTCTAGAACATTGGAAAAGAAGCACAGCACAGCCTTCTATCTTCCATCAAAGAACATTGACAGAGGAAGCACAGCCTTCTATTCTAGAACATTGGAAAAGGAAGCACAGCCTGAAGAACTGATTCTAGAAGCCCAATTTGAAATTACATGTTCCAGCCTTGGTCCATGATTCCTAGAGAACCATAGACCACCCCAGATCTCAGAGAAGATCAGCCAGTAGCTTATCTCCCCTCAGATAACTCATTGATCAATCAGCAGCCCCACCTTATGACCCCTTTATGACACCTTATGACCCCATCATGACACCTTATGACACCATTATGACACCATCATGACCAATTATGCCCCCATCCTTTCTCACAGTACCATATGATTCTCAGTAATTGACTCTGCATGAGTCACAAACCTATGCCCCAATTTCCAATTGCCCTTTTATATGCCCACAAACCTATGCCCCAATTTCCATTTGCCTTTTATGTGCTTGCACACCCTATGCCCCATTTCAAATTACTCCCTTGTGATTCCTCTTGACTCACAAACCTATGCCCCTATTTCCAATGCTTACTCACCCTATGCCCCCTCATTTCATATTACTCTACTATGACCAGTTATGACTCACTAACCTGTACACTCATTTCATATTCCATCCTATGACTCTGAATGACTCCTGTAGTTGAAAAGGTATAAATAGGGCCCAGTTTCTGCAGGAGACATCAGTCAAAAGTTGATCCCCCTCAAGTCAAACTTGATCCCCCATTCCCATCATCCTTTGATTCACCCCTTTAGTATCTAACTACTTCTGTAGTAGCTAGTATACCAATTCAGTTACAGTTCCAGTCTTATTCTTGCTTGCTATTCCTTCTCAAATCAGATAGTCTTAATTGATCTATCAATATCTGATATATTGATACTCTTTTATTACTAGTTTGGGAAATATTCTGTGACATAGTGCCGTTACTATTGTCATTTATCTCAAGATATATTGGTCTTCACCAAGATATCCCAGTACATATTCTGAACCAGTAGCCAATGTGCGTTTGAAGCTTCGGAATATTGTCAGATACCTTGATCATCAATACTTCTTGACTGTTTTATTGTCTCATACTTTCATTATTGTTACATTCTGTTAGATAGTTTTGTCACACACACTTGTTTGACTTCCACTATCTCTTGCTCATCCCATCCTTGTTCATCATACACAACACTTGTCACTCTTGCTTGTGTATATCCTCAAAGTCTTTACCTTGTGTAGGAAAGACCTCACTGTTCACCCATCCTCTAAGTCATATAGCTTGACTTAAACTTACTCAAGGTAGCTGTTCACTGTTATCTTGACTACACTAACCTTTGTTTAGGACAATTCCCAGACAACACAGTTGTTGAGCACAGACCATAGGTGTTTAACAGTTGCTTACCATCCCCTGAAGAACAACAAGGTAATTTCCCGATCAAAGTCGCACTCCGGAAACCCTTGGTGCAGATTAGTTTTTTCATATAAACTTTTCTCACGAACAACAGCGTATCATTTTGGAGCCCACCGCGAGGCAGTATTATTTTTAGATTACTTCGAAGATTGTCTCTACACCCTCTCATTCTTTACTGCTAATATTGCTAACACTTCCCATTTTTACACCACCATTTCCGATACTTTCTTTCACCCCACGATCTTTTAGCCCACGACACATCATTATACTCTTCGACATTTGACAAAGTCCATCGCTCTATACCCGAGACCAATTGACGACAAACTTTACCATCCCCGACCAAGCCTTTTATATTCAACCATGTCTGGACCAGCTTTTATGCCAGCACGTGGTCATTCGACAGCTCCGACCTTTTCGCCATCGAAGCCCAGAGAACTCCAGCGATGTTTGACGATCTCGAACTCTTGTTCACACGTTGCGCGATCACCGATGTTCAGCAGAAGAAAAAGTTCGCACGACATTACGTTGACATTGACTCCTCCGACATTTGGGGTTACCTCCCAGCAAGCGAGCCCGGAATATTGTTCGCAGATTTTATACAAGCAGTTATTGCCCTTTATCCCGGAGCCGAAGATGGCAGAAAATGGTCGATCTCCGACATGGATGCATTGATTTGAGAACAGTTGCGAACTGGGATACACGATTCAAACGAGCTTGGGAATTACTATCGAAGTTTCCTTAACATTACGACTTTTCTTCGAAGCAAGAATCGCATCTCTGACGCAGAAATTAGTCGAGGATTCATTCGAGGTTTCCAGGACCATTTGTCAAAAGCAATTCAACACCGACTTTCCATCAAGTTCCCCAATCATTTCCTCAATGACCCATATTCGCTTGCTGATATCTATGCTGCCGCACAGTATGTCTTGCGCGACAATTCTGAATTTTCATACGACCCTGCGATGTTTGTTCCGAAACCTTCGAACTCAACTCCATCATCCCCAGCCAAGGTTGATCTCACGACCATTGTAGACGAGTTCGCGACTACATTGATTAATGCCTTGACCCCTCGAACCCCTCCTGCGACCACTTCTACGCACTAGTGGGGTGTGGGCCATTGCTTCACATGGCAAGTTACTCGTCCCTTTTTGGCCATGAAAACATCACATTTCTCAAGATTGAGCATATATGCACACTGCAGCATTATTACCAATGCATGATAATAAGCTAATATTTGCAAAGTCATCCAGATGTTCTTCATTACCACAAAATAATCCTGTTTGTATATCATCATAAAACCATCAACCCTGTAAATGAATTTGCAAGTTATATTCAGAATAAACATTTTCTTTCTGGCTATACACTCTTGTCCAGCAATTCCTGATATTATCTTCTGATGTGGCAGACTGGAAGTGTGGTCAACATTTCCACAACCATATATCAATAAATCTCAGTTTTTGCATGCAAGGACCCTTCAAACTACATACTTTGTTCACCATAGACTTTTCAAAGTTTGCTATATTATAAATGGTGTCCCCATTTTTTTTATTAACAATGGATTTCAGAGAGGGCTATGAGGGGCTCTGATGGCATAGGTGACCACATATCCTTTTTTCTGCTTGTTTCCCTACTAACTACCAGCCATTTTCCTTCCTCATCAATATGATATACCTACTTGTTTGCACATTGAGGGTCTAGAATATAAGTCTGTAATCATGTTTCATTCTGCATTTAGAAGCCAAGAGTCAATGTCAAAAACCTGGAGTTTGGTGGTATTTTGTACTCCTGGTCTGTAGAGGCAGAATTAACCATGATTACATATATATATTTTATATCCTTGTTGTGCAACCATATAGATATATTATACACTTGATCATATAAAAATTTTGGCACTTTTCTGAGAATTCATTTCATAAAAAAAAAATGCCAAATCAAATCCATCATACATTGTGGGTAAACCCCTGCATTTGACTATTCAATGTTGATCTGGTTTATTGTCTCAGAACATCTTTGTCTGTTCTGATAGCAGTGGTTTAGCCTGTTGTTCTAGGGAAGACTTTGTTTTCTAATAGTTGAAAAACTGACTACAAATAGTTGAAGCTAGGGTATAGCACAGGTATAAGCATTTACATATGAAATGAAATATCTATACTGTTGGAATTGCCTTGAGTTTGAGTTGGTGATGGGTCTTAAAAGTTCTTGGCAAACCTGTGTCCATCATTTCCTTCATTATCCACACTGTATATAATAGATAAAACCCATGAAATATTATATATAGACTCAAATGAGAAATTCACCCCCTGCTATGTCTGCATTTTTGCATACATTATACCCATGGGTTTAAACCCATTAAACCCATCGCATTGTGTGCACAATAGTGCCTTTCATATTGCACAATTGTATCCAACACTTTGCAGCCATCTTATCTGACATAAAACGGACATTTTCTCCCTATACCGCAAAGTGAATACATATAAATTGAGCCTATAAACTTCAAAATGAATTGCAGGATCAAAAACCTGCAGGTTACCCATGCTATACCCTAGCAACTTGAAGCAAGACTACAAATGGTATGTGTAGTGTTTCCCCACGTTTATTGTATTTATTTTGTTACCAAAACAACTTGCATAATGATTTACAAAACATATGACATGGGTGTGCAGGTGGTGCACATTTTTCCTGCATTAATCTTGTCACCAAAGTAGCCATTGAAAAAATTGCAAAATCATCTACAGTCTCTTTGATAAATATTCACAACATTTGTTGCATTTATATGATATTTGATAAATAGAAAAACAGTTGCTCAAAAGGCCATACACTGTGCAGTAAGAGTTTCCACATTTTTATTGTATTTATTTTCTTATCAAAAACACTTGCCCAAGCATCTGAAGCATTGTTCAACACTTGTTGTATTTCTTTAATATCCAATGTCTGCAAACTTCATGAGGTGGTTGTTAGATGATGTTCAGCAAGTTTATCAAAGTGTTACACCATATACTTGCATTTATTTTGTTAAAAATTGGCTATTAAAAATTGTACAACCATGCACAGACTTGTTGATATATTTTCACAACATTGTTGTATGTATTCCATATCCAGTGCTGATGTAAGCATTCTGAACAGTTCTGTAAATTGTCTGAACATTATTTGTCAAGGGTGTGGTTTCTGTTCTACAATTTATTTCCATTTAGCTGGTTAACCAAAGACTTGAGCATCTACCATATAGTTGTGAAAGTTTTGTCCAAATCAGTAACAACAATAGAGCTCTGCTGAGTCTGCCCTAGTTGGAATGAGCTCCACTATTGCAAGTCATCATATCAATTGAGTGAAAGAAACTTCATTGAGGACTAGATAATAGTGACAAAAATATAATGGCAGTACACTTGGTAGATTGATAACCCAGATGCCATTAAAATGCCTGACACCTGTGAAAATATTGAAACACTCACTAATCAGTTTGATAACTGTGTGGTATTGCTTGAATTTGTTATCAAGGAGGTAAGTGAGGTTAAGCAGGGGTGTATTTTTCTAATGTACAAGTACATTTGGAAGCCTTTATATATGATGCCTGCTATATGGGTGCTATTTACTAGATGAGCGCTGTATACAAAGTGGGTGCTGTATTTAGGGGTTAGGAGGCAGTGAGGATAAACCCAGTATTTTTGGGACTGGTTGTTATACAAGGAGGGGTCTGGTGGTTACATGTCAGGGTTGGTTAGGGGAGACAGAACCATGGTGGGCAAAGGCAAGTAGAGATAAAAAGTGTCAGATCAGGGCGGTTTGGAGGCCACAGAGAGTGTATCCTCTACAATGGTTGTAGTATTTATTTGATATTTAATCCCAGAAAAGTCACCACTGAACATATGTCAATCATCATTTAGCCAGGGTGTTACAAGTGTTCCACATATTTCCAGCATTGATTTGCTTACCAACTGTCCATAGAAATGGTGTACATCTCTGTACAGGCCATGTGATGAAGTTTTGTTAAAGTTGTGATAGGTATTTGATGCCTTCTCTTGCTCCCATTGATTCAGACATGCCTTATGAAAGTGAAAATGAAACACTGGTATGGCACTGAGACATTGGCACCAATGAGCAGGACAATCGTATTTAATAAAGAAAAGACATGTGAAAGGTAGGTTGTAAAGGGGTAGTACAACCATTTACAATGGATGTGACAAATAATCATGAGATCTGCTGTATCTACTCTCCTACCAACTGACCACAAAAATAGTACACAACCATGTACAGCCTATTGGACAGTATATGACAATGTGGCTTGTATTTATTGAAGCTCTAATGACTGGGAAAGCCTTGTGGAACAGTTGCTGAACAGGCTGAAACTGTTCAACACTGTTCAAGAAGGGTGTGGGAGCTGTTACAACTTTTACTAGTATTTGATTTTCTACCAACTAGCTATAAAAGGATTGTACAACCGTCTTCAGCATATCTAACACATGGGCATGACATTGGTTGTATTGATCCTGTCACCCACTGGCCACAAGAAAATTCCACAACCAACTACAGTGTATTTGATGAATTCTGACGATGTCTCTTGTATTTATTTAATTTTCTATGACTGGGAAACCCCTGTCGAACAGTTGCCGAACATGCCGAACAGTGTTCGACAAGTGGGAGCTATTACAAATTTTACTAGTATTTATTTTCCACCAACTAGCTATAAAATGATTGTGCAACCATCTACAGCATATCTAACACATGGGCATGACATTGGTTGTATTGATCCTGTCACCCACTGGCCACAAGAAAATTCCACAACCAACTACAGTGTATTTGATGAATTCTGACGATGTCTCTTGTATTTATTTAATTTTCTATGACTGGGAAACCCCTGTCGAACAGTTGCCGAACATGCCGAACAGTGTTCGACAAGTGGGGGCTATTACAAATTTTACTAGTATTTATTTTCCACCAACTAGCTATAAAACGATTGTGCAACCACCTACAGCATATCTAACACATGGGCATGACATTGGTTGTATTGATCCTGTCCCCCACTGGCCACAAGAAAATTCCACAACCAACTACAGTGTATTTAATGAATTCTGACGATGTCTCTTGTATTTATTTAATTTTCTATGACTGGGAAACCCCTGTCGAACAGTTGCCGAACATGCCGAACAGTGTTCGACAAGTGGGAGCCATTACAAATTTTACTAGTATTTATTTTCCACCAACTAGCTATAAAATGATTGTGCAACCATCTACAGCATATCTAACACATGGGCATGACATTGGTTGTATTGATCCTGTCACCCACCGGCCACAAGAAAGTTTCACAACCAACTACAGTGTATTTGATGAATTCCGACAATGACTCTTGTATTTATTCTATTTTTAATGACTAGACAAACCTTGTTGAACAGGCCAAACAGGAGTTGAACCAGTCTGTTCAACAAGGGTTTGGGAGGTGTTACCAGTTTCACTTGTATTTGTTTCCTACCCAATTGTCCATGAAGGTGTTGTCCAACAAAGTATAGTCTACTTGACAAATGGTCAGGGCACTGGTTGTACCTATGTAGCCAGTTGGTTTAAAAATAAAGCCAACTGACATGATCAAATGAGCCTGTACCTGCATGTGCAATACCTTTCTGACCAACTGGTAAGAAAAGAAATAGAAGCGAAATTTATGACACCTCCCAAACCCTTGTTGAACAGGCTGGTTCAACACCTGTTTGGCCTTTTCAACAAGGTTTGTCTAGTCATTAAAAATTGAATAAATACAAGAGCCATTGTTGGAATTCATCAAATACACTGTAGTTGGTTGTGGAATTTTGTTGTGGCCAGTGGGTAAGAGGATCAATACAACCAATGTCATGCCCATGTGTTAGATATGCTGTAGATGGTTGCACAATCATTTTATAGCTAGTTGGTGGAAAATAAATACTAGTAAAATTTGTAATGGCTCCCACTTGTCGAACACTGTTCGGCATGTTCGGCAACTGTTCGACAGGGGTTTCCCAGTCATAGAAAATTAAATAAATACAAGAGACATCGTCAGAATTCATTAAATTGTTACGATTTTCACCTTTTTGCCCCTGTCTTTTGCTTTGACAGCACGTGACACCTATACATTCCCACGAAGATGTGCCAAGTCCCACGCTCTGATTGGACGATACCTTGTTACCAAACTCTCAGGTTGACCCCATGTCCTCATTGGATGACTTGACAGTGCATAACCATTCATGCACAACCAGAAGCTGAAGGAACCTGAAGACAATACAATCCGAACTTGACCATTCCATTCTTGTCACAACCCATGACCGGTGTGCATACCCGGAGACAAGAATACTCCATGACCCAATACCCAACAATCGGAATACTCTGGTTCTCCACCGACTGATCATATGTCCACACCCATATGCTCATGACATTGTCATTGTTCTTTCACAATTCACCGACATGGTTCCTTGTGCCTGTCACAGACGAATGAATAGCCTTGTGCCTGATGACCGATCGACTTTCCTATTTTGAAGAAGACCGACACGTCATCCCGATCCTCATGGTTACCTTTGACGCCCAGCTCATCGCCACGATTGTGATATGTTCTATTGGCATCTCCACCCTTGTGGGCATCTACATCTATGCAACCTATATTCGGATAATGCAACCTCCCCACAATGACTCAGATATCGGATCCGTCATAGTTGCCGACAACCGATGACTCCTTTGACCTATCTTGGCTGAACATCTTGCTCTTCTTCACACGTCACCTCTACATTCATTTGCCTTTCTTCTCATCAACTGACCGCCGGTGCTCAGCTAGCAACCCGAACTCACATGTATGACAAGCCCCCTTGATGCTCCACAAGGACTTGCATTCCGACATGTTTCATTACCTTTGTGTACCAGTCCACTGGTCAAGAATATCCATACCCAGTCGACATCCCAGTCATCCAGTACCCTGCAGCCAAGAAGGGTTATATGAAGCACCCTTGCTTATCGTACTGCAGGAACCACAGTTGCTGGTGTATGATTACCAGTGTTCATTGCATGGTTCTTCCCTTCCCTATTCAGTGATTCACCTTCTCCCCTGCCTCCAATGATGAAGTATCATGTTCACCTTTCCATCCCGATCCCGCATACTCCTGGTTGTATGCTGCTATTGGCCAGACATCCACTGCCAATGCAAACCATCAGGAAGACGAACCAATCTCATCATTCCCAAGCTAGGAACTCAACCACATGACATCCACATGGCTGCCTCATGTTCATCATGTGCCCGCTGACACATCCACTCATGGATCCTTTCACCTCCTTACCATGAAGCAACCATGAGGCACAGGGTCTGGACCCTTGATTGCTCCGAACCATTTCCTTGCAATCACTCCTTGAAACACTGGTGGAAATGCTGTATCCTCAGGACAGCTTTATTGTTCTTATATCTCTCTCGATTTGTACCTACAGACCCGGTAGTCTGTCTTCATGGCATTTCCCTAACTTCTTTGTATTTAAACCTTCATCTTCGAACTGTTCCTCTTTTTCCCTTCCCTTTCCTCACGTTTAGTCTGGTTTCCACCCCCTGGTTCGCTTACCTAGCCTTCCCCCCTCCCCTGGGCTGCTACTGGTTGTATAGTAGTAGTTGACCATGAATACACTTTATTCCTTGTGTTTCCTCTGGTCTGATCTCGACTCAGTTTAGTTGGTTGTTGCTGGAGCCCGCTGATCTAGCGATCCATAACATAAATACACTGTAGTTGGTTGTGGAATTTTCTTGTGGCCAGTGGGTGACAGGATCAATACAACCAATGTCATGCCCATGTGTTAGATATGCTGTAGATGGTTGCACAATCGTTTTATAGCTAGTTGGTGGAAAATAAATACTAGTAAAATTTGTAATAGCTCCCACTTGTTGAACACTGTTCGGCATGTTCGGCAACTGTTCGACAGGGGTTTCCCAGTCACAGAAAATTAAATAAATACAAGAGACATTGTCAGAATTCATCAAATACACTGTATTTGGTTGTGGAATTTTCTTGTGGCCAGTGGGTGACAGGATCAATACAACCAATGTCATGCCCATGTGTTAGATATGCTGAAGACAGTTGTACAATTGTTTTATAGCTAGTTGGTAGACAATAAATACTAGTAAAATTTATAATGGCTCCCATTTGTCAAACAGTCTTCAGCAGTGTTCAGCAACTGTTCGATGAGTTTCTCAGTCATAGAAAATTAAGCAAATGCAAGAAATGCTGTCAACAGCTGTCACATATAATGTAGACAGTTGTGGATTCTTTTAGTGGCTCATGGGTACAAGAATCAATGCAACCAATGTCATGCCCATGTGTAAACTATGCTAGTTTGGTGGTGCAACTGTTATATGGACACTCGTTACAGTAATAACTATAAGCAAAATGTGTAAACACTCCCACACCCTTGTCAAACATCTTGAACAACTGCTTGGCCTGTTCAACAAGGCTTTGCTAGTCATTAGAACATACATAAGTATCACAAAACTTGTCACCAGCTTCACATTGTGTGTCGATGCTTGTGAAATTTTGTTGTGGCCAGTGGATGGGAGAATCAATGCAACCAATGCTATGCTCATGTGTGAATCATGGTTATACAACTATTTCATTACTAGTTGGTAGGAAAATCAATACAAGAAAAATATATAACAGCTCTGAAACCCTTGTCGAACAGGCGAAATGCCTGTTTGGCCTGTTCAACAAGGCATTGCTGGTCATTAGAAAATAAAGAAGCATCACAAAAGTTGTAACAGCTGTCAAATAGCATGTAGATGGTTGTGGAATTTTGTTATGGCCAGTAGGTAAGTGAGTCAATACAATCAACATCACACCCATGTGTTGAATATGAATTCTGTTGGAGCTAGTGGGTATGAGAATCAATACAAATACATCAAACATCCACAACATATGTCAACTCATTTCTGCAACATTTTCGCTGTCCTCTGGACTTCTAAACACACATCAAAGAATTACCACACTTGTCAACAGACTCATTGAGGTTTCAACATGTTTTATAAATGCCAAACATTGCATCAGCATCTGTGGTATCAACCTCCTGAATGTAATGCTATTGTGTGAACTCCACAGTTCTTCATTCTTGTATCATTTCAACAGCACTTTCTGTCACTCAACTGACATGACTGCTAACATACAAGAGCTCATACTAAATTTGGCAATGCTGATTCAACATTCTCACAGTGCCAATTTTGGCAGCTGTGATCCGGCTGCCTTATTGTTCTTGCTGATTGGGACAAGAAATTCTCACAGTTACAAAGTCATAAGTCACACGGTTTCATAATTATTCCCAGGGCTTCAAAATTGTTCCCACGGCTTGGCAAATTAGACTGTGACCCTGAATTGAAAAAACCACCAGATACAAAACGATTCCCTTATAGGGACTCGTAATTGTTACGCCACATCGGAGCCCACATCATTGATGCTACCCCCTCGACATGCTTACACCTCGACCGTCGAACCTTCGCCATCGTCTCAGCCTTTGTCGCGTACTGCATATTTTAACGAAGATTCATCGCGTGCTAATATTCACATCTTAAATCGACCTTCCTCGCCCCCGACACCTCAAGCCTCTGATCAAATATCAGCTCTAGATTTATCTCGTATCGCTAAGCTAGAGCAAGAGTTAGCATTGCTCCAACAGCTTCGTTCTCAAGAAACCTTTGTCGCCGAAGAGGAGCCAGAGCACGACTTTACTTCGTTCAGGATTCCAGCAGCTGTATACTGTCTAGAAACACCGATATCACCTTCAACACCATCAGATAACGCCACGCCATCGACCGCGACCCTTCCAATCCTGAGTTGTCCTTCGTCAGTGCCCCCCAAAGTTCTGGTTTCGGCTTCGCAGCCCCCTGCTCCAGCCTGGTTGCCTGTCCCCTCAATCACAGTCACATCAGTATTGCCTTCGCCAGAGTCACCAGTACCGCCCCTATCTCCAATAGATTTCCCTCCACCTTCGCCCATCGAACCAGTATCCGCAGAATCCTCACCGCCCACTCCAGAGTTTGTGTCGGAACCATTGCCCGACCCCTCGACATT
Source organism: Hygrocybe coccinea (assembly GCA_963555575.2). Classification (NCBI taxonomy): domain Eukaryota; kingdom Fungi; phylum Basidiomycota; class Agaricomycetes; order Agaricales; family Hygrophoraceae; genus Hygrocybe; species Hygrocybe coccinea. The sequence continues at coordinate 2,239,577 of OY741990.2, read as the reverse complement.
AGATATCGCACCATCCGAACCAATTTCGCCCTCATCGCAGCCATCGCATATTGTTTCTCTGACAACGTTCGCTTCGTTGCCAGACCCTCCACCGAATATAGTAACTTCGTTAGTTCCATCGACTTCGCCCCTGAATATTGTGTCCATATCATTTTCAACCCCTTCACCATCGAATATTGTGTCTTCGAACCCCTTGACTTCGCCTTTGTCTCAGGTCTCCTCAATTTCTCCCCTTGATACACTAACTAGTTTGACGCACCCGACCTCGCGTATTTGCTTTGCCACTGATCTAGTCTCGCGATTCATGCGAACTAACGACTCACATCGCGACGTTGGTGAACCGCCCCCTCGATTACACTGCGATTTGTCGACAAGCCCTTCTTGATCCCCCGACAATTATTTCGAAATAATCGGGACCCCTTTTTGTTTCATTATTTATCCTCACAGATTCTTGCGATATTGGACAAGGCTTTTTTTTTTTTACCGTTGAAAACATCAAAAAACAAAAATATTTTACAAAGAAGAAAAGGATCGATACTTCGCGATGGCATCCGACCAGTCTTTAGGCATCGTACCACAGCTCCATTAGCCACTCCCTCTCTTCTTCCAGCATCTCGACGAACTGCGAATAGACGGATATCTTCAATTTCATCCGTGCAATCTCCTCCTCAGCTGACGACATCTGCGCCTCAATCTCCCCTCGATTCATCGCCTTCTCTTTCCCTTTTCCCTTTGCGACGAGTTTCACCACACGAGAACCAACCCTCGATGATCCTGCGACACCGCTTGGTGGTCGTTTTCCAATCCAGGCTTTCGCTACGACACAGTTCTTTTAGTGTACCACATGTGAACATTAGATCACTTACGAATTGGACTCTCGACATCCTTAGCCCGTACAATTTTCGCCTTTTTCGTCCTCGGCTTATGGCCCAACCTAGCGATTCCACCCCAGAAGCAGCCCTTCCGATCGTCTTTGCACTTGCGACATTTCACATCGTGATCTCCGTATTCGCATGGCAGTTCGACCTTGAAGCCTTTGCATCGATCGCACTACAGATTATTTAGATTGACAGCATAGCAGTACCTTCGACAGCCAAGAGACCGTCGTCCTCGTCGTCGCTTTCAAGAGCCTTTCGCTTCCCACCCAGATGTTCCTCCTTGTCCTTGTCTTGTTCGCGATCGACATCGCCATCTTCTACTGGATTGTAAATCGCTTCGAGAGCCGTCTTCAGTTCCTTCGCAGAGATTTCCTTCGCCTGGTATCAATGATACAAATTGAGTTGGTCGACTTTCAGTTTTTCTTGTCGAGCTTCTTCGGCTTTGGCCTTGAGGGCTGCTGCTTCTTCGATCAATCGCAGTCTCTCAGTTTCGCGTCGTTTCTCCTCCTCCGCTTGTTCGAACAGCCGTCACATATGTTTCTCCTCCTCTTCCACCCGTTTCCTTTCGATCTCCCATACCTCGACAGCTTTTGCAAGCTTCGGCATCAAAATCGCTCCTCCCCAACTCAACCACCTCTCCTCTCCGAGCCCTTCATATATGACTTGGGCTTCTGCGATCCATTTTGCGACAATTTCATCTTCGGTCTCCTCCCACAGCTCGATCACCTCGCGATATTGTTCCTAGATATCCGAATCCTTTGGTTAGCAACCAGACTCTCTGGCGATGTACTTACGACAGCCTCGACAAAAACACGACCCCAAGCCTCATACTCCTCAGTCCCCGCGATCAAACAACTAGGCATCGTGTCGACAAGCCCCTTGATCTTGTCTTTGAGGGCACCCGAGATTCCGATGATGGACGACATGACGATAGACGAGTTGTTGACGGATAGGTGATGTCGACAATGTGGAGAAAAATTTTGAGAAGTTTCTCACGAGTTGCGGAGTTGTAGTCAACAAGGTCACGTGCTTCCTTCTCTCACGTATTGACTGAGGACAGTCAAAATTTCAGTATGGAGGAAGATGATACGCATCATACGATCCTATGCTCCGAATACGCGAATCAGATGTACTATACCTCTTCATCGACCACATCCCGATATCTTACGATCTAACGAACGTCTGCGACCTCTTGCGACATCTCTCAACAAACTATCGATCGCTTCCGAACTAGTCGCAGCACCAAGACAAAGTCATCTCGTATCGGACCGATCCCGCCTTTATCGGAGGTTCATTCCCCCTATCCCATCCACCTCCTACCTCACTTTCGATCATTTTGGACGTATTTTCATATTAGTTTCTCTTTCTTATTCAATTTATCTTTCATCTTCCTTTGTTCTTTGTTCTTCATCTTATGTTTCACCTTCTGATTCCTTTATCCCCTTCCCCTTTTAGTATCATTACTACTCCTTTCTATCATTTTATACCGTTCCAATCCTCCGATCGAGGTAGTATATAAAGAGATGTAGTTTAGATACATAGACAGAGAGACAGACCCCCTCCTCCTTCTCAGACAGAGAAATCTACGACTTCCATCCCCTTCGATCTTAGTCTCCGAGCTATAAAACTCCCCTTTAGTTTCAAACTCAAGTTATAGTCTTGAGTTTGTCTATCCTTGTCACCCGATATCGATATCTTCATCGCGACCGTGTTCGCGAAGTCGCACAGTTGATCGCAACTGTCGCACGTACGTTCGCATCATTCGGAAACTTTATAGTAGTTTCTATCTCCCTCTATACTCTTCTATGTGTAGTAGACATCTTCGCCTCCTCGCATTCAGCTAATAGGTAGTTTGTTTAGGGATCTCCCCCTTTACAGCCTCCTATAGCGTATCACCGTGGTACCCACCAACCACCTGCCACCAGCCGCATCACCAACACCAACCACATTTGCAGCAACGACGGAGAACAAAATGCCACAAGGAGTGGTGCATCCACCCCCATTACGCCAGGATTGATATTACTGACTACATATACTAATGAAAACCAGTGCCCATGAAGCTGACGACAATGACAATGATGATGATGATGACGTTCAACGCTGACAACAATGTTCGACGACGATGACGATGATGACATTCAATGTTGACGACGACGACGACGACGACCTCCCCTGCCTCACCTCACGGCTGACGCCACCTCATCAACTGATGGGGCACACTCACCGTGAGGTTAATGAGGGTACAGGACCTGTGGGTTGGATACCCACCACCCAATTTGCGCACACCCACCACAAAACCCGTACCATGGCGATGGGTACAGGTTTTCGTGGGTGCGGGTGCAGGTAACTTAGGCCTCGGACAACTGCTGCCATTGCTACCATTAGTTTAATGTGTATTCTAATGCTATTAAATAATAATATGCTTTTTCTCTTCTCAATTTGCATGGCAAGTTTCGCAATCCAGTAATAATATTTAAATAATAGCCAGGCAGATATTTTCACTGTACTGACTTGACCTCAATTTGGTGTCCTAAAAAATATTGGTTCAATATCGAATCTGCCAAGACTCAATTGATTCAAGTCTTGAGGTCGTGACAGCCTTATGTGGCTATCACCTGACATCAAATCCATATCTGGCGATCTTGCACGGGAAACCTTGTCATGGGACTTAGAAAAATCAGCGGTGTAAAGGTGTGTTCGGGGTGGCTTCGGAATGAATGATCCTAACCAAGGGGGTGTCAGCGTGAAAGTGACAGGGTAATCAGTGTTGTGAGTCATAGTAAAATGGTAGTAAGAGAATATGAATGAAGCTGCTGTCTAATACGACGATAACAGGTGAGAAATAGGGAAGCCGACGATACCGACGACGTCGGGTACGGCGGGTTGGGTCGGGTACGGCGGGTTGGGTCGGGTACGGCGGGTTGGGTCGGGTACGGCAAGCGGGTAACGATAAAACGAGATAAAATATTAAGTATAAAGGTGGGAAGTCTACGGCCTACGACGACAAGAGGTTCTAAGAGGCTCTGAAGGATTCTGAGTGAGACAAAGAGGGGGGAACTGGATTGTTATTGTTATGGTTGTCGGTCACCATTTTATAGAACTATGAAGAGTAAGCTACATCGGTATAGGTTACTTCGGCCGATAGTAACTACAAGGGAGGTATGAAATGGGAAGGAGAAGATGGGAGTTGCGAGGCAACGAAGGAACGGGAATGGAGAGGGAAAGATATAACGAAAAAGATGGAAAATAAAGCACCTAAGTCCAAAGAGGACAGGGGGTATAAGTCCGATGTCAGTATAGGGAGTCCGAGGTGTCACGTGTGATCGTTTTGGGCGATATAAGTCATCGGTGTCGGTATAAGATCGGCCGTCGGTAGACGGTATACGTCGGGTACAGCGGGTGATGTCGGGTTACGTCGGTTTCGAGTACGAGGAAGTGGGACGAGTTGGGTTTGTGAGTATCTGTGATATATCGATGATACGTACTCAGAGTGTCGTCAGACCTCTACAGCGGTGTAGTGGACCCCACTGGCGCACCTCTTGGTATAACAGCCAATGGCATCTAGAACGCTCAGCTGTGTTCTCAGTCTGGGAATCAGGTGGGTTTTGGGCCATTTTCTGATCCATGATTGGCTTGATTTTTGTCTGGTAATATAAATTGGAGTAGACCTCGATATTGGAGTGGGCACATGTTCAGTCGACGGACTTCAACTTCCATGTAAATTCAAGCAGGCTTGATTGGCATTTTTGTCATATATCAGGCTTTGAATGCCACTGAAACCACATTCAAAGTCGCTAAAAGACAGATCAGTTGTGCCATGTTTCACCAGCATGATTTTCAAACCTTTTTGCATACCTCAATGGACTTCCCCATGGTAGCAGCTTGTGCCTCTGGTAGGTCCGAGTCAAGAATTGGTTGTCCTGGGTAGGCTTTGAACCAAGCCTGGTCTAGACCAGGCCAAAACTTGCCATATCGCTGACTCTTTTGAGCTTCCAGATAATCTGCAAGGTAACCTTCTAGGAAGGTTGATTGATCCTCGGTTGTCCATGGCTTTGGTGCCATCTGTCACCTAGGAAATGATGTTAGTGAATGCAGGAAGGCATAAGTACAGGAGCAAAGCTTGCCACATTGTTATAATAAATTGTAAAGATTGAATATTCAAACCCAGCTAGATAATATAGGTTTAAGCCACAATGGTGGGCCGGAGCCTGAATAAAGTAGCCGTACTGAGAGTGATGCATGACTCCAAGCCGCTGTAGAGGTCCAACATCCCTCTGAGTGCGTATTGCCGATTCTTCATGTATTCTATCGAACCTGACGCCCCACGTTTGAATCCGACATAACATCTGCGTGATCTAAGTCCTCAAGCCATTCGTCTGCTGGGCTTGATGCGTGTAGGTAGTTCTTGAACGATTCTAATTTCGTCTTGTTGTTGTCCCTGCATGTATCTCTAAGGAAAGCTCTCATGAAATCCTGCGCGTTTTCTCCCTTTCTGCTGTCGCCCCAAAAAGGTTCCATGGTCGACGATGTCATTCTCGTACGTCTGGTAGTAGCTGTGGTTGCCGGCGTATTTGGGATGTTCGGTGCAGGTGGTGTTAATGCGTGTGGGTGTGGCGGTGGTGAAGTGGGGGGTGTCTGTTGCCTTAGGGGGCTTCTGAATCCTAGCGAGTCAGGTGAGTGTGATCTAGATGTAGTGCTTGAAGCTGTTAGCAATGATTCTGAAGATGGTGTGGATTTGATGTCGGTGTTGTGGGAGACGAAATGTCCCGTTAGCGCTGATCTCCTTTGGAACTCTGGGACTCTTATTTGATGGCCTCTTGTTCTACTCATGTTTGATGGGTGGTCGGCTGTCGCTTTACTCATGTTTGATGTGGACGTTTACTGTGGACTCGTGTTTGATGGGCTCGTGGGTCTAGATTTGTACTCAGCGTAGTTATGCTCATGTTTTGTGGCGGTTCGGTAGCGATCTAAGAAGGGATGGGTGCTGAAATTCGTGAGCTTGGAATGGGTTTGAATCAAGGTCTCATCACCAGGTGTAGTAGGGGCTAGGGGTCCCTACTAAGCTAATCGTGAGTCTGAAGGTGATCGTATATCCTAAGTCTAAGACTGACTAAGTCTACTGACTAATCGGGAAGTCAACTAAGAGTCACGTGATCTACTGACTAAGACTGCCCAGGACCTCCTACTACACCGTCGTTCCTGCCTCATCTCCTCACCATTACGTTCACCGAGTTGAAACCTGATGTTGGATTACGTCAGATAACTCCGGACTTCACCAAAAACTATCTCTTTATTTCTATTTATCTTCAGATTTCTATCCCCTTTGACTAGAGATTACTGATGACACCCTTGTCACTATTACGCTGACCTCTATCTAGTATCCCCTTTCGGAGCTAGACCTGAACTACACATCACAACAACCAACAAAAAGAACTCAAAAACTTCGGTGTCATCGAAAACGACTTTGATTTCATCCTGGAAGGCATCGACTTGTCGTTGACCAAGCCAAAACCGCCAGATATCATAGACGAATTCACATTTCTTTGTGCACGACTCAATGAAATTTATGACCATGTTAACATGGATGTATGTTTCGATCCACTTATGATCAGAGTTTTACTAAAATCTGGAGGAAAGTTTGAATATGGTGCTGGAATGATTCTCAATGCTGTCTGACTGTCAATTGCTAATTATAAGATCTCCGCCAAGTGATATGCTAGTCATGCTGTTGCCATTCTCCCTGAAATGAGACTGGATTTTGAAGTTCAAGGTATGGCTCACCGGAAAGGTGGATTAAGGCATTGTCCAATATAAAGCTAGCACTGCCAACAGAGGTCTGCTATTTTTCGTTATGTCACTAGCTACTGATACACTCTACAGTAAGAGTGTTGGGCATGGACGCCCCTCAGGATCGCGTGTTAACTTTAGCAGATGGACGCCACTTTCTTGTTGAGGCTAAGTGCCTTTCGGACACAAGTTCAAGCCTTTCTCAGCACATGCCCAAGGCCGTGAGCCAAGTGCTAGCATTATGCGAACTCACAAGATAATGATCCAGCCAAGACACCATTCATTTATGTTTGTCGAACGGTGAAAGGGTGCACCATGGTAATGTGAAGGGAATAATACACCAACTCTACCACGGTGCTGTATGAATTCTGAGGGGTTCAATCTCAATCCAAAAGGTTAGTAAAAATACACAGAGGTGCTCTGAATAGCTGCGATGATGTTTCTGATGTGCGTGATGTGTGCGATGTGCGCGGCGTGTGCGAAACAGTCGGCGATGTTTTCGGCATAAACGTAGCACTTTGTAGAAGGGACGCAAAGTTTAAATAGAGCAGTGTGGAGCTATCGCATGGACAGCGCAGTAAAGATGTGATATGATAGACTGGAATCGGGGGTATACAAGACGTCCCCCTAGTGTGTAAACTATAGGGGGTATTTATGCAAAGTTGGTTGTTAGGACAATAAAGGGTGAAGAAGGCAAGACAAATAGACAGTGCATGACAGAACTATGGTGCAATAGGGATGAAATGGAACTGAAATGAAGGGTGTAGTACCATGCAAAGCAATTTCCAAAATATCTAGAGGATAGGAGCTATAATGTTTGAAATAAGTGAAACATGTCACATAAAGACTTCCCTGGAACCAGAATGGAATAGGGTGAATGGTATAAGCATGGATGATGTCGGAGAGGCTCGAAATATGTTTCCGAAAGGGGCCAAAGCACTCCAAAGAAAATCGCCATAATGTCAAATTATCGCCCGTATCATGCACATCACGCTGTCGCATTGCAGTGGAGATACATATTAATCGGGATGTTTCGCAATAAATCACAGTGAATCGCAGCATGTCAAGGCTAGAATAGGTCCAATAGAACGTTTCCGTGCTTAGGGATGTGCGCTGCATATCAACAGACACTTGGGGATCTTTGCCTTTCTCAAGGTGGGGGTCGATGGTCAATGACCATACTGCCAGGCGCCACCCTTTTATCCCGAGAAGGCAGTCATGCAAAGTCAAAGCGAGGATTCATTGTGCTCTATCCAAGGTGATGGTGGAATTGGTTCTGGAATGGGTAAGTGTCGCTGCAGTAAAATCAGGGAAACTGGTTACTCATTATTCTACACGTTAGCTCATGTTTTTGTAACTTGGATAAAGAGATGAAAGAGTGGAGGACGAAGATGACAAAACAGTAATGATCAGTCATAGTGTGAGCACGGTGGGATAAGTTTACTGCAGACAACGACAAAACATAAGCATTAATTTTACTGAAGAGTACATTCTATTCGAGAGTAACAGTCGACTAGGGCATTGAAGTCCTTGATATCGGACCAGCGACATGGGTTGTAATGCAAAAAAACACATGTACACATTTACTCGAGGAGGTGTTGATGAGAAACAACTCAAGACAATGTGCAGCTCATACATGAAGAAGTGCTGCATGTAAAACGGAACGATCGGACAACGTCCACTATTGACAGCTATTTACAATATCCAACCCGATGCGCTTCTTTTCCAGGGGTCAGCAACCTTGCAAGCAAGGTAATCTACTATAGAATTACTACTACTATATCACCAGTTGTAAGTTCCAGTCTTGTAATCACTAGGCCAAGCATGGTTTTCTCCGACAAAGTCAGTGCTTCCCTAGTTCCTATCACGTTGGTAAATCTAGATGGAAGTCCATTGTTCTTCTATGCCTGCATGTGAGACTTTGTCGCGATACACCTCAGCCCTGCAACGTTGATGAGAAGATGGGAATGCTGACCATTGCATCTTGTTTGACACTCCATAGTTTTCTCTCTTTACTCTTCTCGGCAACCTCCTTGATCTTAGCTTCAATTGCATTCTTCTTCACGTTAAGTCCACGTAGTTCTTGGTATATCGATTCAACAAGGAAAGTGAAGTTTCCCGTTTGGAGTGAAGTTATCTTGGCGAGGAGTAAAGGTAAGTGAGCATCGGGGAAACTAGTTTTAGGTGAAGAAACTGTTCGTCGAACTACAGCGCTAGTAGGAGAAGGGTCCACTTGAATGAAGGGTATCGAAGAACGTGGTATTGACGGGTCAGGTACAGCTATCGCCGAGCTGGCTTTGGATGTGAGGAGACGATCAGGGAGAGTCGGCACGGCAAAAACTGTGTCCAATCGTTGGTCTTGAACAGCAGCAGAGACAAAAGTAAACGGATTAATAGGAAATGGAGTATCTAGAGGTTGATAGATTAACAAGGACAGAGCCAGATTGAAAGCAACACAACATACCATTGAATAACCGAATTTGGTAGGCCCTGAAAATGTCGTACTCGCAATGACCCACAGCTGATTCCCAGTAGGGACCCTTGACGAAAGGTACAAGAGGGACAACGATCTTACGCTTCTTCCCAAGTTTCTGGTCCTCGTCCTTCAACTTCCTTTTCGGAGGTGGTGGTAAGTTGCTTGGCAACGGGGGTGTATTTCTCTCTTCCGAGGCTATTCCAACGTCCGGTAAATCATCATCATCGTCCACCAGCCAACTGTCCAAGTCTGAATCTGGATCTTCTGTTTCACCATCCTCATCACCGTCTTCAACTACATCGTCAGCCTCGCCAGCACCCTCGTCCTCCCACTCCTCCCCGCTGTCATACCCATAATCAATCACCACCGGATCCCTCTTGAATGGGCTGCGAGGTCCAATGTTGGCTGACTTTCGGGTCCATGTACCAAAATAGCCAGGCCGTGAGTCTTCCGCAAAAAAGAACACCTTCGGGGTGAAAATTGTTCGATCGCTTAGCCTGGACAGAAGAGAGCGGACAAGCGAAATGTCTCCCGCAATCTCAGCTTCTGTAAGTCGAGAGATAATTTCGCGGACGGCGGGTGGATGACGATGTCCGAGATGAGGGGAATATATGGATCGACTGTGGCGGGGAGGGTTGGGAGATGACGGGAGAGACGACAGAATGGCGATTAGACGTTCTACATGACAGTGTGATTCAGAATCAATGTCGGCCAACAGGAATAGGGAAGAAAGTGCGAACCTCTGGCAATCATGTAGTCAAAACTACTATCAATATCATGATCATCCGGTATTTTATCCCGTTTGTTGCTGGTCTTGTCGTCGACGCCATCAACGCGGATGGCGTCTGTAACAGTACTACCTGACCAACCCTTCCCTCCCCCCTTGGCGACGAACCAATTAATGGGCGCGAGTTCCGCATCTTTTTTAAGCAGGAAAGGCTTGAATGTCTTGTCGAATTCTGAACGACTTGAAGAAGATAAAGTAGCGACATCGGGAGTTTCTTGGGCAGGAGAGGATCGATAGTTACTCTTAGCTTTTCCAAAGAAATTCATTAGTGATCGCGAGTTGAAGTCGCCTTGCTTTTCCTTCTTCTCCTTCTTGCCTTTGGAAGCTTTCTTCCCGAGATTTTCCTTTTCCTGAAGATAATATAAGTTAAGGAATTGGGTGATTTTCAATGACACACTTTGGCGTATTTCACGGGATCAACAGAAATCTTCATGGCTTTCAAGGGGTTTATTTTCCCGCAAGGGTCTGGAAAATGCTATGATCGAGGAATCGAATCATCTTGAATAAGGACTACACAGTGGTTATCAACACTGACCGCATCATTTTCCTCGTCCAATTGTTGCTGTTGTCCCTTAGTTGATTGCGGGGATGCAGCCTTGGATTCTTCGGTCAAATCCACAACTGATGTGTTTGGCATGATGCCAGCTCTTTTATCTCTCGAGGGAAATTTGCTACCGCCTTTGGGACCGAGGATCGCGTCTTGCTCATCTTGGGTAAGGGACTCGAACAAGGCAAACAGATCTTTCTTGGCCTAGCCCATGGGGAGAAAAAATTCGGAATATCGCTTGGTTAACATCACAACGACATACCTGGACCCTCTCGGCTAATCTAACTTCAGCTTTCTCCCTTGCATTTTTTGGTAACCAATGGCGATGTTCCTCCTTGACTTCCCACCGCCATACACATACAGCGGCTGGTACCTTTCCTGTTCCAGTTCCGTCTAGGCCATAGTTGTTCCGGATTCCAATCGATTTAATGGCCGCTTCAACGACCTGAAATGGGAGGGACGACGAGCCAGATGATAAAATATCTTCTTCAGTGTCGTCTTGAGGGAGAAGCTCCTTGTGGATATGTTTGGTGAGTGCCGGAAGTGTCTTATCGCTGTGGAAGCCGTATGTGGTCTGATCAATTTCGTCGTCAATTTCGTAGACTCACCTCTCATGGGCCAATTTGGCAATGACCGGCCTATGTTCATCGGGTATCGAAAGCAAAGGCGGATCCCCTCTTTCAATGCGCAAGGCTAACATTTCACGAAATTTGACAATCTCTGGAAAGTTCACCCCAGGAGCTCAGTATATTTGTGTTGTACGGAGTTGAATGGAAACAAACATACCTTGTAGCGTCTCAGAAAGTTTCTCAAAAGGCGGACATTTCTGCTTTAACACGACTTTTCCATTCTTCAACTCGACCAGAGATGATCTGGGTACCTTGCCTGGTGATTCGACACGGTATTATTTCAAACACGACTTGAAAATGTGGATGACCCACCGTTTAGATCTGCCGCAACCGTGACGGGTTCACTTCTCCCTGTCGCGTGGGTCTCGATTAAATAAAATAAAATATTAGCAAGTAATGCAACAACCTGTTGTTTCACCAGTCATTGTGATCAGCCGTAGCCGCGCCCTGGCAGTGACGGCTTTCAAGAAAACCTCGATGCTTGGTCAGCGACAAGTGCGTGACGTGTGAGCGTGACAGTACGCGTTCCTCGCGACTTGGCTTCCAGCAATGTCAATTTTCCTCTTACAATCACACAAGCCCGCTCAAAAGCACATAGTAGATCCCGCACTGCAACCCTGGGTAGAAAAATAGTGCACTATGGTTCTTTCTCACTACGAACGAGATCTAACTACATTGATAGTCGCCCAAAGACTATAGAAGATGTCTCAGCGCAAGATCACACAGTCGCGGTTCTCAAAAAGACGCTATCATCGACAAACGTCCGTCAAAGTGTTCGATTTCTGTTAATGTGCTCAGGTTGTCTCGTTGTAGCTCCCTCATATGCTATTTTACGGTCCACCAGGAACAGGCAAGACGTCCACCATTTTAGCCCTCTCCAGACAACTGTTTGGGTCAGTGCACAACATTTTGAAACAGGCAGCCCTAAGATCTAGTGAATTTCAGCCCAGAAAATTTTCGAGAGCGAATACTTGAACTAAATGCTTCCGACGAACGAGGTATTTCCATTGTCCGCGAAAAAGTCAAGAACTTTGCCCGTCAGACACCTCGTGCTCAAACTGCTGCATCTGATGGAAAAACATATCCATGCCCCCCGTACAAAATCATTATTCTTGATGAAGCAGACTCCATGACCCAAGACGCCCAGGGCGCACTTCGTCGGATAATGGAGACTTATGCGCGTATAACTCGATTTTGTCTAGTCTGTAACTATGTGACCAGGTTTGTACCTCACTTTTATCCCGAGGATTCCACCAATTTATGTTTTCGACGCTCAGGATTATTGAACCACTTGCTTCTCGTTGCTCAAAGTTTCGCTTTACACCGCTTGATCCCACATCGACATCTTCTCGACTTTCGTATATCGCAACAGCCGAACATATCCAGATAGAACCTGAAGTTATTTCTTCCCTCATCAGTACCTCCTCGGGCGATCTTCGCCGTGCAATCACGTACCTTCAATCAGCCTCACGACTCTCTTCGTCTACCAACCCCCCCACCACTATCACCTCATTCGACATTCAAGAGATCGCAGGCGTAGTCCCCACCAATGTCATCAATGATTTTGCAACATCATTAGGTCTAGAGCGTGACACAGATATGGACATTGACTCCAGCGCCAAGACTAAAGCCACTGGTTTTGAGCGGATCAAAAAGCAGGTGAAGGAAATTATGAGGGGAGGGTATTCAGCTTCCCAAATCCTTTCACAGGTAATATCTGGGTGCTAGACATCCTCAGTGTATTGACCACGTTTGCCGTTCACTGCAGTTACACGACTTGGTCATCCTTCATCCGACTTTGGCTGGTCGCCAAAAATCTCTTTGTGCCCTGTCTTTCGCAGATGCAGACAAAGCACTTTGTGACGGCGCAGATGAGGAATTATGGATTCTCGAGGTTGGGTTGTGCGTGAACAAGGCCATCTCATCGTAACCATTGTTACACTCTAGTAAAACCTTATAAGCAGGTCACTTTGACATTTTAAAAAGATGGAAAACGTTGATGCAGACTTGTAAGTAATGCCGAACAGACAAGATGTATACACTCTATCAATCATATTCTGTCTTACCGAATACCGGCAGTCGCTTTTTGCAGAGCGCGCTTGATGCCTAGTTGGGCTTTCTTGAGTTCATCGGCTGTCGAATCCTCAATCTCGAGCCTTTCAAGTGCTCGTGCAAGCTCAGCCTCCACTTGAGCCTTAGCTCCACGCTTAAGCTTCATGCCGACTTCGGGCGACGTGATTGTACCTTCTACCTGGTGAATGTATGCCTCCAAGTCAGATTTGGCTTCGTGGCGTGCTGAGAACTCCTTGTCAGCCATCTTGTACTGCTCGGCATCCTTGATCATCTGGTCTATTTCAGCAGATGAAAGACGACCGACAGAATTGGTGATGCCTAGTATACACAGCATCAATCAGTCGTACAACAGCTCTCATTGACAATCACGAATCCTTACTGATGGATGCTTTGCGACCAGATGCGCGATCCTGGGCAGAGACTTTCAGCAGACCGTTGGCGTCAACCTCAAAGGTTGTCACCAATTCCGCCTGACCACGGGGCATGGGAGGGATACCAGTGAGCTCGAATTCGCCAAGTAAACGGTTGTCACGGCACTGAGTGCGCTCGCCCTCGTAGCTGTACTCAACATAGGTAAACAAGATCAGGAGATCGAGATAAGGTCACCTACACGGGGAAAGTGACAGTTGTTTGGTTATCCTCGACAGTGGTGAATGTCCGCGATTTATTGGTCGGGATAAGCGTGTTGCGGGGGACGACAACTCCAAACACATCACCTTGCATTGCAACACCAAGAGACAGAGGTGCAACATCAAGGAGAACCAGATCTTGAGTCTTTTCAGAAGTCTGGCCTGTGAGGACGGCAGCTTGGACAGCGGCACCGTAGGCAACAGCTTCATCAGGGTTGATCGACTTGTTGAGTTGACGACCACCGAAGTATTCCGAAACAAGCGCCTGAATTTTGGGGATACGAGTGGAACCACCAACGAGGACAATGTCATCGACCTTTTCACGAGGCATCTTTGCGTCCTTTAGTACCTTCTCGACGGGTTCAATGGTGCACTTGAACATTGCGGCATTGATCTCCTCGAAACGGGCACGAGTGATATTGGCCGAGAAGTCTTCTCCCTGTTCAGAAATCAGCTTGCGTTGTCATTGAGAATGACAAGTCAACCTCACCTGGAAAAGCGAATCAACTTCAACGGTTGTCTGAGCGACACTTGAAAGCGTCCTTTTTGCACGCTCGCAAGCGCTTCTCAGACGACGGAGCGCACGAGGATCGTCAGAAATGTCATGCTTGCTCTTGCGCTTAAACTCGTTTTTGAAATGCTCTAACAAAGCATTATCGAAATCCTCACCCCCTAAGTGGGTGTCGCCAGCGGTTGCCTTGACAGCGAATACACCGCCGCTGATATTGAGAAGAGAAACATCGAAAGTGCCTCCTCCTAAGTCAAAAATTAAAACGTTTTTCTCGCTCTTCGATTGCCGGTCAAGGCCGTAAGCAATGGCGGCAGCAGTGGGTTCATTGATGATACGGAGAACGTCCAAGCCCGCTATGGCACCAGCATCTTTGGTGGCCAAACGTTGAGAATCATTGAAGTAAGCGGGGACGCTGCAGACGGTTGTTATATATGAATGTGCTAGGAAACGTGAAAGACAAAAGTACAAACGTGACAACAGCTTTTTTGACAGTCTTCCCAAGCTTAGCTTCGGAAATTTCCTTCATTTTCGCAAGAACCATGGATGAGATTTCCTGTGGACTAAAAGTTTTATCTTCACCAAAGTATTGGACTTTGATCAGAGGTGATCCATCCTTTTCAACGACTTCAAATGGCCAATGGGTCATATCCTGGATTGGTAAGGGTGGGTCTAGTACCTGTTGCAGTTATGAATGGCTGAGAAAACAACAAACCTTCTTGACATCTGGGTCATCAAATCGTCGACCAATTAAGCGCTTGGCGTCGAAGACAGTATTGCGGGGGTTCATAGCTGCTTGATTTTTCGCTGCATCACCGATCAGACGTTCCTCGGCGGCAAAAGCGACGTAGGATGGCGTTGTCCGATTTCCCTCTAAGTAGAGGAGAGGGATTAGAGGAGGAGGAAAGACAAGACAACCAAGTACTGACGATCGTTGGCAATGATCTCGACTCGGTCGTTTTGCCAAACACCAACGCAGCTATGAACATCAATCAGTGAAATAAAAATCGGACACAGGTAGTAGATCGCTACGAGTAAGTGGTGCCGAGATCGATACCCACAGCGCCGTCGAACTGGTCATCCATTTTGTAAGGGAGGGCGCACGGGTGGGGAGAAAAAAAAAAGGTAGGGATGAGGTAAGCTGGCAGCACGAGGCTTCGCCAGATTCCGCTGTCCGACAACATATGTCCAGGTCTCTGTTGCGAATACGGTTGGCTGTTACGACGCGATGCTCCAAGAGAAAACAACCTGTGGGAGTCGCACGCCGTGTCTCGACGGCATCCGGGGAATACGAGCGATTAGAGACGGTAAACGACTGGACTGCATTCCAGACACAACGAGCAGAACGCAAGCAGATCAGTAGGTCTAGTCGCCAACACGGATTGTGTTCTGTTGAGGCAATTTTATCCCTTTAGTTGACCATCTCAGCCAATTTGGATCTACGCAGTCTCGGGATAGTGCTTTTCAACCACATCATAGCCTGCACAAACCACTTTCACCACACCAAATAACGCTGTCGGCTCTCCTGGCCTCCGGTTCACATTTCGGGCACTCAGATTCTCTCATGAACCCAAATTTTACACCTTATGCATACGGTGTTCGTGCAGGGATTACAATCATCGACCTGGATCACACAGTCCCACTGCTGCGTCGAGCAGCCAACCTTGTACGTGCAATAGCCTCTAGAGATGGCACAATTGTCTTCGTAGGTACCCGGCCAGATTTGCGAATTCCCGTACGAAAGGCTGCAGAAAGATTAGGCAAGCAGGGATATCATGTTGGGGAGAAATGGCTGCCAGGAACCTTAACAAACAAACTACAAATGTTCGGCCCAAAAACGGTGACTGAAGAAAAGGTCGTTCCAGATCTCATCATATTTTTAAATCCACTCCCAAACATGAATGCTATCCGTGAGTGCGCCATCGAGCACATACCAACGATCGGAATTGTTGACTCGAATGTGGATCCTCGCATCGTGATGTATCCAATACTGGCGAACGATGAGAGCACGCGAACGGCAGAGCTGGTGGCTGGCGTTTTAAGCATTGCAGGAAGGGAGGGCGTGGCTCTTCGTCAGTCAGAGGAGGTGAAGAAGCAACGGATCAAAGACAGGCTACCTAATAGACATCTATAACGTTTTAGTGGTTGCACGTCGACCATGTAATGTGTCACCCCGCAAACTATATTAATTTTGATCATTGTCCGTCTCGCTGTGAACGTTGTACCAATATCCTGTCCGAAGCCGTCAGTATTCAACCATCCAAAATTGCTCAAGAATGACTTACTTTCAGCCTCTTCCAACGCTCTCAGATTTCCTCCCAGTTTGTTCAGTGTTTCCACGTACTCATCTTCCTCAATGCTGTCAAACACAACCCCGCCCCCGGCTTGCAGATAAGCAGTACCATCTTTGAAAGTCATGGTGCGGATAGCAATGCAAGTATCCATTTCATCATTCGCGAAATCGAAACGACCAACTGCGCCTGCGTAGACCCCCCGTCGTTCCTTTTCCAATGAGGAAACAAGTTCGATTGCTTTGATCTTGGGTGCACCAGATACAGTTCCAGCGGGAAAAATAGAACGGAAGGCGTCAAACCTGGCACGCAGTAAATGAGCTGTTGGTGTCATGAAACTGCTGCTATAATGACTTATACCTTGTCTTGTCTTCGCGTAACTTCCCTGATATTTGGGAAGTCAAATGAATGACATGGCTGAACTTTTCCACTCGCATGAGGTGATCAACCTTGACAGTCTTCGGCTGACAGATTCGGTTTACATCATTGCGTGCCAGATCAACCAACATGATATGCTCTGCTCGGTCTTTTTCGGAAGCGAGCAACTCGGCGGCTAACAGCTCGTCTTCTGCGAATAAGGGTGATCGTGAGCATTTGCATTAGAACAAGCTATAGCAAAAAGCCAACCTTCTGGGCTCTTTCCTCTTCTAGTCGTTCCGGCAATGGCATGGTTGTAAACAGTATTCTTCACCACCTTGCACAAGGTCTCTGGGCTGGCTCCCACTATCTGTAGATCTCCACAATCTAAATAAAACATGTACGGACTAGGGTTGACTCGACGTAAGTGCCGGTACGCGTTGAAAGGATGTAAGGTCGTCGGCCGTGCTAGTCGCTGGGACGGCACTGCTTGAATGATGTCACCGGCGATTATGTGCTCCTTCAAGGTGGAAACAAAACGCTCGTAGCCTTCTTTTCCTACATTCGAGACTCCATCATTACCTAGGACGATTGGCTGTTGGGGGACTTCGGGGGTCACAGCAGTCATGACGAGTTTCGCCAGCCTACGTGCCTTTGAGACAGCGGTCCAGTAAATAAAAGCGAGGTTAACGGTGCCCGCATTCTTTGGACAAAACACGTGTGATACGACCTTGACGTTTTGGTAGATATGATCGTATACAAGGAGGGTATCGACAAGCATGAATATGGCTTCGGGGATATTGATAGGGTCATGAAGTTGACAAGCCGTCTTGGGCTCGAAATGCTGGATGCTGTCATAGGCAACGTAGCCAATCGCGCCCCCAGTGAAGGCCGAAATTTCGGGGATGTTCACATACTGATAAAGAGCGAGCTCTTTTTGCAGGGCTGTCATTGGATCCCCTGTAAAATCTTCTCCTGGGCCAGTCTTAACGATCTTCACAGGGTCTGACATTGTGTGCTGAGGAGTTCTCCCCATTTTGATAGCGCTACGGGCAACTCACCGGCACCAATGAAGCTATATCGAGCAACATTTTCTCCGCCAACGACAGACTCAAGTAGGAAGCTGTATTTTGAATCCTTGGCTATACGAAGGTAGGCCATACAGGGCGTCAAGAGATCAGCAGGGAGCTCGATGAATATCGGTACGCAATTTCCCTTCTTTTCATGTATGATGAGTCGTTCGATTATCTGAAGTGTAGGAAATACGGGTAATGTCTATACCACAGTCAACATAAGCTGGGCTTGTTACGATTCCAGTAAGCACTTACTTGTGAGTCCATAGGGAATGTCAGTGAGGCGATAGCGTATTCAAATGTAGGTTCGACACGAACTCCACTGCAAGCGAGTTGGCGTGTGTCGCCTTGCGAGGCTGATATTGTAGCACTCGGTGTAGTTTAAATCTTGTCGCGGTCCTGCATCGAGGAGTGATAGATTAAGTTGTGGGGATCACGCAACAAGAACCACGCAAGTTGCAAGAACCTCAACCGTGACTCTGATATGATAACACCCCAATTCTCGTGCAGCCAAACGGCCGCGTCTGTAATTATATCTATCTACTGTCCCTCCATTCGCGTACGCCATCTTTCAGACTTTATGTTACACTTCAACGACCCAACAATGGAGTAGGCTTCCGAGGTGGAAATACGCGTTGACGACACGCTGCTAACGGTGCATGTCAATCCGTATTATCTGCGGCTCAACTTCTCGCATACACTACTGGAGGACGATGGTTCTTCCGCGACATACGACGCTGGATCTGGGTACCTAACTGTTACGCTCACCAAGGAAGTCAAAGGACAAGAGTTCACAGATCTGGATTTGCTGGCGAAACTGCTAGCTACACGACCAACGGCGCGGACAAGTCCCATGATCGAGGTTTTGGGTACAGACGGCCCACAATTGAATGATGGTGACTTGGCGGAGCAAACGCAAGGCTTGTCCTGTGAACAGCGGGAAATACTTGAAGGCGCGTATTCAAGTTGATTATTTACGTGTGTCCTCACACCAATCTAGCTGCTGAAAATGACTGGTTGGTGCCTCAGAAGGTCCCTGGACCTCTCCCTCCTCTTCATATATCAGCGGAAAGGCCGTACGGATTTTTAGATCTACACTCTGGATACTTTAGACATGTGTCTTATGTGGAGAATGAAGTGAATGAGCTCGGCCCAGACCCGGAGACTTGCCCTGTTGATGAACGACGGAGAAGACGAGAGAAGCATGAAGAGGAAAAATGGGACGAGGAGCATTACATGTGAGATTGAGCCTATTAACCATAACCGATTTTCACGCCGTGCAGCGCGGACTATGTGGACGACGGGATTATTCAAGAGTTAATTGCGTGGAAACATCCTCTAATAGGTGGTGCCGATGATTTCCAATATACCGAAGAAGAAAGTCTTGCGATGCTACGTTTGCCCCGTAAAGAATGTCGGTGCTATAATTCCTTTTCCACACTTCTAATCAATGCTTCGAACAGATCTTGTGACACCAACGCTGAATCACAATATTTACTTGGCACTCATCACCTTTCTATTCTCATACGCATATGAGACGCGCACTACGCAACAAGATTTCAACCCTGAAAGTGCTTGGACAATCAGCATTCTCACCCCGGCCATATCTGCGTTGGACCCTCCACCTTATGGCATGCCCCAAGGCCTCCTGTCCACAAATTCAAGTTCTCGAATGTTCACACCGTCCGAACTTGTTTCCACACTAGTTCCGTCTTACCGCCGCTGTCTTGCCTTCCCTTTATACAGATCGTTTGTGCTCGCGGAAGTATGCCGTACGGACGTAACTAATTTTCTGCTGAAAGGGAAACGGACGGTGATTCGATGCTTCCTTGAGATGAAACGTATATTTGATCATCACGAGGTGTACTACGTTTACAGTAAAATCTGGGTGGATGACCTTTGTCTATGGCTTCAGACGAATGCGAGGTTTGTTTGCGCTAATCCTTGGATAGACTATGGGCTTATCAGATTACTATTCACAGTAATGAAACCCTTCACGAGCTGGGCCGGCGTCTGAAAGAAGCCAACGTGGAGAAATGGATGATAGGGTGGGATCTTGAGGCGCTAGAAGCTGCTACATGTCAGCTTCAAGGCAGAGATCGCGATAGGGACGGCGAGTCTGGTGATGGATGATTCCCAGGACGCGGTGTCATTGTGGTGAACTTCGTTTCCAAGTGACCCGTTCTCCAAGCTTTTCAAGAATATCTATCTCCGAGTCATTCTCACACAGCATTACCATTGAATTACCAGCCAGCCATTGTCCGAGATCTGGGGCGTTGGCCGGTTGAAATACTTGAAGCTTAAGCTTGAAGAACGATTGGATAGTGCTGTTTCCGCACTTGGGTGCGGATGAATGGTGGAATTTGCAAATCTAGTCACACGCGGCAATGTATAGCACGTCCAGCTGCTAGTTTACCCCAACCCTGCCCGTGTAGAGATGCACGAATTGAATAAATGTCACTCGGTGAGTCTAGAACTAAATTGGGGATCTCCAGCGACAACTTTCAATTTGATGATGATGATGGATGGGAATGCAAGGTTTCACGAATGCGCCGTCTATCCCAGAAAATGTTATCCAACATTATTAATAAAGGCTTGTCTGCGAATTTCAGTTCGCGGCTACCAATGAAATGATGTCACAAGAGGACAGATGTGGCGTGAGAACAGATTATACAAGGTTTCGCTCAAAAAGTAGATCTGACCCAGGGGATTGGCTCATAAGATGATGGCGATCTCGCTAGATATGGTTTGATGGACACCATGCATCACGATCAAGACATTCACAAAACAAATTATCTAAGTCTAGGCATCAGTGCGGACTGGCTTTGCTTGCGCGTGTTGGCCTTCGGGAAGGACATCAAACCCGCTCTGGCCTAGATCCGCTGGTAATAGGGCAGTTTCGTCCAGTGAAGCCGAAAGAAGGCGTTCGGCTTCTTCGTCTGAGATGTCCTGGATCGGAACAGCGGGAGACGGTCCACGGAGGAATGAGGGAACGGTGACGAGGTTGTTGAAAAGGAACTATAGAATATGTATCAGCCCCGTATCACATACCACACCGGCAGTCTCACCGTTCCATACCTGAATGCGAGGTGCCGTCAGACTGAATTTTGATGATCAACAAACACGACTCACACTAGTAACGTAAACCCCAGGACTTGCAACAGTGAAATCGGCCACAACAGCTTCTCCCAGCCCAAACCCAAACTGACTATCCAAATGGAGAGTGTCCTGCATGTATCAGTCAAGCTCCGTGCTGTGGCACTGACATGTCTCGTTACGCTTAGCCCAAAATAGTTGAAAAAAGAGATACTGAATGCGATGACGATACCCGAATATAGGACGGATGGGGTGTCAATCATCTGATGCCATCCCCGAGGAAGGTCGAAGAATGGGGTCCGGGAGGCTACCGACGGAATTGAGAGGATGGGAAAGAAGAATAGAATGGAGAGTGCGCCGAATAGACCTTCGTAGCCAACCGCAAGAAGGGGAGCGACAGAATACTGGCCGAGTATTTTCTCCTCTACGACAAATTGGGTAGCCGCGCTAAGGATCCCGTTATGAGGTAAAGATAGTCGGCAAGTTGGGGAAAGTACGTACAAGACTTGAGCAAATAGAATGAAGAAAACGCCTAACATTCGGTGTGTCAGCTTGACTTCTACGCGAGAACACGGGTACTTCATGACCAAAGAAGGGAAAGCTCACCGACGAGAACTGTGGTGGGTTCTGGAGTCTCTTGTGGTGAGATACGCCGGAACAGGTGTAGCGCGATGTTGTCCGAATCTTTGATGACATTTTTGATGAGAGAACCACTATACCCTACCAAAGAAACGCCTGCCATGACGGTGATCAAAGATATCCATCTAAAGAAGGAATTGAGAGAAGTTTAAGACGACGAGATGGAAGGCAACCGAACTGATACAACCACAGCCGACGTCGGAGGAAAACGACACTGAGCATACCGACAAAGAGGACGAGGGCTCCGCGGGTCATTTGATAAATGGACACGGGAGTGTAGAGCAAGCCAATGTTCATCAACTGTTTGCCGGACAACAGTGAGCATACCGAGAAGGGTAGAAGCACAGAAGGTATGAACGAACCGTAGTCCCGGTGAGATCGCAAGCCGCAGGAATCCATAAGAGGAGAATCTTCCAACCACGAAGCTGCTTAGGAGACGAATTAGGTTTGTTCGATATTAGCGAGTCTTCTTCGGAGTCAAACGGGAGTTGTCGGGAAGGAGATTGCCGTGGTGACCTTAGCCACGTGTAGATGACGGGAAGAAAGCCTTGTCAAGAGTCAAGAAGCATGAACAAAAGCAGGCAATATTTCGTGGGTAAAAAAGACTGACAGAGCATTTCTCCGACTAGAGCGGGGTTGTATGAGTAGCATGATTTAGAGACGATCAGGAATATACGGACGGAACATCTGGAGAGTTTGCCACACGGGTTGCTCGTACAGGATGTGTTCGCGTGGATTCGGAGAGTCACAATTCTCGACACATTGCATATCCTAGTGGTAGGGTGAGGCGCAGCCACAGAAGATGGGTGAGAAATTCTTGCCTGCCATTTACTCCACAGCGAGTTGGCTGACCCCTGAAAGATATGAAAAGATGAACAGCAATGATGAGAGAAGTGTGGGCACCGTGATGATCATTCCAGTAAGGAGAAAGGGGACATAAAGAGAGGACGGCATGGTAGAGCTGTAGGACGAGGATGGCTACCGTGACCGTTTGCTCGTCACGGATAGGTGTGACCGGGTGGCCCCGGAGTCAGGGTCGGCAGTGAAGACGGCAATCGGCAGCGCGAATCGGCGATGGTTCTATTCGAAGATCGCAAACAGATGATTGTCACAGTACATCTGTCACGCTGCTTCCATCGTGTTTTGAATATATTATATTTATTTTATCTCATATGTGTCTTCGCTCTCTTCCTTCCCTACCTCCCTGTCGCCCTCAGCCTCGACGACCTCGACAACCCTTCCTCGCCTTGAGTAATGGTCAAGCTGTCAATCCACCCAAATTGCGTCCGAACATTTCCATACAGTGGTTACTTGGGCCTCACTCCTATCAAGGTCGAAGGATGTACGTGTTTCTTCTCATTGCCTCTCCCAATGTCGCTGACCATCTCCAGATGTCTGCACTAGTCTTACCGGTGAACACAAACCTTTACCTGCAAAATCAATCACAGTCTCTGTCCGTTGCTACGAGTCGCGTCTCGGCCGTGTTGGCGTCCTCCACTCTAAAGTGCTTGTGGAATATACGGAACTGCTCTGGTCAAAGCCAGATGACCAGGAATATGCTGAGGTTGGTCAAATGGAATTGCCATTCCGGATATCTTTGCCCGCACAGGTCCATGGTCACAGCACCGTGATATTTCCGGACTATCGCGTATTTTGGCGTCTCGAAGCCAGTGTGTTATTCTCTGTTGCTATTTTGTCTTGTCGCTTACCTTACCCCAGTTATTCACCATATCCCCATCACTGCGGTCGGTTGCCGTCAAATCAAGCGTTACGATCTCCCTTTCGTCAGATACGACCTCCCAGCGTCGTCGCCAGCCCTCTCCCTACAGCCCAGGTTAGACTCTATAATCACTAACCACCGCGCCCCTACAATACGGTACGGTATAACTGTTCCAACGTGTCCAATTGGCCCCCTAGACATCGTATCCATAAGCATCCACCTCCTTCCAGTGGATCCCGCCGTCTCCATTCGAGGCGCTAGCCTGATCGTCGAGCGCCGTATGCAATTCACAGACTCAAGTACACCGCCGTCTCCTCGTGAATTTGATAGCCCCACACCTCCAGGACCTGCTTCTTCGTCAAACTCAGTACCAATACCTCACTGTGAAAGCCAAACTCCAACCATTGTGAATGATCTCTCGTCACAGTCGACTTCCAGGCCCTCCTCCCCAACTTGCACTCAGACGACGTCTGACGACAGCCGTCGTCCTCTCCTCCACCCCGTGCCTTCTTCGACCGGCCCTGTATCTTACGAGTCGCCCTCGAAGACAATCACGACGTCTGTTGCTGGCGTCGAGTCTTCGGGACGCTTTTCGCTGGCCAGCAACGGCGCATGGACCAAGACGCTTACCTTCCAGTGGCCCATGGCTAAGTCGACCAGCCGCTGGGCAATAGGCGAGACTATCCAGTCAGAAATGGTATCCGTGAAATTCTTTGCGCGGGTTAAAGTGAGTTTAAATCATCGGAATATTTCTGTTGCCCAATCCCCAATCCCCAAAATTATTTCTCTAGATCATTGTCTCTTCTCCCTCTGGTACGGAATCAATCGAGCTATCCGATCAAGAGCTTGTCGTAGTTGCAACGAATGCGACGGAGCGCGAGCTCGCCCTCGCTAAATACAACGAGAGCACATCTAGCGCAGAACGATCCCGTGCAAAATCAAAATCGAAATCACCACGAAGACGAAAACGCGACAATGTGCACGATCCCATGCCGGTTTGTTCTACACCGACAGGAGCGGATCTAGAAGCTATCTCAAACAAGCCCCGACAAAAGACAGCACATGCTACATCGCAGGCGAAGGGCAAGCACTCGTCTTCGCGTCGACCACATACATCACCTGGGCCGCGTGACAAAACACGTGTCTTTGACTCCCACATGCCAGTGTCTGAGCCCGAGAACGTACGTCATGAGGGGAGGTTGGTCGACTGTGCTCACCCACCTGAAACGGTGGGGTTGATGAATGGTCAGGGAGACTTCCCTGAGCACAGGTATCTTGCAACACCGCCTTTGGGGGCGACAAATTCAAGTTCGGGCGGCAGTAGTTGCGGAAGTGAGATGGATGGAAAAGGCATCGTAGGGGCATCAGAACATGAGCCAGCGGTGTGGGAGGGAGAAGCAGTGAAGGTCGAGCAGGGGTGGCGAGGAAGCGGTGATATGTTGGGGTTCGCGCACAAGCTAAAGAGGATGACCGCAGATCGGTTTGGGCCGCGACTGTCTGTCCTGGCTCACAGTGAACGATGAAGACAAATGGTTTCGTTTACTTGGCACGATTGCTTGTGTTAATGATATTAATATTGAAACAAGCCATCACGTTTGCGGCTGTTATTTCGTAACGTCTTGCGGAAGCCTCGATCGCGTGACCGATTCAAGAGTTTGAGGCAGACTCTCAACTCGCCATCATGTCCGGGAGTTTTCCCTGGTTGAGATTTACGGGCGTTGCCATCGGGTGTGCGTTCTTATCCTCTCGGTCTTCCTCTTGTCACCTCATTGTCGTGTTGCATATCGAAACGGCCGCCTACATCCCGTGAAATTGAACCCTCGGCATTCGACGATCAGTGATGGCTTTTGGCTATGGTCTTATGAAAGGTAAATCAACTTGTTGACCCCCCTCCATCATTGGTTTCGTGCATAATAGGCGTTCAAACATTCTGGTCTCCAAATTGCCTAGCTACCATTCCATCCGAAGAAGAAACATACAATGTGAATATGCCTGAATTCCTTTCTCGCCGTTGTCAACGTGCTGACGAGATACGGTTCCACTAAGGCCATGGCTCCAGATTTGAGACGAAAAGTAGATGCAAACCGTGCGGCAAGGCTCGCCAGAGAACATGCCATGAAACAGCAGGTTGATGCCCACCTGGTCAGTCTTCCATTCTTCAAATTTCAAACAGCCACGTTGCCCAACTTCATTTACACATCATGCAATGCGTCTCTTTACATCGGCATCAACGAGAACTTCAAATAGTTAATCTCCTCCGCATGCAGACAACGCACTCCGACCCTGATACCGCAAAACCTATCTGGGCCGATTCCTCGCTGCCCAAACGATGACTGCACACGCACAACAAGCTCTCACTTACTTGCCTTCTTTCTTCTTGAGATTTGTAGTGTGCTTGTTCGGTGCTCTCTATCAATATGTAACTTTGAGAAGGAAGCAAAGAGTATGGTCGAGCGGTCTGGGACTTCAGAAAAGCGCTTGGCAGGATCATCAGTGACGCATTAAACACAGACGTATCCCCACTTTTTCATGCGTTCGGGAAGCAGAACGGGGGAGCGGCAGACAGCAGGCAGCTACAACGACTTTCGATACTGTTCTAACACATTGAATTCAATAAGAAAAATACTCACGCATATTTATTTTTAGGATTTATCTATTTGGCTCCCCGGGGAGCCAAATAGATAAATCCTTCAAAAAATTCCAAAAAGTGTCAAGGTCCCTGCAAACGGCTGTAAGAATTTGCATAACCTGATCCATTTGCATAATCTGACCAAGAATAGTACGTGACATTACAAGAAAGTTGATGGGAAATCCTCGCGATACATAGATCACTTAGGTCAAGTACGTTTTATTGTGAAAGTTACATTTGGTACACAAGACAACGGAGGGGTGTCCGTATAGATTAAATGGATGACAGCGTCTGAAAGAGATATTTTCTAGGTAGGCTACAAGGATAATCGCAGCTGACGTTGGGAGATGAAATATGCAAGTGGACTGAGGATGAGGTCATGAAAATCGTGTGGTTATTTCTGAACACAACTGGAATGTCGTACAATTGCTCATCCCCGAACGACTGTAGACCAACTCGTTTAGTGTCGTTACAAAAGGTGGAAGTACAATGAATTCACCTTAATCACTTCCATTTGTGTAATTTAAGCCGAACAACGGTGCCGTATTGGAAGAAAATGGTGCCAGGGAAGAGTCCGGCCCCTCCGGCGCTCCTGATAACTCCATGGAAGATGATGTGGGATCTTGCTTAGTTAGCTGTGACGATGGTTCTAGGTCTGTTGAAGTCTCAGTGTCATGGCGGGCTGCGCTTTCATCAACTGTGATGATCGGTGCCAGGCCAGCCGAAGCGTTAGAGAGCCCACCATCAACATGCATGCAAGGACCGTGTGGGGGCGAAGGACCAGTTGTTGTGTCTCCATTACCCAAGATTGCACTTGCTGTTGCTGCTGCACCCATTATCGCACTGAGAGTTGCAAACGGGGGCGGACTCGATGTTCGACGTCTCCAAGAAGGGGTAGTATCATTCATACTTTGCAATGTGGCAATAGGATTAATGGGGGGAAGGGTCATCAAAGACGATTGTGAAACGGGGATGGCCGCTGTACCAGAGCCATGTTCTTGGCGGTTGTGTGTCTCATCTGACGACAGTGACGAGGAAGCTGAGGTCGTGGAAGAGACGGGGCCAGAAGAAGTTGGCGTTGGGTCGCCGGAAAATGATTCCTGGTGTAATGAACCCGACAATCCTCCTGGTACGGCAAGGTCAGAGGAATGGGCAGCTTCAGCTTCAGTCGCAGCTCTTTCATTCCCATTTCGATTCTGAGCCTCTCGTCGCAGGTGTTCCTCGTGATCCAGGAGTGAGAGACGCATTGCTTCCATAATCATAAGCTGAGTCCACACAATTAGGCGCTCGGGTACCGTAGACTGCGATATTAAAGAGATGACTCACTTCCTCCAAATCCTGTCCAGGCAGTCCCATTGTCCCTAGGATTTGATTGAACTCCTGATTCTGGTGTTGTCGTCTTCTCGACCTCCGGCTGCCCCCACCGTCAGTTCCTTCAGTCTGGACTTCTTCTGGCGCTATGGCATGTACTCGTCCACTTGTTACCCCGACGGGGATCAGGCGATCCCCAACTTGCCTCATAATGATACGTCTGTTGGCACGTCTCGTAACGGCGGCACGGACAGCAGCTAACTTGGCTTCCCAATCAGGTCGTATTTGATCTGCGTAAAAGCATAAGATGAGTAAGCTTTGATCCCCTCACCAGTAATACCTACCAGTGGTGACAACTTCCGGGCTTTCGTGACCATAACTCTTCTGACGTCGTTTATGTGTAGGGAATGGCGCTGATGTATCTCCCGACAACTGGAGACCTTTCGGGGAATCCGACCACAACGAGGACTGTTAAGCCAAGTTTACAAGGAATAGAAGGAACGAACAAAGGGAAATCAGAAAACAAAGGTTGACGGACGGCCGAGCAACTGACCGTCTCGCTACCAATTCCAGCACGCCATATAGGCGGAGCATACACGACACCAAAGTTTTCTTGCACGCAATATGGGCAAGCAGCGGGTTCGGAGACAAGATGAGTAGCGGTAGGTTCCGTCCGCTTGATCTGAACAAAGCATTCCGTGCATATTGCCTGGTCACAACACCGAGAGTGATTGATATTTGGGGGATAATACTGGTAATGGAATGATCAGAGGAATAAGAGACAACGAAGGGATAACAATGTACCAAGAAACAAATTGGACATTCGACAGCGCCTATATAAACAGCGGCTTCCAGTTTAACTAACTCCTTTTGCGGGCTGAATCTTTTTGACTGTGTAGACTGTGGCGTTTTTGATGTATTAGAAGAGTTACCCTCAGTGCGGGCAGTCGACGATTCCGACGTTCCTTCTGGATCGTGCAGCTCCTTCCGAGCAGCGAGGATTTGTTCATAGTCCCAACTTTCGTTGTAATCCTCTAGAGGGCGATAGAAAGGAGCCAGCTTTCGTGCACAGATAAGCTGAGACACGACAGCCTGATTGTAATCCTTGGGAGCTGTGTAGATTCCCTGTGGAGAAAGATAACCATAATCGACGCTTTCCTCCTGGTGTCCCCGACCCGAAGAGCTACTGTTACCCATTGTACAACGAGATTACCTCAGAATCAACCTGAGGATTGCACCCTACTTGGAGAGAACACGCAGACAAGCGAGCAAGAGAGCCTCCAATCCCGATGAGATAATGTGTGCGACCGTGACCGTAATACTAATGCACCTTAGTCATCGTTGTATTTGCGTATATTTGTCAGGTGGTGGCGGTTTTTTCTGAAAATGATAGATGATAGTAATAGGACCACCCAGCTCTCGAGTGTTGTGCTGTTGTTAGTGGTCTTCTGCGACTGGATTACCACCTGCAGGTCCAGTGGCTTTCACAGGTAGCTTTCGTGTCTCTGACAATTACCGGCCAATAATGCGCCACGTCATCCCGTCGTGGCACGTGCTCAACTCCAGAAATTTCAAGTTCTTGACTCCCAACTTGACAAAGCTGGTCCTTTAAGAGTGCTTGCGACCTCCACCTCGGGTCTCACTTCTATCATTTAGGCGTTATGGACATACCATGGGCGAAGTCTCCCAAGGCCATCCTAGAACATTTCGGCGTTGATTCCACGCGGGGTCTCTCGTCAGATCAAGCATCTGATCACGCCAAAGTCTATGGGAGAAATGGTTCGTTATCTTTTTATGGCCGCAAGAAATATTCTAACAGCTGGATATCTTAGAACTTCCCGAAGATCCTTCTACGCCTCTTTGGGAACTGATACTCGAGCAATTTAAGGACCAACTTGTCCTGATTCTGCTCGCTTCCGCTGTCATATCTTTTGTCCTCGCTCTACTCGATGATTCCGAACAGTCAAGTTTTGTGGGAGCCTTTGTGGAGCCTGTCGTTATTCTTCTTATCCTTATTGCAAACGCGACTGTGGGTGTCGTCCAAGAAACGAGTGCAGAACAGGCTATCGACGTTAGTGATTTGTTCCGGAACTGTTTTTAATGCTTTATGCTCAAATTTTTTTTCAGGCTCTCAGGGAGTATTCTCCAGACGAAGCCAATGTACTTCGTTCAGGTGTGATAACTCGTGTTCATGCATCGGAGCTCGTACCCGGGGACATTATATCAGTATCAGTAGGGGACAAGATTCCTGCAGACTGCAGAATACTTTCTGTGTCCTCTAGTAGCTTCAGGGTAGATCAAGCGATCCTGACTGGCGAAAGTGTTAGCGTGAACAAGTCAGTAGACATTGTCTCCGACGTGAAAGCCGTGAAACAGGACATGACCAACATGCTCTTCTCAGTATGCTTTATTTTTTTGTCCCAATATTCTAAAGATCTCATGATTATGTTATAGGGTACGACCGTAGTGAATGGGAGAGCGAAAGCCATTGTTGTTTTCACCGGTCAAGAAACTGCAATTGGCGATATTCACAAATCAATCTCTTCCCAGATTAGCGAAAAGACCCCTCTTAAACGGAAACTTGATGACTTCGGTGACATGCTTGCCAAAGTCATCACTGTCATCTGTATCCTCGTCTGGCTTGTGAATTTCCGTCACTTCTGGGACCCAGCTCATCGCGGAGTCTTGAAAGGTGCGATCTACTATTTCAAGATTGCAGTAGCGCTCGCAGTCGCCGCTATTCCGGAAGGACTGGCAGCCGTAATCACTGCATGTCTGGCTCTTGGTACCAAGAAAATGGCGCAGAAGAATGCCATCGTTCGGAACCTGCCCAGTGTCGAAACTCTGGGTTGTACGAATGTAATCTGTTCCGACAAGACTGGTACTCTGACCACGAATCAGATGAGTGTCTCGAAGGTATGTAATCGGACTGGAATGATGTCGGGCATTTCGATTCGGCTGACATCCATACGTCCAGTTCCTCATTGTGGATAAACATACGGGAGCCCTGCGAGAGTATGATGTCGAAGGGACTACCTTCTCCCCTTACGGGTTGGTAAAGCTTGTTGGTGGTAAAGAAGCTTCTACCGAACTTCATGTAGGGCCTATTCGGCGTTTGGCTGAAATTAGTTCCATCTGTAATGATGCCAAGGTCATCTACCACACTGTAAGTCCTAATCAGTTTCATTGAGACCTCGCTGACCATTTTGTCGAATTATAGGACAAGTCGTCGTACTCTAATGTTGGTGAACCAACAGAAGCGGCATTGAAAGTATTGGTGGAGAAACTCGGTTGTTCAGATGCTGAGGTCACCAAGTCACTCTCCGAACTTTCTCCCGGTGGGCGCGCAAATGCAGTGAACGATTACTACGAGCGCTCGATACCTCGACTTCTGACTTTTGAGTTTTCCCGCGACCGCAAGATGATGTCCGTTCTCGTTAAACTGAATGGTACCGGGGCGCTGTTCGTCAAGGGCGCGCCTGAATCTGTCTTGGAACGCTGTACTTCCGTTCTGGTCGATGGGAACACGATTCCGTTTACTCCAGAGTGTCGGGCGAGTCTCCATGAGCGTACGGCATTATATGGTGCTCAGGGTCTCCGGACGCTTGCTCTTGCCTACGTCAACGTACAAGACATAGATTCGGCACATTACCTGTCCCAGAGCACAAAGGACTACTCCCGATTCGAGCAGAACATGACATTTGTCTCGCTTGTTGGCATGCTCGACCCTCCTCGACCAGAAGTAAAGCTAGCGGTAGCGAACTGCAAAGCTGCTGGGATTCGTGTTGTATGCATAACTGGAGATAACAAGGGAACGGCCGAGACGATCTGCAGGCAGATTGGCATTTTTAAAGACGACGAGGATTTGACGGGCAAGAGTTACACAGGGCGGGAATTTGATGAACTCAGCCAAGAGGAGAAAGTGGAAGCGGTTCAACGAGCGAGCTTGTTTAGTCGGACCGAGCCAGGGCACAAGAGTCAGCTCGTTGATTTATTGCAAGGTCTAGGATTGGTTGTGGCTATGGTATGTCTGCCATCGAAAGCCCTTGCCCGAGATGACATTTTTGAAATAAAACGCAGACGGGGGATGGTGTTAATGATGCCCCGGCGCTCAAAAAGGCTGACATCGGTGTCGCTATGGGAAGTGGGACTGATGTTGCCAAGCTGGCTGCAGATATGGTCCTCGCTGATTCGAACTTCTCGACAATAGAGAAAGCTGTCGAGGAAGGTAGACTTATTTATAATAATACTAAACAATTCATTCGATACCTCAGTGCGTTCTTTAGTCTTTTACGTGTCATCGTTCGTTATTGACTGACTATACCACAGTTTCCTCTAATATTGGCGAAGTCGTTAGGTGAGCAGATTACGAGTAGCAAATGGAATGTCCGCCCTGAAGGCAATTTTCAGTATTTTCTTGACGGTTCTTCTGGGCATGCCGGAAGCCTTAATCCCAGTTCAATTGCTATGGGTTAACTTGGTGACAGACAGTTTACCGGCGACTGCCCTTGGCTTCAATCCACCTGATCACTCTATTATGCGCATGCCTCCTAGGAATAGCAGGGAACCTCTCGTCAGCAAATGGCTGTTCTTCCGTTACATGGTGGTTGGTATCTATGTTGGGTGTGCGACAGTCTTTGGATACGCGTGGTGGTTTGTTTTCTACACAGGTGGACCCCAAATATCATTCTACCAATTGGTAAGATGACTTGTTCACAATTGTCTTTTCTCATGACTGAATGCTTCGCAGACTCATTTCCACCAATGTTCAACGATGTTCCCAGAAATTGGCTGTGAGATGTTCACGAATGCTATGTCGCAGCGAGCAACCACGATGAGTCTTTCGATCTTGGTGACTGTGGAGATGTTCAACGCTATGAATTCGCTGTCCGAGAACGAAAGCTTGTTTGCTCTGCCAGTGTGGAAGAATCCTTTCCTAGTTGGCGCAATCTCGCTGAGCATGGGTTTGCACTTTATGATTTTATATGTTCCATTCTTCACCGTACGTCAACTAGTGTTCTTATGGCGACGTGATTCTTCTAATGGCTTCCTGGACAGACATTATTCCAAATTACGCCCCTGAACTGGGCGGAGTGGAAGGCTGTTTTGTACCTAAGTGCTCCGGTGCTGGTCCTGGATGAAATCCTCAAGTTCATCTCTGTAAGTGATATGCTCCGGGTGGCTTTTTGGAGGCTGATGGGTACTGCATGCAGGCAACATTCGTCGACCCGCCATCGAAACGAGATGATGTCATCTTGCGCGCTTAGGTAATAAGGCGGACTATGTATATAAACCCAAGTGTTAATGAGCAAAAAAAAAATCATTCTTTGTTCTTAACATTCTCCTTATTTGAATACGGCTGTAAGCCTCTTCACGGTCTCTACTCGTGCCATACATCATTTATTTTGCTGCCATGCGCGTCCCATTCGCCCTCTCGTTTGTTTTATCCCTCGTTTTCATCGTCTCTGCCAACATACATGCCCAGGTTGCCCGGAGGCATCACGTTGGAAGAAGCCAACACGGGGTGCTTGGGAATGAAACCACTTTAGCGAAACGCATGAGCAATGCGAGGTTCTCTTATTACCAGACGGGATTGGGAGCATGCGGGAAAACAAACTCGCCCAGTGATTTCGTACGCCATTCTTTACTTTTTTTGCAATGTATATCCCAGTTTACAGTGTACGTAGATAGTTGCGTTGAATTCTGCGGTGAGTAGTCGCCCTTGCCCTATGTTTTGTGTGTCCCTCATGGTTCCAAAAACAGCAATACGGGAACGGAGGCTATTGCTTTGACATGATCACCATTACATGCCGTGGAAAAACTACGCAGGCCCAAATCACGGATGAGGTCAGTTTTCTGATCTGTATGCACTTTACACATGCATCACAATCTTACAGTGTCCCGGATGTCCTTACGGAGGACTTGACTTTTCGGAGGGCCTCTTCGAATATTTTGCGTCGACGGATGCGGGCATTATATACGGCGATTGGGAGCCCGTAGGTGATAGCGGTGGTCCACCCGAAACCTCCACGTCTCAAGCCCCAAAGCCCACGTCGACGTCGACGATGTCTACATGGAAGGCTTCTTCGACGTCAACTTCCGCGTCGACAAGCAGCTCTTCGACCACTACCACTGCTTCCACTACCCCCACTACCTCCACCTCGACGGCAGCTTCTTCATCCACTGCTGCACCGGCAATCACCCAAACAGCTACCATGGCTTCTCCTACCCCATTGGGACTCATTGAACAGCTCAACATGATCATGATTGGACTGGGAAACCTGATCGTTGCTGGTGCAGAGTCGGGGTGAACGGGTCTCCTTGCGAACCTAGACTAGTTTGAAGATGATAATAATAAGACGTGTTTTCCTCGAAACCAACAAAAGATGAATGCCTTATTTGTATGTGTTTGTGTTGCTAGCCATTGTGCCTCGTTGCCACCTTTTTTCATTTCCTCTCTCACTCCGACCCTGCCCTTTACACCGTGTTTCGACGGCATTTTAGCCACCCACCCGCTCGCTTACTCGACGTTCTTTCCTTCATATTTACAAAACATATAAGATGCGACCTTCAACTCTCTTTGGCCTCTCTCTCCCTTTCCTCCTCCCGTTTGCAGCTTTGGCCAATCCTCATGTTCTACCACTACACCATCGCCATCGGGACATCGCTACTCGTGCTAAGGGTGACGTTCAGCTGCACAAGCGCTTTGACAATGCGAGATTCACGTTTTATGATGTCGGGCTGTGAGCTTCTGAATACTCTACCACCAATGCTGACTTTCGCTGATCGTTCCTTCCCAGAGGTGCCTGTGGAAAGTGGAATGTTGAAACTGACTTTGTGAGTACCTAGTATACATTTTACGATCGTTTTGTATTGCTAACCACTTCTCTGATCTAGATTGTCGCCTTGAACACTCCCGTAAGTTGGTTTGACGTTGAATAATACCATAGTCAACTGGAACCTATTATATCCTAGCAATACGGTGCCGGTTATCCAGGCCCGCATTGCTTCCAAAGCATTACTATCTCCTGGAATGGCAAGACTACTAATGCAGTCATCATGGATGAGGTTCGTTCTGATCTGCGACTGGTTCTTCTCCTGAGCCTTTACTCAGCCTTCCTTTCTTACAGTGTCCCGGCTGTCCTTATGGAGGACTCGACATGTCTCGAGGCCTGTTTAAGTTTTTCGCAGACGAGTCTGTAGGTGTCCTTTACGGGACATGGAATTTCAACAATGGTGGTGGTGGTGGCGGTGATCCTTCTCCGTCGCCTCCGCCTCCGCCTCCGCCACCGTCTTCTACCCATCACACCACACCCACCTCTACCTATACGCCTCCCCCCCCAGCCGCCACTACCACCTCTACAACGCCAACTACAACGCCAACTACCACCTCGACCAAGGAACAAACTACGACGACCAAAACAAGTACCAGCACATCTTCCTCTAGTAGTACTAGCTCCAGCACCAGCTCTAGCTCTAGCAACTCCGCAAGCCCAACCCCCCCATCAACTGACAATGTGTCTGGAGGGCCAGCTGACGATCACACTCTCAATTCACTTAATGAGGCCGTTCTTGCGCTCGGCCGCGTCGTTGTCGAAGGTGCACAAGCCCATTAGACAACCGTATTATTTATCCCCGGGATAGTCTTGTTTGTTGGGACAGGTATTTCAACAGGCATCATGACTTTCCCACCAACGTTCCTTGTTTTTTTTTTAATTCTCGTACGACACCTGCTAATATCTAGTATGCCATCGCTATATACCCATTTTTATACCCTACATTCCATTTTCTGGTAGCGTTTTCAAGGCTTGGCGAAATATGAATTTGAAGTCCAATTAGCAAGCAGCACAATCAGGTAGAAAAATACACAAGTAAATAGTAGATAATTGATCTCGATCTCGAAAGTACAAGGAAGCGATGGTAGTACATTCACGGGATGACAGACCCTAAAATCGCATCCATCGTGGCTATTTGTCCATTCTTGGGTCAAAAGATTCACTGACAGGTAACCAGCAGGACCTGTAGTCCATGCTCCTTGACCCACTTCAGCGAGGCAGGGTTTCCCTTCTTCCTGATATCCCTGATGAGTGCGCTCCTGCTAGGATGCATCACCTTTTGAAGAGCAGCTTGACCCTTGTCACGGACGGCTAAGTAATCACGGATATTAAGAAATGCCCGTGATTTTAAGTACGCTTTCGCGGCTGTGAGGGAACTAGGCAGTAGGGAAGTAGATGCGACGGAGCATGACCGGGGATTACACAGCCCCAGCTCGATGATGAGGGATTGAAGAAGGGTGAGTCGGGAGGCCGAACTCTCCGCTGGATTCGAAAGGAACCTAACTCGGAAATGAATTACAAGAGTTTAGGTTCGAAAATTTGACGT
Source organism: Hygrocybe coccinea (assembly GCA_963555575.2). Classification (NCBI taxonomy): domain Eukaryota; kingdom Fungi; phylum Basidiomycota; class Agaricomycetes; order Agaricales; family Hygrophoraceae; genus Hygrocybe; species Hygrocybe coccinea. The sequence goes on along the minus strand of OY741990.2, from coordinate 2,203,765 downwards.
ACACAGAGATGTACCGTACAGCTTCGTCATACATGGAGATTGAGATCGTGGAATCCTCTTGTCCCATCTCGGAGGCGTCGTCCACGATTGGACGGGCACCGAGTCCAGTGTTGGCAGTTGCAGCAACTTTCTTATGCTTTTTTGCCTTCTTTGCCCTCCTCGCCTTACCCGGTTCTATGCTATGAACTTTGATACATGGTTGAGCCGTGGTCGTTCTAGAGGTAGAAAGGGAATGTTTGGTGATCGGTGGGGACGGCGCCGGAGAAGGGTAAGCGTAAAGGATGGTGGATGCAGCCCGCGCCTTTGCGCCAGGCCGAGATTTCTTCTTTTGCTTCGACGGTTGGGGGTTCGTTGACTTGCTGACCACCTTATTGATAGGGGTCTGCCTGTGCTCCAAGCTGAGTCTCGATAGCCCCGAGGCCAATTCTGCGATTGCATCAGGTGGTGCAACATTCTCAACTACGCTTGGAGTGGAAGCTCCTGAATCAGAAGAGGATTCCCCATACGACCTGAGGACAATGAAATCGTCGTCGGATGCCAGCGAGATACTGGTTTCCGTTGAGATATCGGAAGAGGAGGTGGAATCTTCCGATACACCCCACACAATCTCATCGTCAGAGGACGCATCGTCAGATGTAAGGCTGGAGTTGATGGACGATAATGAACAAGACAGATTAGATAGCATGTCTAACGAGGACGTTATGGACGACGCCGTAGAGCTCGAGGTCGGTGAGAGAACTGGGGGTGTAACCATGTTGTCAGTTGTCAATCAGTGGTCGTGAAACAATAAGATATTCTTATCAAAAGTGAATTCGGAGCAAGATGTCTCAGGGGAATCACAACTCACTCAGGTTTCACAGATATCTAACACACAAAGGGCTACAAGAACGAATGTCGGTAGTGATGGAAGAAGAGGAAGCCTCATACCCCCTCCTATGGTACTGGCCCTGTCTATGAGTGGTCGTATATCACAACACAGTCCGAACGGGAACCGCGATCTCCGTACACCAATTGTTGCATCCCACGACACGTGTTGTCGTCAAGGTCTGTTACATATTTTCCAATACACAACACTGTTGCCATATCCCCCCACTGCCTTCTGCTCAACCTTAACACCACCTTTCCATACATTCCCTGACAGATCCTTGATCTCCTTCGCTGTCGTTTTCCTCAACATATATCTTTCCCCATCAGGGTCACGCAGGGGAGTAGGAACAGCAAGACTGCCCCTTTTGCCGTTCCCCAGCTCGTACTCGTAGTTTGACCCCCAGACAACCAAGTCGCGGCCACGTTCTTCAGATTGAGAACACACCAAGGTGTCAAGTGTCAAGAGGACATGACCATTCGGCGAGACAGAAACTGCGTAGGGTAGTATAGCTTTAGATGTTCGACTTTGTTCGCAGTCTGTTTATAAACACGTCAGCGGAGAATCTAGCAAGTAAAATATGGAATACTTGCATTCCATGAGCCCACTGATATTCTTGACACGCACTGGTGTACCCTGCGCGTTGCTGAAAACATTATTACCCAGTCCTCCCCATCGGCCGTTACCACAAACGAGAAAGTCAACTGTTCTGACCGCAGATTCATCAATGCGTTCCACTGTGAAACAGGTCAAATCGCCTCCTACAAGAACCACCAGGTCAATACCCAGATGATGGTCCAAATAAAAGGGAACGACCTGCAGATATGTCCAGACATTTGGTGCGTGTGCGACCAGGGACTGTCCGCCAGAGAACAATTTCGGTGGGAACTGTTATCGTGTCCAAAGTCACGTTGCCGCCTAGGCCTATCTGGCTATACAAGTTCCCCACTTTAGCAGTACAAACCGTGACTCAGAGATCTAGTACACGACTCACCCGTACTCGTTCGCACCCCAACCTAGCACTTGCCCAGAATGAGTTCGAACGTAGCTGCTGCGTCCACCTGTTGCTACTTGGGAAACTTTGATACCTTTTAAGGCAGGGTGTTCGAAAAGTTCATCACAAAACCCAATGCCACCACAGGCTTGCGAATTTTCGGGAATGTCAGGAGGTGGTGAAGACTGTGGACGAGCGAACGGTGAAGCTTTTGCATACGGATCAAGAATTGATTTGGGGGTTAATTCTACTACGCGGCGTTGCGTGCCGTCAGGGATGTCAAACTTGCGAAATCCGAGTTGTCCATAGGAATTGGCATTTGTTGTGATCGGATGTACAAACGTGCGGCCGGTGGAAGTAAGGGCAAGCAAATGATCATCGCCTGCCGAGATTGAGACAAATCTGGCCAGTTTTCTGTGGTTCAATATATGATCAAGGGAGAAAGGGAAACTCACTTCTCGGCCCATGGCAGTTTTTCACGTGCAGTAATTTCGACAGGATTATTGGATCCCGATCGGCCCACGAGCCAAGCTGTGCCCCACCATGGAGAGCTGGGTGAGTTTGGCACTCTGGATGCTGCCGCAGACAATACGTAAATTTTCCCAGAGGCTGAGAGTGCAAATACGCGCGAATCTGTAAGTTGCAGAGAGACGATGTCCTACGCCCCCACGTTGATTGAGTGCTGCAATCAAACTCGGATATGACTGGATACCTTGCCACGTAACGTCAACGATGGACCACAGGATTCATTACGAGTATCCGAAGAGAAAAAGCCGTCTCCCCATTGATAGACATCACCACGAGCATCCACACATGCAGCATGACTTTGATGAAGTGCCAGGTCGCGGAGAGCCACATTCCTAAGCCAGTTGGCTACGGATGGTGTCCGAATTGAATCTATGCTTAGGGTTCGAGGAGAAATCACATTCGATCTTCAAGCACAAAGCCTCAGATTGTGCGATGCACTATTTGCGCCATCATGACTGGCACTCACTTGTTTGAGCCCCAGACTACGACATTGAGAGTTCCGTCGGCTCCAATGGCATTAGCTACTGGCAGCAACTCAGCTGAACTTGTAAGAGGGGGTGAAGAAGGCGCCTCTGCGTGTACGATCCGACCAGTCGAATAATGGTAAAAGATTCCGCTAGCCACAATTGTGGAAATAAAGAAGCCAGGCTGAAGCTTTCTGGTGTTAAAATTCCTACTTCTCTGGTTTTGATAGTGAAATCCTCGAAAATAGTGGACTCTCAGAGTGTTTCCTGCGCGCCCGAGTCTGAGCATTCTGAATTCTGTCGGTCACGTGAAGAGGTAAATTCTCGTGAATGTACAAATAAAAAGTCAAGACTTTATTAATAAAATATGTAAGCCACTTGAACATATGGGTGAACATCTGCGTGGTGTGAGCTCGCAACCCTAAAATCTAACATTCGGATTGTCCGAGGCTTTGGGCCGAAACAGTCCGGGTCTGCAAACGATTCACATCCATCCATCCGCGGTAGTCCCCGGCAAGTCCTCGGTCAGCGGCCTGAAGTTGTCGAGCTTGGAGGATCATACGATGGTTCAACCCACACCGCCTACAAACACCCGTCAGTCTGATTCAACCAGTAGTCCAGATGGGGTGGTGACTACACACATGCATTGTTACAATTTCTTCTCCATTTTCTCCAATTTGCTTGACAGTTGTGCCTTCGCCGACACTTGGACTATTCACGTACCGTACTATACTCTCCAGTTTCTCCATGTCCATGCCGTATTTACTCGCAAGTCGCTGCACCTCTTTATGAGAAGTTGCGGTTTTTCGCTCGTTCAGCATGTCGGTCAAGGATGATGCCATGAGACGATTTCGTGTGGGCTGAGATGCAGATGCTTCGGATTGAGAACGAGACTTCAGGATATGGCTCAGATGATCTGCCTGCGAAGGTAATTAGAGACACACCCGAAACTATGACAAAAATCATTGCTAACTGGCTGGTTGTGGATCTGCATATTGTGGTGGACCCGAACAGGTCCTAGGCGGCCCAGATTCGTCAAGAGCTGAGGGTCTCTAGAGTCGGTCTCTATGGCTGAATGCGATACTCAGTGCTGTTGGAGGTGCGAAAACCGACCACTACCAACCTTCATTTTTATTCTCGCTCGCCCGAAATCTATTCGGTAGAGGATCATTTGAAGTAGGCGTTCTAGCACCAGCCCATGGTGTTTCAACACGCTTGGGTAATTTACGAGCTGTTTTGGATGAAAATGTACCCATTTCCAGACGGGCCACAATGTCAGCAGATTATAAATATGTAGTCAAATTCCTGCGAAAGCAAATTACATATATAAAGGATGCCGTCTATGAATCTCAAGTGGCTATATTTTACAGCCTTCCGTTATTTATACATCGGAAGCAGCGTCGAAAAGAAATACGAGTTAAGGAGATGAACGGCCACTCCCATGTTGGTGGCCACTGCGTTACCATCGCGCAATTTTGTGTTTAAACGAGTGTGGGGATGCACGTACAACTATGCTTGAGGGTATAAGAAAGCAATGGACCCGAGACGCAAACCAAGGACACGACGGGTAAACATAGAGACAGATGGTTAACGATGAACGAGCGTGACGAGCAATGATTCAGGGGAGACTAAGAGAACGGCGTGCGGGGTGATTCGTGTATTTGGCGTGCGTTAAGCGTGGAATGTTCCCATGTTCGGATTTTGCTGGTATGCTTGGTACATGTATGCTTGATAGAGATGAGGAGGGACTGATTGCGGTGTCATGCCGTTGTATGCAGGTTGGCCCATGCCAAGTATGTTACCAGGTTGCGCGAGGCTGGGTGATTGTGTGCCATAGGAAACATTTTGCGGTATCGTAGGTGTAGCAGCTAGGCCGCCGCCGCCGCCGCCGCGACGAGGATTTAATCTAGGACTGTTTGGATCTGGAGTGCGGAGTGCGAAAGGATTGAAGGGGTCAGATGTTGGGGAAAAGGGAGCAGTAGCTGTGTTTGATGGGCGGCTGCGACCATTGTTTTGACCGAAGATAGGATCAATTTGCAGTTGCGGAGGACCTGAGTGAGGATTTTGACCGCCCATCTGCAGCGCGGCCATCATAGAAGCCAACCCTTGATCATTCGATGGGTATCCCGATGGCAGCCCAGGCATCCCGTAGGTACCCTGGGGAGTGATCTTTTTCCCGGGTTGAGGAATATTGGCAGTATAGGCGGGCTGGAAGTTTGGGATAGGTAAGCCAACTTCCTCAATCAATCGCCGATAGGCTTGCGTGGCAATGACCTTGAGTTCAATGAGAACGCGTTTGGTTGCTTCCATGTACTTGGGCTTCACCATAGGATCAATGAAGGTGCTGGTGAGGATTTTATGAACAACTGCAACACCGTTCACTTGATCGCCCAGAACGTCAGTGAGTACGTGGTCACCAGGAGATGAGAATAGGGACTCGATAACTTGGCTGGATGCTTCGGGTTCTATTTTTTGATTAACGATCCTGAGGACAGTGAGGGAGGCCAGTTTATGAGTGCATAGATGTGAGAGATGAGGAGTAAAACGCGGCGCAAGAAGATTGTATCTGGAAGGGAAACCAGATGTGTCGAGGAGCCAGGTGAGCAGTAGGGCACCATTAGGGTTTGTGGCTAACGGAATGGAATTCAAGATGATTGCTGTCGCGATGCGTCGCTGCTGGCTGAGAGTGATGTGCGGGCTCTCTAGGCATGCCCTCATGCTACGAGCACCAAAACGGCCTTGAGCTACTTCCCACATACGATCCACAATAGCATCAAAAATAAAATCATTGGCGGGAGCACCAAAGCGGAGACAACATCTGTCAAGAAGAACCATTGATGCTGATCATCACTGCAAAAGCTACAAAATGACTTACTGCACAACATAATTACCGAACTGATCAAGGAGAAGAGGAGGAGCATACGCTCTCAAATTTTGGGAGATGAGTGCAACCTCCTCGGGACTTTGCACACATTCAATAATCTTCTGCGCAGCCCAGGTGCCGTTCTTGTGAATTCCAATCATGGCTAAGTGAGGGGAAATACGCTCAAGCATAGCAAACCTGGGCGCTGGAGAACATCTTTCAAAAAGCTTTTGTACAACCTTGATACCCAGCGAATTTCAATCGTCACTTGATACTAAAAGCTCACAAAACTTACAGTGTTCCCAAGCCAGTCAGAGGCAAGATCAACGATTTCCCCGTCAAGAAAGTCGGTGGCAACCAGATCGATTTCTTCAACAGTCATAGTTCCAGAATCTAACCTCTTCCTCAAATCACGTAATTTCGAAGCATCCCAGCGTCTATTGTGAGGTCTCTCTGAGACTTGGGGTATGGTAGTGTAATACATCGTTGGTGGGCGGAACTCTAAAATAACGGGTTTCAGTCATTGAGACGTAAAGCAAAATGCAAAAAAAACCAAACCTGAGAGTGCTTGAACATCAGCATCAGTGTCAACACTCCCAACACTAAGCTCTTTCATGATCATCTGTTGCTCCGTCACTGACGGTGCCCATCCAGCAGGCTTAGCAATGCCATCTGAAATATGGGCGGCAGTGTGAGTTCCGGCGCTGATCATGCTCAGAAGCAAGTTGGAGCGATAGTTCTCGACAGCGCCGCCCAGGACTTGCTGATCAGCGGGAATAGTAGAAGCTCCTTTGACGCTACGCAGGGCGTGAATTGTGGCACCAACACTCAAGTCGCCTACGCCTTGCACAGCAACATTCGGGTTTTCATCTTGGCCGTTACTATCCTGTCCGCCTTTGACGGGTACCTTGGCAAAACCGATTCGAATAGCACCGACGTCGCTTCCCAGTACATCACGACCATTGAGGGCTTTCCTAGCCCTGACAGCATCATCCAAGCGTTCAAAGTTAACTAGAAGAATTGAAGGTTGGTCTTAAATTATCGAGCTGAAGGTTTCTGATACTCACTGAAACCACAATTCTTGTGTGTCAGGACCCTTGCGGATTCAATAGGCCCATAGGGACTAAAAACACTTAAAATTGTGGCTGGCGTCGTTGAGGATGGTATGGAACCTATCCAAAGCGCTCGTGTGGGAGTGGATTGTAGCTGCGCATCCATTCCTCCCAGACCGGGATTAGCGCTCTGAGTTTTCCCAACAAGCCCAGGTGAATTGGCCACATTAGGAGGGGTGACGGTGCTGCCCTTGGCAGGAGCAACAGGTGCACTATCAGCTTTCCCAAAACCAATGCGAACTGTTTGTCCGTTAGGCATGCCAATATTGCCTCCCAGACGATTGAGAACATCGTCTTTTGCACGTATTGCATCTGCTTGATCCACAAAATTCACGAAACCACATTCCTTTGAGAGAATTTCAGCACAAATGAAAAGAGGCAATCGTAAAGAGCAACCTTCTCTGGTAACAATCTCAAGCTCTCAATGGCACCGTAAGGGGCAAAAACATGAATGAGCTGCTCGCTAGTGACCGCAGAGTCTAAGTTTCCAATCCACAAGGAGCGAGTAGGCGTCTGGACTTGCGAAGGAGGACCATCGGATTTAGGAGAAGCAGCGCGGGTTTGCAAAGTTGGAGCTACCAAAAACGAAGGAGAGCGATTTCCAGCGAGTTCTCCGTTTGGAAAATGAACGTTAACCGAAGGGCGATTCGCAGACTTGTCCATCTTCAGGATACCAGACGTAACCCCCATATTCGGGACCAAATTGAGACCAGAGTTTGAAGATGACAAGTCATTGATGTAGGAATGTTGGACTTCCACGGCTGTACGTCGTTGAAGAGAACGTAAAGGATCATCAAGGTTGCCAACCGAGATGGCCCGCGGCCTAGAATTCAGACCGCTTGCAGCAGAGAGATGATCCACCTGCTTAAAGCCCTTGGCAACGTATGGCGCGTAACCTCCATCTGGGGTGGAAGTTTCATAAGAGTTCATACGCTGACGAATGTAAGGCTGGTCCTCGTAATTATCGAAATAATCATCCTCTTCGTCAGCCGTTGGAGTGGATAGGAGTGAACCAGCCGCAGAGGGCTTGGACCGATACGGATTCGAAACTGTACTGGCACGCAGGCGAGGAGGATTGGCAAGGTTGCCGGCAATCGCAGCCTGGGCCTGATTGCGTAACTCGGAGATGGTGGCAGCCGGTGGAGGGCGATGACTATCATCCAAACCAAGATAGTCAAGGGTATGAACATCAAATTCATCTGCCCCTGAATCTGCAGAAGTAACAGATCGTAGCTCGTCCAGTACAGAAAAGCCATTGGCATTATTGTTGGTGGCTGCCAACCAAGACGAGGAGAAAATGGAAGGTCCGAAGGCATTGGAGAGTCCACCAGTTGGTAAAGTGAGTGATCCAGATCTGAGACGGCTATTACGTTCTGGAACGGCAGATGGGACGGAAGGGGCGACTGAAGTGGAATGACGCAGTGTGGGTCGCACTGGCGGGGCCACGTTCAGTGGGAGGGCAAGTGAAGACTGCCTTTGTGGTTGTTCTGCGGGAGATTCCGTGGAGGGAGGAGTACTGCTCGGTGAGCTTGAAGACGCTGCAAAGCGCTGAGCAGCAAGTTGTACATTAGAAGGCAAGGTTCCTGCCCTCACCCTCTTAAAGCCAGCCGGGTAATTAGTGGGAGGTAAAATGGTGCCATCCGTGGGGGTCGTCACAGAAGTAGGAAGTTCATTAGAAGGAGAGTTGCTAGAGGCTAAGGCGGCACGTAGGGCTGGGGGTCTATATCTCCTCTCCTCGGCTTGCAACCTGCGAAGTTTGATAAATCAGACAAGAACAAAGAAGTATATAATCGATCCAGCTACCTTCTGGCGAATGCAGCTGAGGGAGCAGGAGGTGGTGTCTTCCCAGTGGAAACCCTCGGATAGGAGCCGTTGCCTTCAGTGGCTGATACTGATAAAGACATTATAGAGTGTGAAGGAAATGATTAGGGATTACGAATGTTGTGATTGCGAAACAGTCTGCACGTCTGCCAGGGGCCAGCTTGAAGGGTGAAGCAAGATAAAGAAGAGACTACCCGGTGACGATGAGGTGGACAAGCAGCTGGTCGTAATTGATACCTTCGAATCCAGATTTTTTATAGAAAAAGTTAGGGCGAAAATGGACAAGCGTTGCCCACGACTACTAGCGAAGAGGTGCCTCCAGAAAATAGTACTAAGTAATAGTGATTGGGTGAGGAACAAGGTGAAAAGAACCAAACCCGTAGATGGGTCCCAGTTTAGAACTCCGCTCCGAGCAGCCAAAATATTCAAATCACCATATTCAATAGCTCGCCAGCTTCACTCGTAGGCAACAATTCGCACTGAAAAACATAGTACACCCACGTCTTGCACCAAAGTAGGCGCGTGGTGATCATGTACCAGAATGTTCACTATCGACAAGACCGCATAAGCTCAGGCTGTTGCGAAGTTGACAATTCCGTGTCTTCCAAGTATTTGTCTCAGGAATCAAGTGGGCCGATGTTGGATTAACTTCCGCTTCCTTCTTTTCCCGGTTATTCCCTGGATTGATATCGAAGAAGCTGTTGCAACGGCTGAAAACAAATTCGACCATTCGGCACATAACGTGTACTGCTTCAAATTGGTCCTTTGAGATCCTATGTTTTCCTCATGTATTTCGTGTAATTATTCTCGTTGCCTGGTGGTTAGTGGCTAACAGACTATTTTGTATGCAATAATGTTCTTTAAGGGAAGATCCAGTTGTTCAGCCAAGGCAAGTGGCATTTGACACAAATGAAGATGCTGAAAAAAGGTCTGGAACCATGTGAGAGCATTGAGATTAAGTTCCAAGTTTCGAGAGTATCTCAGAGGTGTAGCCAAACATGATGGACGGGAGAATGTAAACACTGCGGTGAAGACAAGGGACTAAGGGACAGCCGCGATAAGATGGAATGGCCTGGGTGAGATTGGAGCTCTCCACAGCCGCGAGGGTCATCAAAGCGAATGTACGGCAAGGCAGGAGTGTACCGCGTCCAAACTGTGTCATGTACATGGTGGCTGAGGTTTAGCTGCCCAGAAACAATCAGTCTGCCCATACCACACAAGTAACCTCGGGACCCAAAACGCAAAAGCCACCACTTGAATGCTTGTCCGAATTCTCACTTGAACCATCACTGCTCGAACCATCCGAATCGTCACTGAGACCATCACTGTTTACATTACCACGAGAACCATCAATGAAATAATCACTTGAATAATCACCAGCTAAAGCTGTTCGTCCATGCAACTTCTTTATGGGGCGGGAGTCGAAGATGCATCATCGCCAACAGGAGTGACTTATCAAGACAATGCTGCATGAGTAAAAACGAAATTCAGTGGTCTTCGCTGCCGAGATAACAGTTGGAGCCTGCTTACCGTCTAAGTAAAAACGTAACGGAAGTAAAGGAACCGTGATAATCCCGCCGGTCTCAGTATCCTAAATGCAAATATTCTTGTCAAAGGAACTTGAGACTGCCCTCCTGCTATCTGGCAAAAAAGCAACGGAAATAGCCTCCCCTGTGTGGCCTTTAACAAAAGCAAATTTACTGGTCTCGGCATCCTCGTGCCATCTGGCGGGAAACGTGACAATCTCACCGGTCCATATCCAAACGCGAACCGTTTTATCAGCAGACCTTGAGGCAACTCGTTCGCCGTCTACAACAGAACAGACCTCGAAAGCCATTCACATTGGCTGGCCAGTTCTTGCCTTGAAGTGACCGGGGATTTCGAAATTGTTGTTGGTACCGGACTCGGGATTAAGTATGATACAACCCAAAGACTGAGGAGCTTAGGGGTGGATGATAAAATCGAGCACAGACGTAAGGATGAATTGCTTAGCGTCTCGAAAAAAAGCTGATAAATCGATAAAGCATCTGTAAAAACATTGATAGCAATACTTATGTGATACTTCTGTCAACCACTTACTTATACAGCGGTCAATAATAATAGATTCGCTACTGAGGCTCCTTGCAATGCTCAAGCTTATGACTTCCAGCTGATAAAAGTGAATATATATAGGAAGTTCTTAACTTTGTTGCCGAGGATTCCCTGGCAATCGTGGTTTTTCATCATGTCCATATCTCGAAGGTGAGCCACCCGAGAAACTGCAAGAATATAACAAACGGAACTGAGATGTAATTCGTATTGGCAAATCCGTCATGTTATCAGTCAGCCAGAAGCATCCCATTGCAAAATTCTGGCTCTCTCTCACCTCGATCTATAAAAAATTGTTCCAGGCAACGTTTGCAGTCGCACAGGAGCGAGAGATGACCGATTCGGAGGCGCTTGTCCGTGCTTCCAGCCAAGACCACTGATAACAGCTTGTCGAGGATAAACTTGACAGATAGCTTCAGTTATCCGACGTCGAGAGGAACTTTGGCGAGGATGATAGCAGCTATCATAAGTATAGAAAATAGAACATCTGACCATTTGAAATGAGTGAGATTTGTCACTTCGGCCAAGTTCTCCCAGCACAAATTTCAAGTGCTCACCTGAGAACCCTTGCGCTACATATTTCACCACTGCCTTTGCGCCCAGTCACCCATGTGGCTCGGACATCGATGATTTGACTGTTAGTTTAAGTGTCCTAGGGAGATACAACCACTGCGTGGGAACGTCGAGAAGGGCCTCCTGTTGCACATTAATGGCCTCTACAGGAAATGCCTGGCGTCTTGGAATCGACCTCCCTCTACTCCAGAACCCGGATCGAGATTTTGGCAAAAGTAGAATTAACCTGGGCCAAATCATAGGCCACTGTACCCCAGCATAACGTCTCCTCGTCTGAAGAATAAACGCGCCATCGACTAGTTAATCTTGATACGTGAACCTGCCCCGGAGAGAACGCTTGAATGGAGGTCATTTAACCACCGACCACCACCAAAGATACATCCCCCAGAATTCCTTTTATCCACAGCGAAAGCTGGTTGCGACCTGTGATGTGTGGTTCACGATTGTGATATACTGATTTCCGTTTTGCAAGTACTGTGGACGTATTGACAACCCTTCTAAAATTTATGCTTGATGGAGTCGTCGACGGAGAGCAAGGTCTCTTGTCAAGTGCTGACAAGGGTGTTGCACACCAAACAGCATTCAAGTATCTCCTTTCCTCGACAAGTAATTCACTCACCGTATGGAAAACTTGAAGACTGATTTGAAACTCCGATCCAGACATTTATTAGTTATGTATCTGGCACTCAGGCTGAACAGAACATGAACCGCACACAGGTCAGATACAACGCCAACGCCCGGCGGTCTACTGCGGGTATCAAGAAGAAGGGGAAACAAAGGGAAACAAACGACAGTGGACTGTCCGACCCCAATGCCATTGTCCATATACCGAGGACGAAGGAGGAGAAGGAGTATGACAGGAGGGAGCGGTTCAGACAGGAGGTTTGATTTTCCTGGCTGTCCGGCCCATTCATTATGATAGGAATACTTTTTTAAAAGCTCACTGCTGTATCCAACTCGAAGATGAACCCGAAGCGAAAGAAACGGCTCGACAAGTACATCGTAAGCTTCATGGGTAACTCAGAATATTGTCATTCACATTGCACTATTTTTTTCAGGAGAAGAAACTCAGGAAAGAGGAACGGCTCACCATTCTCGAGAAGCTGTCGTACGTCAATCCGTTATTCCAGTTCGACGACCCCTCACCCGCCGTAGAAAAAGTCAGGCCCAGTTGCCTTCCACCCTCCTCCTCCAGTCCTCTTCCACCCTTGGCACAGGTAAAGCGTCAACTAACAAGGAGCGGCTACAAAAGATGGAAGACAAGGAAGTTCAACGCGCTATCGATAGCCAGATGGGGAAACGCAAGCGTAATGGTGATCGTTTTCTTGTCGTGGATTTAACTGAAAACGACAACGATAATACCGACGGTGACAATTTTGAGGAAACCGTGTCTGCTGACGGTGATTTATATTCGGTCTCTCAGCCGACAGTGTCTTCACTGGCAGACGTCGGCTGTGCTCTTCGGCGAAATGCGGATGGAACGGTAGAAGCACCCAAAATATCTAGCAGAAACATAAAAGGAAGCAAGGTCTACCGTCTGTTCGTTGCAGAGCTCTCTACAATACTAAATACACTCGATCCTAGGCTGCCCATCGAAGCTGGAAGCACAAAAACCCCTCGTCTCTGCCTAGTTCTGCAGAGGATTCGGATACGTCATTTGACAGTTCTGATTCAGCGTATGATTCGGATAAAGACGAACACAAGGACTCCACTACTAACGTTGTCGACTCTCAGCCACCCAAGTATGAGAAGCTGAAAGATTCAGGAGTTGCTGAGAAAAACTCTAAACCTAGCTTCAAAGACTGGGCCCTCAAGCAGCTCAGCATTGCGAAAGGATACGTCGCAGACCCAGATTCGATGGACAAATCCGCGGAATCTGTTATGGCTTCCCTTCTGCCACCCACAAAGAAGCGCAAAATCGACGCTTTCAAGCCAACGGAGATGCGTGGTCCGCTCGGGGAGGACATTGAGTTACCTACCACCTCGTTTGCTCAACACTTGCGGGACTCTGCCAGCACCGCTTGGGCGAAAAATCATAGCACCACAGCTGTAGCTCGCCCACCCGATGTACAAGAGGCCAGGTTGTTGTTACCAATCGTGGCGGAGGAACAGCAAATTATGGAGGCAGTACTGTTTAATCCAGTAGTAGTTATTTGTGGCGAAACAGGGAGCGGAAAGACAACACAGGTTCCGCAGTTTTTATTCGAAGCTGGGTATGGGAATCCTAACAGTGGTGTGTTATTTTCCTCATGTTTAAACTAGCGCGAGCGGGTTGACACGCATACAGAGAACCCTGGTATGATAGGAATAACTCAGCCGCGACGGGTAGCCGCCATGTCCATGGCTTCTCGCATTGGACATGAGCTCTCCCTCACATCCTCTCGAGTATCGTACCAGATTCGCTATGATGCGACTGTCTCTCCAACTACATCTATCAAATTTATGACGGACGGCGTGCTGTTGCGTGAGCTGGCCTCGGATTTCCTGTTGATCAAGTATTCCGTGATTATCATCGATGAGGCCCATGAGAGGAGCATGAACACCGATATCCTGATCGGGGTGTTGAGTCGTGTGGTGAGACTAAGGGAGAAATTGTGGAAGGAGGGGCAAGAGGGCGCGAAAGTTAGTTCACTGTTTCGTCTTCTCAAATTCTGTTGACATAGGCTTGTTTACCTGCAATATTCAGCCTCTGCGGTTGATCATCATGTCCGCCACCCTCCGCATTACCGATTTTACGGAGAACAAGACGCTGTTCCCATCACCCCCACCCGTTATCAGCGTGTCTGCACGACAGCACCCTGTGACCATCCATTTCAGCCGCCGCACTGCGTCAGATTACATCACAGAAGCAGTAAAAAAGGCCTCTAAGATTCATACTCGCTTACCTCCTGGAGGCATTCTTATCTTTCTGACAGGGCAGAATGAGATTTCTGGTGTATGCAGAAAGCTGGAGGCGAAGTTTGGGCGTAAGGCATTGGATGAGAAGAAAAGAAGGAGGGCGTCGCAGGGGAAATTAGGACTTCCAGGAACTGTCGAGCGTGCGCAGGACTCTCAATTTGCGACCTCTACGCAAGGTCTGTACAACATCTCCGGTATTATTGCATACTTCAGACTGAACGAGCTGTAGCGGACGTCGAGCCTGAGGACTACGATCTTGGGTTATCCACCCAGGATGACCTGGCATTTGATGTAGATGACGACATGGCCGATGCTGACCCGGAAGCACTGGACAGTGATGACGAACAGCAAGCCGATGAGGAGTTGGGCCTTGACAGAGATGAGGCTGATTGTATGTCACCTAGTTTGTTCAATCATCCTTCTGCTGAATCTCTCAAGTCCCGATGCATATTATTCCATTGTACTCTCTTCTGTCAAGCGACAAGCAGATGCGTGTGTTTCAACCGCCACCGCCAGGAACTCGACTTGTGGTTGTATCTACCAACGTGGCCGAAACGTCTTTAACGATTCCTGGCATTCGATATGTCGTAGACTGTGGTCGAGCTAAAGAGGCATGTTGACCGGGCCGGATGATATTAAAGTGACTGAAACCATTCCAGAGGCGGTATGATGTTGCAAATGGCATTCAAGCCTTCCAAATTTCCTGGATATCCAAGGCGTCTGCCGCGCAACGTGCCGGTCGTGCCGGCCGCACTGGTCCTGGCCACTGCTACCGGCTTTACTCCTCAGCTCTGTTTGAACACTACTTTGAAGCATTTTCTAAACCGGAAATTCTCCGTATGCCGATCGAAGGAATCGTCTTGCAGATGAAAAGCCTGAACATCGACGCAGTGTTAAATTTCCCATTCCCAACCCCGCCTGATCGAAGGACTCTGGAAAAAGCGGAGACCATCTTGACGCATCTGGGTGCCTTGTCTCTGCCATACTCTCCCTCTAACGGTAGTCCAGATGTTGGTACCCTACGGACTATCGGCGGCGAAATCACTGACTTGGGCATGGCCATGTCGTTATTCCCCTTGTCTCCCAGGTTCTCGAGGATGTTAGTTAGTGGACGGCAACATGGATGCTTGCCCTACGTGATCTCCGTCGTCTCCGCTTTGTCCGTCGGAGATCCATTCCTTCACGAAGAAGCTCTGGAAAATGATGAAGACGAGGCTGATACTAATGGCACCTGTGGAGAACTCACACATATAAAAAGTTTGGAGGTGAGAGCCAAAGAAGCTTTAAAGATCCGCCGCAAGGCGTTTTTCCAGTCGCAACATGTATGTGAAAATATGATGGAAAGGTTGTCGCGAAAATACCAAATCTAATCTACTTGAGTTTTGCAGACACACGCTTCTTTGGGAAACTATTCGAGTGATGTGTTTCGCCTGCTCTCCGTCGTTGGAGCATACGAGTACGCTGGAGGTGGGCACGAGTTCTGTACTGAACATTTCGTAAGACCCAAAGTACGTCCTTTTGCGATAACCAAGTCTACCTAATTCCTCGAACCAAACGTTGTCGCAGGCTATGGAGGAGATACATAAGCTGCGAGCACAAATCAGTAATATCGTCCAAGCGAACTTTCAGGACATCGATGCTGGTTTCATACCAAATCTCCGTCCGCCAAACGACCTTCAGGCAAGTCATACAGCATACAAGGGTCTACCATTTATTTATTAATTCATCTATCTACATAGCTCAAAATCCTGCGACAACTTCTCACCGCGGGTTTGATCGACCAAACCGCCGTTCGCAAAGATCGTGTCGACGGAGCATCTCCCTCTGGCGCACAATACGCAACGTCCAGAGGTGTACCTTACAAAGCTTTGGGAATAACAGAAGACGTCTTCATCCATCCATCATCCATTCTTGCAAACGTACCGCCTCCCGAGTACATCGTCTTCAATGAAGTCGTTCGCTCATCCCAAGTTTGGCTTAAAGGTCGGGGAGTCATTTATTGTTATTATTATTGTTGTTGTTGTTGTTGTTGACATTTTCCTCTTAGGCTTGACTATCGTCAACCCTGCCTGGTTATCATCTCTCGGGAAGCCATCCCTGTGCACCTTTTCGAAGCCAGTAAAGAACAACTCGGGTACGATGATGGCAATTCCCAGATTTGGCCCAGATGGATGGGAACTTCCGCCAGTGAAAGTGGAATAACATATTGTGCACGTGTTCAGTTGTGGAATGGAGACCGTCATGTGATATTACTCACAAACTGCCTCCGATGACGTTATCCATCAATCTACTGCGGAGCCGAAATTCATTGGAATGATCGATACATTTCAAGGGGATAAGACGCCGTCGTGAGTCATGACAGTAATATTCCTAGACTTTACTGCCCCCGTACGCGAAATGAGAATAGAAAGGGGAAAGAAAACCAAAAAAAAAAAAGACGAATTATCGGCTACAAATCTAAAAAGCTGGGGTTTGAGTTTCTGACATTTCATATGTAGTTGATATATGAAGAGAAAAAGAAAAAGAGGAAAAAAAGAACGTAGGGGGAAATCGAATTTGAGAGAAAGAAGGCATTGAATAAAAAAACGTCAACAAAAGCAAGGGTCAGAGAACCAAAAAGAAAGAATCAAGAGAGAGAGCAGGAGAACTATGTTCAATTCAGCGAATTGCGAGCGCTTCGTCGACAAGGACCCGTGCGAGATCTAGCAGCAACCGCCATAGCATTCGCAACTCTCTTTGACCTTCTGAGTGGCCGGTCGGTAGCAGCACGAGAAGAGGCGTGGCCGGGGAGGGCCTCAACCACTGAAGTCTCTTTACAAGGTGGTGACGATGGCGAAACTGAAGTAGCAGCGGTAGCAGGAGCAGCAGCTGGTGGTGAATTCTCCTTTTCCCAATCCGGAATGGCGCACAGTGCATGGAACATTTCCTGCTCAGTCGCGCTGAGTGGCGTGTCGATAATCGCGGCGATATGAGCGTCGTCTGCTTCTCGTAAGACAGGTGGTTGACCGTTGCTGCTATTATCATGAACGTCCCACTCAGGCTCTGATTCCCTCCCTGCCGCCCACGACATACGATTCAGACTCAGGGTTGGCACGTCCGTTCGCAGTGATAGCTGTAATTGGCCGTGCCGATGCACCTCCCACGTCGATCTGAAATGAGGCCCAAATTGGTTGAGTAATCGGCCTGGCGCGTTAGAACGATGAAAGTCTTGCAGGGCGGTAGGGAAGTATTCAAAGAGTGAATCGGACAAGAAAACGCCAAGGGAATCGTTGGGACGCAGGTGTTCGCGAACAAGGGTCTGCGCAAACGCCAGGGGGACCCAAGTGCCACATACAGTTGCGGAACCTTTGCTGATAATCACAGCATTTGGCATCGAAGTGACGAGTGGGGCAGGAATGCCCAAATAGTCGACGATGGGCGAGATATTGACGAAATCAGTGTCGATGCGCCGCAGTAGTGAAGATGACGCCAGTGTCATCTGATAAACAGGTATGCCTGAGCGTAGATATTTAGTAACTAAAAGTGATCCTGAAACAATTCACGCACCTTCAACTTGAGTCGCACTAACGGGGGGCGAGCAAGGTTGGCATGTACGGACAACTACAACGTTCGCTGCGTTGGCTAGGGGTTGAGAAGATGCAGCAATCTCTGGAGGTATCAGGAGTGAGGAAGGGGAAATGGTGTCATTCTGTGGCTCAAGGGAGGTCATGGTCATGGATTGCACCAATGAAGCTATGAAGGACGAGGAAGGAGACGTCGGCGACTGATTCAAGTCAGAATCACGAGCGCGGATGGTAAAACTAGTTGACGTTGGGTGCTCACGATGAAGTGCAGCGAATGACGAAGGAGCAGTGAAGGAGGGAAGAGATATCGAAGTTTGGGCTTGGGAACGGATCTGCCAAGCTTGGTCGGATCCCGCATCTGCCCACGTGTGCCGTCGTTCGGTAACATGAGGAGAAAGTGAGGAAAGGGGTGAGGAGAGGTCATACTCGGTACCCCCCAAAGAGAGTTCATCGGGAAACAGCCTTGATTCAATGTCGAGTTCTTCCTGTTTGATGTTTGGAGCGGGTTCCCCTTCGAATGGCGACGAGCTCCAATCCATCTTGTCCGCTGTCTGCCAGTCCCAAATGTCCAGAGATTCCACCTTTACTGTACTCGTCGACTCGGGATACAGCAAGCCAGTGTCACCTTTGCCTACCTTTGGCTCGATGACGCCAAAATCGAAATCATGCCATGCGTCCAACATGCCCTGAACATCTCTCGGCTCCTGTTTGACGACTACGTTGGCAACCAGTCCGTTTGATAGAGGAGCGGAGGGTGAGCGAGGGCCGGGACTTTCCCATTGAGTTTCGCCGTCTAGTTCATTGTCGCTGTCGAGGTCAAAATCGAGGTCAAAATCTGTGTCAGCACGATCACGCCGTCGGTCAGCAGAGAAGCGGCGAGAGCCAGTCATGGTAATATGGTAGTCATCGTCTTCGTCTTCTGAGTTGGGGGGTGGGGACGCGAAGCTATATGGGACAGAAGGGGAACGACGATGAGATGGCTGAGAAATTGGGTATGGACATGAGGTTTCGATGGATGGTGTGTAGCATGGAATGGATATCGAGCGCCGTGGGTACGGGGGTAAGGACCAGGGTTGTTCCGGGGAGTTGTTGGTGTTGGAAGTCGGTTGGTCGTTGTCGTTGTCGTCGTCGTCGTCGTCGTCGTCGGATGAGATGGAATCGTCACGATAACCATCGGAATCAGAGTCCTTTGCTGGGGATCGCAATGGGGGTAGTTGGGTTAGGGCAGAAGAACAAGGCCGCAGCCGCAGCAGCAACTTGACCTTGGGGGGCGGTTTCCCTTCACAGGCGGAATCGGAGTCAGAGTCTGGATCGAGACAGCCTCTGAGGAGACGCTTTCGTTTCTGACCACAAATCTCCAGTCTGCGCTGGCGATCGCGTTCACGTTTCCGTTCTCTTGCATCTGTCGGGGACCCGACTCTTCCGTTTTCGCCGTACTCGCAAAGACGGATCCCGGCTCTGGCGAAGGGACAAGGCGCACCTGTTGCCTTGCTTAGATACCACACCATGGTGCCCCTTCTAAAGTTTGTTGCACGATTGTCGGAATTCGCGGTGCAGTGGGCACCACCTGAGCGGGAGTGGAGAGCAGGGAGGAGATCATCGTCGGAAGGGGTGCCTGAGAGGATGTGGCGAAGAAGCAGGGGATGGTCCTGCTGTGCATCACAACGTTGCATGTGGGTGCGGATATAGGTAGTTATAGCTTGCCCGGCTGCAGACACGCTGCAAGGCGGCCATGTGTCAGGATAGATCGGGGAGTGGGGGCAGGTGGAGGAACAAAAAAAACTAACTTTTGGCAGACGAGGCCAAACTTGAGGGACATCTCTGCGAGATCCTTGATTGTCATTGCGCAATTATTCTAAAGAGGGGTGAGAGTGGCGCGGAGAGAGGGAGGGGGAAGAGACGCACGACTGCGAGGAAGGCGCGGCCGATAGCGAGGAAGACCTTGCTGTTGGCGTCTTCGGGGTGGAGCATAACATGTTGTGGGGGGAAGACAGGGGGGGTTGTGGGATGGAAGGGGACGGGGAGTGGCTTTGACTTCTTATGGGGGGCGGGGGGGTCGGGGCTCTGGCGGAGACGGGCAGAGGGTTTCAGGATTGAGTTTTGACGTATTCTGGTGCCATAGCCGTGTTGTGCAGAGGAGTGCATGAAAGATGACGGAGAAAAGACAAAGGGGAGCCACGTCTTTTTTTTGCCGACTCAGCCCTGTGCTGACTAATCACATAACAACGACGTATCACGTGTTTGTTCTTATTCACTCGGCTCAGTCAAACAGCCATAAATTAAAGGTCACACTACTCTACATATATGCGCTCATGTCTGTCGTCACGTCAGCAGTGCTCAACACTCCCAATGCGGTCCTTACCTTCTTTGCTGCCCGGCCTCTTGACGACGGCTTCACTGCCGCCTTTGCCCTCGACTTTGTCGCTGCACTCTTTGCTGCAACCTATACCACTTTCGTCAGTCAAGGCACACACCCCTGATCGAATACCACAAACCTTCTTCTGCGCCGTCTTTGCGCTCGACGTCTTCTTCGTCGTCGTCGCCGCTTTCTTCGCTGCAATCTTCTTTGCTGGTGCCGGAGCCTTCTTCGTGGTTGCTGTCTTCTTCGCTGTGCTAGTCTTTGTAGTCGCCTTCTTTCCGACGGGCGCAGTCTTCTTGGCTGGTGCGGCCTTGCGGGATGCTGGCTTTCCCTTGGTGCTCGATGCAGCAACCTTCTTCACCGTAGACGCTGGCTTCTTCGTCGTAACAGGTTTCGAGTTCTACCACCAAATCAGTCCATGCAATCCCCTCGTCGTCAAACACTCACCTCTTTCGCAGCATCTGCGCGTGCCTTGGGAGCCAGCTTGATTTTACCCGATGGTCCTTTGGGCAGCAGAAACGTGCCCTTCTCTGCACCCGTAGTAATCGCACGGTTTAGCTGATACAGGTTGGCCGCAGACGTATCAAGGTGGTACGTGTCTTCGGCATACTAAACACCCCGAGTCATCCATCAACGGCTCCGCACAATCAAATAACTCATACCTTCTTGATGGTGTTGCGTGACACCCCTGCCCGAGCCTCTTCTGGGTGCGCAGCAATACATTCCTGGAAAGGTGCATATATATATATCAACACTGGGCAAGACCAAATAGACGGAACCGACATACGATGACGATGTCTCTCCAGGAGGGATGTGAAGCAGCAGCCTTGGCGGACTTGGATGCTGGCTTCCTCGCAGCCGAGGCCTTCTTGGCACCAGACCCTTTGGATGCCTTTGCCTTGGCTCGGGCAGACGCAGGAGCGGGGGCTGACTCAGCCGCAGGTGATTCGGGAGAAGTAGGCAAGGGCGATGCTGACATTGGATGATAATAAAATAATACTGGTAGTAGTATGGGATGGATGAACGAGTTCAGGCAAAGTTGGAGAAAAAGGGGTTATAGTGCAAAACGGGCACCGACTTATATACGCGAGACGCGCCAGATCACGTGGATTCGCGTTGTTGAAATTTAGCACAGCCACACACGTGCCAACATGTCAAATACCAAATCGATCGTTTATGACAACACTTTGAACGTGCCGTTCGTGTACACCTGTGCTCTATCTCCAGTTCCCACCCACCCTGCCTCGTCTACTGCGCCCCCACCGAGGATCTTCCCAACACCCGGACCTCGCACAAACAGTTCACCCGTGGGGTTTGCCCCCTTTTCGACCTTCTCGTCGTCCACACCCACCAGTTTTGCTTCTACATTGATGCTCGCGGGACCGACATGTGCCAGATTCGAAAATGCATCAGCAGCCGGGGACGACGGGAACACCTGCAGGTCCAGTGGGTGAGATGCCAGAATGGGTCCGGTGACAACCGGATGCGTGTATGCGTTGACAAGTGGAACTGACAGCGCTACTCGTGCCGGCACTAACAACGTTGACTCAAGCTGGCCTGATGGAGTCAACCGTTACCGTCACCTCCGTAATCTCTCACGTGTAACCAATATAACTCACCGCCGCTGACGATGACGGTTCGGAGAGTACCCGCCGCTTCACCGATCACCTTGACTCTTGCTCCGTTGAATAGTAATCTGTCCCATAGGCTCTCTTTTGTAATGACTCCTTCACTGAGTGCAAAGAGCTTGTGGCGCCATGCAAAAGTATGCAGTATAGGATTGCTTTTTGCACGTTCAAGGATGGAAGACGCGAGAGAATTGAGATGTCCGGGTTTGATAAAGAGAATGGTCGGACAAGGGATGCGAAATGACCGTGAGCTCAGAATGTCAGACACATCCATTTTGGGTGTTCCTACAAAACGTGAGGTGCGAACATGAAGATTTCACCATATCGGCTCACCTTGTGCAGCCCCAAATAGTGTTGTACTTTCGAGAGTAGCAAAGTTTGCTCCTTCGTACAGAGCTGTATATGCAATAGCCCTTCCGAAAGGCGTACACAGCGAATATGCGGAAACAATAGTGTCCAGTGATGACAACGCGTTAGATGTAGGCATCAGAGCGCGAATGGATGTAACCCCAGCAGTAATATTCTCGTGAGTAAGTTGCACGCCCTGCAGTTGGCCTGCCGTGTTTTCAAAGTATGCCACGGTAACCACATCGCTAGAACCTACAATCAACAATAAAAGCACTCCCCTTCCAAAGTAACGGTTTGTATACTTACCCGGGACCCGAGTGGGTGCATTTTCAGCTCCGTTTCTTTGATTCTCGACGTCCGTCCATTTCTGAACATTCACTCGCATCGGGGCTTGGCCCAATTTGACAGATTCACCGACAACAATGACGGTGAGACGATTACTTTCAGGTAAATGGCCTACTATGAGCTCAAAAAGTCTTGCAAGGAATGTTGTATTCGTGATGATAGCTGTAGGTGGATGCGCTGCAAGGTAAGGAGCGAGCAGGGCGACAGACGAGATGGTCGCTGATGGGATACAGTGTGCGGCGAGGGCAAGGTCGGCGATGAGGAATTCTACACCAAATTTCTTTTAAAAGAATTTGAGGCTTCAAAGAAGGCTGAACATACCAATGCTATCATTGAGTAAGAGTAGAACACTAGATTCTTTCGGCACCAGATTTGCAGTACGTACAAGCCCAGACCCGAATGCTGCGGCGCGTTGTTGGAGTTGAGCCTTGGTAATCTAGGAATCAACGTGCATGTCAGTTCCGATCACCACTCTAGACTGGACAAACGCGCCTTGGTGGACCAAAGCGTCCGGGGAACATCAGAGGTGACAAGATCGGACAAGAGGTTAATCTCCTTGCTAGGCCTCAACGGAAACTGCCCAAAGAGAACGGGTATTTGAGAGCAAGACCCCAAAAGAATTAAGCAATACACATACCCTGCCCAACATACCAGTGCTATAATTCCTATACACGGCACTTTCGCCAGGATGTCTGACCCTTGTGACATCGCTCTGCCTGCCAAGTAGGACGGGGTGAACGAGAGGTTGGGGTTTATAGAGGCTGCGCAAGATGAATATACTTGCTGCGATGACGCCTAGAAGGATGGTGAGATCGTCAGTGGCGAGATGGTTGGTGATATTGAAAGGCATTTTGGTTGTGCGACGGCTTTGAGCAATATCTTTACACGCTGGCACTTCCGAATTTGGAACGGAGTCCGGATTGGATGTCTGCTTTCTTTCACCGTGACCGTCGCAGCGACTTTGCATATCTGCGGCATCGACGACAAGTCATGTTCACTACGGAAATGCTACAGATCGCCTTTGGTAGCCCATACAAACGGTAGTCTCTGTGTCCCATCTGTGAACACGTCTGGACTCTGGCGTCAAACTATCAACCCTGTTCATGTGCTGATAGGACACGCGGAACCTTGGCTTCTTCCCCCCACCCAACGATCCGTCCTCTCCCGATGTCGTTCATGAACACTCATTCCAACAGTTCTTCGTGATATTATGTTCGCCGAACACAAAAAAACGCTGGAAGTCCGTGCGCAGACACGTGATGAACATAGGGTAAAAGTCTAGATTGACTGGAACCACCCTTTCCACCAAGCCTCCACTTACCCGTGTTTCGGACCCCCCAATTCGATTCTCCTCCACCTCGTCCTTACTCCTTGTCAATTACATCCTCTACAATGGCAGGCGCGGCTACCAAAAAATCCTCAACCAAAGCGACAGCGAAGGGCACAGGAGCTGCCAAAGGTCACACTCACCCCAGCTGGGTCGATATGATAAAGGTCCGCATTTCATCGTCAGACTCTTATCAGACCCACCTTACATCTCGCCGGCGGTCCTCGACTCTTATCTCTCACAGGAATGTATCGTAGCACACCCCAATGATGCCCGTGCAGGGGTTTCACGGCCTATCATAAAGAAGGTTCGGTCCGATTCTGTCTCTCTTACCCCCAGAATGCCCCTCTTCCTCGTAGCTTACCACCATCTGACACTCTCAAGTTCGTTGAGGAGAAATACAAGCTCGAGATAAACGCGACAGCGGCAAGCCAGCTCAATCGGGCAATCACCCATGGAGCCGAGAAGGGCACATTCGTTCTACCCAAAGGTAAGCTTCTATTTTCTTGTTCCCTCGATGACTCATCGACGCAACGTTGCATGAAGGCCCGTCAGGAAAGATCAAGCTCGCTCCCAAAGTCCGGTCTGATGCTGCCAAGGAGGTTGGTCGTCGTTTGTTACCCACCACCACTCTGGCTTACAATCATCCCGGCCCTTTCGGTTAATATGGACACAGAACACGACTCCGGCTCCCAAGAAACCTGCTTCTGCGAAAAGCGCTCCCGCAAAGATCACAACAACAGCCAAGAAACTCTCTTCTACCCGTACAGTGGCCAAATCCAAGGCCAATACGGCGCACTCCACCTCAACCTCTGCACCGAAAACCAGTCGCGCTTCTGGTTCCAAGTCAGCATCTGTCACGAAGAAATACACGTCGGGTGCAAAGAAGGCTGCCTTGAGCAAATCGTCCTCGGCAAAAAAGACAACAGCCGCCAAGAAATCGTCGCCGACTAAGAAGGCCACTGCTAAGAAGGGAGCAGCCAAGAAGGTGAGGGCTATCAACTATTATTGAGCACAACACGCTTCTTAGTCTTACTCCAAATAGGCCGTCACTGGCGGGTCTGCCGCAGACAAAGCTAAGAAGGCTGCGACCAAGCCACGGTCAAAACCGAAATCTGCGACATCCAAGACACGAGCAGCTGCCGCATCCAAGGCCAAGCCCGCCTCTAAAGCAAAGTCATCTTCGAAAGCAGCCAAATGAGACAACACGCCTTTCGTCGTCGAATTTTCGTTATGCATGTTTTGATTACTATCGTTACTTTTACTGGACGCTCTTCCCAAGAGTGCCTTGTATCTGACTACTCTTTATTTTTCGTCTTTTTGTACTAACAAACCTGATGTATGAATGTACTTATGTATGTTATTTTGACTGTCAAATGGAGCTGTCTAAATCGGTAACATATGGATGACGCTCATGCTTCAGTCAGAGAGGTAGTAAGTCGCCTCCGATTACCCATAGTTGACGTTTCGACTCTTCTATCGCTTCTCGCTGGTCCTCTTGACCGCTTGGGATTACTTCCACCTAAATCCAGGAAGCATAATACCAATCCCTTAGCCGATGGTGCTCTTGTCCCAGGGAAAAGTATTCCAACTCTCCAACAAGCTATCCTGGAACATGTAATTCCAACTTGGCATGACGTGCTGGTCGAGGAGGATGCTATTTTGTTGGTCGAACAATATTTTTGTCCGGATGCCTTCTCCTTTGCATCTCCCGCGGCCGGTGAGGTTACTTCGCTTGCGTACTCCAGCATACTCGCTCTCCCGCTTACCGATTATTCGATACACTTGCTGGCGCGCCTGACAAAGGAATATCCAATTGATAGATTGCATACGGCAGTGTTCTCGAGTCGCATTCAAGACTCTCCCCGAAAATCCATTACTTGGGAGGACTGTGTACGCAGCGCGGTGACCGTTCCAGCCAAGGTCGCCAACTTCCTCGGAGGGAAAAACCAGGATATCCCATTACCGTTGGAGTACGCGACGTATTTCAACAATCTCAGTTTACGTTGTGAATGTTTGATCTTCTTTTTGTCGTGCGACCCATCTACAGGTAAATCTCGTTCCGTTCCCTCCTTTTCATTCTGGACAATTCAATGTTGTGTTAAAATCCATGGTCCCTTTTAGATCATGTTGCATCTGTGATCGCCCTCTTGACTAGGCTCGTTCATCTCGGTGTTTTCCCCCCTACTCGCCCGACCTCGCGCTCTCAGTCATCCTTCTTTGAGAGTACTCTTCCAACGATTCGGGCCCGGTTGCAGGCTGAAAAAAGCCGGAACTCGTATTCGGCTTACTGGTCAAACCTTATTCTTTCTCTACCATCCACATTTACATTGCAAGCGGTACTCACCTCGTTGTTTTCGTCTCTCTCCCAGCTGTCCTCCGGCCTGGATTCTCTGAAGTCACAAAGAGCACTTGTAAAACGAGAAGCCAGTCTTGTTCGTCGATTAATCGGGCCGCTGAGTGTTGAAAATGAGGAATTGTGGGAATGTGTATCTGGCTTGTTCTTGAGTCGTGACTGGGGTGAGGGTCATGGCCGCATATTTGCTTGTTGGGTCTCGGGTTGCAATGCAGATGAAGTCGACAATGAGGGTGAGGGGGAAATTTAATGTATGGATTTTACTACACCTGACACTGCTCTTCCAAAAGCCTTAGCCCTCCTGTTGTCCAAGGTAGTCGACATGTGGTCCTCTCCTGAGCACATCAAGCACTCACTACTCGGTCGACACCACTGTTCGTTTGATCTTCTTTTCCCCCCACTCTGTAATCGCTGCTGACGTCTCCAACAGATATTACATCCTTGCTATTGATTACAGCTTCATACCTTCCCCCTTCGTCTCCAGAACACGATTCCCTGGCGCTTTCACCCGCTTTCATCTCCGGTGTTGGGATGTACATCAGTCATCTGGATAATTCAGTCCGGCACTGCGGAATGCTGGCCGCAGAAATTGTCGCGCAATGTGCTGGTAAAAAACTAGATTTTGGTGAATGGGAAGGAGACGATTCTGGTAAACCATGGGCCAGAGAACTCCGCGAATTGATCAAGGCTCGAGACGTGGATGCTATTCTTGATGTTCGGCCGCCCAGCGGAGATGGCGGAGAGCAACAACAACATACGGCGGACGTAGAAGCGCTTCAACCAAAGCTATCAGAAGAGCCAGCCTTGATCGAATCAGCCTCCGGCGACGACTCTGATGATTCCTTGACTGGTTATGCATCCCCGACGTCGTCTCGATCAGCCTCGCCGACTCCTTCCGAGCTCGACGAGATCGAGAAAGATCCTACACTGGCAGTCGGTGTCAAAAAAATACCCCGGCCTGTTTATCTTGCACAGCTGGGTGAGATGGTACGGAGCACCGGTGGATTGAAAGCCAACGATGCTAGCCAGGAGGCCGACAAAATCGAAATGGCTATTAATTGTGCCGAGGAACTCATCAGGAAAAAGAGAAACTACGGAACTGAGCTCGGTGGGTTATTTATATATATATACCACCTCCTTTCGCCTGACGTGAGTTGGGGAGCAGAGGAGAATACCGTAAACCTGGCATATGGTCTTATCGGTTTGCAAGACAACTACGACCTAGATGGTTTCGAAGTTAAGCGACAAAGTGCAGTCAATTCCCTTGTCGTTTGTTGCCCAAGGAAAGCAGCACCGTGAGCACCGCCGCTTTGTCGGGGGGAGATTTGGTGATTCTGAAAAACTCTTATCTTTCGCAGCTCCCTCATAGAAGAATTTTTTAAGAACCAGTACTCGACAAATCAACGCTTTGCAATACTCAACGCCCTGGCATTGGGTGCACGTGAGTTGGCTTCCCTCCCTCTCCCGCCATCGGCCGTTCCGCCTATTCCAACTGCGCGTACCTCCTTCCCAAGCAAAATCCTGCCTATCGAGCAGCACAAGAAATACATTGCGACAGGCAACCAGAACAATGTCATACAGCATATGCTGGATAGCATTAGTCTTGATGTGATTGAAGGAGTAAAAAGTTCTGAGGTCGATAAAGTACCTGAACTCGCTCGAGAGCGGCGGCTTCGCATACGCAAGCCTGCTAAAATTACGGAATTAACGCAGGCGGCTGTCTCTGGCACGATCATAAAGCCTCGTTCGCCAACGGAAACAACCTTCACAGAAGTTGCCGCGGAATTCTTTATAGCTCCCCTCATTAACAGGTTTTGGTTATTCCTCCGTGATGAACATACACGGGAAGAACGAACTGCTCATCAGGAGACGTTGCACCAGTACCGTGGGGCTGGAACCGGTCTAATTCTCAACCCAATGGTTTTGGCACATTTTCTAGTGACACTTGCCGTCCTTGTTCATGCTGCCCGAAACGCCCCCGAGTGGTTGGCAGTTGTGGCACCAGATGCATTGGAACTAGCGGTCACACTGGGCACGCGGCCCGTCTCACAACACGATAGTGAAGATCACATGTCAGACGGTGGAGAGAACGAAACCAAGGACAAGGAAGCGTCAGTTCTTACCGCGGCATTGGAATTGGCCCTCATTGTTCTTGATGGATGCCTTGAGCTCGATGGCGGAAGGTCAATCGGTCTTGATCATACCACATTACTACTAGGGACTGGCGAATGGGCTGGCCGAGTGTTTTCCTTGCTAGAGAAGGGGACACGTCTTCCCGGCGGTGGGGCCCAAGATTCTAAAGTAAGAAGGGCTGCCGCTGGGGTCCTACTCAAGGTGGATGCCTTGACGTCTGCGTGGAGGCGGTCAATGGTAAACATCACATCAATCGAGCCCTCGTTTGGGATATCATGAAGTACAGATTTTTACACCGGTCAATTATAGGTATCATGTTCATGGATATTGACAATTTACAAAACTTCAGGTAGTTCTGACAGAAAATATTTCATCATCCCAATCTCAAGGTAGAATAAGTACGGTAGATTTTTGGCATGTTGATAACAGAAAGTAATTGAGTAGTCGTGTAGAATACACCAGGACATGCCAACGATAGATATGGCGGTACCAGTGCCGCCAAGTTGTACAATTGTTGTAGGACAGCTGGAATGACAATTGGCCATATCACTTTTAACGGCAACAGCTCTGACACGTAACCCGAACCACATAACCACAGCAGTTACTGTGAATGTCCTATGTTTGCTCGGCACCCAAACTTTGACAATCCTCATGAATTTCCTAATGCATGACACCAATTTTAAATTTCTCGATAATAAACGTTCTCTGGATGTATCAAGCGCAAGATTCTTCATCTAAGATTCTAACATTAAGTTGCAATCCGTCTTCGTCTTTTCACCCTATCTGCTAAACTCGTAACGTCAGATGAGGTGGCATTAATCTTGATGTCCTCCACATTGCCCGGGATGTGGTTGTCAGACTCCGCTTGGCTTAGTTCGTGAGGAACAAGTCTCGGGCTCATCCCCTCTTCGCAAGATAATAGACATAGCAAAGGAGGTGCCGCAAGTGTGGCCTTTGGTGTTTTGGGCTGAAAATCGCAGCGTCGCTTTGCTGGAATAATTCTTAATGGCGAGGCTGCTGGAGTTCCATAGGATGAGAAAGACTTCAGGTCTGCAGTGAAAAGTACCTGCAAATAAACCTAAATTTGCATCAGTTTCATATCTAGCTTTGACCTACCGCGTGTGCCCATCCTGCAAAGTCTCCCCATACTCCAACAAGTCTTGCGTTCACTTTTTCATAAAGCTTCGGGGTCATGTTGGCTCCAGTAGGCACACACAGGCCATAATGTTTGACTGCGATTTGGAGGATATGAGTATCAACTGGAATAACTTCCTTCTGCCAGGAGAACCATTGAGATGTCGTAGGATGAATTTGAGATGTTGCCCGAACCTTATCTAAGCTCATTAATAGCACGCAGTCTGCGACTTTGCGGCCGACCCCCATGAACTTAAGGAGTTCCTCCCTCGCTTCAGCAGTACTCAGACCTCTCAGAGTCATAAGCCATCCTTCGGAAGGTTCATGCAAAGAATTTCCAATGCCATGTGTATCGACGAGTATCTTGGCAGTCCGCTGTATGAACCCAGCACGGTATCCGAAACCCAGAGAACGAAGTGTAGAGTTAACCTCGGGCGCCGCCAGAACTGATGGTCGAGGGAAAGGGTGATACGTCTGGACTTCACTTTCATCAGAGCTATCCGGGTATACCGCAGGGTCGGGTAAGGACAGCAAAGCAGGAGAGTATTGCTTGCAGAGTGACTGAACCATCTTGGTAATACGAGAAATATTGTTATTGGAGGAGCAAATAAAACTGTACAACCATGTGAGTGCCTTTGCGGGGGGGGGGAGTAAAGAGCCATTCACGAAACCAGATTCTCCCAAGGATCCTGCCTCAGCACTCTTATTCCGCCGAACCTGGACCTAAACCTGTTGAAGACTGGATCACAGGCACCCCAATGTTCATACAAGTTGACTAAGTCAATATCGAGCTGGAAATAATCTTTGAGAAACGTCAACGTTTCTGCTTCCTTCATAGCCTCAATAGTTGGCGACGCCAAAGCCTCTGGGAAGACTGATCGGTAGAAAAGTGTGTCGGAAGATTGGCGTAAGCATACAACCCGGTCTGGCAGACAAAGCCTATATTCATGTTCTTCCGGAGACGTTGGATTGGCTGAGAGGGGAAATATAGACCATCGAAATGATTGGCCGCATTTCAGTACCGCAGCCAAGGACAACTGCACAATTGGGAGAGGAAAGGCACGAAACCCGGGAATTATGGTCATAGAAGGAAAGCACGAACAAATAACTGGATGAGACGACTCGGAAATGCCCTCTGACGGTGACTCGTTTTTACCGCGGATTCAATCTGTTTTTTATGCTGTTTTCGACGTGGAAAAAGGACCGAAGATAATCTACCAAGTTCCAGAAGGTCTGATAGGTGTACTTCCCCTTGGTCCTCCCGGTCTTGGCTCTGTTCCCCCTTCTCCATCCACGCCTTCTTCCGACGCTGATTTCAATCTCCCAAGCCCACGGAATACATCTGATATCGCCCTGCACAAGCGAACTACATCGCGCAGTTTTCCGTCACCACAAAAACGCTCCACGGAATCAAACCGGATACTTTTCAACTTTCATGAAATATCGAAATATATCATTCCGCCAAGCGCTTTGTGCGGCAGACTTGTTATTTGCACAGCTAGAAAATATCGGATTATCGGATTCCCAGTAAAGTTGAGAGGAAACTACAAGCGAATTTACTTCAGATATAACCTGTGCTTCGTATTTGAACGTTCAGCGGACCTGAGCTGTTATGAGCCCATCGTACGCAAAGTTAGCCGTGTACTTTCGGCTTGTGAGGTACGTCGGGCATTTCGATGGTCGATCCTTTGTAGGATGATACCTTTGTAGGAAGAATCCGCTTTTTTGTCGTCTCCGACCACCTCTTCTGCCGTACATGCTATTCTGGAGCAGCTGTATGAAGATTTGAATTCCTATTCAGAAACTCATATTCCTATTGATCGGTTCAACTCCATCGAGCTGAAGATATTTCCATTCTACCCTAATCCGCCTGCTGTGAAGGATTGGATGGTTCCACTAGCCCTCATTAATCTCAAGAGTAGAATAGAAGCGAATTGGGATCTTACCCTGGTGAAGGTGGGCCGAGGCTAGACCTCTCCGATTTGTCCTCATTCAAATTGCGATACTTGTTGACAATAGGTCTGCCAATTTATCGATGGCACGAACCATGTCAGTCGAATCGCTCACCTTGCTGACTGCGACTTGGATCTCACTCGTCAAGCAATATCGCATCTCCTGTATGACCCTCGAAAATGGTTTTTGTTTTCAATATTACGCTAATGCCATGGTTCTAATAGGTATTATCAGGTGATCATGACAATTGACATTTTTCAGTATTCGAATATGTACACGCTCCGCAAAAGTATTCAGTGGCTTGCAGATGAAGCTCATGTGCGAGAAGAATGCGGACTATATGTTACTAAACCAGGTGTGTGGCAGATTCACCAGTATTGTTGGCATGCTAGAACAATCCGCAGGAAAAGAGATTCCTAATTGGCCCAAGCTACTGCATTTGTATTCTCGTCTGAAGCCAGGCTTGACAGTTTTTGAATGGATGGAAGCCTTCGAGGTCCATAGGTTAGGTGTGGACGTAAGGCGCTTCACCAGTTTTGGAGTCATCAAAGTAGGTGCTCCTCCTTCCTTTGGACCCGATTGCTTATCCTTCTGTAAGGGGTTTCTTCGCAGGGTGCATCGTTGGCCTCTGTTGCTTCCTGAGCGTCTTCAGGCCAAGCCTTCGGAAGATTTGCTAGCTGGAACAAAAGGAAGACAGCTCAGTGCTGTGACCTCTCCCCAGCCAGCAGAAATTACCGTTGTAACAGATGAGCTCCTTTCCCAAGTTCAACAAGTGACGACACCTCTTTCTATCATCGACACTGAGCTGGCTGAAGCTTCAGCTATACGAGCTGGCACGTCTGCACCCCGTTCCTCACGAAGAGCTAGCGTTGCCGAAACGGTTTTAGAGCAAGTACGTAGCAAGGATCTTCAAAAGTCTAGAGCATCGTCTGTTGTGAGCACCTGGGTGCATCATGCTCGCGAAGAGTCGCACCAGGATATGAGTCGAGGAGGTTCAAACTCTCGAAGACATTCTTTGACTTCGCCAACTCCTCCTTCGCAGTCTTTAGCATCCCAGCCCTTGCGGAAATCCTCCTTAACAACAATTCAACCTACACCTCGAATAAGACCTTCAAGATCATCATCACATTCATCCTTCATTCAAACAACTTCTCCCGCATATCCCCCAGAACTTTTGTCATTACTTGACGGAGAACATCACACAGACGAGTTGGCCACTAGATTTGAAGCTGGGTGGCCTTTACTCAGACAATGGCTCATTGCTGTAGGCGGGGGGACTGAGGATAGTGATTTTGGGAGAGTATCAATCATACACAGATGATTAGACGAAATTTGGAGGGAAGGAACGTTGCGATAACCGTTTCGTAACATCCTCGATTCCACATGCAATCATTGACGAACCCACATTGTGACATCAATACTTATATTATTATTATAACGAGGTCCACACGAATGAATGAATGAGGATTAGGGTATAAGGAATATTCGATGGAATTAAATTCCATCAAAAGGCTTTTCGACTTCACGAAGCTAAGCGATTGCTCTGTTCGCATTAATGTAGCCAGTGCCATAACATGAAAAAAGTAACTGGGAAGAGGGAGCAGATGAGTCTGCCGAAACTATTTTGAACGATGTCCCGAAAAACTTTTGTACATCTCGCAAAAATTGTATACTGCAGAAGATCAATGGTAAATAAACGTGCCTGATTAAAGACTCAGAGACTGACGTTCGTGTTGTGGGCTCTCCCATTCGACAGCGGCCGACATCCTCGCTGCCAAGGACCATCAATAATAGAACAAGTATTTGGTGCTTGCTGTCTATGCATCCGCCTCTACTGATTTCACGGAGGAGACAACGGGTCGCTATCATTGCTATATCTTCTGGCGCCACACCTGGTTGTGAAACTGCCTCAGAGCAATGTATCGCTGTCGTTGTGGATTCAGCAAGGAGTGTGAGGGCATAGCCTGGCGACCTGGTACTTTGCGGTTCAAACTAGGATCAAAGCCGTGCCAGCAGACGTACGAACTTTCCGCTCTCCTCGCCCTTATATACATCGGAGTAGAGGTAAATGTCGGGTATGTAGCGGTTTAGTACTGAACGTGATACTTCTATCATTCGATTCGAAATCTGAGGATTGACGCGAACAGCATGTCTACGTTCCTTGGTGAAAGTTATATCTGAAAGAAAGTAATTGCCACTAACGCGATGCCTCTAATCCGTTTAATTTTACCCGGTTCGATGAAATTTAGAGTCTTGACTTGTTTGACGATTGGACAAAGGAGCTGGACTTCACCTCCTCCTAATGGTGAAGAACCGCGTTTTTTTATCTAAGGCATGCATGAAAAACTAGTAACCACCAATCAGAGCAAAGCGCTAACCCGAAGTTCGAGGCCATCAGAAATACCAAATAGTTGTAGGTGGGGTAGAGTAACTGTCCTAATTAAATCTACCTGGACAGTTACTCAGGTCATATCCAAAACGACCACATAAAGTATGTCTTACGGAGAGATCCTTGTCGTCGGTGGTGATTCCATGAAGGGTCAGCTCAAATGGTTTCTTGGCAAAAGGTGCCAGCATGATGATTGGCTCAAGATAGTAGCCGACAGAGCGAGACAGAGGGCACTCGTGAGAGAGAGATCCGCCTAAAATTATCCCTGGCTTTAGCAGAATCGCTGTACCTGCGTGGTCCGTGAGCATAATATAAATGAAGATAATATTCATGCCGTTGCCTACCAGTAACAGAAATTTCGATGACCGTACCATTGGTTACTTTTTCGAGCAGTCGTAGTAGGCTGACTTCAAAGTCTATAGTAATGTTAGTGTCCCTATGTCTTCTGGATGTGGAAAATTTACCCAGGAGACCCGGGTTTTTGTCCTCTGAGCGTATCTTGTCGATTCGGACTGATTTTCCACTCAAAATCGATAACACAAGGCGATTTCGGAAGTGTTGGTGACCGCTGAATTGTAGATTGGTTGCCATAGACTGACGACGGGAAGCAAGATTAAAATAAGACTTACTAAGTGCGTAGTCACGTGATGGAAATCACAATTTACATACTTATTATATAACTGTTCTATTTGTAGCACAGTCGTCCCACGCCTGGAGTTTTTTGCTTCAAAGCTCCAACCACTGTTCAAGCAAGGATTATCAGCCAGTATGTCCGGAGGGACGACTAGGTCTTCCTTCAGCTTTATCCCGGCTTTGACGGTGCAGTGGCTTTTGTGAATTCTAGTGATGTAGCCGGAAGATTGACTTTTCATCAGCCTAGAATTCGTAGGAAGCATCTGCGTAAAGTAAGTGTTCATAGTTTAAAGGATGACATAAAGCATTTAAACATATTCCACCACTGACCCTCAGTATTCCTGGTTACCAGATGTTTTACGAATCAAAGGCAGCGTATGTTCAATTTAAACGAGTCCCAAAAAACATTGTTCATTCGTTTTGTGCAGATCATCGCCCGCATCTTTGGGCCAGTTATGACAGTAACAATATTTGCTGCCATTGTTTGTTATGCTTGGACAAAAGGGAAAGTTCTCGTGCCGACAAGCTCGGTTGTGCCACTTCTTTCCGTAGTTGTGAGTGCCAATTTGAACGACCTTTAGACATTATAAAATCTTTTGATTGCATTTGTAGGTGGGTCTCATTCTGGTGTTCAGGTAAGATTCTTTTATCATAAGTGATGGTCCTTTATATATGTTGTTTGCTCGTAGAAATGGGTGCGTTTTCATTGCCACTGTGAAGGAGTTGGATTCTTACAATTTATAAAGGACTTCTTATGACCGATATTGGGAAGGAAGGAAGTCGTTTGCAGCCATGAATTCTAATGTTTGTCTTTTCCTTCATCTGTTTCGGAGAAAAATTGAATCAATTTGTTCACGGTGTTCAGATCCGCAATCTTGCTCGTGTGATATGGGTCAACGTAGCCTTACCCCCAACAACTGAGCAGCCTCCTCATACTAAAGGCAAAACACCGACTACTGAACTGTCCGAAAGCCATCTTCGTCGCAGAAAGATTGAGGCCTTACGGCTTTGTCTCTCATTCGCCTATGCAGTCAAACACTACCTTCGGGCAGAAGACGGAACAAACTGGGACGACTACAAGGACGTCCTGCCAGCGTCGTTTTTACGCGTTGAGCAATCGAACTCCGGTGCTCAGAAGACATATGCTGGAACCAGGGACAGCTCGAAAACTGGGAGTCGGGATAGTGACCAAAGCGGCCGTTCTTCCCCTGATGCGACGAAGCGTGTCAGGGTGAAACGTAGTAAACAGAATATGTCTTCTCAGAACACACCACTCTTGGCCAATTCTCGTCTCAATGTGGACCTCCCTTTCGCAGATCAAATGTCTTTACCTTTCCCATTGGCGTTCGTGAAGTCATTATCACTCCTGGTGTGAATGCATCGCTCAAGATAATTAACAGGATCGCCCATGAACTTTCAAGGTGCATATTTCAGTTCAGACGCGAGGGATTTATGGAGACTGTTGGTCCAGCCGGTAAGAATCACTTTCCTTTATCGAGTTCACGATTACAAACCGAATCTTCGTGACGCAGGTGCCAATTCAATGAGTCAGCTGTAGGCATCATATTCTTTACTGATTCCATGTGCTGTAGCTCTTGTTATTTATAGCGTTCAAGGTATGGTGGATCAGCTCACTGCCATGGAGCGAGTTGCAAACACTCCTATACCAATATCTTGTTGGGGTTTTTGCATTTTCTCATGACAAGTCACTGCTTATTTTATTCACATAGATGGCATTCACTTGAAGCAGTGTGTTACCCTTTACCTTTTTGCTCTTCCGTTCACTATGGTCAATGACCTTGGGTGGAGCACGGTACCCCTTGCAACAGTGGTTGCTTTCACTTTTATGGGCATTGAAGGTATTGCTGACGAGATTGAAATGCCATTCGGTTTGTCGCCTCAGTCCTTGAATATTCTGCCAATGAATGAGTTCTCGATTCAGGAACCGACTACTGCGATCTTCCATTAGGTGTGTACTGGCAGTTATTGCAAAAACTCTTACCTGAATTGGATGTTGCAGATCGCTATTGCCAGGACCTTAAGGAAGAAATCAAGTGAGTATAGCTTGGCTCTCTCGAGGTATAAACATCATTCAAAACGAAATTCCAGCTATATAATCTACAGATTGCCTGAAGGGGGTGAGGGAGGTCACGGTTACGATGACGGGGAAGGAGACGATTGAGTCAATTATAATTGATGCTATTCATGAACCCAGGAATAATTATCATTCAATTTTGGAAAATATAACAACTTTAGCAAAATTCTGGAGAGCAGAATTCCCCAGGACCATATGGCTAGATAAAGAATGACGGTAAGGCAGCAAAGAAAAATGTATTAACAAGCTAACCTTTGATGTGAGAGATGTCATGCCTGCCGAATTTTCGCTAGTCTGTCGACTGCTCTGGGGCCCAGGGATTGGTTTGCCACCCTTCTGGAACGCCGCCAATATTTTTTTCGTCGTTTCTGGAGTTAAGTCCTCCTAAGAATTGATCAATACTTGTTCGTGACTTCGGAAAAATAATACTTGCATAGAAATCATCATTCACGACCATCATCGGTGCATTACTGCAGGCCCCTTGACACTCGACTTCAACGACAGTGAACTTGCCATCCTTGGTAGTCTCGCCAGGTTTGATGCCACCAAGATGGTCACAGACGGCCTGCATGATTTCACCAGATCCACACAACATGCAAGGCGTAGTAGTGCAAACTTGCACGAAATTGGCGCCAATGGGCTCGCTTGAGGGGTAGGTCACCATAAGTTATTACTAAACTGGCAGATATCGCACCGATTGAACATGGTGTAAAATGTAGCAACCTCATACACGCGCATGGGTGGAAGCTCAAGGAGATTTGCAACATAATTCATAACGCTGATGCTCGTCCATCCCTTGTTTTGTCTTTGACCGAGGTCGAGAAGCGGTATGACGGCTGCTTTCTTGTATTGTTGTGGGTAATGTGAGATAATTTCTTTAGCACGCTTTAGATTCTCGGCAGTGAATTCAAATGGAATCTAGAAAAGAGACTGGTATTTCACAGAACGCCAAGGTGATTGACCAGGGTAATAACCTTTGGGTTGTTATGAGGCGTGTCTCGGTGCTGTTGACACGGGTCAGAGTGGACAATCACACGATGCGTCGATACAGACCACAAAAAGTGCATCGGATTTCCTTGGGAATGTGGTGGAGATATGCCTTGTGTAGACGCCAGACCGCAGAGCTGGTAGACATGTAGGTAATCTCGAGAGCATATTCCGATTGCAAGTTGAACCTAAAACTTGCAAGCGGCCCGGGTCACTTGAAGCTGACTTCGAAAACTATCAACCTTACAATTTACATAACTTACAATTTAACCATACAATTTATTTAGACCACCCATTGTTAGAATGGCTTCAGTTCCCTCACAAGCAAACTCGACTGCCGCTTCCAGTGATTGGCATAATCGTTACTATCATGTGGATCAAATCCTGGACAGACCAGGTCCCCGCACTGATGCGTCTTTCTTGGCTGGAGAGGAGGTTCGCATCGGGCTCCCATATTCCCATTGGATCACTCAGAAAATTTTCACCAGGTCAAAAGGTTTCTTCGGGAGCAATGCAAAATTCTTGTGATCGGCGCTGGTGGATTGGGCTGTGAAATTTTAGCAAATCTTGCGTTGTCAGGATTCCGGGACATTCACGTTATTGATATGGACACCATTGACCTCAGCAATCTCAACCGACAGTTCCTCTTTCGGTATGTCATATCTTCTACTCTGGAGACTTCCAAAAACCATCGTACGCAGACCGAAAGATGTTGGTCAACCTAAAGCTACTGTTGCAGCAGACTTCATCATGAAGCGGGTCCCAGGAGTCAAGGTTACTCCGTGAGTTTAATTATCAGACATTTGATTTGAAGGCACTCATAGTTGCATCAGATACTATGGAAAGATTCAAGATAAGGACGACGACTATTATATGCAGTTCAACCTTGTCATTTGCGGACTTGATTCGGTGGAAGCGCGACGATGGATAAATGCTACCCTTGTAAATCTCGTTGACCCAGAAAATCCAGAGAGCTTGAAACCCCTTATCGATGGAGGGACAGAAGGTTTGGCACATTGCTACACATTCAGAACCTTGGCTCGAGGTTTTATTCTTTTCCAGGCTTTAAAGGTCAAGCCCGCGTCATTCTCCCTACCGTCACATCCTGCTATGAATGTTCCCTTGATATGTTAAACAAACCCACTGCTTTCCCGATTTGCACAATAGCCAACACGCCACGCCTCCCTGAACACTGCATAGAGTGGGCTTCGGTATTAGAATGGCCCCGTGTACTCGGCGGTAACTTGTCTTGTTAGGTTTGGATTCCCTCATCGTTAACTCTGGCTTCAGATAAAAAGATGGATACAGATGATCCAGAGCACATTAGCTGGCTGTACAATGCTGCAGCCTCACGTGCGAAAGAATTCAATATCGAAGGGGTTACGTGGTCGCTCACACAAGGCGTGGTCAAGAACATCATCCCCGCTATCGCTTCGACAAACGCGATTATTTCAGGTGATCATGTACGACGGCACGGCATAAAACACTCTACTGACTTTTACGCCAGCATCGTGCTGCAACGAAGCGTTCAAAATTGCGACAAGTTCTGCTGCTTATCTGAATAATTATTTCATGCTCATCGGTACCGATGGTGTGTATTCATATACTTTCGAACATGAAAAGCGGGCAGATTGTCCAGTCTGTGGCGGTGAATCGCTGGAAATTACCATTGGCCAAGATTGGACCGTGAGTCGCTTAATAGAGATGCTCGTTGAGAAGCAAGACATGTATGTTTTATTACTCATAATTATTTCTCGAGCTGATCCATGATACGTACGATATGAATAGTCAGATCAAAAGGCCCTCATTGTCGACACCTACAAAGCAGATATACTTCCAGGCACCACCTCAGCTTGAGGAAGCAACTCGTCCGAACCTGGAAAAGAAAGTGTCCGAGCTTCTTGACCATGGAGACGAGATCAATGTCACAGCTTCTTCGTTGCCATTCAGCTTATCCTTGCGCATAAAGTACACTTAATACACGTAACATGGCTACAATTTTGTTCTCTCTGCAATAAAACATCATCGGCATTCATGTGTGAGTTCCCAATTTCATTCTGCTGACAGAACGGATTCACAGGCGCACATGATAACGACAAAGATCTGAGTGCCTAGCTCGAGGGTGAAATCTTCTCGACTGCAGGTACAGGGAAAACATTGGGGTAGATACATAAAAATGAATGGATGCAAGCCATATTATTTCTCTAAAAGCTTTTGGCAATGGTGACCAACACCGAGGACAATGGAAAGCGATTAGAAAGAGGGGATGAGGTCACAGCATATTCAGAAAAGATTGAGCCATTTTGATGTCTGACTGAACGAGATTTGCTCCTTAGTTTTTTGGGGCCAGTATAAGTGTATGCGGCCCTGCCCTGAAACAATGGCAGGCCTGGTACACGAGAAAGATAGGTGCAATGCAACCCACAGGTAAAGAAGGGTAAGCGGACGAACTTCGGGCCCGGGCAGCGGGCGAAAGAAAGAATAAAAGAAGTGATCCTTACCCAGGCAGGAGACGGGAGTTCCTGTAGAAAAGGAGGTCTCCTCCCAGGGTATATAGGCAATGAAGTACACGGGGCATGGGCTCTCGATCGTAGTGTGTATTCTAAACGGGCATTACTGTATGTAAATTTTGCAAAAAATTAATTATTAATAATTGTACTTGATTCCACGCCCTTGATTCCACGCCGTGTTAGAAATCGCCGGGACTGACTTGTGGAATAGATGGTCCTGAATATTTTAAAAGGCAAGAGGGGTTCGACAGGCCAGAAAGATGTGGGCCAACATAAAGTACGTCTACCTTCACTTTCTCATGAGCTCTCTGACCATAATTTTTCAAGTTTTGGGCAACACAGCCTGTTCCTCAAGTAGGTGAGAAGTTGTTCGTTTTAATTGTGATTGAAACTGATTGTAACACAGGGGATGAACTCCCCCTCGACGATGGGTGCATCGAGCCAGCTATCCCAACACAGGAAGTGCGGCAGGATCCGTATGCTCTACCGAAAGACTTTGAATGGTCCACTCTGGATATCAGAGACTCGAAACAGGTCAGGGTCTTTCTGACGGATACGTTGCTTCTCTCACATTTTCTTGAGACTAGAGTAAGGAAGTCTATGACCTTCTTTCCCTAAACTATGTCGAAGATGGCGATGCGTCACTTCGCTTTCAATACAGTGCCGAGTTCTTTCAATGGTGTGTAGTCAAATTGGCTTTCCAGATTTGCCAATCACAACCTGTAAAGGGCCTTGAAACCACCTGGGTACTATCAAGAATGGCACATCGGCGTGCGTGTCAAGTCAAACAATAGACTCGTAGCTTTCATTTCCGGTGTACCCATTCGCCTTCGCGTTCGAGGGAAGTATGTACCAATGATTTTACATTTACATGTCATCTTACGAAATGTTAGTGTGTTCACGGCAGCCGAGATCAATTATCTTTGCGTTCACAAAAAACTGCGCTCCAAACGTTTGGCACCGGTCTTGATTAAAGAAGTCACCAGACAGTGTCACCTCAAGGGTATCTTTCAAGCCATTTACACTGCCGGAGTGGTATTGCCTACGCCTGTCTCGACATGCCGGTCAGGAAACTCATTTAATAACTCCGTGATATCTACGCGTTCCTCTGACAATCACACAGGTACTTCCATCGTTCCCTCAATATCCCCAAGTTGGTCGACGTAAAATTCACATACGTCCCACGGAACATGACACTCGCGCGGATGATACGAAACTACAAAATACCGGACACGCCATACTTTTCCAAGCATGGCCTGCGGGAGATGGAAGAGAAAGACTTACCAGAAGTTACTGCCCTCTTCGCGCGATACATGAAGCGCTTTGACATGGCTCCAGAAATGACGCTTGATGATGCGCGCCATCAGTTTTTGAGCGGGAAGGGAGAATCGGCAGGGGAGGAACATACCGCCATTCGCCGAAAGGGGCAAGTTGTTTGGGCCTATGTCGTTGAAGTGAGTACTACGTTATTGCGTGGACTGATAGTGAAACTTTGCTTTAGAATCCAGAAACCAACAAAATTACCGATTTTTTCTCCTTTTATTCGCTTCCCTCCACAATAATCAATGACACAAAATATGGTGTAATCGAGGCTGCATACTTGTTTTACTACGCAGCCGACGTTGCCTTCGAGGAAGGAGCGGAGGTGGATGGCCGCCTCAAGAAGCGACTAGAATATCTGATTGGAGATGCCCTCATTGTTGCTCAGCAAGCCAAGTTTGATGTTTTCAATGCCTTGACACTAATGGACAACGTGTCAATACTGAAAGATCTCGAGGTTGGTTGTTTATGTTCCTCCTAAACACCTTTTAGCTGATGACAGTAGTTTGGACCTGGGGACGGATTCCTCAACTTTTACCTGTATAATTGGCGGACAGCGCCTCTAGCAGGCATGGAGGCACAAGGCGGGACCGGCGCTGGAAAGGGTGTTGGCGTTGTTATGTTGTAAATCATTTCATCTATGTGGCTTGAGCCCACTGGCAAAGACTATACATATATTTTGGTTGAACAGTTCAAAGATTTCAGTTGTCGCCGCAGGAATGCAATCGTTATG
Organism: Hygrocybe coccinea; assembly: GCA_963555575.2. Lineage (NCBI taxonomy): Eukaryota > Fungi > Basidiomycota > Agaricomycetes > Agaricales > Hygrophoraceae > Hygrocybe > Hygrocybe coccinea. Next base: position 2,161,746 of record OY741990.2, on the reverse strand, counting down.
ATAATAATCTATTGCTCGTGCGCTTCTGAAATACCATCGCCTTCCACTCCTGTGTCATTAGTCGCTGTCGATCATTATCACATCCTCGTCGTCGACGCCCCAATCGGGAGACGGTGTTCGTGGACTTTTCTGCGATTTCTGTGCATTCCTTGGCTTTGGCATCCGTGCACCGCCAGCTCCCACTGGACCACCGGAGTTACGAGGCGGAGACACTGACTTAGATGATGTTCCAAGGGTTTGTCCCTTACCCCACGATGTCGAGGTCGACGATGCCTTCTCTTTCTCCTTTCCTTTCCCGGTTGACGATGCACTGGTTAAGTGAGCAGTTCGGCCGCTAAGGGTATGACCAGATCCGCTAAACGACGTTGGTTGAGGTGTTGCAGGCAGGGTGGGGGATGGTGGGCTGGCGGATGGACTGTATGGAGCAGTGTTGAAGCCAAAGAAGAGTTGACCGAATGGCAAGCTAAGAGGAGCAGGAATTTTGACATCAGGCTCGAGAGTACTAGTAGAGACAATTCGTTGTTGGCTGTTCAGCCGTTAGCACTGGTCAACGAAATACACATACTTGATGTACTCACTCTGTTCGGAAGATTTTGCTGCCCTCAGGTACCTTCTCCACCGTTCTATGGCTAATCCCCTTTCCTTTGGTCTTTCTTCCACCCAATGTTTCACCTTTTCCCTTGAAGCTCTCCCACTGATCACCTCCCTTACTGACAACCATGCTTGGATTTGTAGGGGCAAATCCTCCGCTCACGGAAGACGGAGGACGAGACGACCCCGGAGAAGAAGAATCCAAATCGATCTTCAGTTTCGATGCCATAGTGGCAGGGAGAGCAGCCTTTGGGCGCTCAGGCTCTACGTATCCAACAGGAGGTGCGAAATCCACCTCGAGATCTGTATCAAGAACGCTTATCCCTTCACCGCCCGGCGTAGTTTCCATAACAAGCAAGCCGAATATGATTGAGTTGTAAGAAATCTCTATAATATCGCCTTGGGTCAAGGCTGAGAAGTTGCGGAGAGCTTGCTCCAATCTGAGGACACGATGTTAATAAAGACCACAATGATTAATTGTGACGTTACATACACAGCTCTAGGATCTGATATCTCGAGGAAATGCACAGATTGTGCTTGCAGCTTAACGAGTTTCCCCTTGGGAAGCTCAGTACCAGTGATGCGAATTGGATCACCCTCGTTGAGGCGCAAGGTCTTCATCATCCAAAAAGGCAAATGCACAACGCCTTCCTCTGCAATAAACTCCAGTACACCAGCATGCGTGGATGTCGCAGAATTGGATGGATTGCGTAACTGAAACATCCAGGGGGATTCCAGATCGAGATTGGTGAGGTTCGCCAACGCGGAGGGAGGCATTATAACTACGATGTGGGACAAATGTTATCGAGCAGTAAACGCGAATGCGGGTGGACACGTACTCTTTCCACCATAAGAAACGTTCGGTCGTTCTCGACCAGGTAACATAGCTACACTGTATGCCTTGAGGTATTCGTCGTAAGATCTAGCAGGTATTCTCATGCGAGGAATAAAGCCTCCACCGAACCCTCTGGAAACGTTACGAATCTCTATTAAATCAGCCCATAATTGAACAAAGGGTCACACACTGGGCAAGTTGAGCGAAGAGTCCAGCTGGACCACCCATTGGATCTTGGTCACCAAACTATTGCTGAGATCAACCCTAACAACGTTTAGATGTGCCCAAAGAAAGCTCACGAAATCCATGTCGATTTGCTAATAGTTGTAAGTACAAGGGCAAGAGTCAGCGAGAGTGTTGGGCAAGAACTGCATATTACGCGTACCACAACCTGCGGCAACTTCCGAGCCAAGTCACGCAGTTTCCCGTTGCCTGAATAAATCGCAACAATGACAGCGACAGCAAATCAGCAAGGTATTACAAAGAACTTGTCGGGAGCCAATGCTGCATTTAATGACAGGGTGTGCATCTACCAAATGTCCCCTCTAATATCCACGATTAATGCTGTCCACAGGGCAAACCCATGGAACTTCGGCTATCGAATATGATTGCTGCAAAGGGTCAGCTTTGATCAGTGTTACGCGTCCTGTGGCCCAACTCAACACGTTCCATTGTTAACAGCAATCAGCGATGCTGTACGAACCTCTCTGGGGCCAAAGGGGATGGACAAGATGGTGTGTTTCCGCATTGGCGTTTTACGCATGTCATTACATTGGCGTGCTACAGATACAGACATCGAAAGGAGAAGTTATCATTACAAACGATGGCGCTACGATCCTTAAAAACATTCAGGCCTTGCACCCTGCCGCAAAAATGGCAAGTGTTCATGATCATCTTCTCATGGTCAATGAGTAATGCTTGGATAGTTGGTTGATTTGTCTGCGGCACAAGATGTTGAGGCAGGTGATGGAACAACATCCGTCGTCGTACTTGCAGGTAGCCTACTCGGTGCTGCAGAGAGAATGCTTCAGAAAGGGATGCACCCAACGATTATTGCTGAAGCATTCCTAAAAGCGTCCGCCAAAGCAGTCGAATTCCTCGATGAAATATCAACATCAGTCGACTTGAACGATGGACCTAGCTTGCTGCGTGCCGCCAGCACGTCACTGAATTCCAAGGTACGTTTGAATTCTGTAATTCCCCGTTTGTAAACTAATATCGATCGACAGATCGTCTCACAATATTCATCCACTTTAGCTCCTATCGCGGTCGCTGCTGTAACACGTCTAGTTACGCCTACCTCAACGAACGTTGATCTCCGAGATATTCGCATTGTGAAGAAAGTTGGCGGAACAATCGAAGATACTGAGCTTGTAGACGGCGTCGTGCTCAATCAGAACGTCGTGGTAGCTGCCGGTGGGCCCACGCGGATGGAAAAAGCCAAAATTGCTATCGTCCAGTTCCAGTTGAGCGCGCCGAAACCAGATGTTAGTCCTATGCATAAACTGTTAAAACTTTGCTGACGTTCCCCAAAATAGATGGACAACACTGTAGTAATAAATGATTACCGACAAATGGACAAAGTAATCAAAGAGGGACGCCAATACCTTCTCAACATCTGCAAAAAGATCAAAAAGGCAAATTGCAATGTGCTGTTGATCCAGAAGTCGATTCTACGTGACGCCGTCGATGATACATCCCTCAACTTTCTTAAAAGACTTAATATTCTGGCGGTGAAGGACGTCGAGCGGGACGAAATCGAGTTCCTCTCGAAGAGCCTTGGATGCAAACCAATTGCAGATATAGACGCTTTCACCGAGGATAAGCTTGGGTATGCAGATCTAATCGAGGAGAGTTCACATGCTGGCGCAAAGGTGGTCCGAATTACGGGCGTGAAGAACCGCGGCCGGACGGTGAGTATCCTGGCAATGGGAGGTAATTCCCTCGTTGTGGAGGAGTGTGAGCGCAGTATGCACGATGCTTTATGCGTCGTCAGATGTCTTGTCAAGAAGCGGTATGTTGAACCTCCTTTATCATGTGCCCCATTTATCTAACCTTGCGTCGAGCGCGCTGATTGGCGGCGGCGGTGCGCCCGAAATCCACGTATCCCGCCTACTGTCTCAATACGCTCAATCCCTCAAGGGGATGGAAGCATACTGTTTCCAGGCTTATGCTGATGCATTGGAAGTGATACCTACCACTCTTGCGGAAAATGCTGGCCTCAATCCTATTGCTATCGTCACGGAACTTCGAAATCGCCATGCTTTGGGTGACAGAAATGCGGGTATCAATGTCAGAAAGGTAAGCCCAGATCATCAAGAAATTTTCAATCCAAATGATGAGCTATCGTGGTCATAGGGCTTGATCTCTAACATCTTGGAAGAAGATGTTGTCCAACCGTTATTGGTCACCACCAGTGCTCTAGAGCTGTCGACAGAAACGGTTTGCCTATTGTTGAAAATTGATGACTATGTGCAAGCACGGTGAAATGTCGCTTGTATCACTGGTCGTACCGGCTCGGTAGCTTCGATTCCACATTTAGCAATAGACCACACAAGACCAAATAAATAACTATAAAACCACTTCTTTTGTTGATGGAATTTTTTTACCGCAAACCTCTTAGACAGTGCCTGTCCTGGACGTCCCGACAGGATGAGGTGATTCGGTGAGCGCAGAGAAATGCCAGGCTAGGTAAAAGAACTTTCGCGCTTCCTCCTTCGAGGCTTGTGGTGCTGTTAGTGTCAGACCTCTCCTACACCTTCCTCCCGCGTATTATATGTGCTCGCTCGGTGTCGCGTTCAACCTGTGACTCCACGTGCTCAGTCCAAGTTCAGTGGCACTGAAGATGGTGGCTCTGCCACCGATGATGCTACTGATCCCTACATCTAACGTATCTTATAGAAATTGTGATTTAATGTAAATAATGGCAATGTACAAGTCATGCATGGATCAACAAAGACTCGGTCAAGCATTTGGACCGGTCGAAGAATGCCGCCATCTCCACGCACCAAGTCCCAAAACGAAACTGACGATGCCAATAATCGCTGACCCAACACCGAAAAACGTAAGGAGCCACCATGTATACCCAATAACTCTATCAAGGAAGCGGCCGCTGTATCGTTTGACCCTAGCCCAACGATCCGGCTGGGGGTTGAAAGTTGTTGGAAGCTGAAGAAGTGGGGGAGCTTTGCTTGACGAAGTTGATTCCGGGAGAAGAAGTAAGCATACAATAGGTTTCTGAAATGAGGAGTGAGGTGGGTTGGCCATGACAGAGATAGCAGATGCGTACGTGATCGGATGTAGTGTAAGAGGGTATCGACGTGTACAATAAATTGACGATGTGGGACTCCTCTGGGGTATCTGGTGAGTCGGTATGTGTGGCATACATAATTCTATCGGTCCACGATGGTGTCCGTTTTGCACTAGGAGATCAATAAGACAACGGCATAACATGAGGACTTATGTAACAATATACCTGTACTTATCAACCTCACCGAGCCGATACTTGTAAGTGCACTTGAATTTCCAGAATTCGCCTTCGCGCATGCCTACGAAAATGTTGCCTTTGCGACGTTCCATGAGTAGCTGATCAAACTCCTTCAATTCTTGTCGGGTGCTTTCGAATTTCAATGCATCCGAAAATTCAGGCTGGCCGACCAAACCGGAGAGTGGATGTGACGAAGGGAGTGCGAGTCGGAAGTTAAGATCCCCAAGGAAAAAAAGGTGAGATGTCGAGTATATTGTTGTCGGGGAAGATTCTTCACCGGAAGGCGGAGGAGGGAAGATTAAGCAGCCAACAATATTATGGTAATCTGCAATCCTATTTGCAAGGTTACGCTCGTGGGCAGTCAAATGTGCGCAGACGAAGCTAAAAAGACATGATTGAGTTTAAGCGTTATAAAGAAGACAGAAAGTTCAACGCACGTAAAAGTCTCACCAACGTTACCCTCATGGCCGGCAACACGAAATCTCACACCTACAGCGCCTTTGTTGCCCATGTACCCTGGTCCACACCCCGCCCACTGCATCTGAACATCTGAGACTTTACGCGCAACCCCATTGTCCTGTGCATATACCAGTAAAGCGACGCCAACATTGACTACTTTGGCGATCAAAGAGTAAGGTTCCTTGTTCGGAGCATTCGCCTCTATCTGAGAGAGAATATGTGCATCCCTGCTATTTATCACAGACTTGGAAAGACCCGAAACTGCAAGAAGAATTAAAATCCCAATCAGAATGACTTTTTATTTCTTTATTGACCCACGTCCTAGGTGCAATGGTAAAAGTTCCTGAAACCCCACTGCAACGAGGTCAGGGGCTCGACTTTGTTTGGAGAGGAAGCTGGAAACTTGAAAGGTAGGCGATAGCCAGTCCACCAAGTCCTGCGGTAAGCCGCAGTCGCCCTGTAAGTTGGTGTTGTAAGACGCGATTTGAACCAGTAAACGTCCCGTCATGTCAGGTTGTGTCATTTTCTTCCCGACGCTGTCAAGAACTTGGAGGATACCGATTCTGATACTAACAGTATGAGGTTGGCTTCAATAAGAAAGGGCCACGCGTTCCCTGACCAGGAAACCAGGAACAACAGTGAAGTGTCCATCCGCAATGCCGTGGTACTAGATCTCACCTACAGATACAACGGTAGCAGTGGTTCTCGTTTGATTACCTGGTTTTTAAATAAAACGAGGTTATAATGGTCTCTGTGGTTAGTGGTAAGGACCAGGCGCTTGTTCTCGATCCGTACTGTATGGATGCTTCAATACAGTTTGTAATTGCATGTACTTAAGAACGGTTGGGCCACAAATCAATTCTAGACCGCGGTACATGTCCATGAATCATCATTCCTGGGCAACGAAAGGGCTTGTACGATGAGAAGGCGCCTCAATAACAGGTGGCAGTATCTTGGCTAACTCCTTCGTCCCCGCCGGGAACGGCAAGTCATCCACACCTTTCGGAAGTACCTTTTCATACAAACCTTTAGCATGATTGGCCATGCTGAGCGCGATCATTTTCTTCTTCGCATCACGGACCAATACATGAGCATCATCAACTCCGGGAACGGCGCCGCGAACGAAAACGAGATCAAGGGTAGTATCGACGCGCACAACGGCTAGATTTTGCACCGTTGTACGCTCGCCACCCAATCGACCAGCCATTTTTTTCCCAGGCCATATTCGTCCGGGATCCTGGGAAATTTATTAGATACAGACCAAAAAGTATTGAGTGGCCCACACCTGATGTTGTCCCATGGATCCCCCAGATCGATGCGATATGGATACGCCATGGCTAGCTTTCAAACCCTTGAAATTCCACCTTTTCATCGGTCCCTGGAACCCTTTGCCAATTCTAAACCAAATTTTAGGACAGAGCTCACACAAAGCGATGGAGCGACGCACGAACTCGCTATGACGTCCACAAATTGTCCTGGCACAAAATGAATGGCAGATAGGGTGGTCCCTGTCAAGCGTCAGGGTTACCGGGGGACACGGCGAGTCAAAGGCTTGCCACACACCAATAGGTACATGTGCGTCAGGAGTCACCGGAAATTCCTTGACTATGCGTTTGGGTGGAACGTGAGCTTTTCTAAAATGTCCATGCATCTGCCTTGTTGTGGTTTTCACTGGTCTATCCGATGCTGCCACTTGTACTGCGTGGTACTCCGTACGATTCCTGCGAATAGTCTTGATATTCGCGGTTACTTGACAATTCTCGAGCTATCCCACACATTCTTATCACAGAATATGAAATATATACGCATCGAATTCACCTGCAGAACTGTTACGGGGTATCGCGCACCATGATCGTCCCACATGGCAGTCATGCCCCGCTTACGCGCTATTACACCTGTTCGTATGGAGTTCGGCGACCATTTCACAGCAGCCTCGGAATTTGAACCGCTTGCGGCGTCTTTTGTGGTAGATGAGTGAATAAATCTCCAGCGAACAGAAGGTTGTTGTCCAAATGCTCTTCTGAGCATACCAGGGAACCAGGGAAACTTCAAGTTGAAGGCGTGGGAGTCTGGGAAAGCACAAAAAAAGTTGTCCTTAAATTCTGTTTCCATACCCCCATTATCCAGATAAAATCTTGTTTCTAGACTTCAGATGGAATGGATTCTTGGCCTGCGGATTGCAGAATTCAAGATTTCATTCACGCAAAGAGAACGGAGAAGGAATCAGGAATCACCGAGGATTACCCTCACCTCGAGCACGGAGCGTTGGGTTCCTTGACTTTGTGCGAGAGGGGAGAGCGATTTGAATGGACATCTATTTTGAAAAATTCAGGTGAACGGAATATTGGTGTGAATGATCCTTACCGGATATTGACGAACAACAAAGGGACTCGCCTTCTTGCTAAGGGGAAACCTGTGAACGTCTTCCCAGTTACACGGCCTCCACCTTTGCAGTTACCTCACACAACCATAACCCAACGATCGGAACAAGGAGTACGCATACTTTTCTATTCCTCAAAAACAATTTAGATTGTTTATTCTCTAGGCCAATTTCCTTCGGATACATTTTCCAGACGTCGACATTGCATCCGAACTAATCAGAGATGAGATAGCAGCAGATGCACGAATTTCCCGCAAACTCGAGGCTTTCGACCCTCAAGTGGGCAGTCAATTTGAGGTAGTTCACTGCCAGGATTCGTCTTCAAGGCATTCCGCATTCTTGGCCTTCCCGATGGGGGAATTAAATCGGGATCTCAGTGGGTGCTCGTTATTCCTGTCCAGGATAATGAGTCATTGATTATTTTCTGTTTTAGATATATCTCCATACAGCTACACCCAAGGTAGACGGTCTGTGTTTAAGCCTTCTGGAATCGCCATCCGCACGTTTGAGACACCTATCCAACAAATTGTGTCTTCCAACTTATCGGTGGGCCTTTCTGCAAACTTCGAACAGAAGGGTAAGATCGAAATTAAGTTCGTTATGCATGGTATGCTGTGACATTGTGTTCTACTTGCAGGTGAATACTTGGCCGTTCGCGATTTCACATCGACTTCATTTTTTGAGGTCATGGGGAATTATGATGGCTCTTTGGAATCAGCCTCGAGTGTGCAATTGACTGAGGTTGCGAAATTTCACCCATCAGATGTTGGGAGTAGACCAATGGTGGACGTAAATTTATCTTACTCTACTCTAGGAACTGGCCTTCTCGTCAATCAGATCGGAAGCGTTTATCGCTATGACTTGAATGTTGGGGGAAGCAAACCGTGAGTCTATTCGTTGCGGTTGTCTTGATGTGATTTAATCCTCGGGAAACATCCAGTCGGCTGGTTCATGCGACTGAGGCGGCGTCCGATGACATGGCAGAAGGTTGTTTATGGAAACTTGCTTCAATGACGTCTGGTAACGGTTGTCTCTTGGCATCGAACAGGCTCGTGAAGCTATTAGATTTTCGAGTGCGTGATCCGGTTTCTGCTCCATTGTTCTGAGCCTTACAATCCGGAAGACAGCTTCCTGTCTAAACTTGTTTTCCGTGAAAAATGGCTTGACTACTTTCATTGAAAGTCCTCGTAACGATCACATCTTCCGTCTCGTATCAACGTCCGAAATTTTATGGGTTGACGAACGATCTCCGCGAAAACCCCTTCTCAGTTTCAAGCACGGCCGACGATTCGATCGGTCACTGGGACTTCAGACAGTGGATTTAACGAGTAAGTCTTAATCATCTTCTGCAGTTAGTCTCATTCATCTCGCTTGTGTAGCCCCTCTGACCTTCTTGACATCACGTGAAAATGGGCTAGTGACAGTTTACGATGTTTCTAGATCAGACGACCGTTTGATACAGGTCAACGTTTCACCATATGCTTTGCCATCCGTCTTAGGTCACAATGAAACTAACGCTGGTCATATCGTTTTCCGACATCCATCTGATCGTAACAGGACCAAACTTTGCTTGTTACAATTATGCAAGCAGGGAAGCATCCATGCTCTGGATCTTGTTCTGTCTGCGAATGAGGACGACCACGATTCAGTAACTGGATATAACTCTCGGGATGTCGAGTGGTCGGAGGACGTCAAGGAATTACATAGATTGTCAGCTAAACTGCGTCCACATATTGGTTCATTAGGCACAAGAAATGTCAGTGAAGTGGACCTTCGTGCATTGTACGAAAGTAAGCGTTTGTCAATCTCTTTTCTCAGACAACTGTTGATGTGGCTGGCTAGAATTGTTTATTCTCGGTGGGAATGCTCCCGAATGGGGTAAGGAAAAGGATCCAGAGGCAGTGTACGAAATTCTTGAAAAAATGCCACTTTTCTGGCAGGATTCAGATGGCCAGGCAGATGCTATGTTGACTTTGTAAATGATTCGTTCCTTATTCATCACGATTTGGCCTAATCAGTGATTGCAGGTTTGACATTGCATTTCGCTCTGGAGAGGAACCTACCGATATCTCTAGAGCCGACTTTTTGACGCAGTGTGCCATCAACTCTACAAGAGGTTATCGCGCCTTGATACAAGGACGCATCCCTCTTACTCCACTCATCGAGAGAGCTGCCTGGTATTTTGACATCCGTCCGATTATTGCACAACATATCGAATATTCAGAAGACCCCCGCACCTTCGTTGATAACTTGCATCGTTATGATCTCACATACGCAGACCCTTGCCCTCAGATCCTCCGGAGAGAATCACAAGCTCGAGAACAACTTGCTCTTGATTTGGCCCTTTCGACACACATTTTCTCGCCTCAGTCGTTTACGACACCACCGGACCCTGACACACTTGATACCATGTCTCGGGCTACAGAGGCTATGTCTCTCAGCGACGAACCACCTGCTGTTCAATTTGGATATTTACGTCCTATCCCGAAGCCTGTTAGCGAAGATCTGGGGACGTCCTTAGCTGAAAGGCTAACTTCTCCTCTCGGTGTTCGACTTCTTTTGAAAGAATGGGAGATCGGCACCGATCCACTCGATTTTGTGTTCCATGATCCTTACGATGGGTCGAGTAACACAGACTGCGTCGCAAGGCCTAACGCCACAGGGACAACGTCAAGAGCGGTACATGTCCCGACGATGGTTAAGACTCGGTTACCTCCAATGGTGGTGGCTTCCAATACTTTTCAGCCCGTAACGGTTCAGCCTGAGAGTTTTACGCAGATTCCACTCATTACTCGATCGCAAGGATCGTCCTTTCCTAAGCATTCCGTTGATCACAATGAGTCAACCGATTTGGAGTCTGAGATCGGTGGGTCGCAAGTTTATATGACGAGCACACAAATACTTCCAGGACCATATGGTGGTCGGCAGCCACTTGGCAAAAAGAAGCCAGCGAAGAAGAGAATCGGTGGTTTCTAGTGCACCTCGTGGTGAAATACAATAAGTATTATCGAAGAATGTAGAATAAACTCCATAGACCGAAAGCTTGTCTAAAAACGGGATTTTCAAGGTCAAATGACCATCGCAGACTTCACAGGGGTGTAAACCAGGTGTGCATCCAATTCCTGCTCATTTCATCTACACCTTGGCGGCATCACTGGAGAGTTTTTTACTACTACTATTACGTGCAACGCACGAACCTGGACTGTTGGCCGGCCCAGTAAAGGCGCTCTATGGATGGACAAAGGTCAAATACCCAACGGAATCCTTGGCTAGCCAATTTACCTTCTCACAGATCATCCAACCCTCTGTATGACCCGGCTACCTTCCACGAGGCTCTGCGACGTACGTGATTGTTATTTATTCTTGGAAGTAGAAATTAACCACCGGATTCAGGCAACAAGGCAGTTGTTTGTGCCCTCTCCGCCAGTTATATTTCGACGTTTGCGGGTTATCCAGTGAGCGCCATGTGTGTAAATTTCGGTCAGGCAATGATTGATACTGGGGCCATCAGTTGGATTCCCTCAAGTCGAGGTTACAAACCACCAAAACACCGATAACTGTGCCACGACTTGCCGCGCTCATCTACCGTGAGGAAGGGGTCATTGGATTTTACCGTGGGCTATGGATTCCCCTCACTACCATTTCATTCGTTCGTACGTCTCACTCCATGTTCATGATTCTGAATTGGAGTGTCCACTGAGAGAAAACTTCGAAGGCGCCTCGTCCTTCACCATTTATAACCGTACAAAGGAATATTTTCGTAACAACAATTATCTGAGCCGGAATCACTTTGCTGACGTTGCGCTTACTGGTGGGATAAGCGGTGCCGTGGCTGGGGCGTTGATCTCCTTCGGTTGTGCTCGTGAGTGACTTGCTAAGATTTCGAGAAGATAATTAACCCAAGAATCAGCCTTTGAGCTCGTTAAGGTCTGTTGCCTCCAAGAACTATGTTGGAGCCAACAGGTTTGTTGACCTTAACTAGGTTCGACGGCAACTGGAGTACACGATCGCCGCCAGCAAGGGAATTCATCTTGTAAAGCCTCCGGGAACTTTTGAAGCTGTCAAGGATATCTTCAAAGCCAATGGCATTGCAGGTCTGTATACCGGATTCCGGCTTCATTTGCGTGAGTTCTCCTTTTCCCAATACTTGACTCTCAGTTCACATCATTACACTAGTTCGAGATACGTCTGGGACTGCACTTTACTTTCTTGAGTATGACGGCATGCGACATCTATTGGGACGTCAAAGATCGGGTGAGCAAGGTCCAACGCCTTCATGGCTACCGATACATTCCTCTTTGGTCCCGTTTGTTTCTGGTTCACTGGCTGGCGTAACGTCATGGGCGCTCATTTATCCTGTGAGAATATCCTTAATAATGTGACACAACCCTGGAGCTGACATCACGAGCAGATCGACGTGTAAGTAGAGCTACCGAAACCACGAGAGGAGGGCTGACGAGGCCACATAGTGTCAAAACCAAGGTCCAACAGAGGTCTTTGGCAGGAGAGCGATATAGAGGGGTCTGGGAAACCCTCTATCGTCTTGTACGAGGTGGTACTGTATCGTCCAATCTCCTGTTCTTTCCTAACTCAACCACACTTTTCAGGACCTGATCCTAATGCACCTAAACCTGTGCTGGCTGGTATAGCAAGATTATATCAGGGTCTTGGCGTCAGCGCCCTGCGCAGCATCACAACCCATGGACTTCTGTGGACTTTTTTCGACCTCGTATCAAGCTATATCGACGGCTTGCCGGGAGGGCCAGAGAGATGATCAAACTGCGGCCGATAGGGTGGTAACTTAAATTTCTTCATAACAATGTAACATATAACAATCACAAGCACATACAGTTCAAGTCTGTGTTCGATGAAGTGGATTTTAGAGATTCGTTGACATACCTCCGAACCTGCAACTTAGTATTACATGTACGATATGGCTGTAAAAGTTTTTGGGTGTGACAACGCTGTCACGTCTAGTGTCTTTTACAGCGTCATCACACGTACCTCATTTATTCTTTTCTAAACCCTCGAAGTATGTTCATCCTGAACTGGTTCTGGGACATCCTTGCCCAGCTCGGTGCGCCAATAAGTCAGCCCATTGACTTCTCTAATGACTCGATAGGATTACTGCACAAGAATGCCAAAATTTTGTTCCTCGGTCTCGATAACGCCGGAAAAACAGTAAGATAGCTTCGCACACATATTTCGGTTTCCTTTTGGCTCTTACAATTGTATCTTCAGACATTGTTGCACATGCTGAAAAACGATCGCTTGGCGACTCTACAACCAACACTTCATCCAAGTACCAACAAATTCTTTTTTGATCATATACGCGTTTTTTTATTGATGAATTATACTCAAAGCTTCTGAAGAACTTGCGATCGGAAACGTCAAGTTCACCACGTACGATCTTGGTGGACATCAACAAGGTCTGTATCATATCTCTGTTTCTGTTCATGCAGCCTCAGTCGTTTCCGTCAGCGCGTCGTCTCTGGCGAGACTATTTCCCGGAAGTCGATGGCATTGTCTTCCTCGTTGACAGCGCCGACTTTGAGCGTTTCGCCGAATCGAAGGCCGAACTCGACGCACTCCTCTCAATCGAACAACTCTCCAAGGTCCCATTTCTTATCCTCGGCAATAAGATCGATGCGCCGGGTGCAGTGAGCGAGGAAGAACTGAGGCATCACTTGGGTTTGTACCAGACTACTGGGAAGGTGTATCATGTTGTTTCTATGTTCTGGTGACCATGGGCTGACAATATGACTAGGGGAAGGTCCCTCTAACCGACATTCGACCCATTGAGATCTTCATGTGTTCGGTGGTGCAAAGACAAGGATACGGCGAAGGTGGGAAAATCAGATACCTTCTTGTGTCCAATTCGACGCTGACTAGCTGATTTACACAAGGTTTCCGCTGGGTTTCACAATACGTGAGTCCTTACATTTATATATATAATATATGTATTCATGTACCTATGTCCTGTTCTAGATTTAACAGCGGGCACGTAGCATTGCCGGAGTGGTTTGTTGCTATGCTTTATGGTTCGGGCTATTTCATTTCCTTAGTTCATGCCGCAAATACACTAGTTTTACTTCTCGTCATTCGAGCAGGATCATTTTTATGTGTGCTTGTCAAAGCAGGTTCCGTGTACAGTTAAGGGCGACCGCGGTCACTATGTGCTATTAATTTGATTTCCATAGCTAATGAGTTGAGGGCAAAGTAAACTTGTAAAGTTTGGTCCCCAGTTGCGATGCCATGTTTCTCCCTTCCTTCCGCATAGTCCTCCTCGTATCCACCCTCCTGCGTATTGCTCTCATCCTCTACAGCGAGTGGCATGACAAACATTCCGTTGTAAAATACACCGATATCGACTATCGCGTCTTCAGTGACGCTGCGCACTTCCTCTTTCATCCTGAACTTGGCGAGGATAATTTTGCAAAGGGACCTTATGGTCGCTGGCTTGGAATTGGCAAGTGAGTTCTTCGACTTTTCCTGTACAAGTTTATACTGAATAAGAAGAAAGTCCATATACGCGACAGACTTATCGCTACACACCTGTGCTAGCGCTCCTTCTTGGGCCGAACGAATGGGTACATCCTTCGTTCGGCAAGTACTTGTTTGCAGGATGCGATATACTGAATGGGGTGCTCATCTATAAGCTCCTTGTTTCTGTCATTCTACCAACGGCAGTAACATCTGGAAGCCCACGGGCAAAGTCGACTATCAAGTCTGTGCCGGGCAGAGATACAACACCACCTGTTCAAGAAGTTGGGATACTCACACTGGCGACACTCTACACGTCTTTGCACTTGTTGAACCCGCTCGTCTTTACAATATCCACTCGTGGCTCATCAGAATCCGTCCTTGCGTCATTCGTCCTCCTCACGCTGTATTGCGCGCTTACCGGGAGGTGGAACGCAACCGCTATGTTACTGGGAGTCAGCACTCATTGGAAAATATATCCACTTGTTTATGGGGTGGGATGTTTGGCAGTGGTTGGGAACGAAAGCAAGGGTCGGGAACAAGTGACGATGGTTCAGGATGGGAAGGAGGAGAAAGGAGCCGGTTCGTGGGCGAGGTATGCCCGAACCATCGTTAATTGGAGGACAGCAAAGTTCGCAATGTTGAGTGCCGGGACGTTTTGCTTATTGGGTGTTCTATGCTACCTTGTGTAGGTCCTTCCCCTCATCCACTATATCACCTTCTAAGGCTTCCCAACAGGTGGGGATACCCCTTCGTTTACGAATCTTACCTCTATCATGTGAACCGGCGGGACCACCGACATAATTTTTCCCCGTACTTTTACCTCACCTATCTTACTTATCCTCCGCTCCACCCACCTTTCAACGCCGCCACCGCACCTCCCTTGTGGCGGCAGCTCATCGGATCGCCACTAACAAGTTTCATCCCACAGATGACACTGGCGCTCGGGACAGGCCTGCTTTTTGGCCGGAGGAGGGAAGATCTCGCTTTTACGTGGTTCGTACAAACCGTGGTGTTTGTATTGTTTAATAAAGTGTGCACTTCGCAAGTACGTTTCCTCCTAGTGTCTTGTTGCGGAAGCGCTACATCGTTCCCTACCGCTCAAACAGTATTTTCTATGGTATCTCATTATCCTTCCTCTCCTACTGCCTTCTCTGCGCATATCCCCATGGCGTGGAGTTGCATATCTATCGGTATGGATAGGCGTGCAGGGATTATGGTTGGCGGAGGCCTACAAGCTGGAGTTTTTAGGTGAGCGGGTTTTTTTCGGGCTTTGGGTGCGAAGCTGTGTATATGTGCTTGGGAATGTATGGGTGCTCATGGGGATCATGGGGAGTTACCAGAGGTAGTAGACAATTATTATAGAAGACAAAGGAAATATAAAAACGTATTGATTCATGGGGGCTTAGGAGGAAGATGTATTGAGCCTCCACGAATGACTACAACTGCACCGAATATTGATGTTGCATTTACGAAAGGAGCTTGGCATTTATGACTTCTCTAGTGAAGCCCTCTGGCCCGTCCCGAACTTCGATCACTCTGCTCACGTCAACCTACATACGAGACGGTGAGATCGGTTGTGCAAATAAATACAAGTGCTTGCCGTTGTTTGAAAGTCAATGAGTGCGCTTGCGTGGAGAGTCATTAGGCTGATCTCGCTGGTCGATGGTGCCCAATTGACAAGAACCAAGGGGAAGGACTTCCGGCCGTCCGGGTGATCTAGCTCGTAAGAGAGGACGACATAGCGCGGGGAGTTCTCCGGAAGTTCTGACGGAGAAATGAATTAGCGGGTAGCGAGACTATGGAATAATTGGTCGGGACCTTCCACGAGCTCCTCGATGCTGATACTAGGGAACTCCTCGACCATCTCCATGATGAGACTCTGCTTGTTGCACTTTACGACCAAGGCTGCATTCCCCTGGTTGCGACGTGCGAATCGGAATTTGCGCAGGGTATCCTTGAGAGACTGGGGGATATCTACGGTGTGCGACTGGGGTAGTCAAAGCGTATGCAGAATCTTATGTGTAAAAATCCTTACTCACCATGATGGTAAGATAATATTCAACTTCAACGAGATAATCTCAGCCTCTAACTTCTTATTCAGGGATTCAAGTGCCCATTGCTGACGACCACCGCTCTCGATGACATCTATGGCGACCCAATGACCCAGGCTAACCCAAGTGATAAAGCCTGACGAATTTGCCGTTAATATTGCAAACTTAGAGGCCCTCAGAAGGTCCGACGGCCACAGTACTATGCTGGTGGTGGACAGGATGAATTCAACCCAGCCTTTAGATGGCACGTCCACAGTGGCCTTTCCACCTCGATTTCATTCTTAATGGGTTGATTCTCAACTTCCCGTCTCAAGTCAGTAACGGGTTGGACGATGGAGTGGAATTACTCAGGTACGCATATCCGTACCACGCTGAACATCATCAAGGCTAATGCTCACGCGAGAACTTATTGCGTCCATTCGTACAACGTCGGACCCCTTCATCGCTACCGGTATAAATGCGTTTGGAAACAATGAAATAATTGACAACGCCCGCACCCACATCGATACGGAGCTGAGGATGCTATCTGGTGCTGCTGTCGCTATGCGAGAGCTTAAATACCGCCGTAACAAGCTCGCGCTCATTTCACGATTGCCACCCGAAATGTTGTCCAAAATATTTCTCCTGGTTCGGGCCTTAGCTGAGACTTCGGAGGAGACTTCATGGCGCAGTGTACGGCTGCTTAACTGGATAAAAGTCACACATGTCTGCCGATACTGGCGCGAAGTGGCAATCAACTTTCCCATCCTCTGGAACGAGATTGATGTCACGAAGTCGCAGTGGGTTTTGGAGATGTTAGGACGCTCCAAATTGGCTCCCCTTGATATCACGGCAATGGCATTTCCGGTCGGCAAGAACCGCGATAACGAAGTTATTTTGGACCGCAGCCTTCTCCTCACTATGGGTCACATTTCTCGTATCAGGAATCTCCACATCCGGGCATCGTCCCGGATCGTGAACCAAGTGCTTAGCAGCATGTACGCTGCTGCCCCAGCTCTGGAATCTCTTTTGCTCGCAAGCATGTTTGGCCCGTCAATCATCCCGGCGTGCATGTTCGACTATAAAGTGCCACGACTCCGTCAGCTTACTGTAGAGTACTGCGATGGCTTTTGGCACCTGCCACTCGAGAATCTGACCGAATTGACCATTCATTTCCCGCACGGCCGCTCAATGTCCATCTCCCCCAAGGACTTCCTTAGGAAGATCTCTACGATGCCATTGCTGGAAACACTAGACGTGATGAACCATTGGAGCTCTCGATTTTCTGAGGACTCCAGCCCTCCCTTGGATTGCGTAATTCCCCTGCAATTTTTACGCAAGCTGACCATTATCAGCGAAATCTCTCATTGCGCCCTCCTACTGCACTGCCTCTCTTTTCCCATCACTGCTTCTGTGAAGCTTCAAGATACCGGCGAATCATCTGAACCAGAAATCCATCATTCCACTATATTGTCGGTCCTTGAACAACGATATGGTCGTGGAAATGATCATGATCCGTGGCTTACCGTGAACATATCTAACGATCCTTTAGGGGACGATTTTCGATTCCAGGCTTGGTCGATATGTTGCAGCGACGACGAGATTCTCGAAAAAGAGGTTGCCGCACTTGATATATCCTCAACGTCCTCTGGATCAGAGATTGAGGATATCCGGGTAATAACGGCCCTCTGTTCATTACGGCCTCTGGGGCAGGTCGGCGTTCTGAAGCTGGAAAATTTCCAGCTCCCCAATACAAGCGCGGCCGAAATTCTGACGGGCTTCAAAGGCGTGCACACTTTAAGTGTGTCGGGCGGACCTGCTTATCCCCTGGTACGAACCCTGATAGCCCACAAGCCGGGGCGTAGCAACCAATCTCAAGAATGCTCATCAATTCTTTTTCCAAACCTCCACACAGTGGAGTTTAGAGGAAGTGATTTGGAGTCGACCTACTGTGATCTCTTGGATAGAAAGGTGCATCTTCAGGAGTTTCTAATCAAGAGGCGTCGGCGGAAAGTAAAATTGAAATTATTGCGTCTGCGGGAGTGCCACCATGTCAATAAGGCGGACGTGGACAGGATGAGGAAATTAGTCAATATGGTTGAATGGGATGGTTACAAGGATGAAGATGAAGATGACTCAGACGAGGGTGTGCCAGTATTATTTTCACGCCAAGAATCTGTCGAAATATGACTTTTATGGATCTGAGATTATTTTGGCGAGCAGAAATTTGAAATGTGAATAAAAGATATAACAGTTTTAAGACAGGATTTTCGGTATCAAAAAGTCACTTCTCGTAATACTGGACTATTCTGACGACATTCTGTTGCTGTTTGGTGAATGAGTGGGTTGTCAGCATCAAAAGTATAAGTATTTCCAAGGCCTGATTTGGCTACGATTTTGGCTGGATGTCACGCTTATGTGACACTGTATTCAGTGAACTGAAAATCACTCTACTCATAACCTTCCGATAACATTTTTGAACTTACAAAATCATTCACTAGATGTATGTTGTGGTTTCTGTCTCTTAGTTTCAACATAGATATGATGTCCGAAGTGTAACTAGATTTGGTTGTCTCATCCGGGTGTGAATGACTGTACTGTTTCTCACAGTGCTGGCGACGTTACTAATGCTTTTGCACTGAGACTTCCATCAATGTCAGCAGATTTCCCAAGTTTTCAGCCAAGGTGCCTCAATAAGCGGCCACTGGCATGTCCTTCCAGTGGACCACACGTTGGTCGCCATTTATAGTTTGAACTAAGAATACGTCCACATTGACAGAGTCCTGACCTAGACCATACCCGGAGGAACGAGGGTGAAAATGTAGGAAGGGTGCAGCTGCTGGGTAGCACTCAGGATCTCAAGATCTCACGGCATTTGTCATTTCAGATTACGCACGCTGAATCAGGCCGAACTTGTTCTGTGTATAAGTATATCATGGGCATGGGATCATTTCCTTATCGTTTCCAAGGAATTTCGCGCCTCGTATTATAATGCTCAAGCCACTGAGAGGGGAAGCTTCCGGTTCGCGTCTCCCTCCCGAAAACTTAGTTGAGCGAGACTATACGCAGGAGGAACCCGACGACCGTGTGGACAACGAGTTCAAGGAGCT
This sequence comes from Hygrocybe coccinea, assembly GCA_963555575.2. NCBI lineage: Eukaryota > Fungi > Basidiomycota > Agaricomycetes > Agaricales > Hygrophoraceae > Hygrocybe > Hygrocybe coccinea. The sequence goes on along the minus strand of OY741990.2, from coordinate 2,142,368 downwards.
GCAGAGGATTCCTTGGTGGAAACGACCTTCTGTATTATGGTTATTCCATCCTATCAATCTCCGTATTAACGCTGAGACCCTCTTCAAGGATTCTTGTCGTTTGTCCCCTGACAGCTATCGCGCAGGCAGCAACAATTGCACCTCGTATCGAAATATACACCGCTTTGGCATGTATTGTCCACAAGCCAGAGTATACCTCTATCGACATCCCACATCTGGTTGGTCTCCCAAATTATGGAGGCATTATGGTGTCGTCCGGATCCATTGCAACATCAATTTCATTGCCGTCTAATTTCGTCCTCGGCGATTCCACAATTATGAGCTCCAAAAACAATACCGAGGATAAGCGGATTCTTTGTGCAGGCGACCCAGCCGTGCAAGCCGCTGTTGCTACATTGACCGTCGGTGAGCATTATCTACATATTTCATCGTGATAAATTGTATGCAACTCTGTATATGAGTTTTACCTCCCTCTGAGCTTCTTCCTGGTGTCATGTCCAGTTTCTGCATTTGTGCAATATATATCTTTTTACCTCTAATGATCTCGCCCAATAGTCATTGCCACCTCAATGGGGATTCTGTCTTGTATCACAACTGCGTGGTGGGGTTCTGTGAGTTCTGGTTTAATTTCTCTTGATGAATCTGGACTTGGGACGCCATAGTTTTCAGATCGACATGGACGCACGTTTGTTCTCGGAATATCAGTAATAGGTCTGCTATGCACGGACATAAACTTCATTATATCATCCGTCTTCTTTCGGTATATGCCAGGCGGGTATTGGTCTCTTCTCTTGGGGCCCGCCGTCGAGGGCGCTCTGGGTGGTCGGTAATCTGCATATTAAAATGCAGCGGCAAAAATGATTCTAGTCAGTAGGAATGGCAACTACACAAGCGGCCATGTATGCTTATCTGGCTGATTGCACTGATTCTGAAGCAAGGTATGTTCTACTTCACTGCTCGGAATCTCGACCAACCGCAGCCTCACAGATCTCGTATATTCTCCTTGTATCTTGGTCTCCTCTTCACAGGTATAGCCGTAGGGCCAACCCTTGGTAGCTTCTTCATCCGCTATACACAGGACACACTTTCCGTTTTCTACCTCGCATCTGTCATACACTTGGCCTATGCTGTGTTGGTATGGTTTATCATACCGGAATCGCTACCCCGCAAGCAGATGAATGTATCAATTGCGAGATGGAAAGAGGAGTCGTTGAATGCAAGGAATGGCGGCGTTGGGGGTTTGAAAAAGATTTTTGGATTTTTCTCTCCATTGAGTGTCTTTGTCCCACAAGTGATACAGATCCGGAATCCGCTAAAGACAAAAAGGGACTGGGATCTGACCTTCCTAGCAATAGCATACGGCTGTTCAACCGCTCTCATAGTGTGTTCAAGTAAATCAAGAGAGGGGAGGCGTCATTAACCGGACTTTATCCAGGGTTCATATTCATATAAACTACAGTTTGCCGCGTCTGCTTTTGGATGGACATCGGAGACGGTGAGTGATCGTGATATACGAATAAACTATGTTAATATTCTAGCGTAGCTGGGTTATTGGTTGAGTACCATTGCGACAGCTAGGGTTGTATACTTGATGGCTATTTTGCCTTGTATGTGTGTTTCGCCTAAGGATAGAAGGCTTCCGTGCTGAAAAGTTCCTTAGTGGCCATTAAATTCATCAAACGGAAAACTTTATCAGCGCAACTGCCTGCGGTGCCATCTGAAAGGGAACCTCTCCTAACTGAGACTGTTTTGACAACACCTCCCGACCCCAATTCATCCTCTCTCGATTTGGGAATAGCACGCGCCTCTGTCGTCCTTGAAATAGTTTCCTATATCGCCGTGACTATCACGCCCACTCCCATGACGTTCACCGCTTTCGGAATATTCAGTGCCTGTGGCGCAGGGCTTTGGCCCGCCTTGAAGAGTGTTGCGCTCGAGATTTACAATCAGAGAGGAGGGGTGGAGAGTGGGCGCTTGTTCGGCGGACTTAGCGTTGTTAATGCACTGTGGTACGTTCCATATCCCGTCTTTATGCGTTGTCTGCCTAAATTTATCTGTCAAAGTGCTCAAATCATAGGTCCTGCTATATTCGGGCTGACTTATATGAACACCGTTGCCACTTTTCCTAGGGGAATATTCGTCTTGTCTGTTGGGACGTTGATGATAGCTGCTATATCCTTGAGCGTTGTACGGCTGCACAATATTGTTCCGCTTCCGCTGGGATCAGATTTGGCCGCGATTGACGCAGAGAATTCAGTGCATGGGGCGCAGTCGTTAGTAAGAGAAGAGATAATACCAGGGGAGGGACAGCAAGTCGGCGGCGCCCTGACCGGATGAACGGCGGGTAATGTTTGTTGTGGAATAACCGACTGTCCTTCTATATGTACGAATCGTTGGTTCATTCAATACATGATTATGACGGGCTCTGGGTCATTGAAACTTCGATTCCAAATTTGGGTTGACCACTTCATTTTACTACGCATGGAACCTGAAGCCGCCAACGTTAGCCATGACCCACAAAGCATCTTTCAAGCGTTGCCGGCGTTTTCTTCACAAGCGTTGACAATCGTGATCCCACTCTTGGTTGCTGTGGTATGCTTCGCTCGTACGTGCTACTATACTACAAAGAGTTGCCACGCGATGTTGACTTTTTCCAAGTCTTTGTGCTTTTAACACAGCGAAAATCTGCATCTCGAGGCAACGCTTTGCTGCTAGTGGGACCGCAAGATGCTGGTAAGACGGCTATACTGTCGATGGTACTTTACCTCATCCAATATATCAGTTTGTACTGCCTAACGTCAGCTAGCTCTCATACAGGCAAACGCTCCCGACTCTCACGTCTCTACATACGAATTCATCAGTAGCCGTACTTTCAGACTCAAAGGCCCTACGAGTCATTGATGTCCCCGGTCATCCGCGAATCCGAGACCAGTTTCGTGAACACCTTTTGGATGCCAAGGCCGTCGCCTTCGTCGTTGACTCCAGCACAATATCACGCAATGGCGCTACGGTAGCAGAGTTCGTTATTAAATTTCATTTTGTTTATGCACGCCAGCTCATCGAAATGTAATCTGAACACAGACACCTGCATCACATTCTGCACGCATTAACGTCACTGCCGCCTTCGCAGAAAGTGCCGACATTGCTCATCCTTGCACACAAGGCCGATCTTATCAAGTCGGCTTCGTCGTTGACACCCGACAGCCAGGCTATTACACGTGTCAAAACCATCCTCGAGCGCGAGTTGGAGAAGAGGGCATCGCAGTCGGGTAGCGTGGGTATTGAAGGGCTTGGTGCTGAAGGCGAGAGATCAGAGATGGGAGGCTTGGAGTGTTCAGGCTCTGGACCGTTCAGGTTTGCGGATTGGGAAGGCGGGGAGGTCACTGTTCTTGCAACTTCAGTTCACGGAAAGATAGATGAAGCTGATGATGAAAAAAACAGTGGGGTAAACGGCCTCTCTGTACTGCGGCAATGGTTGCATGAAATCCAGTAAAGGTATTAATCTCCCGAATGGACTTAATAAATATTACAGCGATTTCGAAAACTAGTGTCCAACTAAACCTTGCAGAAGACGTCGACCAGATTCGAGATGGAGAGGCTCTGTGGTAATGGGCCCTCGGATTTCTTAATTGCAAAATTCAGTGATTTGGACTGATCACTTCCAACCTCCGCTGCTGAACATGGATTGGTGGAGTCTATGCAAGTCCATCCAGGCTGTAGCGGCCCACCAGGCCTCTGTTGCCATTGCAGATGACCTAAAGTCACTGCAAGGAGCTGATTTTCGAAATGTAGACCGTCCTGCGGGAGTAAGGTATCAAGCCAAGGAACTGTCATGGAATACCACTGCTGCGAGGATCGATGTTGGGAGGCGTCTACATTTGAAGGTCTCGGAGGAATAGTGGCACTAGTGCGGTCTCTCGGGAAGCATTTGTTGCAGATTTGGTATCCTGCCTCGTCTGATGTAAATCACAAATTGAAGATATCAGTTCATCTGCAAAACAAATAGAAACATCTCAGTGCTCCAAAACACGGTGCGAGTTTGTATCTGCGAGTGATATTGGCATATGCGCTAGTGATCATAACTCAGCCGGTTTGCTAAGCTCCAGTTCTAAATTGACGAGTGCCTGCGTATGAGGATGCCGCCACAGAGCTAATGCATCTTCAAGCTCGATTGGAAGCAAGGGTTTCCGTGGAGAGCCACCGTAACCGTGTAACTTCTCAAGCAGGTACTTAGTGCCTGCGATGGACGACTTTGCGATTGTGGATTCAGCGTTCGCAATGATCCCCTGCAGCTGCTGTGCCTGGGACAGGACAATGGGATTCTTCCGTGCTGCCTCCGATAATTCAAACAACTTAACAATAGAGTACTGTGGATTCAAACCTTTAGGACGCAATATCTCGAGAAATTGGTACAAGCTGACTGACTGGAGCAATATTTGCGAGGCCGACGATAGCGCCATCGCCGTTTACGAAAACGGAATGAATGATGGAGTCAGACCACCCCACAAAGACGAGGAAGCGTGCGTCTGCATTGCTTCGAGGGTGCGTAGAGGTAAACGCTGGTCTAGAGACAACATCGGTTATTCTCGTGAGCTTGCCAATATCGCCACAGCTGATACCATAGCATCATTCAGGATTTCCCAAACTATGAATAGAAAAGGGCGTACGTCAGCTTGATCCCACAAATGCTGGGGCAATCGATTACAAGCTCAATGATGATCTCTGAGCACAGATTAATGCCACCACTCGCTCCCGGGTCTTGGAACAATGTGAGTGACAAAAGCTGCGATTCGCACAAGTAGACTCACAATTATATACGATAACAGGAATAGGGCTTTCTTGGGAAACATCAACCCAAAAGGCTTTGAGTGCCCTTTGGTTTCCTGCCAAGGTCCCGGAGAAATAACCACTAGCAATGACAATGGCATAATCTGATCCTGCTTGAGCAGCCTGTTTGCAAAGCTCGATTGTCTCCCGTGTACTCCCAGCACCTGTTCCGGCAATAATAGGGTCTGGAGAAGCCCTGCCCCATCCAATGCCTTCCGTGCTGCTCGAATCAGTGTGACACGTTCAGTATGTGAGAGATGAATAGCTTCGCCCATGGATCCCGCGATTAGTGGTGCAACGCCAGCTCTCCCAACCCGGAGGACATGAGCCTCGAATGTAGGGATATCTAACTGATACTCAGTCTGACAGATCGATAGCAGTGCGAGGAGCATCGAAAGATAACAAAAGACACTGACCTAGATCTTCAGAGCCTGACAAGAAAAAGGAGGGGATGGGAGCGTAAATGCCTGGCTTCAAAGGTCGAGGGGTGAACCTTTGAATATTGTCGAAGTCATTTGTTGTACTGCTCATCGCACTTGGTGTGAATGATCGGTCCGGATATCCGGTCCGTCCATGGCAAAAGTTATGGAGTCTGTCGGAAACAAATGTAGACGAACCAGATGCATCTTATAATTAGATATCAAAGACTTGACGCCATATAGATGATTTTGTGAAGGCCTAGTACTTGGCGAATGCCGCAAATTCCGTAAGTACGGAACACGACAGACCTGTCACCTCAATGAGACGTCAAGCGCTCACTATTCGCAGCACATGCATATCATGAGGATGTTATGTTTTCGATCAGTTATTGGAACGCGACAACAGCCAGTCTCTCACTTACATCAGGGAGTTTGAGGGGGCACCATGACATAACTGATTCGCTTGCCCCGTTTAATTATTTTTGCCTTCAACGATTTCAATTTTGTCCATTACCTCCTGCTCCCACCGTGACCACCCTTCCTCATCTGCGCCACCGGAACCCTCAGAAGCATTCCTAAATGTGTCCCATGGAACACAACTTCTATCCTCTTCTTCGACGGGATTCAAGGTAAATCGACCTTGTCGAGTGCGGGTCAACGTGACGACATGCCCGGCAGATCCAAGAGCGCGCCCGATGTCGTGGACAATCGAGCGCACGTATGTCCCTCCCGAGACCTTCATATTCAAGACAAAAGCCGTTGGGGCTTCGTCCGAGGCCAGTAATTCAGGCTCATCTTTTGCCAGTAGATTTTCTTCCGCATTTTTAAAGGCTTTCTCCATAGCTATTTTTTCCTCATCCGTAAATTGTTTTGAAGGCCAACGAAAGGAGTGGTCGCTTCCTTTCCATTCAATCAGATCAAGTGAGTGGACGGTCACCTTGCGTTTCTCGATAGGGCGAGGGAGAGGTATGCCTTTACGTGCGTAGTCATAAAGTGGTATCCCGTCCATCTTCAAAGCAGAGAATCTGCGGTTTAAAGAGATGGCAGTGTTATGTCAAACGATTGAGCTGTGAGGATCCGGACGTACATTGGAGGCGTTTGATCAATTTCTCCTCGAAAGCGGTCCAGAGCATTCTCCACAAGCTCTCGCGTTACGTGACGCCAAGGAGCTAACCTGACACGAGCGCCTTCACTATCATAAGAATCGGTCTCGCAGCCTAGTAGACATGTCGTTTGATACTCCTGTTCCAAGTGTGAAAGTTTCCACACAAAAATTGCCAAAAAGAAATTTTACTTTTACACAATCTAAAAATTCGGACAATTTCTTGGTAGCTCTGCCGATCCCAACAACTTGACCGGGCTTGCGTGAGTCGAGGAAAGACTGAATTTGATGTTAATAATACTGACCTAGAACCCCATCAGCGAGAGGATCTAGAGTCCCCCCTTGACCAATCTTTACTGAATCTCGCATACGTTTCCCTCGCTTCCCCGCCTTGTGTGTGCTGTCTCTCTGTGTTTTCAGTTTTTCAGCCTCCACGAACAAGCCAGAGCTGGCCACCAGTTGCTTGATATCGTTAATGATTGACATGGAGGTTGGCCCAGAAGGTTTTGCAACAGCAAATAACCCTGACAGCGGCAATGGAGGAAGAGTAACTTTGGGCATCTTGAATGTTTGTAAACCAGCCGGGCGGCCCGGTTGCCGGACTATATATTAATTTCAATGCTGGACAATGGGTTAAGGGCAACATGTCAGCAGTACTACGTTGTGGTTTTACTCGATTGACATCCAATGTTGCATGGGGGAAAATGGGGAAATGATGTGCATTACCTATACACCATGTATAATTTTACCGTGATAAAGGTTTACAAACTGTAACGTGTACTGAATACATTCTCCTCTATTCCTTTGATTTCTATACTGTTGATGAATATTGCGGTTCTTGTTCAAAAAGTAAAGAAGACTCACGTAGGGCGATGCGTTTGGAATAGAATCGGCAAAGACCCAGATTGCCTTTCGGTAGCTTCAGCACATTCTAGGGCAAAAGCAGGTCCAACTTACCCATCATGTACCAGAGCCCCGGGAAACCCAAATCACGCCAACATGTATTAAATTCACCCTCTTCGTTGAGGCTCCAGATATGTTGACAACTATTGGCAATTTTATCTCCGCAGAGTTGACGGATGAGGTCCCCAGCATCACCTGTACTGGATAAAGGTGTCGTCGTCTAGGTTTCCAAAATAAAGCGGCATATATGTAGCTTACCCAGTGGCACAAATGACAACGTCAGCAGGCAACTCACTACCATCTTCGAATCTGAGTCCATCCACAGTGAATCGTTCAATCTGACTACCGCTTTTCAGGTTGATTTTCCCATCAATAATTAGCTGACTCCCGCCGACGTCTACGTGTGCTTGTTAAAAATCCTTTCTTCAAGCGATGACATGTAGAATATTAATTACCAAGATAGTAGCCTCCGGTACGGACACATCCTTGAACGAGGAATTTGGCGTTTCTATGGTCAACACTAAGCTTGAAACCACGTTTCCTCAAACCGTCGAGTATCTCCCTGAGGTAAATATCGTGCAAGTGAAGCATTGGTCGTACTATCTGCTTAACAAGACCACCTACCGATCGGCCTCCGCAATTTGTTCGGCTTGTCGTTGAGCTATGCAATCCAGCAGGGGATTGGGGAACGACACACCGATCCTGTCGGCGACATCAGTAGGAGGAGAGTTTTCCCAATATAATCCTATCATAATACCTTTATGAGCGATGTGATTGTGTTATTCCAGCAATCTGTACGCACCGCCTTCAAAAACGGATTTCCAGCCATTTTTCGTCGTCATTACATATGTTGGGCCCCTCTGGACCATTGTTACATCTACAACTCAAGGCGTTTTAAATATGAACGGTAACGAACAGGAACCGCTAACCTATCCCGTGGTTACAATGATCCACGGCAATATCATGAGCTAGACAAACGGTTGTATCAGAGGGAATGAACACAATAGTTGGAAACATTCTTACCACTGCAGCACGATCCAAGTACAACCACGTTTTTACCGACATGGTCGGTGGCCTTTTTATAGGATAAAGAATGAAGAATCCGGCCTGAAAATTGGTCCTTTCTCGGCAAATCAGTATTTTCGATATAAAGAAAGATTTCCCGAACCATTCCAGGGTAGCTTGGAATTTTTGGAGCACCACTGCCTACACCCTATTGTTAAACAATATTTTTCTCCCGAATTACAGTGACTCACCTATTCCCGTTGCCAGCACAAAATGATTGACACGGAATACACGCTCTAGACCGTCATCTCGCTTCACAGTTACATTCCACTTATTTGAGGCATCTTGCGAGGCATTGGTGACGGCTGCTGATGTCCATACATTAAGCTCGAGCGAGTTAGCATAAAACTCCAGCCAGTCGCCCAGCTATCATTGAGATTAGGCCTAAGTGCAATGGAAATTGTGCACTGTCACCTTTTCTGCAGGAGTATATACAGGCCATGTTGGCGGGAAACTGGTAATTGTGTAGGGAGTAAAATTGAGGGAGGTGGGTAGGACAGGGAAAGACTCACGGGATATACGGCATGTGATGATACCCTATGTAGAGTGGGTCAAGGGATGTATTTATTGCGGTTTGCGACTCGACTTACAGACTGGATCATGCAAGGACAACGATTCATATCGGTTACGCCAGTTATCGCCAATTCTTGGATTTTTTTCGACAACGAGGGATGGAATATTCAAGCATTTTAATCTTGCGGCCAATTGTAAACCGCTCTGTCCACCACCGCAAATTAATACCACAGGATCACGGTCCTTATATTCAGCTTCCAGACGACGCTGCGTTGCCCAGTTCCCATGATTGGGTTCGTGGTTGCGCAAAGCCCCGGTATGCTCGGGGAAACCCTTGAGATCTTCGAGATTCGTGAGAATGCAATGTCCCTTCCAGTCGCCGTTTTCTGTAGGCACAAGACGGATGACGCCTGAACCGATGCCCACATCGGTTTCGAAATCGAACAGGGCTTGGATCCATGCAACGTCTGGGAACGGTTTCTGCAGATTGAGAAAATCCTCCCTGAGCCTGAGAGTCCTCATGTGCACTGATGGAAGGCGATCGGTAAGAAATTGCTTGATTCGAGGTTTGCCGTTGAAGGTACGAAAGTCCCAGGTAAGGGCGAGGATGTCACGCCAGTAGGGATTTTCAACAAAGAGGCCGATAATGCCATCGCAGTTTCCAATCTCGACATTGGTAGCGAATTTATGGAACCACTCTGCAGTGATTTGCTTGACATCGAGATCGAGTGGGACTGGATGCAATTGGGGGATAGTAGGAAGGGGAGACTGAGAAGTCATCGTGTCAGATGAAGACGGGTATCCGTTGAGGAGATTTATTCGTTTTCTGAAGCCGACTTGTGACGAGTTGTTCGCCCATCATAATTATCACGATCTCGGAGAGATTCCTTTTCCAGTCCCTGATTGATCCCGGTCCTTTCGCACGCAGTTTGTTCTTTTCGCAAGCCCATCACAAACTGGTATGCTGACAGTGAGTAGCTGGTATTTTGACTGATAAAAGTCCGCCAGTCACGGTTCCGTTGATCGATCGAATACGAGTCCCTACAAAATGACGCGTACCCCTCCAGCAAATTTCCGTCCTGCGCTCCTCGTAATTGACATGCAGAACGACTTCTGGCCTCCAGTCAGCACCTTTCCTTCCACTACCAACTCAAACTCTTCAATTTAAGAACAGGAGGGCTCTCTAGCAGTCCGTTCGGCACCATCTACCGTCGCCCCCATCAACAACCTCCTCTCTCTTCCTGGCTTCGTGCTTAAACTTGCTACACAGGATTCGCACCCATCATCTCACATCTCCTTCGCCTCAAATCATAGTCGTGCAACCACTACTGACGGTCAGGACCCACGCCCGTTCACCAGTCTCACAAGGATAAAGAACCCGTTGAATGGAGACGAGGTTGTGGAGAGCAAATTGTGGCCAGATCATTGCGTTCAAAACACGGAAGGCGAGAAACTCGTTGAAAGCATTGAATGGCTGCACCTCACCCGCATCGATCCGAACATCATGTCCGAGCTCAATCGACTCTACCCTGCTCCCTACGGAGAGCATTTGGGATTCCAATACGCCGCTCTCCCGTCTTCCAATCTTGCCATATTCAAAAAAGGACTTGTCCCTACATTGGAACAATACAGCGCATTTACACCACCGTTCACCAATCCGCCGATCCACCCGCCCCCGTCACTCTCTCGAAGCAAGGACAAAGGCGAAACGAGACCCCCACCTCTCCTCACGTGTCTATTGCAAGCCTATGCCATCACGCATGTCTATGTCGTAGGCCTGGCATATGATTATTGCGTTAAAGAGACTGCTATAGACGCTGTGCGGCAGGGTTTTGTTGCCTTTGTCGTATATGAAGGGACGAAGGCGGTCGATGAATCTGTGGAGAGCTTGGATAAGGTCAATGCGGAGCTCCGGTCAGGAGGAGTCAGGATCTTGGAAGGTGATTTAGATGGCATTGAAGAGATCAAATGGGTCAGGAACTTTATGCCACCCGGGGATGCCTGATATAATTATCTCTTATCGTGTCTTATTTGTATCTTAAAAGGTATGTAAGACATGAAATTCATGCAACAACCCCTCATGTTCCTCGACATATTCACCCGCAAGCACGCATCCGAGTCTGGTTCTCAATCTTGTGAAACCGGACAGCATCCTGAAATCATCAAATTACATGACATATCGGTCCAGGATTTAGAGGCTGGTTCTCGTCACGAAGGACATGACCTCGATAACAAAATGGACGATGATGTCGACGACGACGACGAAGACGACGACGACCCGGATACTGAGAAAGATAATGACACTGATTTCTTACACCACCGTCCTCATTTCGTCCAACGTCTCTTGAACTCTACCCACTTCAATAGCCGTCGTTCATGTAGTTGGTCCCTCGCTCCCACTTGGGTCCACAAAGTCGCAGCATTTGTTCACCCGGCGTCATCCGAAACCAATGACGACTATATTCTTAATTATCGCTACACTCCCATTATATCCGGAATATTGATTCCATTCGCCATTCTGCTGGAGATTGCAAGCCTCACAGAGCACTGGTATACCCAGACGTTGGATGGGACTGCCAAGGTAATTCCGAAAAACGCGGTGATTCTGGATATTGGTTTAGCCTTCAGCATGGTCTGCGCTGTCGTTGCGAATATCTGTTTGGTAATACGCTTCTTGGAACGCCGAGTCAAAACTATGACGATATTGTGCGTAGCATCTCTTAGCATTCATGGTGCGTTGTCACAGTGAATTCTGCAATGATATCAAAACTCAATCGATCTGTAGACATTATTAACATTACCGCAGTTACAATTTCTAGTGTCATGCACACCTCTGATAGCCGCTTCACGTTGAGGGAATCCTTTTGGATGGCTATTTGTTCAACTGTTGTTTCCCTTGTCGTCAATATAACACTGGTTGTCGATCTGATCCGAACCCCGGACTTCTCGAAAAGTGGTAAGTTCCATGCATCAAAATCGATGAAAAAACCAAATCTCAACGTCCCACCATTGCCCTCTTAATAGGTAGCGGTCTAACACCCAAACAACGATCCCTTGTTATCGTCGTCATCATCCAACTCTGTTACGTTGCCTTTGGTGCCCTCTTTACCTCTCTGTTGCAACATCTTTCCTTCATCAATGCCCTCTACTTTACTGTTGTCACTATTGAAACCATCGGATTTGGTGATATCACACCGAATACCAAAGGTGCCCGTTTGTTTATCTGCGTTTATGCCTGCTTTGGCATTTTGAACCTCGCCATGTTATTCTCTATCGCTCGGGAGACCATATCCGAGACATTGGAGGTTTCGTATCGATTGCGGCTGGATAATATCAGAAAGAGGAGAAGGTCGGCGAGGATACGAAAGCAGGTCGAGATTCGATGGTTGGAGGCTGTCGAGTGGAGGTTGAGAAAAGCGGGTGCTCCTATCTGGGTTAAAAGCGAGTATACGTCCAGCAGGAAGGCCGGAGTCAAACAAATGGTCGCACAATTAGTCCATTGGGGCCGCCGTTGCTTTCCGGGCGGCGCACGTCAGTATCAACGCGGGTTGAGATATGCCCACAGACAACAAGCACATGGCATGGATCTCAACCTGGAGGCGCTAACACATGCGCAGTTGGAAGCTAGCGCAATGGAAGCTGGTGTGCCCCTCGATACACTGCTTCCGCCCTGGTTCGGGCAGCGTGTGATGGAGGCCGAAAGTCAACAACCAACGCTCACGCATGCACGTATGGGTCGGATGATCGCTATGCTTGGGCGATTCGTACTGGCGTTGGATAAGTGGTCGAGGTCACCTCCATCGGTTTCTTCACAATCTCAGTTACCGACGACTCTGCCCACTCCCCAGCTACCAACTATCTCTGGAAACAATTCTATAGCTGAAGTGAACAAACCCGATAGTGACAGTGTTCGAGTTGACCAAATAATCGATATTCCGGACCGACGTGCGTTCGATAACACGACCCCCCTGATGCGAAATGCAAGACCGAAATTTCAAATCTCACTATCGCCGTTGTGTGGTTCCAACCGTTTTGAGGCACGGAAAGTGGAAAAGAAAGTGTTGGTCGTGAGGGTGGCTGTCGCTTTCTTTCTTTTTATTGTGTTTTGGACTGTTGGCGCAGCAATTTTCATGGCGACGGAGGGTTGGAGTTACGGAACGGCGATGTATTTTTGTGAGTTGGATGATAAGACGCTGAAAAGGCATCCTTTTCTTATCTCTATCAGGTTTCATCGCTTTCACGACGATTGGCTATGGAGATTTCACCCCACAAACACCCGCCGGCCGCTCCGTGTTTGTCGTGTGGGCACTCTTGGCCGTTGGGACAATGTCGATTGTCATCTCCAGTACGTTTCAAACTATTATCAGTTGACTTTCGTCCCAAATTGTCGAGTGATCTCTAGTATTATTAGAAGCATACTCGTTTCATTACAAACGTGCACTCAATCCGCACGTCTTCGAAAAAGCGGTCAAGCGCTACCGCCAACGCAGCCGCATCCAACAACTTCCTATTCCTGGTTCGGGGTATCGAAATGGGAAGCCAGCCTTCTCTCGCTCGTTGTCCTCCCTCATCTACGCCCATGATCCCAGCACCTCGAACTCCAATCCAGACACCCAGTCACAATCCTACTCAGCCTTGAATGACCGCACCCAACAGCATCTTGAGGTTCTGCCTTACGAGATTCTGCGGCATGCGCAGACATTCCAGGAACATGTGCTGTACTTCACAGGAGTCCGAAACGCCGCCAAGAAGAGGAATGCAGGGGGTAAGCAGAAGGAGATAATGACGCAAATGCCGAACAGCATGAAGGAACTTTTACACGATATAGCCGATACAGATCTAATCGGCGAGCAGATGAAAGCGGAGATTTTTCACGATGACAATGTCAGACAGGTAAGTGGCAATAAAATGTCTACTACGTCATGGTCATGATGTTATGTCCAACGCTCCATTCAGACTTTCTTTACGTTAAGTTTAGAAAGTGGGTCCTTTCGTCTTTGGAATCAGTGGCATAATATTAATTGACTGTTTGCGTGGCAGAGTGGTTGAGAGAGATGGTGGAAACTGCTGAGACGGTCTTGGACGACCTGGAGGCACGAGATAACTTTGACGCACCTGGCAGCACTCGTGATCAACATGATGTTGTGGAGGTTTCATTAACTGAGCCAAGCTCCCAAGCTCACGCTGCAGAGTCAAGCACCGGAGTGCTTCATCCTTTTGCCAGCAGAGGTACTGGACGAGGTCATATAATGCTACCCACCCAATGAATCGGTCTCCCTCGCCTGCACTGAATCATATAGTCCCTGTGATTCTACCTGGCCAGACGTCCATCCACTCCAATTTCCGCGATACATTTGGTTAATCTTTCAGAAGCCTCAGTGCTCAGAAATTTTTTCACCGCTCCCCCCTCCCATCAATAACGTAACGACGAGGCCCACGTGCCTTGTTGCTTACTGCGTATTTCTACCTGCGAGCCATTACCGTATTGGCCTCCATGGTGCCACAGAGCCACACGTTTCCTCGCTGTCATACACCACCACTTCGTTAAATGGTGTTTCCCTCCCCGATGCTCCTTGGAGTCAGTATTAACGCTGCGTCTTCCTCTACTTTAAAAGGACTCCCAACTCCGTTATCGACCCGGAGTGACTTCCTGGGTATGCACAACGCCAAGTGACGTATGATTCCGGAACACACAAATCCTTGCGCCCGGTGAGCTTCCCAAGCCTCGAGCAGCTCAACCTCGACGTTCCGTAAGGAGGGTTCATTACTGTTGGGAATTTATTGTAAACCAGATAACATCTGACCTTCTGTTTGTCAATTTACGGCATTTATTTTATTCCTGCTCACCAGTCTTTTCATCCCGACGCACATGTATTTATCCTTGCGAACGATGTGGTTATTTGAATGGACAGTGCAACTGCATAGGTGTCTGAACTGAAAAGCCATGGCTTCTTGATTCAATAGAAAATTTCAAAAAGTTGTAGTTTTCCCGACTGAGTACTGGAGACGCATAAAAGCATTATCATATTTAATTCAATAAAAATGTGTCTATACTAACAGACATACTACAGTTCTATCAATTAAAAGAAAGAGACAACGACGAGTATCATGGCAGACGTGAAGGAGAGCATGGTATTATACGAAAATGACGTTGCACCACTTTTGGTGGAGGTGCTAGCAGGTGCTGTCGAGCTTCCAGTGGCATTGGCACTGGTTCCATTGATTCGTTCCGCGAGCGTCTGGAATGCGGCGAAGTTGTTCGGTCCAGATTCAACGGCATTGATGGCGAAAACCATTCCGGACCCGCAGTGGCCTTTCTGACCGCAGTATCCCCAGATCGGAGCGGTCTACAAGTAGTAAATAGTCAGCGACTCGGAAGAGAGGAGGAAGGGAAAAATTAAGCGAACATCGTTGATCTTGATTTGGAAGGTAGGGAAAGTAGTGGTATTGGCGTCAACGGGATTGCTGCAAATACGATGGTTTTGTCAGGCTTGTTTTTCACTGGCTGTGAATAGTGGAGGGATCTTACAATCCAGAGCTGAAGCCAACTTGGTGGGTAACGCTCGTGTCCGCCAAAGGTTGGCATGGTTTCAGGAAGCTGGACTGCGTAACAGTATGGTTCTTGGGGTGGAATTCAAATGTCACGGTATCACCAATGGCAGCGCTGATATTTGCCGGATTATAAACCAATTGGCCGTTATCGCCAACGGTGATCTTATGATCGACAGGCTGGGCAGCAGGTGTAGGAGCTAGAAGCGATCATTCAGTGATGAGCTTGCGAGGAAGGCAAAAGATGACATACGAGGCGTTCCATCATAACTTCCGTATGTCGTAGTCCAGGTGGACGCGCCAAGGGTGACAGTAGCGGTCACAGTTACCACCGACGGAGGGGGCGGAGTGACATAGTTAGTACTCGAGGAGGCGGGGGAGGTTGTAGTAGCAGTAGCATTTGCGGTGCCATTTGCGAGAGCCTGGAAAGCCGCAAACGAATTGGGACTCGAATCGGGTGGAGGATTGACTGCAAAAACCATTCCTGTGGAAGTAATGAGTAAAGAAAATCAGAACATGGACTAACATCAATAACCGTACCCTTTGCACAATGACCCGTTTGTTCACAGTGGATCCAAATGGGATTCGTGTCTTTTACTGTGATTTGAAAGGTGGGTAGACCTGTACCCTCGGCAGCAACTGGCATACTGAAGGACGAGACATTTAGATTTCTGGTGAAGAATGAGGTGTGGAAAAGAACGAACAAGCCAGAGTTGGAACCACCGGCCAAAGGGACACAAGGGGCAGCGAAGGACGACTGGGTGACGGTGTGGTTCTTAGGATGGCTGTAAGAAACCATACATGATTCAGGAATCATACACAATGTTGTATGGGATTTACGTACAAGACGAAATTCACAATGTCCCCTACTGCGGCGGTGGGGATGGTTTGTGGGTCGTAACGCAACATGGCGTTGGCTCCTACAGACACGTCCCAGGTTGCGGCAAAGGTGGTTGGCAGAGTAGCCAGGGCCAGGGCAAGTCCATGATAAATCATACTGTTCGTGAGCGGGATGGAAGGGAAGCTGGTAATGTTTGAGAGGGTGAAGATGCATCTTATATAGTGTGCAACGGTGATCAAATAATCAAAGCTTGTCGGGGGAATCGGGTCATAGTCGGTCTGTGGTGGCAGTGCCGCTGAGTGGGCGGGAGGAGGAAACGCAAATGAAACACAGCTTCGAAACAACCGGGCTCTCCGAGCATTGCCTGGGCCAGGCATTTTGGAAATGAGCACTGCTCAACCCACGGTCATGAAACACTTCTCTCCTCAATGTGCCTCAATAATGATTACTGAGGCATTTAAACACCAGGTCGATTATTGCTCCCGACTCGGACGACATAAACGAACATGAGAATTTCCCAATCGTTCCTCGAGCTCTTGCCAGTGTAATACTCAGTATTCAGACGGGACGGGGTCAAAATAAAATGTGATTCTCAGGGCTCCGACTCGGAATCGCTCCCCTAACACTGAAAATACTTCATAATGGCAAAGACAGCGGCATTAATGAATTCGACTATCAGACAAATTATATTGTGCACCCTTAGCGCTTATGTAACCGAAAAACGACTAGAGTTAAATGGTTTCTAGAAGTCGGCTAACGTACTGATTCGCTTTCAAAATGACGGGGCTAACTACTTACCGACCGCCCATCGAATCGTGTGTCATGATTATCAGCCGCACTCATCGGACAGCCCTAGTGAATCTCGCCCTGCAAACTGAAAATCTATGTGATGTGCTAAGTTCAGTGTGGGTTGAGCTAAAATTAGTACATGACGGTCCAAGAATGTGGCTGAGAAAATAACATTATAATAAAAAACTCTACGTTGGCATGACGGTCCAGATACCGCCGCAAATACATCTGGTCGTCCACACTCTTTCCCAAGCGCGCCAGCGTAGAGAGATATGACCAGCCACACTAGCGGTTCCCCCGATTTCGGAACGTCCACCACATTGCCGACAATGGAAACTTGGTCCGGTCTTCATCAGCAGTCCTTTGGTGACCACATCTCTATCTTCCTCTTTGACTTTTCGTTGCGTTAGTACCCGAGTTGAACCCCAGTCAACCAAATCAGACGACTTCACGAAAAGTCGCGACTTGTCTAGGATCGAAGAGTCGGTCAGCTTTTGAACTGTTTTCTGAAGAGTTGGGAGCATGGAAGATAGTGGTTGAAAGGAAGCCAGACTTCTTCGAGCGTCGTCCTCTGTACCACAGTATCAGCCAATCCCACAACAGCAAAATACATACAAATGACTCACCGCCAATCGCCTGAGCCTCTTGGCTGGAATCTGTAAGCAACAACTCCAGGGCATTCAGATCGATTCCTGAGCAATCAACGAGATCGACAAGAACGTCTTTGGCGATTTGGGCGTTCTCTTGTTTGGCGGTCAAGGCTCGCAGATGAGCATGAAACCGCTTAACGTGCGTAACAACGGAAGTCAAATTTGCCAATGCGTACGGTTGAATTAGGTGCAGTAGCATAGGGAATGCCCATGGTGTCGAGTCTAGATTTGGCGAGGCTAGAAATTCAACGTATTAGGACGTCACCAGGAAGTAACGAGAAAAACACTTACGTGGAACTGAACCGAAAAGATCATCGCTGTCTTCTACCTTCATTGGCGGCGGCGAGGCCATATCATCAGCACGGGACAAGACACAATCTCTCATCAACTTCTCAAGGAAATCGATCACCCAGCTCGACAGTGCCACAAGTTGCCACATTGCTTCTGTATTTTCCAACAAGGTTCAGTGTTGAAACGGTTTTCACCCGGCCACGAGCAGTAGTGAAATTCTCACCGAGGTCGTACGCATCGCCTTCTTTACAATCCTCAAACGCCATATTACAAGCTGCTAAGGAGCACATGTCGTGTGCAGTCTGAAAACGGCCTGTCAGCAGTCCCACTCTCGTGCCGTTTTTCGTGCGGCGAATTCTCGTTCTACGTCGAACCGTCATGGGAGCGTGCAACAAAGAAAGCAGATATTGCATACCTGTAAATTTCCACAGACACGCCAAGAATTTCCCAAGCCCACATTCCTGACATTCCACCATTGCTATTTTCAAGAATCAGTAGCGTGTGATACAATAATTCAGTTACTTCGTCGAGATGGGCTGATGGGTGTGAGAAGGTGTACAACAGGTCTGTTACCGATCTCCGAGAGAGAATGGCAGAGGCAAGGACGGAGGAGAGAAAAGGCCTAGAGCTGATTGCTTTGGGAGCACGAAGATGCTTGAAAAACACTGTAGAAAGAAATAATATAATCTTTCGCACCAGTTGCTTGTCCAGATGAGTCCTTCCAATTCCTCACTGGGAGATGGTGGATAGATGTTGGCGTGGATGGCAACGAGGACGAGACGGTGCAAACTAGGGAACCGTTGGGCGAGATTGCAGCAATCAGCGGTACTGTGCGCAGACCTCAGGTGATTAGTCATGACGTCTCGGGATGGTGGAAGGAAAAGAAAGACATACAATCCCTCCCGGTGTTATCAGCCGACACAATCGATGAACTCTGCCACTTCTCATCGTCACTCAAATCAGGTCTTTTGGTTTTCAGCAGTTGGAAATTCACAG
Source organism: Hygrocybe coccinea (assembly GCA_963555575.2). NCBI lineage: Eukaryota > Fungi > Basidiomycota > Agaricomycetes > Agaricales > Hygrophoraceae > Hygrocybe > Hygrocybe coccinea. The sequence continues at coordinate 2,123,423 of OY741990.2, read as the reverse complement.
ATAATACCGCCACATACAATTTAAGCACCACCAGGTTACCCACAACAGTTTTCTTGGCATTTCTTCGAGATGTGTTGCCTGACGTATCCAGAATACCGGCGTACAAACCAATATTACTGGAATTTGTCATGGAAGGAGCAAAGAAAGTTATGACATTGGATGAATATGAACGAGTGGCTTCATGCTGTATGGACTACATTTTCGATCACTCATAAGCAAACTATAAAACAAAAGGAGAAAAATTAAAAACTTCACCCAAGTTGGTTTACCGGAGACCGATAGTGTTCGTGATATGGAATGCAATACTAACTCAGATTTTGGTGTCGAAGAGTCTGAAGGAGAGGAATATGAGTTTGTCCGGGACGTAGTCTGAATGACTCACAATCTCCGAAATCAAGAAAACTTGCGCAAAGGTAGGTTCGCCCTCTTTCATTGTCACTGTTACCATTTGAAGGAGTTGTTTGAAAAGGTGGATGTTGGGATACAGGAGGGGTACATATGAATGAAAAATTGGTCAAGGATCCTTTGGAGAGGTGGATGGCAGGTAAAGAGTTAGTAGAGAGACCTATTCCAGAAAGTGTTTATTCGTGAGATTGTGGCAGTTCACAACGAAAGCACATCGTTGATACTCACCATCAAATTTTAACCGTACCTCGCATAGTTCAATGGTGGACTCTTCACCCCATGACTCCCAGTCCATGCCTGGATCATATTCGGAAAAGGGAGGAAAGCTTCGTTGGGAGATATCGAGGGGGGGATTCAGATCGTAAGTGACAGACTCCCTTACTGGGCAAGGGAGAATTTTGGAATGCATAGCTACCAATATCGAAGAGTCTACAGGTCTGAATCAACATAAGATAGACTTGAGGGTTTTGAGGGATAATCACCGTTATATCCAAGCCCAATGGCGGCCTTGCTACAAATCCTCACACCCCCAGGCCCGTACGAGACCTCGTGGGGACGGTCACTCTGACTTTTGGTGGCGAGACTAGACCGCGTCAGAAGGCAACTTATGCTTTTTTTCGAATTGAAATAGGCGCGAAGGTAACAGACGTGAAGGTGGTGAGATTGTGTCACTAGAAGGAGGGTGGGATTGGAGATTGGATTGTAAGGACCGCGGTGTGGTAGGCGAATCAAGTATCCCGCGCTGTCAGTTGCCCACTAAAAACACGGCGAGAAGTTTGACGAATTTCATGATTAGTTGCTTGGAGCGTACAAACCTCGCGTTCCGTGCCAGCCCAGCCGGCTGCTACGACCCCTGCCCATCGATCAAAGCCCCAGGACTCTTTGACATACCATTCGTCAGCTTTCAGGCCCCTCTTCCACAGAACCGCAAGTGGATTCGTGTTGTCAATCGCAGGAAAGTAGGCGAAGAGCCACCCGTCATCGGGACAAACCGATATTATAGTCGGCGGTTTGTAGACAGACGGAAACGTTTGGATCTGCGACGCAGAAGGAAGGACGAATTGTTTCGAAGAAGAAAACAGACGAGCTAAAACAGCTGGTCGTGTGGGGTGAGCAGTGAAAATGACGGAACTACTGGACCACTGTATCGGGCTAGTAGACGTTCAACCGTATAGGCCAGGGACAGGCGTGGAGACATACCTTTGGACTGGCTCGGTCAAAGGATAAAAGTCCCACCAACCAGACCGCCAATGGCTTTCTTCTTTCGCCTTGCCCTTTGAAGGGCTAGCCGCGACGGAGGTTTTGAGGTCATGAAGCATTTTGGTCGAGGCATGAAAGAGGCAATTCTTATATAGTAACTTTCCTTTATGCAATCACCATCAAAAATAATCCGCAAGGAACTGGACGGCATTCCAACTGAAATATTACTTCAACTCTTTGCAGATCGCATTCTCGTTCTCGTCACACAAGTAGGCAAGGTCGGCAATTTGGTGAATATTCTCTGGCAGAAGCTTTGCAAACTTGAAATTGGTGGTCTGACCTCTATTGAGAAGATCCAAGCGACAATCCCATCTACCACAGTGCTTGCCACCACGCGACCCGACGAGCAGCGTCTGCCCCAAGTACCTGCCGCAATCGAGCTTACTCCTCTTCTGGGAAATGCGCATTCCGAACATCTGCAAACTGTTCACTCCCTCTACGCGGCTCAGATAGCCACCATTATCTGGAATGCAGAATCAGAGGGTCAACTAGGGGCTCCTTGTCGAAGCGGTGTCATTGTTGGAATCGCCTTGCGGAAATCAGACGAAAGTGATCAGGAACGCGAGAGGAATTTATTTCTGCAAGTTATGGCGATGCTGCAAGAACTTTTGATATAAAACTCCAGCAGGTAAGCTTATGAATGTGCCGTACGGCATATAGCTGATGGAGACATGTATGTCTATCCTTCAGTAGGAACAACACACCATTGTCGAAAAATGCATAGCACTGAGCTACATGTGCCGTGGTTGTGATGGGGACCGTCTCTCGATCACCCTGGAGGCGTGAGGAGGCATGGACAGTGGTTAGTAATGTTGCTTGCGATTTGTCAACTCACGTACGCCACCTTTGTCTTTGCTAACTCATTCTCCCGTCCCTATCGCTCCCGGCTCAGTCATCTTCATCCGGTGGCTTTCGCGAGTTGTCAAGTCTCCTGGCAAGTTCTCTATCAGCTTGAGGCAGAGATACAATCCTGTTCTTCTCCAAAGTTTCCCATCATCAAATTGGAGTCATCCTCCGTCATACCCACGTCAGCAAGTCAAAGATGAGTTCGATGGGAAATCATGAACAGTTTATAGTATGTTACAATATCAGAGGAAAACATTAGCCCCAGTTTATACAACGGCCGACGCTAGGTGATTACCCATCAGCTCCATGCGTTCTGGACGCGACACTACATGTAGTAAATTCCAGAGCATCCTTCATAATGTCTGCACCAAGATGTACTGCCAATGTCTCCCATGCGTGACATTTTACTGGCGAGAGACGTGTGAACGAAAGCCATCATGTCAGAGGCTGGTCTTGTGCAGTTATAGCTTCGTTACATTGGTATCATTAGGCTGAGTTGGTTCTAGAGGATAATGCGTACTGTAGCGCGTAGTTTTTCCTCCCTGGCAAGGTTCCATTTTGACCATTTCCATCTCACCAGTTCTGATAACCTCTCGTCTGGTGGAACTTGAACAGCCGTGCGTGGATTCCTCTCGTACAAATAGTAGGCAAATACTCCAGTGAACAGTCCGAGCATTGGGTCAAGAGTCCTGTCATGCCTGATGAGATCTAATTGACAGAATAATTTAACGACCGACCGTGAAAGAAGGGCTGGAGACATGACGATCGCTAACAGCGGTTGACCGATACAAGCTTGAAAGCGTGCCTGTGAATTCAGCAATCACAACCGAAATTTCCTTTTCCCTGTGAAAACTCTAAAAAAAAAAAATTCATCACCAACCACTTCAAAGACGTTCCCCACCGCTAGCTGGTGAAACGTGTATCCTGCATGTCAGCCGCTGCTCTTGAGCGTCAAATACGTCCAATCTACGGTTAGCGGTCACGGCAAACACCCGTTTCTATGTTCACGAACATCTTTAGATGCAATCGACACTGGGTCGAATAAGTCTGCCATTGTTGCGTGCAATAAGGTGCTGAAGAAACAACCCAATAATGAACTGGTCAAGGCATGCCTTTTTGCCATCTTTATTGACCATCTTGTTTCATCTCTCGAACAGGCTCTGAAAGCCCTAGCTTTGGTTCGGTTGCAGAAAGTCGACGAGTCACTTGTCTTATGCGACGAAGTCCTTGCCTCCAAACCCACGGAGGATGCAACATTGACTGCTATGATGCACGTACTACGGACCCTGGGACGACGTGCGTTCATGATCGCTGACATCGGAACATTCGATATTCATGTGTACTCCACCAGATAATGACATGGTCATCATGTTCGAATATGCTTATAAACAACAACCCACCAATGAGGAACTCGGTTCTCAGACATTTTTTGCCAATGTCCGAACTGGGAATTGGAAATTGGCACAGCAGGTAAGAGTTGGTCCGCTTGGTGAAAAATAGCGTCGGTCTTCTCGCCACCGTATATCAACGTTCTAAAGCTGGGGTTAAACCGGAATTCACTCCAGGTGATCCGAAGTTTTTGAACATGAGTTATTCAGTTTTCAACGCAACTGAACAATGTCTGACTGATTCTGGCGAGTCCTGATAACTTACGCCGTATCTAGGTCGCGACCAAAATGCACAAACAATTTCAGGAGGAACATTATCTGTACTGGAACATAATGAGCGTGGTTCTTCAGGTACCCAATGCAATATTTCCTTCTTTTTACCGGTTTTATATTCTCATCAAGGCAAATGATCCAACAACCCCCGGAAATATGCGCAGCTTACTTTATAAACTTGCTCATCGGCTGCTTACATCGACTAGCCCATCTTATTTCAATGCCGATCGGTTTTATCTCCATATCTTCATATATCGGGAGCTCGGCATGATTGATGAAGCGTATAGTTTGCTGGAGAGTGATGTCGGGAGAGCAATCTGCCTCACCAGTATTGTATGCAATGACATTAGACGAGAAATTTGGCGGTGTCGAGGATTACTGAAAGAAGAAGCTGATCGATCGGAGCTTATGATCGTCGAAAAGCAGTAGGTAGTCGGTGACGGAAACCATTCATTCCCAGCAATCGTTAACAGCTCTTTCTTTTCAGAGATCGTAATTGGCTCGAATTTTTATCTATTTTGGATGCCACGTTTTCGGACAGCACTGTTCCCGATGACACTGAATCTACAAAGCAACGGTGCATAGACAATGTCAACAAGACTCGGGCACTGTTCACCAAGATAGCGGAGCTGGACGGAAGTATGGATCGTTCAGCTCTCTTGGCTCTTCTGGAGCTGGAAAAACGTGCCAGGGCACATGGTCTATCGAATGGTCAGCGTATTCTATCATGCGACCTGGGTTATCAGTTATCTCATTCGGCCATTTCTAAAGATACTGGCTTGCTTGTTTACTTGATGGAGGAATATTTTCAGAAGATCGGCGATAAAACATGTTGTTTTGAGGATCTGAAGCCCTATCTTCAACTTGAAAATCATGATCTTTCGCGATGGACATGTTTCTTGGAGGCCTTTACGCTTACCGTGAACATCGTCGTCATACTCTTTTAAAGAAGTTATTTACACAATCTTTTATAGATTTCGGAAGGCCAGTTGCAACGATTCATCAACGTTCATAAGTTGTTGCGGTACAACCTTCAGCAACCTCAAGTAACTCTGGCGACGGAATCTGCTCGGGCGGTGCTATACGTCAAAGAATACTTGCGCGGTCTAGAATTAGGGAGACGATTGCCTATTACTGAATTGCAACCTGCCGATGATCTTGTTATTCTAGCGGCAAATGTTTTCGTCAATTTGTGGCAGTTGACTGACGATGAAGTTCATTTATATACTGCTGCTGCCATCCTCGAATTTTCGTCAACAAAAAGTAAACACTCGTTTCGTATACGGTTATTGTTGATCCGGATATACCGTTTACTTGGTACGTATATATTCTTCTTTCGTTTTGGATTATTGATCGCTTTGTATTTTCCCTCGAAATGTCTACAGGATGTCCTTCATTAGCATTGGAACACTATCGCTTGATGAATATCAAGCAAATTCAGAACGACACCCTCTCACACTTTATTCTCTCGAGAGCATCCACGTTTTCTCTGGCGGCAATCGGCGACCTCACATACTCTTCGGAATGCCTTGAATCAAATCAGATTCATTTCAGCAACTCTCAAGAGGTGAAATTTTCGATTCATTTAGGCAATAACCCTCATTATGATATGTAAAGACTTCCGACTATGTGATTCGAGCATTCACGAACGAGAAGTACTCTCAGGTGGGTATTTTTCCTTTTCCTGCCAGGTTGTATGTGTGGTGTTGACTTCCCCTTCAGATATCTGAATTTGTTGCTTTCGAAGATAGACTCGACAATTCCCTCCAGCGGGACTTAATGAAAGTCGAGTATGTCCGAATGCGCTTGACTCACGAACCCATTAACGCCGAGTTTGTTGATTTGGAGTTCATCGAGCTGAAATTCGTATTTGATCGTTGTAGGTTCATTTGCTAACTGTCCAGGTGACCCAGGCGAACTGAATGTCACGCCGCATAGTCCATCATGATAATCGAGATTTTGAGATAATCCCTAATTATCAACCAGCATATCAGTCCCTCAACGAACAAACACTTCTTTTTAAGAAGGATGCGGGGGTACATCTACAAGTCTTATATGATTGCTGGGATCCTCATCACATCATATTCTTAGTTGGGATGGCTGCGGGTCTTCCTGAAGATGTATATTCGAGCATTCCAGCAAGCAAGTGACCTGGACGACACTGTTGAACAGAAACTTCTAGTCGGTGACCGCCCAAGGCACAGTCGTGATCCTCTCAGATTGCACTGGAAAGAACAACTTGTTTCCAGACAAGAAGAGGAGCTGCAAGATGTAGGGGCCTCTCTCAGGTCAACACGCAGGGTTTTCTAATGTACTGATGATTCATAGTTGACCCCCGACGAACTCTTCCTCCTTGAGTACGCGACTGCTCTTGCCGATTGGCTTGGACCATACCATGACTACATCCGCCCTTCGCCCGCAGCGGTACTTGCTGAAGCTGCCAAACAAACTGAACTGAAGACCGGTCATCCAGTAAAAGGTTTTGAACTTCCTACGCACCAGAGTACAAATGGCCATGGAAAGAAGGCGGAAGAAGCTCCGCCTGTGAAGGAGCCTCCTCCACTTGTATCTGATTTCTTTGATGGTATTTTTGCTGTAAGTCCTTTTGCGCCACGCTGACAGTGACATATTCGGTTATTCAGCTATGCAAGCTCGGTTCAAAGCCGTCCGAAGTGAGTCGTCCCTTCCCGCAGTAATTCATGTGGCAACTCTTACGCAAGAGGTAGACCAGCCATCTATTAGTTAATGATCGACATCATACTAATTCGTAAATCATTCAGGCTCTGATCGTTCTCGTTATTCAAACCATGCGATTCAAACCCCAGTCGATTATCAAGATTCACAAACTTGGCGCTGTGAGTGCGCTTTCTGGGCGTTTTGACTTTTTTGTCGTGACTTTCGAGTTTAGTTGGTCCAGAGCTGTAAGGATGTTCGTGCTAAAGCCCTCAATGTGTTGCGCGATATGTCTGCAGCGCTCTTGGAAATGGCTGAAGTAGAAGGAACCATTGCAAGTCGCAATAGCATAGTCACGGCCTGCAAGTCATTTGAGGTAGGCATCTTTTCTTGACACATGAAATTTCTGACCGTCTAGTCTTAGGTTGATGACGACTTCGTCCTTGGTGTGGCAAAAAAAGTTACTGACGCTCGTAAAAAGGTGCTCGAAGGGGTAGGCAAAGGGATCGCCCGAGTATGCACCACTCATAGATAAAAAGGCATGTTCACCAAATAATTCATAAAATTCCTCCACTCTATTTGGACATGTTTGGTTGAGCTTGGTTTTTATAAATGCCGCGTTAAATGAATTCCGCCTTCCTTGAATCTTGAATCTTCATTACGACGCGTCGATGAGCCAATGTTCGCTACTAATCATAATTCCACCCATGGGTAACTGATGGCGTGCATACAGTCAGCGGAAATAATCCATATTACGCGAATTCAGGGAGTGGCGGTGGAGGGGGATATTTGGCGGGCGGTTCGCCCTTTGGTAGCGCTAGTGGGAGTCCAGGCGGTGGTTTCGGAGAGGTTCGTGGATCTCAGTTCTTCTGTTTAATTTTGAAACTGAGATGATGTGCCCGTAAAGCGGAGTGATGCCTCACATTCCTTGAGACCCGTCACTATAGGTCAGATTTGTAAAGCGACACAAGCACATACGGACGCGGAATGGAGGGTGGACGATGCGGAAATTGGGCAGGTTCGTTGTAGCGATTCGACCAAGTCCTTCGTGGCGACTTTGTTATTCGACATTTGTATCACAGATCACAGTCGTTGCGCAAGTAATATCAATCCAGAGGCAGGCTACTAACAGTGTATACTGGCTTGACGATGGATCCGGCCGCGTCGAGGCGCGTCATTGGGTGGACTCCAGCAGCGAGGAGGACAACGGAAAATGGGGCGGAATTTCGCATGTCCATTTCTTTCTGTTTGCTTTACTTTATTTTAACCAACGTCGGCCAAATACTAGCGAAAATGTCTACGTCCGTGCGACAGGGTCTTTAAGGTCGTTTGGCAACAAAAGATATATCAATGTCACCCACATTCGGCTCGCCAAGGATCCACACGAATTGTACTTTCACATTATGGAGGCTATGACCGTCAATCTAATCTTTGAGAGAGGTGTAAGTCCTTTCCTGTCGTTGTTATTATTATTGAAAGATAGCGAAAAACCACCTGCAGCCTCCTAGTGCAGTCCAGAACACTGCAAGCGCGGCTGGCCAGCATGTTTCAGCATACACTGCGCATTCCACCGTGCAAAATGATGGTTCTGTTCCATTATCACCGATGCAGCGATCCATTGTTGATTTCATCCGGATTCACCAAAACGAAGACGGTGTTCATTGTGCGGCAATCGCACGATCCATTGGCGGCAATCCTCAATCGATCAGGTAGGTGCTAAATTGTTAGTGTTATCTGAGGGATCTGAAAGACAATTTCGTATTGCAGTCAAGCTGTGGAGGCGCTGATGGACTCGGGACATATATACAGTGCCGGTGATGATTCACACTTCAAAGTCTCGTCGTAATATGTACTGCATTGCAATGTACGCCCATTGATTTACTAGTTAAGAATGACACCCAGAGTCATCCGAACGCCTGAACCGGAACTTATTTTCCCCAACGTTCAGTAAGTAGCGGTTATGAGGGCCTGGCCATGAACATCAAGGCAGTCAAAGCGGAGCCTGCGGCAAGCCCGAGGATGGATGCCCAAGCAACCGGTGGTAAAGCCTTGAGTTTTGCTTCCCGTACGTGCCTGCGTTTCCCAACAATATCGTCTGGCGTTGGTACCCTATTCTCATCCCATCCACCTTTCAGTAGCTTCTGGATCATCTCGTCGTCCAATAATGCCAAGTCCGCCATTTCCCAAGTCGTACAAATCTCAACCATCCATCTCATTCTTCTCTTCCCAATCTGTCCTCCTACGCCTGGCGCATGTTCTTTCAGCTGCGCTCTCAGTGCGCCAACCTTCTCGATAGCCTCTCCCGCGTACTCTGGGAGGCATTCCTCTACATGCTTCCTGATTAGATTAGCCAGCTTGGGACTCTGCCCATTCGTCGAGATCATGATCTGCAATGGACCGTCGCGAATCTGCGAACCGAAGAAAAAGTCGCATGACGGAGGGATGTCTGCTACGTTTACGGGAATTTTGAACTGTCGGCACATTGTGCAGATTTCACGAGATCTTTCGACGTCGTCTATGGCAGTGAGTACCATGTCGACGCCAGCGAGGTCCTCGGGACCACCAAACACACGATCATGGTATGTGATACGGTTTGGTGTGTTCTCGATGAAACGTTTGGTGAGAGGGTGAAGTCCGTCGTGAGGAGATATCAAGGTGATGAGTGCATCAGCGATGAGGACTGATTCTATACGACCGGAAGCAACGTCTCCTCCACCAATAATAAGGACGCGTTTGTCTTTGAGCTGCCAAGCTAGCAGCAGCGACCCACCGCCAGGTGACAATTTTGCAACCATTTGTGACCAGGCGACATTCGAGTCCTTTAGTCAGCAGTCAGAGATCGTCCAAAACTTGTAACCTAACCGCCAACAAAAAATGCCACCCAAAGCCGATATAAACAAAGCAGGCTGGGAACAGAGCGAATTCCCAATATTGTGTGAAACATGTATGAAATCCTGGGTGTCCTTCATGGGTTTCCAGTTAACCTACGTTCATAGGCTTGGGGGACAATCCATTCATTCGAATGGTGCGCAGTCATACTCCTGTTTACATTGGTTCCTATTTCACGTTTTCGCTACAGTCAAAGCAAGAATATGGTCGCTCTTGTGGGACATGTGCCCGACCGTTTACCGTGTTTCGCTGGAATCCCGGTACAGGTATGCGTTATAAAACCACAGTCGTTTGTCAAACCTGTGCCAAGGTGAAGAACGTCTGCCAAACTTGTCTCCTCGATCTTGAGTACGGCTTGCCCACGCAAGTCAGGGACACCGCATTGGCACTTCAAAATGAAGCGCCGACAAGCGACATCAACAGGGAGTATTATGCGCAGAATATGGAGGGAAAGGTGATACATTTTTTGGCTCTTTTTTGGTGTTGGCGGCCCTGATATATATGTATTGTTCTTGTCGTAGTTGGATGGCAACAAGACATCATTGGATTCGGGTCGGGCGCAATCAGCGGGGAAGGAGATGCTGAAGCAGCTCGCACGGACAGATCCCTACTACAAACGCAACAGGCCACACGTCTGCTCCTTCTTTGTCAAGGGGGAATGTAAACGTGGAACAGATTGTCCATACAGGTACACAGTTTCCCCACCACAGTTGTGAACGAATTCATCTGAGGATATAGACATGAGAAACCTGTGGAGAACGAATTATCCCATCAAAACATGCAGGATCGTTATCATGGTCGCAATGATCCCGTCGCCCGTAAAATCTTGGTCACTCATGCGGACAATCAAGGATTGGCTGCTCCAGATGATCAATCAATTGTATGTATATCATTTGCCCGAGAATGAAACCATTCATTGGCCATCGATCCCTAGATGTCGTTATTCTTGTCATCGCTTCCTGCAACTGCTACGGAACTAAGTATCCGTACACGAGTTATTCAGTCATTGCCCGCGATGCAACCAACACAACTTAAATCTGTTGTACACGTTGCAAAATCCAGGTTCGTTAATGTTGTCGTTACTTGACCACAAATTTTAATACTTGACCTGTACAGATGCGCCTTCGTAAATTTCCAAGATCGCTCCACAGCCGAGCGAGCGGCAGAAGCATGGGCGAATGGACTCGATCTAGACGGCGAGCGGATTACTGTAAAGTGGGGCCGAAGCAGAAATGCAGCTGGTAGTACGTCGAAGCCGCCGATTGCGGCTGGTGGCCTTGTAACATCTTAGAGACCATCATGCAACGATGATATTGATATCATGTAGCGTGTGTCCTTCACGTATTGAACTTTCTCTCTCAGCGTTATTAATAAATAACGACCTCGACGTCTGCAAATGTGCCATACCAAAAGATTTCCGGTGTCTGAAATAGGATGAACATATTCCTCTCCAAGGATCATCTGTAGTCAAACCAGTAAACTACCCACAGCGACAGAGCCTATCCAAGCAGCCATATTGGAGATTGCGACACCGGCGGACAGAGCTCGCCCCAAATTCACAAGGCCGGGACCGGCTAAGGGAAATATCAGGGCTTTGCAGTCCTCCGCGCAGAGAAGATCGAACGTACGACAGATACCAGAAATACCCCAGCCAACACCAAAAATAGCTGCGCCTAGTAAGAGTCGAAAATCAACCTTGCCTTGATTAGGAACGTCCCACACCCCGCCTAAACGAGGCTCCCTGCTTCCTATGCCGCAATGATATAGCAGGGTGGTGAGAGGGAGTACTCCAATTGCAAGGTAGGCCAGCGAAGGGTCGAACGTTTTATGGAGTGGAAGAGCAAGAAACGAAGTGACTTTGCGTGAGTCAGTAAGGTTGGAATAGTGAAGAGCTATTGCAAAGCTGAATCCAGTAGCAAAGCTGACGATGATACGGCGGCAGAAGTTCGCCTCGACGTGTGCCGGTTCCGTTTTTGGAGGGATAGTTGGCTTGGGGGTCTGCAGACGCTGGTTGGCATCTTGTTAAATAAATCAAAATGAAACAGCGCAAACGTAGAAATATAGAAACGCAGGGACGGCTAGGGGAATGACTTGTAAAATGACCAGTGCATTTGATTTCATGGACCAATCCGCTTTCAAAGCAGGCGGGAGCGAGTCGCCAAAAAGAATATGGGTGGTAGCGACACCAGTTACGAAAAAGGTTGCGGTGGCTACCATTGATCTGAAGCATGGTTGTGAGACGTTAATACATTCTGAAGAGAGATGCCAACAGCATAAACTTGACTGGAGTGAAAACCGAGAAACGCCTGAAATCATGTGTCTACGCGGACAGGCCCGGGCATCAGACCAACGTGGAAGGGGTAGAAATTATCAATGATACCCTGAGGTGCAACCATTCGATAACTAACATGGGAAGGGTCAGAAGGTATAATGCTACACACACTAACGCGGGGGGCGAAGATGCACACCTTTGTACCAACTCCAACCAATAGTCCAGATAGGATCGTTGGTCCAAGTCCAATGTTTGCGACTGCGGGACCGACGCCTTCTAGTTTGCCCACAGCTACTCCACCCAGCACAAGGCCAGCCACAGCAGATACTGCTTCCGCTTGACCGAAAATGGCGCGGCGGATGAATCCTGAGATCCCGAAGACGGATCCGTTGAGGAGAAGTAGTGCATGCACAGGCAAAGACATTCCAAGACCACCAATAAAAGATTGCAAAGGAGTTGGGGACGACATCATTGGCGGGGAGTGAATACCGAGACTAACTTTTAATAGGACGCCCCAGTATAACATGTACGGAGATTCACCTTGTACTTGAAATTTCAAAATTGCAGGCCAAGTTCGAGCCGATTGCCCATCATCTCACCATTCGGGGCGTCGATGGTGCAATAAATAAAATTGCTATAAGCAAGGGGTGGGACAGAAATTTCTGATATACAATTTAAGGGCCGGGAACCGTATATGTATAGGTCACGTGTACATATATTTTGCGGAAAACATACATAAAGAATCAGCCATAATAATTTCTGCTCAATTATGCATAGTATTAGTGTACCTTAAATAGTACAGCTGTCCGACAATGGGAAAGAACAATTCAAAAGTCCAGCATTATTCATGTATGTGAAACAGTACATGTAGCGTATTTCAATTACCAACGGGGATACCTGCAGCGTCAAGCAATTTCTAGTGACGCATCAGTAGTGACGAAGGTAGAATAGGACACAGAAGACTGACTTTCAGATCGGAAGCTGCCACAGGACAGTCAAAGGAGAATGTGTTTGCAACCACAGGCGAAACCGTTATGAAAAAGATTCTCAACCCAAGCTAAGGAAACTTCAGCTGTGAATGTAACGAAAAGTGTTCACAGCCTACCGTAATCTTGTAATCAACTGTGATTGGACTTTGTGTGCCACCAAGGACGCCGCATTTGGTAGCTAAATCGATCAGGATTTTATTGCCCGCATCATCGGCTAATTGATATGAGATCATGAAAGGGAAGGTGAAGGATGTCTTTGCATTCGCAGGAAAAATAATGTCATTCTGGATTCCTTTTCCAATGCTAGTATGGTTGATGGGATAGCTGATCTAGATATGAAGACAGTCAGCTAAAACAAGCGATACCTAGACAATTTCAAGAAGCCGACCTCGGCTTCGATTTTACTGAAAGCAACAGAGAAGTAGTTGGGATTGGAAACACTGAACAACGATAAGTATCAAACCCCAAAAGGAGGATTATCGAACATACGAGATATCGACTCCCAAGGAGACATTCATTCCTGAAAGTGAAACTTGGGTCTAATGTCTTCTTAAGATTTATCACTGGCCATTAACATGAACTGACTTACTGGATTCCCAGAGCCTCTGGGTGCTACATTACCAACGTCGATGTTTGGGGGTCGAATCCACTGGAACAACCAGGTGAGGGTGAGCAGAGAATAAGAAATATCCCTTACCAATGCCATGGAAAGTGCGATGCTGATGAATAGGAGCAAAGTCACCAGTATTGTGCAGCAGCAGAATCGGCACACGCATCTTCCTCGCCCTCCCTGCCACGATACATCGCGTTAACATTCTGATGTAGCAAATGAGGACAGGGAGCGAGCCCACCTTGGTCCACAAGTTGCCTTGAATCTCCTTTCGGTACCTTCTCATCACTTGCGCCGTTCTTCATGGGGCGTGAGTAGCACATTCCTGCAATTCATAAACGTGACAGACAGACTTTTCTTGCTTTGGTTGGGTCACTTTGGTGAAGTCATGGTTAAGTCCTGTCTCCTGTACAACAGTGTGACTAGAAATCGAAGGTTCCAAAATACGCTGCGATTGGTTAGGTTCGTCTCTATATTCACCGTAGGATCCATAATCTTGATTCGGGCCCGCCTGGTCGTATGAAGGGTGTGGCTGGTTCGCGAGTGTGTATGGGTTGACGTCTGGTGCTGAATCGCTGTATTTCTGCTCGCGTTGCGACTGGACGTACTGAGCAGCGTAAGGGTCTCGGTATGGGTCCCTGTAAGCCATTTCGGTAGAGTAAGAAGTGATGGGGAGAAGACAGGCTTTTGTGTCTTCTGAGCGCTGAGTAACATTCAGGCTGGGCCGTGCTGTGCGGACAGCCGCGTGGCACAAATAATTTATTTTCGGGACATTTACCAAATTCAGGTTATCAACGATCATATAAGATACAAGGCGACCGAGTCACCCAAAGTTACTCTGAGCTCCAGGCATGAATGGTATCCGCTGTCCTCCAGAAATGGCCGGAGTGCTAAAGTTGGCAGCGCGAGACGGTGCTCTTGATCCAGAAACCGCTGTAGGAGTAGCAACAAATCGCTGGGGTCCACTAGAGCCTGATGGTGCCGGAGGCACAAAGCGCTGACCATCAGCATGTGGCAAAAAACGCTGACCATCTGCAGTGGGGACGAAACGATTCGATTCAAGGAGTGCAGATGGGTTCCGTCTTGACGATTGGGGTGCATTGTATTGCATGCCACTTGGACTTGCGAAACTGGTGGGACCTTGATGGACAGGCAGTTTTGGTGTCTGGTGTACAGGAATTGGAGGTGGCCCCATATCCATTCTCCTTCCATCGCCACTGGTCCTTCGATGATTGACGGCTGGGACTTTATTCCCTTGCTGGGTGGCCACAAGACATCTTGTTTGCGCAGGTTTAAATCGACTAGACGCTGGAGGAATCGGAGGCCTCGAAGTTTGAAGAGTTTCTGCCTCTTGATCAGGTCTTGTTCGATGAAGCTGTCTAATAGGGGCGGTTTGCTCATGGGCGAGTTGTTGAGGGACGAATTGAGGCGTCTGGGGGGGAATATACATGTATTGTCTGCGGTTGTCAGTCTGAGTTTGGTTTGGTGCCCCGGAAAAGAAAGAAAATCCACGAGGGTGAAAGACGTACTCGGCGAATCGACTTGAGCCTGGCCTCTGCAGTACTTGGTGTTCACCAGCGCCATTCCCACTGTTTTTGAAAATGTCAAGAGAACCTGAGACGTCCCCATTTTCTTGTCGGGATGAAAGGTTTGGTGGTTGCTGGCCAGGAGGGAGTGTGAGCCGGCTAGGACCATTGGCTGTATTTATTGATCGGGGACTAGACGCGGTTCTTGGCAAGTGGTCGTCCCAATGTCAGTGTTCCGAACGTGTTAAGTTCATAGATTCTCCAAAGGGAGCTCACCGAAGTTGATCCGTCAGCCGGCGCCTTTTATTGGAATTCCTAATATCAGAATTATTCTCCATTCCTTGACCATGCTGTTGGGAATTATTAGCGTATCCGAGATGTTGTCGGAGCTGATCATTTTCTAAACTGAGCTCTTCGATTGTTCTGAAGCACAATCATGAATCAAATGGTGCATGCAAGTGGTGAACAGTGGTACTTCTTGAGGACCTTATTCTCGGTCGCCTCACGTTTTATCCTGTCGATTAGTTCGCGTGCTTGTTGATATCTAGCTTTGTAGTGTCGAATTTGAAACGACATAACTTCATGTTGGAACTGTGGGAGTAGAGATGTGTCCGAGAGCTAGGCGAGTGGCAAGTCGACCGCATATACCTTGGCAGCACTTGCGACACCATCTAATGCATGGGGTATGGAGCGAAACCAGTCTGACATTGGTGGCTCCATCTTTGAAAGCAGTCAATACTGGAACAGACGTACTTTTGCTATGATAGTACATACGTCTCGCTGCAATGGCACCAACTGAATACCCTGTGCTCCGCATTGCGCACAAATTTGCTCCGGGTCTGATTAGAACCAAATGGCCACCTCAGATCAGCTATGTTGGTGGGTTCGTTGAAAACCGGAGGCGACTAACTGAGGTGATTGTTGCATATGACGTGACCACATTCCGTGAGCCAAAATGGTACCTGTGGCGGTATACCAGGCTGTGACACGAACGGGAGTTGACATCTTGAACAGCCCACGAACTCCCAAAAGTCAAGCTCTGATTGCAGGGTATCTGACATCGGGTGGGCGGTGTGAGAGGAATCAAGCACGTGACTTTTGCGCGTCTAAGCCTCCGAATGGAAGTAGAATTTTCTGATTTACTGTAGTTTCCGAGTCTGAACCCCAAATAACCTCGCATCCAGAGGCTGTAACAATATTCTGATAGCAATTCAATTCCACCCTCGTTACTGACGTACGATGCGGCAGACCCGTATCCTAGTATTACGGCCGCCAGGGCAGAGCAAGGGCTGTAAATACACAGTCCGCGTGGTCCGTGTAAGGGCAGTAGTGCCCCCAATTAAAAACCCGCTATTGTCGACGAGCAAAGCATCCCCGTTCTCTTCTCTGTCGCGACAGGCATGGAAACACACAGGCAAAATTTAGCAGCAAAACCATGCCCCAGCTGGGGAGACCTTTGGTGTGATCAGCCACAACCCACACAAGAACAACCTCAGTCCCCGACCTTTGAAGCAACATCTCTCTTCTGGTCGGCGAACGGGGCCTTGCCCCACATGAACAGTCACCCGTTGTCAAAGTCCAGAGCTTTTGTAACCACGAAGAACTGGTCTTTGGAACAGCTTTTGAAGTCGGGTGACCGTTTTCACTCAGTTCCACGCTTATCAGCCTTCGACCCATCACTGGAGGCCTCCATCGCTGAGTACGAACGGAACGGTATACCTCTAATAATCGAAAGCTATCACCAGCATCCCCAATGGCCCGGAAACCTGTTCTCTATTGAAGGCTTCTGTGTGAAGAGTCGAAAGAGTGCGATTGTCCTATCTCCACTGATGCTTCGGCTTCTTCATCTTAACTTTATCTAGATGTCATTACCACACGAAATGTACGCAATGGGACTGACAGGGATTTTTTTCTGTCCGAATTTGTAGAAAAGTCGCGTGCGATGCCTTCATTCGCCACCCCTGATGGTACTCCACTTCGCTCATATAGGCAGTTTTGAAGTTGCTGACATCCAAAAGAACCAGAACGACTCTATGGTAAAGATGCCAGTTGCCCGCCTGAGTGGAATGAGTGGCTTCACAATGCCGGCGTTCTCCCGTCATCATTACTTCCGGATGGTTCCAATAATATGTTACTGAATGTTCCTAAATCAGTACGCCAGGAAGAAACCCATAGCCATTCACTATCTTACCCTTCGCCAGGAACGTGTTAAAACCCTTATGTGTTATCTTGGCGTCGGCGACACCTTCACGCCTTGCCACAAGGATCTGTGCGCTTCCTCCGGCCAAAACATAATGTGCTACACCGAGAACTCCGGGTCTTCCTTCTGGTTTATGACGGCCAGTTCTGATGCGTCTGCCGTTGCCAGCTATTTTCACAAACTCAAGCAGGAGTTGGATCATGAAACGTACATCATCTCTGTAGAAGAACTGGCGGCAGCACCTTTCGATGTCTACATTGCCGAGCAGAAGCTGGGAGATATGGTTCTGGTTCCTCCTCGGTCCTGTCATCAGGTCGTCAATTACGGAGGCATCACGATCAAAACTTCTTGGTCGAGAATGACTATCAATGGCTTAACTGCCGCAATCTATCATGAACTTCCTATATACCGAAGGTAAATTATCCTACATGGTCATTCGAGTATACTTAACCCTTCAATGCTACTTAGAGTGTGTCGCCCGGAAACTTATCGCATTAAATACACCCTATACCTTACATTGCTCTCACACACCACGGAATTAGAAAACCTCTATTCTCGTACCGCTGTTGGTGACATAGATGAATCTTCATCTGCATCAATCCGAGACTCGTCAGCTTGCGCTCGGCTTCCGGTTTCGACATTCTCTACCGAACAATCTCGCAAGGAGTACCTTACTCAAGATTATTGGCGTCTAATCACGCTTTTCGACGACGTAATAGTTGAGGAATATTGCCAAGAGCATTCCTCTATGCCCTGCTTGGCGTCGTCCCCGAATGCTTTTGGAGACAAGGATGACCGCATCACTTGTGACTTCTGCTGTGCGGATATATTCCAGAGCTTCTTCGAATGCTGTGAATGCGTCAAAGCTGCGAGCCCTACCCACGGCGATCATCCTTCTTTCCAGCAAGTCGGATTGGGGGATGGGTTGATCATCTGCCCTACCTGTTACGTGGAAGGGCGAAGCTGCCAGTGTGAGGTGATGACTGCTGTGCAATGTCGCCCGTTCGAGGATTTGTTGCAAGTTCGGCGCAGAGCGGTGAATTTAATGATCAGTATGTGGGAAGACCATACGCTCAACAATGTTTCATTGGTAGGCGAACAGTACGTTTGATATAATAATATGGCTTGCTACAGTTCCTAATCAACCATCGTCATCAGACAACTTCTGTCTGAAGACCGCCTTGGTATTTTTAGAGCTGCATATCTTTTTCAGCGAACTCGAAAGCAAAATGTGCGTGCATTCTTTCTACTTGCCTAAGGAATGTTTTGTCTTAATCCTAAATTTTATTTATCTTCAGCAAGGGACCCGAAGCTGTAGACTCAGGGACTCGTCTCACATCGTGTCTTTCACGTCTGCTCTTTCCTGCAAGAAATGCCATTCCTCCAAATGTTTCCAGCACATGTTGCAGGATCAAGGTATTCACTCTGCTGAGGCTATCCTAAGTCAGCGCAAGGACGACGGAAACGAAGCTTGGCATCGACGGCATTCAAAGCCAGATATTGTCAAGGCCAAGGCGGAGGTCCTATGCGCAGAGAGGAGTGGCACCCGTCTTGATCTGCGGCACCAGCTCGCCAAGATGGCGTCAACTTTTCCCATTTGCAATCCCGCTAGGGTGACATTGATTAAACTTGGTTGGTACGATAAGATGGTGAGTAACTTTCACATCTTGTCGGTACTACATTGGTGACGTTAGTGTAGATACCGATACTAGATATTCCCGCGCGAAATATTGAGATGTTGAGTCCATTGTCTTCATTAACACCTTCTCCTGTGCTTTCTAGCAAACTGTTACCCGATTGCCTGGATATGATCACGCCAGAAAGCTCATCTAGCAGTTTATTGATGAATAACGATGAAGAATCCGTGAAGCAGAGCCTCATTCCGGAATATTCTGCAACGTCAGATAAGAGTGGGAACGACCGTACTCCAGAATACATGAATATTTCGGTGGTACCAGCATTTAGGCCCGCGTCGATCCAGCGGACTGCAACCAAGAAACGTCGACGAGGAAGAGAGATTTTGGATTGTGTGCTGGTGCAGTCTGTTGCACTCGTATGGACGGCCCAGAATCATGCCACCCTCACTTCTCGAATTCCAGACCAGCCTGGTGACCGTCAGCTGGTAAGTTAATTGCCCAGCAACAGTTAATGTATATTTGAGGATACCTTCCAGGTACCCTTTTCCACTGCAGACAATGATGGCGATACCACGGTCACCAGACGATCTCGCAAATCACTAAACCGCAGAAAGGGAACGTCGTCCCTTTCCTTGACTGTAACAGGCAAAGTTGGTCCTCCTACGAAACGAACCAGGCTTCTTCATAGGCGTCGACGAAGTCTTTCTGCGGGTCAGGCAGTTCCCCTTGTTAGAAAAACTTCAACTGTCGATGATGAACGTCCCCTCAAGGAGTCACGGTTTCGACGAGGGTCGTCTGCGGCTTCGGACATCGCTGCTTACCTTCCCGTTGTTCGAGAGCGTAAACCTGGATCGTTGCCCAAATTTCATAAAGTTTCTCCCAGCAATTCAGTCAGCGAGGCAGGCCCATCGAACGCTGCCAATCCAAACCGAAGAGGCCACAGATCGAACAGGTTTCAACATACTGTGGAAAAGTTTGGTGAAGATAGCGTGCAAGCCTTGAATAAAGCTTTCCAAAACAATGGCTTGCTTAAGGTCGAGCTATCTCCTGGATCTCCGATGCCGAGAGACACAGACAAGAAACTAGTTCAAGTCATCGAGAAACAAGTTGTAGACGGGAATGCTATGTTGAGGAAGGACATCGAGAGATTTGTAGAAGACATGAAGTCGACAAGCTTTGCCAAGGAACGAGAAATTGCGAGGCTGCAAATGCTCTTATCGCTCAAGAATGCGGAAATTGAGGAATTGCACGCCGAGAAGGCCAATCAGATTATCATGCCTGACTTCTGCTCGCTTGTGGGCCATTTTTTGGACAAGTCGGCAGTGCGCACTAAACTCTATTCCTCACCATGTTTCGTCCTTATTAGTATTTCTACAGAACATGAGCCCTAACGCAGGATCCCATCATGGACGGCTACGGAGTCCTGAAAGGAGTGCTCCTAGTTCACGTCAACGTCGCAAGCACCGTTACACAAACCGACACCCTTCATTCGGTTACAAAGGTGAATAATATTCATTAGAATATGCAGAACTTCGAACAATTCACAACAACCTTCAGATCCAGGAACAAGTGTGCGATTTCAAGGTGGAAGAAGAGGATTCGGCGGAGAAAGTCATAGTTCGGACTATAGAGGATTGTATGACGGGATGAGTTCACCTTCGAGAGGCCATTACGGACGGTCTACTCAAGGATTTGAGGCGGGCCGAAGTAATCACAGGGGATACCTGGAGCGGATTCCGGATCGACCACGTCAAGCTTTTCGTACTCATGAAGTGGATGGTGGTTTCAGTTACCGCGATACCTATCGAAGTGTTGAAAGTTATGGTCTTCCCACGGAAAACCCTCGAGATTTCCTTTCACGACGCGAGATTGATTGGGAGCCTCCGAGACAACTGTCGCCCAATCCAGAGATCTCGGTTGCGCAAGTAAACTCTTTTGATCCGAAGACCGGGATTGTACCATTAGAGAACGGACAAACGTCTCAAGGGGATATGCAGACATCGTTCAATCACGAACGAGACATGTCCTTCTCCGTTTCCGACAGTCCTGCAGGCCCAACAGGCTCAGAATACTGGGAAGATGATTATGAACAAAGTGCTTCGCATCAACGGGGCCCTTCGGCATTCCAAGATTCATCGCCGCAAATCGAAAAGTTTGGTCTACAGACTTACGGTACCGTGCCTCTTTGTGAGTTACCTCTTAAGAATTGAGTTCCTCTAGGACCAGCTGATGGATGATATTGATTGCAGTGATGGAAAGTAACCCCTGGGTTGAGTAATTTGTCTGCATTGTTTTCGTTGTGTAGTTGTGCTATCGATCGTTGTACATGCTGTAGCAAATTGACAATCGTAGGGTCCGTTCCTGAAGGAACCTGCATTTGTAATCTGGGGAAGCTTCTGGCCCTGATGCCGAGATAATCTCATAGGTTCCGTCACTTTGACTCTTGTGAACCTTGACCTCGTGCTCCGGCTGAACGGCAATGTGAGTCAGGGCTGTCACCAGCCCTGGTCGGTGACATTTTTCAGGACGATATGTTTACCAGATGCCGTCTAACCGGACGACCTTATAAAATACCCTCGCAATTTGGTCTTAGTCAAAGAAAATGTCACCCACCGGATCTGCCAGTGAATCTACTGCTGCTCGAGAAGTCCCGAAGTCCACCAAGTATGAACCAGGCGCCTCTTGGAACAAGGAAACTCAGGAGATTCCGAAGAATCGGTTGGCCATAGTGTTCATCGGCTTAATGGCCTGCATTTTTCTAGCTGCTATTGATCAGGTTTAGGGCTATCGTTACCTTTGCTCGGTCAACTTCTCACAATTCCGTTTATTTAAATGCATAGACCATAGTGGCAACTGCGTTACCAACTATCGTTAGTCAACTTGGAGGGGGTAACGGATATAGTTGGGTTGGCAGGTGAGCGGTATTCTGAAAACGAGCTTTTGAACTTGCGGTAATCTGTAACAGCTCGTTTCTCCTCGCAGCAGCTACATTGTCGCCGTTGTACGGCAAATTATCGGATCTCATCGGTATACGATCTTTCCTCCTTCGCGATAAGTTGGACTTACGTGGTATCCAATTTCCAGGTCGAAAACCGATCCTCTTCACGTCAGTCTTCACCTTTATAGTACGGTTTCTGTTTCCACTTTCCAATTGTGTGCGATGTTAATCCCCCGGTAGGCTGGTTCCGCCCTTTGCGGAGCAGCGCAGAATATGACTTGGCTTATTGCTTGTCGCGCTGTTCAAGGCGTTGGAGGTGGTGGCATCATACAGATTGTTCAGATAATCATATCGGACATCATCCCATTGCAGGAGTAAGTAG
This sequence comes from Hygrocybe coccinea, assembly GCA_963555575.2. Taxonomy (NCBI): domain Eukaryota; kingdom Fungi; phylum Basidiomycota; class Agaricomycetes; order Agaricales; family Hygrophoraceae; genus Hygrocybe; species Hygrocybe coccinea. The sequence goes on along the minus strand of OY741990.2, from coordinate 2,101,135 downwards.
TCCCTATAGCAGTGCAACGAGTTTGCCACATTCACCTTCTTTCATAGTCGTGGTAAATACGGTGGTCTTATTGGTGCTACTTGGGGAATTGCGAGGTAAGATTTATCATGTTCGGTTACAGAATCACACTTATTGTTTTCCTTCAGTGTCGTGGGGCCCCTTCTTGGCGGAGTACGCTTCCAACAATCTCTATATTGTCCCAAAATTTACGGCCTCACTCCTTCAGGTCTTCACTGATCATGTTTCGTGGCGGTGGTACGTAGATCATTTTTATCCGGGAACTGTTCTGATTAGCCCTTCCGTCTTAGGTGTTTTTACATCAATTTGTAGGCTTTTCTTGGTTGCCGCCCTAACTGTTTCTAATCGGTGTACCTGTAGGCCAACTGCAGGGGCTGCCATGGCAATCCTCTTTTTCTTCCTCAATCTTAACCCTCACAAGGGCAGGTCGCTTCGTGAACATGTTCGGGACTTTGATTTCATTGGGCTGTTCCTGATCATCGGTGGCGTCCTTTGTCTCCTCCTGGGGCTCAACAATGGGGAGACCAGTTGTAAGCGCGGGATAATTGGGCCCTACTGCAACTATTGACGATTCCTCCGCTGTAGGGTCTTCTGCAGAAACAATCTCCTTGCTCACTGTTGGCAGTGTGCTGCTTGTGGTTGCCGGATTTTGCGAGAGTTTCACGACGCGATCTCCGATTGTTCCGGCCCGACTATTCAAGGTAGAGTCGACTTTTTTACTTGTCAATTCTTTTCCGTGACATGTCTTGTCACAGACACGAACAACTGCAATTTTATTGATTGTGACTTTCTTCCACGCAATGGCATTCTTTGCAGGCGAGCACGCAATTTGAGATTCTGTTTATTCGGATTAACCAATTGAGCAACCAAGGTGCCTATTATCTTCCTTTGTATTTTCAAGTGCTTGGTTCGTCTGCAACAGGCGCAGGGGTCAGGTGAGTTCTTTCAACACTCTCATCCATTGCCACTCATGTCGCTGTTTAGAATGCTCCCTTATTCACTGGGTGCTGCCTTGTTCTCTATGATATCCGGTCTCACTGTAACAAAAACTGGAGTCTATCGCCCCGTTATATGGGCTGCTCTTCTTATTATGACACTTGGATATGGACTTATGTATCAACTGGATAGTAAATCTAATACGTACGTCTTCCGATGTCGTCCTGTAGTGCTTACGTCGAATCTCTTCATTTCAGGGCGGAGAAAGTGTTGTACCCGCTGGTAGCTGCAATTGGTGTTGGTTGTCTGTTCCAGGTAGACACCAATACTGCGCTGTCAATAATGTTACTAATGAAATTTTAGACGCCTTTGATTGCACTGCAAGCAGCAATGCCCATCAAGGACATGGCGACTAGCACTGGTACATTTGGTTTCCTTCGGTATGTTGGTGTAGCCCTCTTTTTTTTTGCAATTGTTGATGCGGTTCAGGACCATGGGCGGGGCTGTTGGCATTTCAACTGGCCAAGTCATCTTCGCGAATGTAATTACAACTACTTCTCCTACCACGTTCTGCGGGTTCAGATTGAGCTTTTCCAGGCCCTACAAAAGAAAATCACAAAAATCCCAGGTCCCACATTAGACGCCAACCCATCCAACCTTAGTGAAATTGGGCCGTATTTGAGGAGGATCCAGGTCAGTGTTTCTTTTTTACGTGTTTCGGAATCGTTATCAAGCTGTCGATATTCAATGTTTAAACAGGATCCGGTCCAACTGGCGGCAGTCATCCAAGCATTTTCACGCTCGATAAGCACGATATTCCTGGTAAACGCACCCATTATCGGAGCATGTTTCGTGATGGGTAAGCGCCAGTACTAAATTGCGCTTTTCGGAGGTTCTGAAGGTCGCCGTAGTTTTGTTCCTCAGACATTACACTCTCAAGCGCCAAGTGATATTCGGGGGTGAGCCAAATACACCAAGGACAGACTCCCCTGGAAATCCACCTGTGGAAGACTCAGTAGAGAGCAAACACACTGATGCTGCGGAGCAAGTATGATGAATATGGTTCAGGATGATAGACTTACCCATGTACTACTAGCCCTTCCATTCTTTATCTAAGTCAAATTAATGGTACTTGACAAGTGTCTACACTTAAACGGAAGGAGTGTATCGAGCTTACGGTGACGCCGCTGTAAGTTGTTGGATTTATAATGATAATATTCACTGCGTCATAGATATCTGACATCGACAACCACCTGGGGCGCTGTACGGCAAAATCGTCAGATCCTCCGACCTTGAAGCACACGATAGACGCCCATCACGGAACATCGTCCGAGACACTGAGAGCATTCCTAGTTGTAGGCGCCGGTCCACCGCCCCTTAGCGTTAACACCAGTCATCCTCAGAGCTGAGCGTTGACCATGTAGGGCGCTGGTCGCAGAGACGGTGACCGTTGCAGAGTGAAAGGCGCTGCCAACATGAGACGATCAGTAGGCCACGTGCACGTGGGCTCACTGATACATAGCGAGGCAGACTAGTGACCCTGCAAGAAGCCTCTCTCACGGGAGCCCGTGCTTTACTCGTTTCACTGCCTGCTATTCCCCATCCACCACTGCACCGGCATTAATGCCTTCAGAACGCAACTTTTCTGTGATCGTCGAACAGCCCCAGCCAGAGCAACATCTGCCGCAATCTAAAGTTTGCTCGTCCTGCCATCTATCCCTCGATTCATCCATCAATGCCTTCTTCGTCCAGGGGGCTGACCCCATCGTATGCAGCGGATGTCGAGAGAAGGGAGTCTCCCAAAGGGATGGGCCGCTTCCTGCAGACAGTCATACCTTGTGTCTCGAAATAGACAGTGATGTAGTACGGTATCCCTTACAGGAAGTCGAGTCCTCGGGCTTGCGGCCCTCAAGGCTCATCGCAGATGGACATGTTCTCGAACATGACACCGATATGGGTGCCCCTTCATCGCCAGATACAAACACCGCACCCGGAGTCGGGCCATCACATCATAGCCGACCATTATCTTCGGTAGACCTCCTTCACAATGCGAATAATCACCCTCCTTTTGACACCGATTCATCTGTTCCAAGTATCATTTATGTTCAAAGTCATACTTCCCTTGACCCCGGATCCAATACTCACCGTTCCGGTTACACATCACCTCCGGATCCTCTTACCGACATCACACGCATACGGGTGCGCTCACAAAGCAGAGGTTGTCTGTACCCCGGTGCATCATTCCAAGGTACGCAGAAAAGTGGAAGAAACTCGTATGAGGTCAACGTAACTATCGTGGTTCGTTGCTTTCGCTACCTCATGTCAGTAAAACGCACCTGAAATTTGTCGCTTTAAATAGGATGTAGATTTTTCCACATCCTTCCTGTGCGGTTACCTTCGCATTCGGGGTCTGACAGATGATTGGCCGGAACTCACCACGTACTTTGATGCAGAGATAATCGGGAGTCGATACGGATTCTTAACCCAGAATTGGGGAGCCAATGAACAGGAGGACATGGTTCACTGGTCACGCTTCCCTGCCTTCCGGCATGTAAAAAATGAACTGAAGAAGCCGCACATGACAATAAACGACAGAGCTCGTGGAGCAGTCTTCATGCGGTGGAAAGAGAGATTTTTAGTTCCCGATCATCGTGTCCAAGATATAAGTGGCGCGAGCTTTGCAGGTTTGTTGTGCACTGCGCCTTTTGGGTCACAGCATCTCACACAGCAATCTGACCTTTGATAATCTTTCAGGTTTCTATTACGTATGTGTCGACTTCAACCCTGCGATCCCGGTCTCTTCGCGGATACAAGCACCCTCGACACCGGAACAGATTGATGTGGACTCTCCATCTCCTGTGAATGCTATCTCTCCGCTGAAGACGGAGAGTCAACCACCTCCACGACGTGATCCAAGCGTCCGGCAAGGACCGCCTTCACTGTCGTCCGGATTGCATGCAAGTGCTCCGGTGGCTACGATGAATGGCTTTTATTTCCACCAAAATTCCGAACCGTATGTCGGCTCACAGTTCTTCAGTTTTACTCTCAATAACGTCGAGCTGTTGTTAGATATCAGCAATTAACATTAAGCCACATCCCGGAACGCACGAGCTCTATTTTCGAATTCCGCTGAGCGTCAAACGTATATGTGATGTGTTTTTTTATTATTATAAATCGTTCAAGAATCGAGAATCGAATTGATTCGGCGATCGCTCGTCTTGACCGTTTTGTTTTCATGTGTACTAATCGATGACCCCCATCAGCCTCAGCTCCAATCTCCCATGTTATCTCGGACTCGTATTCCGTGTCACACAGCTTGCTACCTGTACTCGCTTTCTTCGGCTTCAATGTGTCTACTATGTATACTGTCTCCGATGTAACACACACCCCCACTCTCGTACCACATGAAATGCCTAACTCAAGGCATCAGTAACATACCTGACTCCGTTTGTGAACGCCTAAGCTCCAATATTTGACAGTGTGTCGCGTGATAATGCTCACACAAGAACAGTTACTGCGTCTCAATCAGTGACTTCGTATTATTTCACCGATTAGAAGGCTAATGATTCAGTCAGATGGTCTAGGAGATCAAGCGCAAAAATCACTGGAAGATACAGGTCCGCGGGACCAATCATCGGACGTGTTTCAAATCATAATATGTACTTCAACTCGCAGCCGCGAGATTTGTTCGAGGAGTGGTGCTGGGTTGTTATTTAAATGCATCCCAGTCTTATTTTCCAGCTTTCTTGATTATTATTATTTTAAACCGTGTGATGTTCAGAGCTTTGCGGCGTCGAGCTTGACAATACATAGTTTGACCGAAGCTTGCGAAGCCTGGTTGCCACTTTTGGACGTCAAATTCGGCATCCACCGAGCTTCTGAGTCCGAACCTCCATTCAGCTGAGAGCCTGTGGCCCACCTCACTCACCTCCTCCCGTCGTTATACCTGGTCGACGAACTCCCAAACGGCCATGGCTTCCCACTCACATAGTTCCAGCACTGCCAATGTCGTTGGTATTCACTATCGTGTGGGCAAGAAGATCGGCGAAGGCTCCTTCGGTGTGATCTTCGAAGGTTGGTCGGAGAGGTGTCGGGCGTGGTAGTGGCCTTATTGATATCTCGTCCATCATAGGAACTAATCTGCTGAACTCACAAACCGTGGCCATCAAGTTTGTGCGTTGCCTCCGGCTTCTGGCTCGCATGCATTCTCTTACTCTCGTTCCGCCTTGCTATTTTAGGAACCTAGGAAGGCAGAGGCACCACAGCTTCGGGACGAATGTCGTTCTTATCGCATTTTGTCGGGATGTCGTCAGTTCTTCAATTCTTGTTGATTTTTTTGTACTCAGGCGCGATTCCTTATTATAGCTGGTATTCCCCAAATATATCATTTCGGACAGGAAGGGTTACATAATATTCTCGTTATTGATCTCCTTGGACCCAGCTTGGAAGACCTCTTCGATATGTGTGGAAGGAAATTTCAACTTAAGACTGTCTGTATGGCGGCTCGGCAAATGGTGAAGTTACCGGTAGTCAATTGTACTTTGACAGCATATTGATCTTGTATACAGATTTCCCGAGTGCAGACAATCCACGAGAAGAATCTCATATATCGCGATATCAAACCCGACAACTTTCTTATCGGCCGCCCAGGAACCAAGGGAGCCAACAGTGAGCCTACCCACCATGCTACATCCTTTAGCTTATCATATGCGTATTGCATTGCCCAGTTATTCACGTAGTGGATTTCGGTATGGCTAAGCAGTATCGTGACCCCAAAACGAAACAACATATTCCATACCGAGAGCGAAAGAGCTTGAGTGGCACAGCTCGGTACATGAGCATCAACACACATCTAGGCCGCGGTGCGTAGATATAGGCAACAACTTTGGTCTGTTGTACTGATTTCAAGCAGAGCAATCACGGCGGGATGACTTGGAGGCATTGGGCCACGTGTTCATGTATTTCTTGCGGGGAAGCTTACCATGGCAGGGCCTTAAAGCTGCCACCAATAAACAGAAATATGAGAAAATCGGAGAGAAGAAACAGATGACACCGATCAAGGAGCTTTGTGATGGCTTTCCAGGTAAATTTTTTTCCAATGAATCCCGTGTATTGGCGTGTTGACGGAATGTCTTTAGAGGAATTCGGGATTTACTTGAACTATGTCCGAAAGCTTGGATTCGAGGAGACTCCCGACTATGACTTTTTGCGGGAGTTATTCGCCAAGGTCATGAAGAGTAATAATGACGTTGATGATGGCGTATTCGACTGGAACCTGCTCAATGGTAAGCTACTCGTTATCCCTATCTCCGAATTCCAATAGTTTTAAACGGTTAATTAGGGGGCAAAGGTTGGGAAGCTTCAGTGGTCAGTTGTCTGAAATAGTTTACGTGATCTGACACTTATCGTGCGCTATCACCTAGGGTCAGAATCAAATTCTAGCACAACTACAAAGCGCTGGTCTTGCCAATCCCCACGAACGGAGGAGGGATGCCGAACGGCATCGTGATTCAGACCGTCGGCGGATGTCTCAACAGCCGCCTATCATTCCACCTTCGCCTGCCTTGGTTCGGCATGGTTCTAAACAACGTAAGATTCCTGCTGCACTTACCCCCGGTGTCGGTAATTCGTCCGGCCAACTCACACCTCACTCAACGGCTGCTCAAGTGAATGTTCCTGTGGGAACCCCTCAACACCGCGCCAGCATGCTCAATAATCATAATCATAATCAGCATCCATACGCCAATGCTGTTCCGGGAGGTTATGATTACGGCAGGGATCCTGCAGAGGACCCATATCTCGTTCATCAACAGCAGCAGCAACAATACGGTCGTGTTTCACCTATGGTGTCGAACGTCGGTGCTGCTCCACCTGCGATCAGCAATATTCGTGCCAGAGCGGGTGATGTCGGAGTCTCCCGTGTTGGAGGTTATCGTCAGCAGGCTCCAGAGGACGAAGAACCGAAGCCCAAGAACAGCCTGATAAGGATACTCACATGTCGTTGTGGCTGAACATTCCAACTTCACACACGCCCCGATTTTGATCTGCTTTATTATCGCTGTCCTAGACTCTCGCACCTGATATCTTCTAGAAAGATATTCACTCACAGTTCATTCCCCTCTTTTAACCCTTTATACCATTACTTACCCATAATCTCTCAGCTTTCACGATCATTGATGTATTGGCTATTACGGATTTCTTTCTTTCTGTTTTCTCCCCCAGTGTATACTCAGGTATTCTATCAGGGACATGTGGCTATGGCCTCTCTTTACATGCACAATATTTTACCGATTTCCAACACGCTGCAGGTGGCTATATGCAATTCTTGGTTTTCTGGGTCACGTTCAAGTTCTTGCATTGCTGCTCCTTGTCATGCAACTGTGCGCCCGCGGGGTCAGGCGGAAATCAAAGGTGCTGTTCCCTGAGTCCGACGTTTGTCGGTAATGTCGAGATTCGACTCTGTATGAGTATTTTTTAGAGGAATCGTGGTGCAAGTATGTATCATACATGTATATATATATACGAGACGTCATCCACTATCATAACCTAGGTAGATTGGTATTATAGCGAAGGTGGGCTCAGCAGACTGAGGTGACGCGAACTGTAGCAGTCCTGGTGAGCGTTCCACGTAGACCAAGGTTTAAACACGAAAAAATATCTATGCTTCCGCATGAACCCTACCATCATCTGTTCTCTAGTGCAGTGGTAATCACCTAGGTAAAGATTAGTCAAGCGATGGTGTGAGGCTCGGAAACCTCAACATTCACCTTGTCAAACACCTCTTTTACCCCCTTACCAGTTACCGTCGGGCAATATACATCACAGCACGCAACTTCTTCGCGAGTTGTTTGCCTTGGTCCTCCGTAATAGGTCGCTGTCCCCTCCTTGCTAACTGTTCGACCACCCCCGAGCGGTTCTCGCCTCGACATGTGTCCCAACAATTAGACAAGGAACATACGGGCAGTGATGGAGCACTCCTGGAAACCATATCTCCTCTACATTCCCGAAGGACTGAGGTAAGACCACATTGAAGCAGATGAGGAAGACATCTGTCTGCGGATAGAATAGAGGACGGAGAGGACGATACTTCTCTTGACCTGTCAAGGAATAGAAGATTCAGCTTATCACAACTGAACAGGTTAAGCAGTACACACAGGCTGTATCCCATAGACCCAATGTACAGATCTTGGTCCTAACCATGACTGTCACCGAATAATTATCGAAAACCTGGTATGTATATTAGATATTGGTAATGGGGAAGAGAAAACCAACACTGGATATTTGTATGCACGTACCGGTGGAAGATATTCACCTGGGTAGATGTTTGTCGTGTAGGTGATCAACAGAGCTGTCTTTGACGACGCCACCGTCAAACGTATCTTGGTGGAATGTTAAAGAACTCACCTTTCCTGCTGCTATCCTGAGGTAGAGCCAAGGACCCTTCCTTGCTCAGGGTTATTTGAATATCGTGGAAAACCTTCAGAGGGCATCGGTTGAGTGATTACAATATCAAGTCCGCAGGTCGAGAAATGGGAGTCTTGGAGCTGGTTACCTAGTCCTGGAACATGGCAATGATTCTGACTTCTAAGAAGTGGTAGGGCCCATCGGCATTGCACCAGTAGGTTACTGGGTTGGCACAGACTGAATAGGTCGTCGAGCAACACAGTAGCGAGAATGACGTGGCAGTATTCCAAGTATCACAAGGCCAATTGCCTTCGGACCAAAACAAGTGTATCAGAATACAACCATGAGACACCGTTAATCAATTTAGCCAGTTCTGTGAGGACAGCGAACAGCTCGGCATGACACTGTGTCATGGACAAAACAGATATAAAAGCAATTAGGCAAGTTACAACTACGTGGGGAGAAATAGGATGCTTACACTGGCCCGAACTCGCTTGTTGGTGGCAGATTCGGGACATCCATGTCAATCTTTGACAGCATTCTGCTTGCTTTTGATATCCGACTACACCAGCGGGGTTTACCAGGAGATAGGACATCTATCCAAAACGCGTGTGATTTAAGTCGTCGAATATGAAACATCGAGTGCGAATTTCCGAGGCTGAGGCTGCTTGTGGCCGACTGTGGATGCCGAGGGTCGACATACGCCATTAGTAGGCACTTTACATTGGAAGTCGATTTCGAAGCAACATTGCCGCATTTCTCGTGTACTTGCTTTGGTGAATCAGTTTGTTGCAAAGTCACCGAAATGGGGTTCGTGATGCTTTAACGGGTGCGAAATCCTCAAGCACGGACCTTGTGAAGCGTTCCATGCTACGAACGTGACAGACGGCCAAGCCCCTAATCCCGTCTTCCTTTATGACACTGACAGTGCTGAACTCAACGACGGGCATCATCATGAGAAGGCATGTTCTGTCAGCATCCTCGACTCAAAAAGTGTTCAAAGTCTCAATGAAATCAACTTCATCCCCTCCAATACCCACTGTGACTTCTTTCAAGTTCCTTCATTTTTCTAATCCAATCTGCCATTTTTCTCATGCAGCCATTTACACGAAGGACGCAGCTGAAGATCCGTGATATATGCCTGAACCGTTGTGTGGTGTGTTTGAAGCGGCTAGGTGATGTCGGCCAGTGTGCCCATATTCTGGACTTGTCCGATACTGTGGGTGGGATAATGGTGAGTTGATCTGCAGCCTTTTCAGCTGAAATCTGAGGGGTATTTAGGTTTCATATGCCACCAATGTTGGCATCCTCAAACCAAGGCACAGCTGGTCAGCCATTGAGAATGGCATTCTTTGTGAGTGCAAAACCACCTAAAATGGCGCCGTGTGACTCACTTGTAATTTGTTACGGCAGTATGCTCGTCCTGTCATCAAGATTTGTTTACAAGGAATCTTGTCACTTTCTCCCCACCGCAAGAGGTCCTCAAATATCTTATTGACTATGTTCAAATCAATGGCAAGGCACCTATTCACAAGGTATGATATCTGAATTTAGCTTGGAATTTCTTTCCTCAAGTGCTAGCTTTGGGATCAACTTTTCCTCCCGGAGGCATCATTTAGTGATTTGCCCAACCCCAAGACTATTCTCCCCTTCCTGGGTCTCTACAAACTCGTCGCATTGGACCCCAAGAGGTTGGAAAATATTGATTTTATCTGCCTCAAGGCTGTTTTTTCACAGCTCCTGGATGGTCATTGGATCCCAGTTTCTTCCAATATAGCCCCTGAATTGACTGCAATTGTGCGGATCTACGATGCCATGGCTCTTCCCCCAACTTTCCGTGGTCTTCCTGACCGGCTTGATCTTTCAGCCATGACACAGTATGAACGGTCCTTCTGGCGCTTACCGGCAAAATTTACTGCCATCCTATCAGTGCTTTTGTACCACGTGGCCCATCTTGTGGAAAGCAACTGTGAAGAGATTAGGCTTGCAATCAAGCTTCGCACTCTGTTGACCACCCATTATATCGAGCAGCAGGGTCCAATTGGTGGCTCATCGAGCAGTCACAGCGGTGGAGGCGGGAAGACAAATTTTTGTGGTAGGAAACAAGGTTGCGGAGCGCAGGATTTGAAGACAAAGGGTCCTACATGTGATATCCAAGGGCTCTCTGGTCAGAAGAAAGCTGGCGGGGACAAAGGTGCCAACCATATCAACAGTCAACATCAGACTCACCCCCTAAACTCTACCCCCTCTGCTGTCCGAGTCATTGGCCAACATCAACTTCCCCCATGCACACCCAGAACTACCTTGCCACACCTTCACAGAGCCATCACCCATCACCTTCGTAGGTTATAGTGAATAGCTACCTTATGATAAAAATTGTTGGTCTGCATCCTTCGGCAAAGAAGATGCAGCACAGCTGTCAGCTTCAAGCTAGTGTCGAGCATGTGAGTTCCAGAGATGGCTGGGGGAAACGAATACCTGATAATACCAACACCTTCGATGGCAAGTAAAATGTGTTGGTTCAGCTTACCATAATCGACACAATACCAACCCCGGGAAAATTCGCCATGCGGTGACCCGAAAGACTGAAATAGGTGATGGGGAAGCGTACTGTAGTAGTGTGTCCTCAGATCCCGCCATTGGAACTCCCCAGGCTCCGACTCCTCTTTGGAAAGCGGGGACCACCAAGGTGTCATATTTTAAGCTGATACACTGTGTAGCAGTCCGGGTGAGCTCTCGTTCCACGTAAACCAAGGTTTAAACACGAAAAAATATCTATGCTAGTTCCACATGAACCCTACACCATCATCTTTTCCCTAGTGCAGCGATAATCACCTAGGTAAAGATTAGTCAAGTGATGGTGTAAGGCTCGGAAACCCCAACATTCACCTTGTCGAACACCTCTTTTACCCCCTTACCAGTTAACGCCGAGCATTCAACATACATCACAGCACGCAACTTCTTCGCGAGTTGTTTGCCTTGGTCCTCCGTAATAGGTCGCTGTCTCTTCCTTGCTAACCGTTCGACTACCTCCAAGTCTGTTCTTGCCTCGACATGTGTCCCAACAATTAGACAAGGAACATTCGGGCAGTGATGGCACACTTCTGGAAACCATATCTCCTTTACGTTCTCGAAGGACTGAGGTAAGACTACATTGAAGCAGATGAGGAAGACATCTGTCTGCGGATAGGATAGAGGGCGGAGACGAGGATACTCCTCTTGAGCTGTTAAGGAATAGAAGATTCAGCTTATCACAACTGAACAGGTTAAGCAGTACACACAGGCTGTATCCCATAGACCCAATGTATACTTCTCGGTCCCAACCATGACTGTCACCGAATAATTATCGAAAACCTGGTATATATATTAGATATTTGTAAAGAGGGAGAGAAAATCAACACTGGATATTGTACGCACGTACCGTTGGAAGATATTCACCTGGGTAGATGTTTTCCGTGTACCTGATCAGCAGAGCTGTCTTTTGAAGACACCACCGTCAAACGTGTCTTGGTGGAATGTTAAAGAACCCACCTTTCCCGCCGCTGCATCTCCAACTACTACACATTTGATCGTCCTATCTCTGAAAAAAGTAAAAATGCGCAGTGAGTCAGAGCTTTGCGGTAAATACCTGGGAGTATTGTCTTTCTTCACTTGAAATTTTGCACTGCTCATAGAGGGCCACCACATGCGGTTCTGCAGTGCTGAGGCTGGTCCTGGTAATGTTACCGTACCTTTTGAATGTGGTGTGGAAATTGTATCGTAGGTTTGTGGTAGATCCTTGGCGGTTTTGGTACGTTTATTTGGGATCTCAGCATCGTGGGAGGGTAACGAGGATCCAAACATGGCAGTAGGTACACCGAATCGGGGGGCGGTGCTAAGTGGAACATCGCTGTGCCTGAACCCAACACACGAAAAATCGTCCAGCCTTTCTATGGCTTGTTTTGTGACTGGAAACTCATCTTCCTCAAACTGGGATGTCATATCCCACACAGGGGACTTGGGGGATGCCTTTGGCCGAAATAGGCCTTGCCATAGTCGTTGACGGCTGGACGGCTTTTGAGGTACTGTCAGCAAGTTTGATGCCTCCTCTTTGTTGGGCCTGTCGTGGGTATCATTTGGAGCACTGGAAGGACGAGGCGGAAGCTCGCTCCTTGCGTCTTCTGCATCGAGCCTCCGAGATGATTGCAAACTCGGAGCTGGACTTTTGCGTGTTGCAGCCCATGTGGGCGATGGAGGAGGGTCTACAACATCAACCACGAATAAACAGTGGGCACACCATGAAAGAAGTGGTTTATACCAGGAATAGCAAGCTGAAATTCGTCACGCAGCGACGAAGTCTTTGGGGACGAAAAAGGCGAGACCGGGTCTCCGAAGGCAACATCTAACCGATTGAAGTAGACAAAAGAAATTATGAGTTGTTTGAGATGGGTCCTTACCGTGAATCACAAGGGGAGCTCGATTACTCTGGAATGAAGTCTCTTGAGGAAGATCAACGACAGCAATATCTGGGGGGTCTAAAGTAAACAAACAATTGGCACGTTATGTACCAGGAACCGCAAGCGGAGCTTTACCATCTTGCGACGAAGTCTTCACCGACAAATAGGGTGATGGGCGGGGGTCTCTGACAGGGTCACCTGAAAAATAATCAAAGTCATTCAGATTGTTCTCCCCTCATCCCGAGACGGAGGCGAAAAAGAAAAAAGCGGTGCACCAGAAATGGGGTCACGTTGCATGGTGCTCAGCTTCCAACTAACAACGGCGGCCATTGGACGATCATTCGCCGATTGTGCCCAACATTCTTCGATTAATGTCCACATAGAATCGCTGAGACCCTGTTCAACAATTTCAAATTCAGTAGGTCTAAGTGGTCGGATGCCCCGGTCGACAACAGCAACGTAGACGAAATTGTCGATTGTGTTGGCAAATGGCGGAGTTCCAGAAAAGATCTGGGAGATTCGAGAAATAAATTTCGGAAAGTGAGGATCACACAGACAAGAATTTTTACTTCGTATATAGTCATCCCGAAACTGTAGACATCCGTCATCTTGTTTATAATCCCCCTCTCCATCATCTCAGGTGCCATCCACCGCACAGTACCATGTACAGGTGCCGAGTCAGAAGGGCCTAACAAAGTTGTTGTGTGAGTCCGGATCTTAGAGAGTCCAAAATCGCATAAACATGCAACGCCATGTTCATCTACTAGGATGTTTGACTTACAAGAACAAGAGTGAGTAGAAAGTGGATGAATTCTTGAGAAGAAACTCACAGCCTTCAAATCACCGTGAATAACGGAATTTTGATGGAGATACTTCAGTCCAAGCGACGCTTCGTATATCTATGACAAGACAAGCACCCATGAGTAGAGTCCCACATGGTGAGGTACCAAGCATCCCATTCACCAATTTGCAGCGATCCGCATTTGGTGTACGATAAAGATAACTGATCGCATTTCCCTGCGGCTTCAAGGCACATACTGAGAAAGGGGGTTCGGCAATCGAACATGCGCCAAAGAATTCTAATATATTTGGATGTCGAAGTCTCTTCCATATGTCGATCTCCTTCTGAAACATCTACGGTAAATGCGTCTTTTAAGTGAGCGACGGAGACATAGAGGTGGAAGAAGCTCACGAAAGGCGGGGTACCCCTTTCCAACACCTTGACGGCAACGGTTATGCCTTGCCAATCTCCTTGGTAGACCCGCCCAAAGCCACCTTCGCCCAGTTTCTTGTCATGGTGAACAACGACGTCCAGTGACGTAATGACGAAGAGATCAGGGATACACTGCATGCCACCTGAACGCCGTTTCATAGCGTGCATGCCCTGCTCGAGGAATTTCTTTTCGAGTGTGTCCTCGAGGTTGAGGAAGCGCTGTAGAGAGAACAAAATGAAAAGAGCTTATAAAATATTTAGGCCTTGGGTCAGTGTTGATGATGGACTGACCTTGTGTAAAGCCATCATAGCTTCCTGCATTTGCACCTTCTGGATCTCGAGATGCTGTCAGTTGTTATCCTAATGAGGTGTAACTCATGAGGAAAAGTAAATGAGTACTTTACTTGAAGAATATCATGATCACTCCGCTCCACCTTGGCGAGATGTTGGTGCAAACATTCCGTGTCAATTTGCCTTGCTGCCTCGTTTTCCGCTTGGAATCGACGGAGGTCCAACTTGGTTCCAAGCTGACTGACGGGATTCATAGTTGATAGATGAACGATTCAATGACATGAGAAAGAGCTTAACATTAAATACTCGAACTGCCCCGCTTAGATCTTTGTAGGCATCTGCAACTCGATTACCTACATCATCTCGCCAGAGTAGCTTCTTCAACATAGACTGCTTGGAGAGTTCTTCCAGGGTAGAGTTTAAATGGACCAAGGTTCTAAGAAGCTTTCCGTCAACTAAGTACATCCAACTTGCAGAAAAAAGCTCAACGTTTGCAATTTCTCCAACCTTTCAACAATATCCACCGACACTCCAGCACGATTCACCTCGCCCTCGATCAACTTTAGGACATCATCGGTATGATCAGCGAGTCGTAAGCATTCTTCACGGTTTTGTTGGACTTTAGTGGCAATATCTCGCAGGTAGTTGACGACGGCGCATAGAGCGTGGATCGTGGTCAGTGGATCCATATTGCGGTTCGGTTCGTTGGTTGGCGAAGACTTGACGATAACGCCTAGCGTATGCTGTAAAATGGTGAAATGTGCATGTGATGGTACTACGGCGCTTGCATTTTGGATGATTGCTATGTATACAGATTGTAGGTGATCAATTTTACTCTGTTGCCGTATACTTAAGTGAAATTGTTGTCGTCGTCGACCGCAAATGTCTCTGCTATATCATCGGAGAAGCTACTCTTGGCGCCGACTTGCCATTCGCCTTGGAACGATGGCCGATGCCCCTGACTTGCCCGTCTCTGCCACACATAATCATATTGTCGTGGACAGGAATTTGACGGAAAGACTTCAAAGCCTTGACTTCTTCTGCAGATCGCAGTCTGACTTTCTAGGATTGCACCAATATCCGAGTCTACGGGTGGGTACTGTCTACGGCCCTCGGATTATCTGATAATATTGCGGCTGAAGCGATGCTTGGCAAATGGTTCGAACAAACCGGGGGTCGCTCAGAGGTTTTCCTTGCCACGAAATCTGGGTGTTCAACCTGGAAGGAAATCCGCAAGACGGTGTCATCTCTAAAACCTCCCTACAACCGCCGAGCTGTTCAGCGCTCGTTGTCGACCCCCAAGGTCGATTGTACCACCGTGTCGATTCGAGACACTGCGTGGATTTGCCGGCAAAGGCAAATATATGGGCTGTCCGAGTGCAGCGTCAAAACCCTCCATTGTGCGAAAGCAATCAAGGGTTTCGGCGGTAAGATCATCGCCCTTTAGGTGGAATTTATCATCCTTGATATCAAGAAGAACGGCATTGCTCAAGCGGCGGACGAGGATGGCGCATCTATTATTGCACTCCCCTGGCAGGCGGTCTTGACAGTAGGCGTGTTCTCGCTTCAATGTAGGCACTCGTTTTCATAGGTTCCGCTCTCGTTCTGATTTCGACGAAGGCGATCTTCGGCTTGTTGGTCAGATAAGAAGTAACTGCCTGGATCATGTGTACGTTTCATTTTCATTGAATAATATCCTCTTCAGTGATTCCCATCCTGGCTCCCAGCGAATTGAGGAGAACGCACATGGTGCGAACTCTCACCCGAGGCCATAGGTAGTAACCGGAATCGCACTGGATCGAAGCCGGTTTCGAAGGACGTAGTAGCTGTACCAACTGCTAGATATAAATTGAGTGAGAATTGAATTTTGTCTGAGACGGAACCGAGTCACGTGCGCTGGCCCAACCGTGACTCCTGAACCTTATCCAGTCAGCACTTTGTCTTTCTTGCTCCACCTTGACCATCGTCTGTATAATCATCAATCCCCATGTCCGAAGAACTCGTTATTCCAGCGTTCAAACTCGTCCTTGGTGCGCCCATTTGTCTTCTTTTTCTCATCATTTTGTAACTTCTCCAACGCGCCAATCGCAACCTTCTTTCATCGATGGTTCAACATCTCTTCACCCCGCGTTCCTGCCTCGCCAATGTTTGTTTCCGCGTAATTGGTGTTGATTCCTTCCAGTTGGCGATGGAGGAACTGGGAAAACCACGTTCGTCAAGGTGAGATCGACAATGACATGTCATCACCATCAGTAGGCTGATGTTCACTCATTGGTAGCGCCACCTGACAGGTGAATTTGAGAAGAAGTACATCGGTAGGCAATGTTTTACTTTTCCGTCTCTTCCCTGACTCTTTCATTTCCTCACACGTCACTTCCATCTTTCCAGCGACTCTCGGCGTCGAAGTGCACCCACTCAAGTTCTCAACCAACTTCGGTACTATTTGCTTCAACGTCTGGGACACTGCCGGCCAGGAAAAATTTGGTGGCCTCCGAGATGGCTACTACATCCAGGGCCAGTGCGGAATCATCATGTTCGACGTCACGTCGAGAATCACGTACAAAAACGTTCCAAATTGGCACCGTGACCTTGAGCGTGTTTGTGAAAACATCCCTATAGTTTTGTGTGGGAATAAAGTTGATGTCAAGGTGCGTCGTGGTCGGTTGAAAAAACGAACAAACACGATTCAATTGATGGCATTTTAGGAACGGAAAGTGAAAACTGGTGCAGTTACTTTCCACCGAAAGAAGAACCTCCAGTACTTCGAGATCTCCGCCAAGTCTAACTACAACTTTGAGAAGCCGTTCCTTTGGCTTGGCAGGAAGCTTGTTGGGTAAGTCTCGATATTAATCGTTATCATTATCAGATCAACTCACAATATGCACTGCCCTACGCAGCAATGCCGGTCTCGAATTTGTTGCCGCTCCCGCTCTTCTCCCGGCTAGCGTTCCACTCGATGCCGCGTTGATGGAGCAGTATGCTAGAGAGTTGCAGCAGGCGAGTGGCATTCCCCTCTAACCCGTGTGTTATACTGATTCCCGGTCCTTCTAGGCGGAGGCTGTCCCTCTTCCCGAAGAAGACGACGATCTCTAAAACCACGTGTCTGCTTATCCCCTCTGTTCCTGTCTTGTGAATCCTACTGTTTCGAATATAACAGTTACACCACTATTGCATTCCTATTCCACCTCTTTCTATCGCCACGACCAGCTTTTCCTTTACATAGCAAATATTCTTCTTTCAGCATTCATTTGAAAACATGGACCCGATCGAACGTGGCCGAAGTTCTGGCCCCAATATTCAAGCCTCAACCTCGAGGTCACCTTCGAAATCGGTGTATGTTGAATGTTTTGTTTGTGAACAACAGTTTCGTAGAATTATGTCGACGGGCAAGATCTTTTTAGGCTATGATAGTGATTCATGCATGAGGATGTTTATGACGTGGTTTTTTCTATGAGACAGACCCGTACACAGGGTGCCAGACATGATGAAGCTCCGAATTTCTCATGATCTGACATGATCAGACTTCAGTCCGTCCTCGCTGACCACATATCCAAGAGATGAGCATCAACTTGAAGGCGGAGGACTGGTGCATACTAAGTATCTTGGACGGAATTGTGAATTACCAGTAAGGGCTCGGCGATCGGTGAAATTCACCTCGCGACAAGGCGATGGGCCTATGCGACGTCTGCGGTGAGTGTTCACGACCCCACCAGTTCTATAATCGTACCATCTTACATGGTTGAAATTTGAGAAAAGACGAGCTGATTCCATATTTGCATCATCCAATTGTCGTCAACCGCGGGATTACGCCTGCTTATGGTTTCCGATTATACATTCCTAGGCACCTCCGAGGGCCATGAAGATCGTCTCACAACTTTTGTTCACAACGGGGATACGAGAAAGTTTGGATTCACTTATTTCTCCAACTGGAGTTTAACTGAAAATTCGCTTGTAACGAATAGCTGTCAGTCCTTCTACTACTAGGCATTTGGCGTTCCAACGTTCGAACGCCATTCATAGGCAATCAGGTCTTGGTGACATGGGAGCAGCGCCTTTTGGTGAACAATGAACCTTATCGCGGGCTGCATTAATGCAACGACCTACTCTGAGACGAGGGGAACATGGATGGTCCTTATACCAGTTTCGTGCCTGCTCTTATGCAGCTTCAGAAAGTGAAAGTAAAGTGTCTTCTTCATCGCTTATCAGGGAAATTGTTCACCCGTTTGTACAGTATATGCATGGCACGCTTCTAACGTTATTTTGACAACTTGAGACGAACTGCCAGTTCAATGAAGCTGCCAGCATGATTATTTCGGCATGGAGATTTTCAGTCATCAAAACCGAGGATGTGCTCGTTCGATCTCAAGGTCTATCATTATTTCCTTTCTCTCGATCTTGAGGTCCTTCACTTATAGTCCATGTATTTTCATAACGTAAGCCTGTAACGACGGTCGTAGACAACCCTGATCTGGAGATCAAAATGGGGGATCGGGAAAATATTGTTCTTCCTCTCGCGTTATCCGCCTTTTGTTACCGTGGCCTTGACTCTGTATCGTACGTCTCTTTTGTTTGCGATCCCGGTTGTAGTTGATAGAATCTGCCTCAGATTCAACGACTCCTGATGTATCCCGACAGGTAACTTTACCCCATCCTCGTTGGCACTTTGATATCACATAAATGCAACAGAGATGTTGTAAGTGCGCAAGTGCGAATATTCTGTCTCTTTCTATTTCTGACATCTTTTAACCAGGGATGATACTGTTCAATACTAATAGAGCAGAGGGTTAGTACCGTGCTCAGCGTAATATACGGCTAAATCAACAATTATGTCCCTAGCGATTCTCTTGCTTCGAACTTGGGCTTTTATTGGCAGTAGAAGAAATTTGCTCATCTTCTTAGTGTAACTATTTGTGGTGCGTGCTACTACTTTCACTGGTCTGTCTGCACTCGTATTGTGCTATAGGGTATCGTCATCGCAGAGATAATTATCGCCGAGTTATTCTTCCGTTCTATACAAGGTAAAGTTTTCTTCATGTTAATGTCAAATATGTGTACTTCACATGTCATATTTGGTTCGTCTTCAGCACCGATGATGTTTGGCTGTTTTCCAAATGCCGTTAGCAAAATAATGGTCGCTGACTTTGTTTTGATTATGATCATGGAAACGAGTAAACTGTTAACTTTTCCTATCATCCAGCATCTAATTATGATTATCACAACGATCGTTTGCATCACGCTTTACCGAGGAGTGAAGACTGTTCATAACTTAAACAGTCCTGTGGTGCAAAGCCTTTACCATGATGGGTTATTTTACTTCATCTATATATTTCGTGAGTCTCACTATGCAGCACGCAAACAGCAATAATTCTCATTCAAAAGCGGTCATCACTGCAGGGAACATCACTTTCGTGACTGTGGGACCTCTATGTTCGTGCAATGAGCTCAAAGAATACCTTTCCGCCGGGAACGGTGAACTTTTTAACATGTATACCTCCCGAAATTCTGGTTGCTCAAAAGGTGCTCGCATTACCAAGATTTCAATTGGTCATGCAGTGTTCTTTCAACAAGGATTATGCTGCACGTCTGCTATGCTGCCTGCCACCACTGACGCTGATATGATGGCAGCCCGAATTTACCCCACACCAAATACAGCCGAGCTTTCCGCACCACAGGTCGAATACTGTTGAATTTCAATTCGGTACCTCATGCCTTTTGGTTGTGCTAGTATTCTTGTTGTCCCAATTGTTGTCCCACTCAGTTCCATACGTTTTTTTTATTCGAGACAACGTACATCTAACCTCGACCGTTCAACGGTAAACCGGAATTAAATAAGTTACAACCAGGCATCTGGTCAATAAACAAATAAAAATTTCGTCACTAAATGTGGACTGAGTCAGTTAGGATTCATGTGAGCTACTTTCTTCAAGAGTTCTTTCAATATAAACGCAGGAAGTCACCCAGACTGCAAAAGAGCTGCACCTTAGGCGGTATGTATTCAGAATTTCCTTTACATACGACGAAAAATTATAAGTAGTGATTATCGTTCTGTTGTGTAGCTGAATGGACTCGCCCAAGACACAGCACATCTCTGACGATCCCGGTCAGATCGAATACACTCAACAATGAATTCACGAAACATCGTCACCCATATGGATGAAGCATGCCATGTCTGAATGGGGATGGAAATTACCCTTGATTTGGTTGGATGCATTGGACGCACATAAGAACAGCATGTACGTCATGATCACTTGTGGCAGGGTGAGAACACAGACAAGACTGGCAGTCCCTAGGATGCTCACCAACTTATCCGAAACTGAGTCGAGGAGGACAAGGAAAGTTTCTGTTCAGTCTCTGTTGACGGGTCAGAATGATCGATATCTCTAGCCTGAACTCTCTTTCTAAGAATGACGGCGAAGTTTGGAAAGGTGAAATACAAGATTGTTGAGCGAATACATGGCATCCACGGCGGAGAACGTCAACAGAACCGATCACTGTTGCCGGTGTAAGCTTCTGAGTTTGCCTGTGTACAAAAACTAATTGACAAACCTCTTCAGTTTGGACCGACGATCCAACAGGGCCTCCGCCAATCGGCCTTCTTTCCGAGCACGTTTTAACTAGGGGATAGTTAGTCAGATCTCAGGTGATATCCCAACTTCAGGGACCTACCTCTCTTTTGTCCTCGCTCGAAATCACCGACTTTCCGGCGCCCCAGGTTTGATATATTCGACTACAGTGCGATGTGGTCAGTGGTGACGGTGAGGTTTGGAAACGTGAATGATAGCTACTTTGTGTTTGCTTCGTCTATACCTGGCGCTTCTGAGGCTCCTTCCTTCCTTTTCTTCTGTTCATCGTTGGCTTCCTTCTTGTATTTGTTCTGAATCTTCACCCAAAACCGCTCTCCAAACCCAACTTCTTCGCTGTCTCCTCTCAACGTCAATGTACCGCCGGTAACCTCATCCACGCAAAGATATTTCTCATAAACGTTCATAAATGAAACCATTCCATCCGGAAGAATCACAGGCGTCCACTCTTCCTGTGGACCTCGTGCCTCTCTGTCTGCCGATACTAACCCGTGCGCATCGCAAGACAGGAACTTGCCCTCCCCAGTCCCCGTACGCAGATTGATCGTCTCCGAACCTGCTACGCGGGTGGTGACCCAGACTTGTGATGTGTCGGAAGGGATGCGGTCTAGCAATGCTGGTGGCTCAGGTTCATCCTCACTTTTGTCCTTGTCAAGAGGATGCAGTACGATGCGACGACGGGTCGAGTCAAAGTTGACACAGATCGGTGTCGGGTCAGAAGGGTGGTAGATGAACGTCGGGCCACGGATGTGCAAAGGGTCTTCGGGTAGAACCCAGGTTTCAGGATCCTTTTCGCTGTCCTCTTGCCGATTGGCACTGCTACTGTCGCCGTCGTCTCTCTTGCGTTTCTTCTTTGTCTTCTCGCCTTTGAATTTAAGCTTTGAAGCGCGAATTGACATGCAGAAAACGTGACAACGTGACAAGTCACGTCCTACCGAAATATTTCCTCATCCTGGTAGGCATTCGACTGCCTCAAGATCAAGATGAAGTTCAATCCTGGTTAGTTTATTTTATCTGGCGACCTGGTTCTTGTTGTTCGACTGTACAGAGTCGAAAATTCCGTTATTTCACGTTGTGGAACGGTTGGATGGGATCAGTTCTGGTTGGATGACGTCTGAGGAGAAATCGAATATATGGTTCTGATCTTCGCTACCCAGATGTTTCCTCCTCGCGGCGCAAGGCTCGCAAGGCTCATTTCTCTGCGCCCTCTTCCGTTCGCCGAAAAATCATGTCCTCAGCGCTGTCGAAAGAGCTCCGGGGCAAATATAACGTGTGTTTCCTCTCCGTAACTCCAAGTAACTCACTTCATGTGGGATTCGGTGATCGCAGACTCGGTCGATACCTATCCGTAAAGATGATGAAGTTCGGATTGTCAGGGGCAAGTATAAGGGCCGAGAAGGCAAAGTGACCCAGGTCTATCGGAAGAAGTGGGTGATCCATGTTGACCGTGTGCAGCGTGACAAGTCGAACGGTGCAACGGCGCCAATTGGAATCCACCCCAGCAATGTGGTTGTCATTAACCTGAAGTTGGACAAGGACAGGTGCGCGGAGTTTTGTCAGTTACATCGAGTTTCCTATTGAGTTTGCAAACCCCATAGGCGAGCCATTCTGGACAGGAAAGACCGGAAAAAGAATGCAAGCACGAGAACACAGACCGGTGAAGATACTGAGATGGTCGATGTGTGTTCTCTTGTTATTGACGCTTGACTCCTCTGATCATCATGCGTGATTTTAGTAACTGGCAGCCGGACTTGTGCGTTTTTTGAGGTTCCAAAATGATACATGCACATGTATCTATGCTTGCATAGGATATGCCGTTTATCTTACTTTCTTCAGTATGTTGAAGCGTCGCCTATCCTTGATTTAATGCCAGCATCAGTTCAGGAGTGCAAGGAACTGAATAAACAATTGGGAATCGTAGTCGTGATGGGTACAGTCCGAGCACATCAAAAGATAACATCGTCGTCCTTGGTACTTAACAAGTTCGTTCCTTCCCCCAATTCATCAGCACCTCTTTCAGGAATGACTATATCTGTTATGTGTATGTCTGCCTCCGCTGCACCCTGCCTAAGCAATTCCGCGGCTGCCGTATCTCGCTTCTTCTTCCCTTGAACTTTCTTCAACCTAAATAATACACCGGTCCTAAGCAGCCAATCCTGAGATGATATTCATGCACATATGCTCACCGGAAGAACTCTTCGCGATCCATCTCATCAAGCTCGCTCATGATGTATTTGATTGTGTTCTCCAATCGTGGGATGACAATATGTTCGATAGCATTGACTCGCCGATTTGTCGCCCGGATGACCTCGTCTAGAATGGTAAATGCCGTTTGTAGGGACGCTAGCTCTACTAGTGTCTCAATCGCTTTTGCATAGACCTCTTTTGCACGCAATACTTGCTGACCACCTCGACCGAGGCCAGTAAGATTGAAGTCTAAGCGAACCACAATCAATTGAACGTCATATCCCTGCGGTGTGCTCCGCACCAGATCCGGGAACGCGATCAACCTCAAAGGCAGGAAGAACCACACCGGACACATTCTCCTGCTTGGCCTTGATTCTGAAGGACGCCAATTTAGCCTGTTCCTGCACAAGATACGAGATATCCCCTGTCGCATAGGTGACTTCCGCCATAGAAAATGATGCAAGCTGCATTACTCTCCCCATCTTGCGTTTCGCCTATAACCATTGTGATCACGACTGGTACCGTTTAGGAATGACAAAGGGAATAATGCAAACACACCTCATCGACCTTCTTGAGGATGGCACGGAATCTCGTCGTGAGTGCATCTCGCTTCTTTGCTAGCAATGAATGTCCTGTTTGAGCACCTTTGAGACGCAATTTCGTATTTGTGAGTGCCATTCGTGTTGCAAAGACATTTTCGCGAGCCCCAGTTCCAGACATTGTTTGAGGCTCTTGGACAGAGCATTGAACGATAAGAACTTCGGGAAATCACACATCATGTTATGATATTCTCAACCACATATCTCAAAGCCGGGATAGCTCAGCTGGGAGAGCAACAGACTGAAGATCTGGAGGTCCCGTGTTCAATCCACGGTCCTGGCATTTTTTTTTGCCATATTCCCGATGGTAAGCACCATGGTTAAACGTCGCGATCGTTCCGACAGAAACCTCTCGTAACATGAGATTATATTTTCGTCTGCACTTGCGGGGCTATATTATCAAGCAATTGTGTACTTTCCGTAGCTTTTTTCTGGATCGAACACCTTTCGAAATGTGTCAGCCGCACGAACACCAAAAGTAACACCAAGAACTCACCTCCCATCTTGATGCAGGAAAAATGTGTTTGTTCCTCTGATAGTAGCTCCTTTCTACCACTTTCCCCGCATGCGATTCGTCCTTCTCTTTCGTCGCGTCCGCGAGTAGGCGGACGTCATCATGCACGTCAAAGTTGAATAGCGGGCCTGATTTGCCACGAGCTTTGTTGACTATGAAGTCATAAAATGTATGGTGCTGTTAAATTTGAGAGTAAACATGAAAGTCCACTACGACTATGCCATGACCTACGTGCGGTATGATGAGATCCTCCTACCACCCAGTCAATTTGAGAACAAAAAGGACAAAAGAGAACACATTGCTGACCTTGATATACATGAGATTATCAACGCTCACTCCTCTGAGCTCCGGGAATTGTTGTCGGCACTTTTCCAAGAAAGTGCTAATTGTGTCGCCTTTCTTGCACTGGTGCCGCAATACATGCAGAAAATCTTCTCATGAGGCCCACACTCACGGATCGAGAATGGCAGCACAAACTCACGATGACGCTCTTCCTATGCCCACTCCCATCCCAGAACGAGTAAGTAATCTCAATTTCCTCCTTCTTGATCTCTTCCTGCTTCCGTAGCCACTCCTGCCTCAACCGCTCTCGCTCTTTCCGCTCCGCCTCTTCCCTGTCTCGGTCCGGTAGAAAAGAGGTGTCTACATTAGGGTTTTTGCGAAATTTCCCGCGTTTGGCAGGCTGCGAGTCGTTGTCCTCGTCCTTGGGGGTCGTAGCAGTAGATTCACCTTCTTCTCCGTTGGCTCCATCATCCATTGCGAACGAAAGCATTGCTTTAGAAGCCTTCTTCCTCTTCTTCGCCCTCTTCGTTTCATCCCTAAACGTGTTCTCCACAACCTATAAGCCACCTGACCTTTCCGAAACGATAGAGCAGACAAAAGAGAAAAAGACAGAATGGGAGAGACCTGCACATCAACATACTTTAGATCACTGGTTTTCGCAGCCTCCCTCGCCTTCGCCTCCTCCAGGTCTTTTCTCATTTGCTGGAAA
The DNA here is from genome assembly GCA_963555575.2 of Hygrocybe coccinea. Classification (NCBI taxonomy): domain Eukaryota; kingdom Fungi; phylum Basidiomycota; class Agaricomycetes; order Agaricales; family Hygrophoraceae; genus Hygrocybe; species Hygrocybe coccinea. Next base: position 2,075,965 of record OY741990.2, on the reverse strand, counting down.
TCCTCAAGCTTGACCAACCCAACAGTGCTGTTCTTGAGAGACTCTTCCATAGAGTCATGCTGGCCGATGAATCGACTGGTGGAGGGACGAGCTTTTTCAGTTTCATTGATGAGGGATTGCTTTTGTCGCTCAAATTCCTCTCGCATCTGTTCTCGCTGTTTGGCGAGCGCATCTTCTCGACGCCCTTCAGCCTTGCTGGTGGACATTGCAAGTGCAAATGAAAGGAGTAAAACAGAGGATAGCAAATAATCGGAGTATGAAATGAAATAATCCACCTCCGACTGGGCCATGGTACACATCCTGGGTGTGCAATTGCCTGATTCTCAGATAGCGCGGGTAAGCAAGCCATTCAATAAAACAATTACTTCACCAAGCCAATTCCTCCGTTACAGTTTGCATTAACCGCCATCTACGGTGTTGGGCACAAAACTGCACATCGGCTATGTGCTCGTCTCCAAATCCATGACAGGTGCAAAATCAAGAATCTGTCTCCCAATCAAATCACAGCCCTCGCGGCCTTCCTTTCGTCTCCTTCGACAGCCCCGCCATTGCCGCGCTTGCCACTAGCTGCTCCAAATTTCATACCACCACCTCCGAGCACATCTGTCCCACAGCCCCAAGCTGTTGTTGCTAAAGTCAACCTGAAAGAACGGGCCAACGGTGGTCACGGCAACGGCAGCGATCCATTGAGAAACTTGAAGATTGAATCGGAACTCAGGAGGGAAATCAGGGAGAACATCGCGCATCAGCGTATGATCGGCAGTTATGTTGGAAAGAGACACGCTATGCATTTACCAGTCAGAGGGCAGAACACTCAAACGAATGCCAAGACGGCTAGGAAGTTAAACAGAATAGATCGATATGCATGATTTATTTGCGACCCACAAGCATTTATTGTACTTGATGTCATGTCGAGTAAAATCTCAGAAGTTCTCTCGGCCAAGACAAGTACTATCAAGTAGCCCGATGTCAGCCATCGCAGGGAAAGGGACACAACATTGATTCACAGTTCATTTTCGGTTCACAAGCTGACCTAAAATCACTGCTTCATCGAACTCGATGATCTGTGAATCGGACTTCGACTTCAACAACCATCACGGAGTCGCACGGAATTATTCTTCGTTACAGAGATCAAGAGATGAAAGGAGACCAGTCCACCGAAGGCTTGGAAGGAGTTATTCATCTCAAGGACATCTGGAAACCTGGGGTTCTTTATTGTGGGGTTGAGTGTAACATCCAGAGAGGGGGGGAAATAATAGAGAGTGGCAGTCGTACGTGTATCGATTCTAGTCGTCCCCAACGGGCACCTCCTCCTCCAAGTATTTCACCAACCTCACACGAATTTCCGTGCTTTCGTCGCCGCGCAATACGTCGGACACAAATTCCGCTTGAACTTGCATCTGAACCTGTAATTCCAGGTTAACCCAACTACCCTAGCTATCAAATGGGCAAAGAATGCGCACCATCTCTAATGCACCTCGAATGACCCCACACAATACGTTACTAAACCATAGTCCCCCTTCAAGTGCAGCCTCGGGAAGTTCCACAAATTCGGCTAGTGGGTTTTCATCGAGTGTCAGGGAGAAAGCTGAGCCTGTATTTGCCTGTTGTAGAGAGCTCATACGTCGAGTAGGAGACGATGGTTGTAGAGGTGCCGCATGTGTTACTGTGGGGGTAATGTTGAGAAACGATTTGAACCCGACCTAGACAAGTAAGCTAAACACGCATCGAGGCACCTGGAATGTGGTGCATACCTTCGCTATCACCTCCCCAACTTCTCGGAAGTCGGTGCAACGCCCCAGCCCGCTCTTTGCCAATAAATCCTCAATTAACCGTGTCCCAATGTTATATCCCATCTTCTCGAGCTGCTTGTTGACTTCTGTGTAGTCTTCGTAGTCTTGAATTAGTTGAACAACTAGTGCGCCATATGTGAGAGCAAAAAGCTCGGCGTTCTGTTCTGACGGGTTAGACGTGAAACGTTGGGAAACGCAAGATATCAACAATAGCCAATACTACTTACAATCTTCTCTGAACGACCTTTCCAAAGGTCTTCACCGATTGCCTTGTACTGCTTGCTCGTAGTCGCCATTGAGTCGAAGGTTGACCATAACCCTAAATCTTTACATTTGCACCATGTCACGACCAGAGCTTCAAGCACCCCCAGAAATTGTTCGTTGTGTGCCTCGATAAAACCGCTAACGTTACTGATACAATCGTCTGAAGTACTATGGGGACGCTGAGGCTAAAAAGTACACAAAAAAGTGCATCCTCTCCACGAACATTTCTCCCGCCTCTCGTTTATGCCAATTCCTAGCACTCGAAATCAACAGATCCAGGCAGATATGACGTATAGAGCTCTAGAGCTACTCAGTTTATCTCCAGATGAGCCAGCTTTTCTTCTAGACATTGGATGCGGTTCGGGTCTATCAGGCGAAATTCTAGACGAGGAGGGATACATTTGGAGTGGGGTGGACATCGCTCCAAGCATGTTAGGTGAATAAACATTAGCTGAGGACTTTGGGGATTTCTGCTGATTTGTTTTTGGACTTTGAGAGGTTGCACTGGAACGACAAGTCGAGGGAGATCTCTTTTTGCAAGACATTGGACAAGGCTTTGGATTCCGGCCAGGAAGCTTTGACGGTGCTATCAGGTTTGCCTCCATTGCTCCTTTACTCTCAGATCAAAATGACGCTAAAATGATCATAGTATATCTGTGCTTCAGTGGCTTTTGAATGCCGAAACATCACACCCTACTTCCTCACCCCCTCATCGTCTAACACGGTTTTTCACCACCCTTTATTCGGCGCTGCGCAACCCGTCCCGTGCCATTTTCCAATTTTACCCTGCATCCGATGACCAAATACAGCTCATCACATCTACTGCGCAAAGGGCAGGGTTTGGAGGGGGCATTGTGGTTGACTATCCAAACTCTAAAAAGGCGAAGAAGGTGTTTCTGTGCTTGATGGTAGGGGGCGGAGGGGGTCTGCAGCAGGTTCCTAAAGGTCTCGAAGGAGAGGAAGTGGACGAGGCGGGTGCAAAGTTTGAACGGAGAAGGGCAAGAGAACAAAGGAGACTGAAGACTGGAAAGCGGAAGGGCGTTAAAGATAAGGCCTGGATTCTGAAGAAAAAAGAGGTAAATCCCTTTCCAATTACCTCAAACATTTTCCTGACTATCATTGCTGAATCCAGTTGTATCGGCAACGCGGAAAAGCAAGTGTTCCACACGATTCCAAATTTACCGGAAGGAAACGGAGAATAGCGTTCTAATCTACAATCCTTTCACATTGTCACCGGTTCACTATGTCCTGTTAAACTCGCATAGGCAGAGCTCATGTGCGTTTCACAACAAACAAGTCCAGGCACCCCAACAGTGCGTGTTTTGCGTCATTCCGTATGAAGAGCCCTTGTAAGGCTGCCATACTCACAGCCTTGTCTTCCCGGATCTTTCCTTCGACAATCTCCTCCAACTGCTTTCCCATTCTGTTCAATTCGTCATCACTCACACCTACAACACCATCACTCCTTTCATAAAACTGTGTGAAAAGCCTCCTTGCCTGGACTGGACTGGCGTCATCAATGAGTTCAACGAGATCCACACGTCCAGGACGAATGAGTGCTGGATCGAGTTTTCTGATGTGATTTGTGGTCATGAAGATGATCCGCTCTTCACCCGAGGCAACGCCATCGAGGGCGTTCAGGAATCCGGAGAAGGTTACAGAAGATTGATATCTAGCGTGCAGTTCATCAGAATTTCGAAGATATTTTTTTGGCCAAGCCTACCCGTCCTCACTGGCTTGTACGCGCTTGTTAAATACCGCGTCGATGTCCTCGATGAGTACAAAGCTTCTTTCTGGAGCGTTTGAGAGAAGATGGTTCAGTTTATCATCGGTGAGGCCTCTTTCAGACAAATTAAGCACGCAGATGTCATATGACAGACATCCGGCAAGGGCTTGAATAAATGATGTCTTTCCTGAACCAGGAGGACCGTGTAGTAGGTATCCTCGACGATATGGAATACCTAGAAGGCATAATCACGCGATGAGGGTTGGTAAAAGGCGGGATGACGGCGAAGGCCAACCTCGGTCAGCATACCACTGTCGTCGTTGCAAAAAGGCCTTTACATCTTGCTCGATTCTTTGTCCCACACCTTCTTCCAGAATAACACTTTGCAATGGTCGTTTCCGCCGCGGCTGTCCGAAGGGTTTCCACTCGATGCCCCAAGCTGTGTGAATGACAAGTTTGCCTTCCTGTCCACGCATTGCAAGATCCCTCGCTTCCGAAAGCAGCTGAGGGAAGAGCGAACGGTCTCTGGAGAGGGTCGTGAGTATCACGGTCTCCCAAGGTACTCCGGACATGAGTTGCATGGAGCGGGTTTCGCGCTCACGTTTCACCTAAGACTTGAGTTAGTAGCGCACAATGTAGACGCCATAAAAATGGACCTGCATCCAAGCACCCTGATACTTGAACCAATGTGTGCCAGGCCCAGCAACTAGTTTGAACATAACCGACGAACTCCCGTTCTTCCGCTGTTCGATCATTGTTTCCACGCTCAATTGGTGACTTCGTATCCACGGCGCTGCAGGAGGATTCACTTTTTCGACCGCGACTTGAGCTACGGTGCGCGAGCTAGCTTGATGTGCCATCCAGGTGAGAAACCAATCATATGCGCGATCTTTATTGCTTATCTCAAGGGAGACAAGCATCCTTCGCCGAAGAGTCGTCATTCCGAGGACCAGGCCTTGGCGCAAAGCAGTAAGGACGACGCCTACGCCCTTTTTTTTTCAAGAAATGATATAAATTCCACAGGCAAGCTGGAGCGAGCATAAGTTTTACCATGAGCCCGAACCCGGCTTGAAAGTAGGGACTACACTCGGGTTAACATGCGGGATTGTATGGTCGTTCTTGAGACGCACTTGTCGCTTGCAAGACCCCCAAAAAGAGATTGTGTAGTCGATTCATGACCAGGGGGAAGCGTTGCTAGATTGGTTGTTGAACTGACGGACATGTCGTTAGCGCTTCCCATGACTAGCTTTCTCGAAGTAATAATCTGCAAGAAAGAATGAGCCGAACGAAGAGTCACCGGACCGGGCGACTCGAAAGTGGCGCGCGACGCGTCCTTTTTTTTTTTTCTTATCACGTTCGCCACGCCCCTGCAAGTCACCAGGCGATGGCGCCAAAACATTCAGTCGCGGATGCTTATTCTGTTCTGGGTCTTGAAGAGGTCCGTGGTGTGCGTCGTCAATATCTTTTTAACTCTAAGGAATACGTTATCGTAGGGTGCGTCCCTGGAAACTGTCAAAAGTACATACAAGCAGGTATGTGGCATGCTCCTGAGCTTGCTTTTAGTGCCTTAAGCCATTCTATCAGCTCGCCTTACGCACACATCCCGACAAGAACCCTGACAACGCAGATGCCACGGCTCAGTTCCAGCGCCTCAGTGAAGCATATAAAATTCTTCTACGACACCTCGACAGGTCGACACCACGCGAATCTTCTTTCCACCCCTTCTCGCGATTTCACGAGTTCGACAGCGATTACGAAGATGATGACGCCTACTCTGATGACTCGGACGGCGACAATCTCGATTTTTACCTGTTCGTACATCGTACTCCATGTAATGTTATCGCTGATCTCATTTGTCTTAGGTTCTTATTTGCAGAACTGCTGGGAGGTCGTGCTCGCTATGCCAGCCGGCGTAAGAAGCTTCTCTATCTACAGTTCCTTGTCTCAATAGAACTCGTCTGTGTCCACAGGAACTTATCGTTGCGATGTGCCAGAGACACCTGGACAATATCAAGCACGCGTCAAGCGCATGCGTGAAGAGCAAATAGCTGCTCAGGAACGCCGTGATCAAGAAAACGCTGCCCGCAAATTAAAGCAGGAGCAGGAACGTGAACAAGGTAAAATTTTCGCATAAAGATCAGAAAACCGCATGACACTACTTGTCGTCAACAGAGCGCCTAGAGACAGAAAGGCGACAAAGGGCCAAGATGTCAGAGAAGAAAGCAAAAGCGGATGCTATGCGCAAGAATGCTGAGAAAACGGTCCGTAAACAGCAGCAACGTTCCCAAACCCTTCGATCCGCTGTCTTTTCTGCCGCTCGATCTGGTGATGCGGCAAAGGTCAAGAAAGGTGTATGGGAGGACGAAGTGGATGCGGCCGGTGGCGAGATCAAAATAGGGTGCGAAGACTTTGTACAATGCCCTCCAAAAGATCCTCGAGAGACCTTGCTGCACATTGCTGCTGAGAAAGGCAATATTGAACTAGTGCAGTGGCTTGATGCACATAGTGAGCAGTTGTTCTGTTACCCTTTCTTTGTGTATTGACGGGACTTCTTTCAGGTGCTGATCCTGAAGAAAAAAATACCGATGGATTAAGTGCGTTTCATGTTGCTCTCAGGAACGGACATGTCGCAATCGTCAAACATTTTCTGGAATCTTATCCACCCAAGGAGCAAGAATCCAAACTTATTTATAACACTCCTGGACCGAAATCTCTTCTCTCGCTCGCACTGGACTCTAACGAGCCGGAAACTGTGTGGTTAATTCTTGACAGTAGCCTATCTACTACTCAAGATATTTACAAGGCCTGGACACAGATCGCCTCAAGCGATGAACTGCAGCTCAAGAAATCTGCTGCGAATGCCGAGAAGTTGGAGGAAATCAGAAACTTGTTGATGACTTTTGGAGGTTTCACTCCACCACCTACACCCAAAGTCGACAAGGATTCTTCCACGGTTGGATGTTCTACCAACGGGACGAAACGATCAGAGACACCTAGTCCAACGCGACCGACGTTGAAACCAAGCCATGCACAGAAAAAGTCACAACGGCCTCCTCCATCTAGTGCTGCTCCTGAGCATCTACCAGCTCAAACTACGTCCCTAAATGGTGCCGTCAAGCATCAGCAACCGATTAACCACAGTCGAGGTCGAGGTCGAGGTCGCGGCCGGGGCCGTGGACGCGGGAAGGCGTCCGCATGACGATCTTCCCAGATTTAAAATTCTTATGACCCTCACTCATCACACAGTGCACGCCTTTTCCTACTCATTGTAGCATATTATTCCGAATACCCCAATTTCCACTCACTAACTTACCACCGTCACCACCACCACCACCACCACAGATTTGTACATCGTGCCCGCCAATAGTTCGACCACGTACAGGCTCTTTTTGCTTCAATGTTATCATACCTGCGATATGCTATTATAGTAGTTTTTTTGGGAACACCTTGACAAATAGATACAAATTTCAAGTTCGAATCACCATTCTTGAAGACGACGTCAGTACAACTCAATGGGCCGACTTGCAGAGATGCAACGGAAGTTGTTGGAGGTGTGCTATCTTGTCTTGATCATGTCTTGGCTGGCTGAGCGCAGGGCCTTTTCTAGCAAATGATGGGACCTGAGGCAATGGGTGTCGCAAACGCAAACCTCGTTTGGTCAGACGAGAAAGTCTGTAGGAACTTCTTATGTGGGACGTGTCCACACGCACTATTCACCAATACCGTCTGTATCTCTCGTCGTGAAAATCTTGGCGTTGTTTAACACTAATTTTCTGACTCCAGAAAATGGACTTGGGTGCTTGTCCAAAGTCGCATACTGAGCGGTTGAAAACGGATTTCTTGGCCGCAAAAGATGCAAACCCCAATGATCCAATATTCAATCGATTCCAGATGGAATATGAGTCCAATATCTTTGCTTTTGTTGATGAATGCGACAGGAGAATTCGGGCCGCGCATCGGAGGCTCGAGAAAACTCCTGAAGAAAATGCCAAGACTACGAATTTGGTGAGTAGGGCTTCAACTCGACCGTTTTCAATGCTTATTTTTATTATTATCCTGCTATTGTGCGTCAGATGAGAGAAATTGCCGAAATCGAACTAGCAATCCAAGGAGGAACGGAGAAGATCGAAACTCTTGGTGAGTCCATTTCTTTGTGCATTTGTGTATCCTTGCCCACATACATTTGCCCAGGCGAACAAGGAAAGGTAGACGAGTCCATGCGGGAGATGGCTGCTATCGAGGCTCTAAAGAGCGAAAAATCGGAGAAGGAGGTCAGGGCTGCTCTCTTTCTTCCCTCCTTGATACTTAACTATTGACTCCTCTAGCGAGAGCTTCAACAACTGACGGATACCTCGGGAGCCTCTGGGCACCAGAAATTACGCGTATGTGACGTCTGTGGTGCTTATCTCTCTGTGCTCGATTCGGATCGTCGTCTGGCGGATCACTTTGGTGGTAAAGTAAGTCTGTCATGTTCCTGGGCGGTATTACGCTCACAACGGACGGTCTAGATGCATCTGGGGTACCACGAGTTGCGTAACATGCTAAATAAATTCCGTGAGGAACGCGAGAAGCGTAAGCTGGCACCACCGCCGCCTGCTTCAACTGGCCCTCCGGGAGCACCCACTGGACCACCGGCGCGCACAGCTACAGCCGATTATCGTTCTTCACGAGATGATTATCGTGACCGCGATCGCGACCGGGACAGAGGCTATGAGAGACATTCGTCTTCTCGCTATGAGTCAGTTATTTTATCTTTATACGTACGAAGAGCCCACGCTCATCACGTGCAGTGATAGACGGCGAGAAAGGGAACGCTCGCGGTCACCTGGGAGGAGGAGATATTAAGCTGATTATCGGGATCTGTTGTTCCAGAGTGCGTTGATGTCAAGTTGTGTCAGAAAAGACGGAAGACCAGACGATTGGCGACGTTCACAGACGGACGGCTCTTGAAAAAAAAATCAATTTAGATCCGCAATTTCAGGTTGTCTTGGCTCGTGACTTGACTTTTCGTACTCCGCAATTGTGACCGCGACCGTCGGTCGCTTTCAAAGCTACAGCACATATTTATCACTACAAGACCAACAACACGGGTCAGGCCTTGGGGTTACCAATGAGATCAACGATAATGGAAGCCTTTCACTATCTGAACTTTCTGATATATCAGCTTGTTATTTCGAATCCAAGCCTAGGGACAGAAACGGAACAGTTCTCGGATCAAGTGAGACTTTCAGAACGTTCAGAACATTCTGCAGACAGTTTTTGCATCGACAAACTCAAACTGAGCATGCAATGGTGAGAATGTGTTGAACGGTCGATAAGTAATACGTCAAGATCGGTCCTGAAAGTGCCTTTTTCAGTGTTCACCTGTGCTCACCAAGCAGGCAATACCCAGAGATGTGGCTGGCGTCATGAAGGTTCCAGACTGCAGCGACTTATCGATAAATTGTGCCTGTCCATGCGGCAGACACAATTCTGCATTCGTCGCATCTGTTCCCAAGCGTCTCGATTTGGGATAAGCCTGCCTGAAGAAGAACAGGCCGGCGGACACGAGTGAATGTAACGTATCATGGCAATACTCGGATATGACCACCAAACCGTGCGACGGCAGGAGGAGCAGTCCAGTGGGAGAAAGCGGCAGACGGAGGAGCGAAAGTGCATTTCCAGATCGGAATACGAGCCGGCCAGAAATAATAAATTCGGGCACGTGTCTTGCGGACTAACGAAAATAATTAAATTTGTTCTCAGACTTGCCTATTTGGGGAATATCTGCGGAGTTGTCCTTTCCCTTGCCTGGAGGAGTTTCTTTGGCTCGTTCCCGTATTGCTGCTGCCTTTCTCACCTTGCTATCATCAGGTCCCCGTCCTTACTTTGCTTTACCGCTGTGCGCTGCGACTCCCACCTTAGCTTCATATACGGGCTGCCGTCTTTCGGCCGAGGCGGCAACTTCACCAGGGATCTGCATCTAGTCCGAGTCAGCTGTGGCACTCTCGCCGTTTCTATAACTCTTACAGCCAAAATATTGCACAGTACACGTGTCGCAGAATCGATCTTGTTGATCTGCAAGTTGCGCTTGACGCACCTTGGCGGTCCCTGAACCGCACAGTTGTCGGTCACTTTTGATATACAACACCGGCAGACAAACACTCCGTCCATATAAATTTGTAATGGATGGCCAGACTTCGAACGGCTCAATGGACACGAGCCCATCTCGGTTGTGTGAGAGTGCCCCCAACTTCATGTCTCTCGCTCGATCTCCTCATGAGGTCGTCTCCCTTCTTCCCAACCCCTCCGCCCACTTGCTGCATGAAATGCCCGCTCTCTTTCCAAACGGAGGTGATCCCCCAAACGTGCTGTCGGATTCTATGCAGGTATCAGCAGCCGATTTGCCCGTAAATATGACAATGGACGTCCTCAGTTCTCCTCGTTCTCTGGGTCCCGCTCCCGGATTCATACCAGATTTTCAGCAACAGTGTGATTCTTTTGGGATGAGCGCAGGTTTAGATAGTGACATGGGAATGGATTCGTCCACGGCTGATTCGCAAGATCCTTCACCATCTATCCACCCCATCACCTCAGGTTATAGTGTCGGGACTTCTTCCCTTGCCACTGCGCTTGACAGCATGGGCGTTTCGATGGGACGTAGCCGAGCAGGCTCTACGGCCTCACCCGGAAAATTAATGACATCAATCCCTGCTATAGGTTATCCTCCGGTAAACGGTTCATTGGCAACGGTAGATTCCACTGGGGTACCCTTTCCACCCACTGATTATTCAACTGCTCTCAACGGCCAACATGATACTTCGCCCGAGGTAGGTAATGATCTACAATCGATAAATGTGGGACATGTATTAGGAAGGTACGTAGATTCTCCAGACAGCCATTCTGGTATTGAGGATTTATGACCAGCATTGCGGGATATTCAGCTGGCCTTGCCGGGGCAGCGAACTCCGCTCGTGAGGCGTATTTTGTAGGTCAAAGTGCGGAAGTAAATGTCAAAATTGACGAGCTCAGAAGAGCGTTCTCGTTTGTTTCGGATCTCATTTCAAAAATGGATGCGTCGTTATCGTTTGCAGAACCTCCTCCAATACATCACACGGTAGTCACTATTAATCCTAATACACCCACCACCTCGAGTCTCCTTGGGATTAGTCCTACATCCGTGGAAGCCCATGCAATGGACGTCCAGACAAATCCAGATATCTTGGATGTTTCTCGTAAACGCTGCGCCTCGTCAATGGCAGGTGGATCTGGGGATCGAGTGATCAAGGCGCCAAAAATGGAACCTCAAGACGACGACACTCTCGCCGTCACTCCGTCTCCCACCAAGTTATTACCCCTCTCAACACCACTTATGTTCACACCCTCGGCTGTATCGGTTCCAGCCACTGTAAATCGTTCGCTTCCACCATCTGCGCCCCCGTCTCGACCTCCGACACCAGGTAACTTGAATGTAAATTTACTCCAACAACCTTCGCACATACTACCGTTACCCGCACAGCCTCTTGACTTCAGTTTGCCGGCAACGGTCCCCTCACAGTCAGCACCACCGTTCCCCGTTGGCGCCCGCAACCGCTCGTCATGGTCTGACACCCCTACCACATTACCACATCGTCACCACCAACATTCGTTATCTGGCACATCACTCAACACTGCCGTCAACCTTCATGGGCTTACTACGGTGCCGTCATCTTCAACACAACCTTTCACCGCTTCGGGTACATTTGGTACACCTTCCGTGCCAGGCCTATCAAATAAACGACCGGCCGCAAACGCAAGCACAACAATCAGCCCACCACTGGGACGGATAACTCGTTCAGGATCAATTACCACGCCTTCCGTCAATCCTATATCGTTTGGATTCGCCGATCTTCCTAATCTGGATTCGTACGACTTCATGCCTTCAAGATCTTCCAGTTCAAATTCTGCGCCGCGGCGAGTAACTCCGGAGTCGGATGAAGACGAAGAAACGGAGGATGACACAGGCGATGGTCAGCAAAAAGGCAGCACTCATAGTCATGTATGTCGTGCATTCATCGAAGTCTTGGCCATTTCAATTGATATATGACCTACAGTCTTCTCCTGAATCTGGTGTTTCCGGCGGTCACGGAAATGAAGTGCCACAGGAGTACCGGGTAGAAGTGGATCGTATTTTCTTCGAATTCCTCAACAAGATCTGCTCAAACCGTCAGTCGATATCGACTCTGTGCTGTCCTGGATTATCGTCTGATCTTATGCTAATATCATTTTGCAGTGGATGCTTCGGATTCGAAGGGTGAACCAATACATCAGACCTTGATGGCCAAGAAAATGCAGCGTCTTGATGAATCGCCCGATTTTCGTCCATTCAAATTTCGGATAGCAGCCTTTACCAATGCGTTTTTGGAAGAGGTAGGCATAGTTGCATGCAAAAAGGCTCCAGCTGTAATTCGTATTACTATCTAGCTCGCTAGACAAGGGTATCCAGAAGAAAAGATCCCCATGAAAAAAGTGCGTGCTTATAGCTCGACGTCTTTTCAGACGGTGCCAATGTCGTTTTGACTAGATCCGAAATTATCTTTGGAGACAAGAGTTTATTCAACGTTTTAACGAAGATGGAAAAAAGGCCAAATCGAAGGGCAATCACATTTGGAATATAGACGCAAAAAAGGGACGTGATGGGGGATGGATTTTCCGGCCGTTCCATCGCAGATTAGCCGGATCACCACCGGGCATTGCGTATGTTGGTCTCAAGTGGTCTTGGACTCCCCGTATCTGGGATCCTCAGGCAGCCTCGACGCATCTTCCCGTTCATTATAGTTCGCCTATCCTTCCGCACTGGCTCTCGTGGAAGGAAGACGTATTGTCTGGAATTCCTCCGGCCGACGCTGAGAGTTGTGATATTACAGCGGAGGCTAGAGTACGTATACGATATTCTTCGGTTCCTCCTCTGAATAAATAATGTCTATCCTAGTTCGTTCGAGATGGCCAGGAGGAGCAGCTCTCTTTGACATTTCACCTTAGCATTGCACCGATATCTACTCTTGATACTTCGTTCTCCCCCCAACGACGGCCATCTCTTGTTGGTCTCCACAATCCTCGTCGAGTACAGAGTGATTCTGTCGTTCCCCAAGTTGCGCCACGGTTTGTGAAGAACAGGTGCATCGCCATTCTCGTGTTTGACCATTGCTTGCCCTCAGGTCCTTGTTGCGTCCTCAAAATCCTGCAAGCCAACAGACCTCTGCGACAAGCCAAGGTGCTCAGGTGATGCAGGTGCTGACTAGTGCAGCACAGCGTGTGGCACAGGAGGCACAGTCACAAGTAATTGCTTCGCTAAGTCCGAGCAATGAACCGCCAGGGCATGAGCTACAGGCTTTGGTCAAGCAACAGCATGTTTTAACTATGACGGCTGCTGCATTTGACAAAGAATATACCGGTCATCGTCAGGATGGGACACCTCAGTCGCCCAGCAGTGTCCTGGCAGCAGCTGCTCACCAGGTCGTTCTTCAGGCAGCGCGTTCCGTTCGCGCTGATCGATCAGCGGCTGCTAACGTAGCCATCGGATGTTCACCACAAGCGACTACCTCACCCGTGACAGTGAATGAAGTATCTGTTGCAACCCAGTCTGCCGTTGCACAGGCCGTGGAAATTACAGGACCTCTTTCGACTGAGGTAGACGTCCTAATGACCGCCACTACTCTTTTGCAACACCATCGGCCACCCGCCGTCGATTCTCCGCAGGTCGTCGCACCTGTGGAATCAACAGGACATCTTTCAACAGCAGTCCCTCCAAGAAATCTCCCATTAGCAGGAATCAATGGGTCAGTTTCCTTTCCTCCTTCACTTCCACCACTTGGGTTGCCAGAATATGTACCCCCGTCGTAATTTTTCGATTGCTTTCCGCTTGTTAGACAACCATGGGTCACAGGGATATTGGTCTCGTCTGTTCAAATTATTATTACACCCGCTTTCGAGGTTCGCTTAGATGGGTTCAATGCATTTTTGACTGTAAAATTCTTGCCAAAGGTCAACGGAATGCTGTATGACACATGTCACATAAAGGAACATCTAGAGGATTGCGGAAAGTGCACGTAGAACACGTTTTCTCGTCGAGAGGGATGGGTGAAGGTGCACGTTGAACGGGAGCATGTGGAAGTTGTTGCCCTAACAACGTACCACCAAAGCCCCGCTCTTCCTCTCTCCGTTTTTTCTTCTCGGGAGCCAGTTCAGAATCAGATGTCGTGGGTGATTTTTCCTCGTTTTCCTCTCGGAGATCAAGGACATCGTTTGCCAGTATCCCAAGAGAGGCAACGGTAGCTGCATTGTCTTCAAGTTCCTGGCCCCGATAGAATATTCTTTGGCATATCGTGGGAATGCCGATTTCGTCTTGGATCTATGTAGTACGGATGAATGAGCGTCAATCTATGGAGTTAAATGTACCGACAGTAACTTTGATCTCTTTCACGGTGGTTTGCTTCGATACAGTCAACTTCCGTCGTTCTTCAGCTTTTTTCACTTGTCGGAGTCGCTTTGATTGGCGTAACCCGAAGATTTTGCCGGAGCCATAACTCATAACCGGAGGCTTTTGACCATTCACCGCAAACTGGCCATCAGAATGAGGTTCCGATCCTGTTAGATGATCATTAGCGCCTAGGATGCGCACGGTGATTTCAGTGGTTTCGTAGTCCGATTTTCTGGTGAATTGTCAGGCTGTGCCAGACGACGAAGCGTGGGTCAAATACCGTTTCCGGCGACACTCTGCACAAACGGGAACCTCATGTTCGAATATACCAAAGATATTGTTTTCTTTCACACATTTTTCCAACCCAATCAGAGGTCCACTAGGATAGCTGCATGGCGCAATTCAAGCCATAGTCTAGACGAGAATGGTTGAAACTCACAGGCCTTCCAAATAATCCCAATCGCTTCGTTTTATCATAGTGATAGAGGCGTCAAGGTCAGTCGGATCATTGGGATCGAAAACGAGCATGTCATGTTCACAAATAAATGGCGAATTGTCAATTCTATCCGGTCTTGCATTCTCCGTAGGACGAAGTAACCACCGTCGCCATGAGCGGATAAACTGAGTGGGAAGGACAGCGCAAGGGACATTTTCAAGAACGGCGATTCCGCTCAGAGAGCTCTCGTGCATGTGCTTTAGTTTTGCCTGGACCACACTCAGTTAAAGTGGGAATGATTTTCGTAAAGGAAGTGAACCTTTTCTTCCTCAGCCATCTTGCGAATCTCTCGCTTGTCTTCTTTTGACGTGTGGATCAGAGCTTCACAAATGGCGCAAGGTTCCGCATCAGACTTCATGGGTTTCCAAGAAGGAAATAAACCACTGAGAATTTCGCAAGCCTGGATGCAAATCAGACTTGTTCTATCCGATAAAGGGTCAGGCTAACTTTATTTGAAATCCGCCGGCGGGCGGTTGTATTAAGCGACAGTCCTCCGTGTTCGCAATACACGTCCATTTTGAATCCAGGATCGTCAGGAGGCGGATCAGACTGTGAGACGACATGCATTTTTGGCTTAACCAGCCTCCAATCTGAGCTCGTTTTGTTTAGCAAATTTGTTAAGAAATCAATAACGAAGAACAAACCTTTCAGCCACTTCTTGGAAATCCAAAAGCCTGATTGATCTTGTTCACCTTCACACAACTGGTCAAATTGACTGACCAATCGGGGGTGATCAATCTGATACAGCCGTTCTGAGGTAATAGCGATGAGATGATGAAAGGACGCTAATCCAGACGGTATCCCCACCAGTGAAGATCGCCTTTACACACTCTGTGCATATGTTTTTGGGGGTGAGTGCCGGACGAAATATGCAGTGCATCCGAGTTGTGATCATCCGATATGCAGCCTATCCGTGTCAATGGAGATGAGCTGTCCGTGACAATCGGAGGCCAAAGTACGAACCAACCTGACTAATGCGTTTCATATCGAAGGCTTTCTGGGGATCGAGGTTTCCATGAGTGCATAAAACGTGATTCGAGTCGATAGTTTGCTGGAAAAGATAAAACTCGGGTCTCCCATTCGGTTCCACGCAACTGTCTTCTGACTGTGCACCGTCCGCCGGTTCACTCGCTCTGGATAAAGAAGAAGATCTGGCGCCGTTGGTGTGTACCGTCGCAGACACAATGGACTTCACAGAGAGCCAGTTTTCCAAAGCCTGTCGACTGACAACAACGGACTCCTGTGAAATGTGTGAAGACTTCGCATTTCAGTGTTAATGTAGCATAACACGGACCTCACTAGCAGAGGAAACACTCCAGGAGCGATAAATGTCCATGACTTTCCGTCTGGCGTCCTCAAAGGCAGACTTAACCTCCTTCTCCCTTTATATTATATTTGTGATTAGTTGATATCTAGGACATATTGCGTGCTTACCTCTCTTGAAATTGCTCACATGCTTCGTCGTGAATAGCATTAAGCTTGTTGATAACGTCCATGGCACGAGTAGGAGGGGTTGGGACCTCTTGAGACGTTGAGATGGAATGGCTACCATCTGCCCTGTTCTTACGGGAATATATGAGCATGTAGGCGTCCTTTGAGGATACTTGACTACATTCCAACTATCAGATCAACTCAGCGAATCCTCGAGTTGAAAACACGGACCTTGTGTCATTCGGGCTCGTTCGTTTTGGCATGCAGCTGAGTGGAGAAGTGATTCTATGAATTTTACATAAGCTAAAATATTCCATGTAAAGCATGATTAGAAGCTTACTCGATTATCTCGTCATCGCTGTCGTCTACTCTCCATTTCTTCCTAGCATTTGTTCGCCGTGTGCGGCCTTGCGAACTAGAATGCCTATCAAAGAATTACAGCAGATGGATAATGTAAAGGGAAAGGTATACTTTCTACCCTCATCGTCATCCACTACATCGATTACGACGTTCTTCGGTTTTCCACCCAGGGCTTTTATCGTCGTCACGGTTTCATCGTTGAATTGGAACCAACTCTGATTTCTATTCATTGTCAAGTTTCGGACGGAACACATATTCACCGGAACGTACGTAGTATCGAAAACTTGTGCTTCGTAGTGCCCATGATAGGCACTAGCCCCTTTGTGTAGTAATACACCTCGCAATTCATAGACATAGCTATCCTCGATTCCTTGAGCAGCAGCTTTCCTGGATTCCGTGCCTACAAACTGACCCATGTCAAGCAAGGTAGGAAAAGATATGGTGTGCTTCGACTTCTTGCGCTCCATGGAAGAAAAATCATAGACAAAGCGAAGCAATGAGAAGTGTAATACTGGTGGAAGCTGCCGGAGTTCAGTGTATCGTGTGGCATCTTGCAAACTTTCACAATGAGGACAATGATACCTGAAAGAAAGATTAGGGCTGATCTACAAGATGCTCTGAAGCACCGACTTGTTATCTCCCGACAGCTTTTCTGGCTGAAGGAGAGCTGCGATGCGATCTTCCAAGCTTGAATCGTTCTAAAAAACAAGACCGTCAATCACACAAAATGTAAATCATTTCTTCAGCCTGACCGTAAAGTTGATCTCGATTTCCAAGAAGTCCGTAACATGTTCAGACCGATAATGACAATGGATATTTTCGCATATTGTTCCATACACCTGTTTACCCTGAAACTAGATCAAAAGCAATGAGCTCCGTGAATAAGAAATGACAAGCATCCTACTTGATCAGCAATGAGAGACCTCAAAGATGGATCAGACTGTTTCTGAAATTCGGCGTCCAAGTGTGACATGAATAATTTGGAGAACCTGTAGAACGTTGTTGAAACGAATAGAATGAACGAGGACAAAACAAACTCCTGTGCATCCTGTTGCTCAGTCGTCCGAAGTTGCAAACTCTCGACGAGTTTCATTGGATTAAAGACGTTTTGTGTACTCTCTTGTAATGCAGCGAAGGTTACTTGAAGCTGGAAAATAGGGGATTTCTGATACATTGACAGAACGCAAACAGTCAAATTGAGCACAAGGAAGAAGAAGAGGGGCGAACAAACTTCAAATTGGTTATCCATATCTTGCGATGATTGACATTGATAAACGCCGTTGCGGAATGCAAGGTCCCGAAACCATACCTACCAGCATGGTAAACAAACCTCAAAGCACGGAGCAATAAAAAAATAAAAATAGACTTGAAGAAAGGCATTTGCATAACAAGTTGCACCAAGATTCTGTTAAATTTGAAAGTTGAGAGCATAGAGCTATATTCAATAATGGTTGATATTGGTACCTTGAGGCCAACAGGGAGATTCGGGTCTCTTGCATCTAGAATTGGATTATCTCCAAGCTTCGAGGCCTGCAAGAACAGTCCTCTTGCTTCGTCTATGACTCGCTTAGTACCCATTGACGCGTGAGATGCGGGAATTACCTTCGTCCTCCCATACTTCTTGGCCCAGGTAGTTGAGACAGTTCGGATTTCTTTTGCAAAGTTTCTTGCTGCAATTCGAAGGTTGCAGGTCATCATCAGAAATTATTATCACGTCACTCTCGGCATCTCTCTCCAATGAGGCTTTCCTGCTCTCCTGATGTCCAGGAGATGCTGTGGGAGTGAGGCGGTATGGATTTATGCAATAAGGAAAGGCACTCCTTTGCGAAAAACCACAAGTCGCTAGGATATTCTCTTTGGTAATATTTGAAGCGTTGGAAACTTGTGTACCGACCCAACCCCACGCAGAGTAGTTATTACCAGCTGTTTTATCCCGTTTCAGTGGCTCTCCAGTCACCAAGACCTTGGTCGGCGGTGATGCGCGTCGCTTGCGTTTTGCTGTCATGTTTGGTGAGGAGGCAGCGGCCAGCTAAGACCGAAGACTTGTGGACACAAGGATAAAAGTCGCGTTTCCTGTAGGCTGTAGGAAAATAATCCGAAATTTTAGTTTGCCGTGACCCTGTTTACCCCGCGACGTCAAGTTGAATTTGCTAGTGGCTCCACACACACGAGCCGAGGGCTGCAATAGATATCCTCAAAGCAGCTGGATTTATCCTAGTCAATGGACCAAATCAAACGCATCCTTTTGCGCTTGGGGTTCGGCGCAGATGCGAACATTACTCGGATACGCAGACGGAGAACTACATATGCATTCATATCTCGGCGGCTGCCATTCTTGAGGTTAGCGAACAAGTTTCCTCAAATTTGGTTGATTTTCCTTTATACTGTTGTCAGACTGGCATTGTTCGTCGTTGGATACCTCTGGATGATTTTGATTCCATCACCGCCTTTAAGTAGAGGAACCTACATCGACGAGAATGCTCTACAACCGGGACAGGTGAGTATAGTCTCTTCCGCCTTGAACACGCTGAAGGTTGAATGGGCTAGGTTACCACATATTGGAGTTGGTCCGACGTTCATAACGCCGACATATATCTTCAACGCTTGGAGCAATTACGAGACGCAAATTCCACCAGTGAACAGTGAGATTTTAATCCTATGCACTTGTCCCTCCAATATTTTCTGATCGGGAAGCAGGATAGCACAATTCATCGCGGACGAGTTTAACAAGTGTGGTATTGCTGCATCGACACAGAAATATTCATTCTCCACTAGCACTGGAGTGAATCCATTCTATTTCAACATCACTGATGCCTAACTTCTATATAATAATAGACAATAAATGGAACAAACGCCTATGCCATCCTCGCATCGCCCCGGGCCCCAGGAAACGAAGCTATGATTATCAGCGCCTCTTGGTTGAGTCTCGTTGGGGATGATGCCCTCAACCTCAGAGGCGTTTCCGTAGTACTTGCTTTGGCAGCCTTTTTGAAAGGTTTGTGAAATATTGTCTTATTTTTCTGAAGGTTTTAATTCCTGCAGGGTACTCGTTATGGGCGAAGGATATTGTATTCGTCATAAGCGATGGGTATCTCGATGGTATGCATGCCTGGCTTAGCGCGTACCATGGCTCGATCCAATCAAGTGAATTTCAGCGACTCGTTCTTGTTTTGTTGATATCTTATACATTGCAATCTGAGACCTCGATGCCGAACATTTACGGCTGTCGTCTGGCGTAATCTGGACTGCACTGATCATCGATTATCCGGGTCACTCATTCTCTCACCTTGGGATTTTCTTGGGTTCGTCATTTATCGATCTCAATAAATATGCAAAACTCATTCCCTTATAAGAGGGACTCAATGGGCGTCTTCCGAATCAAGATTTTGTCAACTCTTTCCGGCACATTTCACGATATACAGGCGGCGTCCCTGCCGTCATCTATGACCATCTCGATCCGCGAGACTACCCTCATCGACGAAACGAGTTCGATATCATCCCTTCGTGGGTCCCCAATGTCATACGGGATCTAGGGGCCGTGAAGGAGTACGGATATCACGCTAGGAATGTTCTTCGTCACGTTGGCTACCAGGCTCGTGGGAAGCCAAGTGGAGCGCATGGATTGTTTCATCAGTGAGCTGGCAATTTGTTATTCTTACGAGTCCTGACTGAGCGATTGGAGAGATTTCGCATAGATTCTTTTACCGTCTTCGCGGTTCCTGCCACAGGGCCCCACGGCTTTCATGCCATCGGCCGGTGAGTACCCCTTCTGAAGAAGTTCCATCCATATCTCATCATAAATATAGAATCGTGGAGTCAACGCTCAGAACGATGAACAACCTTCTTGAACGCCTTCATGCATCATTTTTCCTTTACATATTAACTGGACCTGAAAAGTTCCTCAAGATTGGTTATTACCTTCCAAGTGCAGTCTTGATCAGCGTTGCCATGATGTTTGGGGGCCTGAGAAAGTGGGTAGATGCAGGCTGGGTTTTTGTCACGCCTGGCGACTCGCACCAGCAAAAGGGTGGTGAGCCTGCCGACGTAACCGCCACTGCCGCAAGGTGGAAAAGACGGAGGAGGCCTGTGCTCGAAGCATTGGGCATCATGATCTCCACACATATGATGGGCACTGCGTTATTCTATTTCATCACAAGATCTTGGTTCCTTGAACACCAACTGGTACGCATCTTGACATTCTGCTTTAGCTTTCTCAAGCATATACATATCATTTAGATTCTCTCAGCGGTCTTTGTTATGGCTATCTCAATACTTCCCCTGATCCTTGTTTTTGCTATACCGGAGACGTCCACCTTTCACATAGCCCCACTCTCAACACTGCTGAATGGACTGAATTTATGTCTGGCATCAACGGTGATCTCCATCACTACCGTACTCAATTTCTCCCTCGCGGCTGCTCTCGCAGTGATTTTAGGGCTTTCTTTGTCTCTGTCATCCCCCTCCCATAAATTCTACGTTGGGCTTGGAAAGTATATTGCTTTCGTTTTATTGGCATTTGGATGGATGCTATGGGCACCGGAGCATACGAAAAATGCTATTAGAGATTGGGAACTTTTGGGTGTATGGTTCTCTCCTTTCGTGTGTATGGTGTATGTGCCTGTGGTACTGCAAGCAGGCGTTGCGTGTCTGCTTCCCGCGTAGTTGTAGAGAAAATAGACAGATAAAGAACCACATAACAGAGTAAGGAGAATAGGATGAGTCAACCAACGTCCATGGCAATGCCGCTTGGATCGTCAGAATTGAATAAATTGTCCACGTCGGCATCGACTTCTCCATCAACTTCATCCTGCCCCCCTCCGTCGGGATCGTTGTCATCGGGGACAATGCCTTCCTTCTTCCATCGTTGCTTCTCCTTCAATTCATGTCGTTGTGCTAGCTTCATTTCTAGATCAGCAGTGAGCTTTTTCAATGCGTCCTCGAATCGTTTCTAAGAGAGCGCGAGAGAGTAAGTGACAAATCACGAAAGGGGCATGCAGATGTATGAAATACCCTGATCAGCGGATTGGCCGAACTGGCGATCTCATTACCCTTCTTGGAAACGGCTGCTTCCAAGTCCCGGATCTCCTCATTTAATAATTTTCTCGCCTGCACTGTCTCGTCGTCCTCATCGTCGTCCTCATCTTCACTATCGTCGTCGTCGTCGTCGTCCTCATCATCATCCTCGTCCGCTTCTTCCTCGTCATCGCCAAGTGCCAAGTCCAATTCTGCCGCCAACTCTTCGTCAATATCGCCATCGCCTTCTTCGTCATCGTCATCATTTCCCTCATCGTCCTCGCCATCCCCAAGATCCACTCCGGGAGTGGGAGCATCTCCTGCATCATCTGAGCCCATGGGTCCTGGAGTGGGTGCATCCAGCGGCTCATCACGCTCGATGAATTCTGAGTCTGATAGGTCAGGGTTGACATTCTCAAGGATTTCTTGAAGTACGGAATTCAATAAACAAAAATCACGACAAAACATGATTCTGACCGTATTTAACTTGAGAAGCCGCAGTATCTTCCTCGAGAAGCCTTTCGACTTCCTGTTCAACGCTCTCGATGGTCTGAATAAGGTTGTCACAATCAAATTTGCCAAAGGACCAAGGGAATGAAGATACTCTTTTGTTTACTCGCTTCCGAAACCTGCGCTTCCTCGCATGATGCAAAGGAGGCGTAATGCCGTGAGGCCAGATGAACTCTTCGAAGTTGAAAATTTTGTTTGCTAAATTTTCTTCACCTTCGATACGGTTTTCAACGACGAGCATCTGAGCGGCAACAAATTTAGTCGTGAGGGGGTGTATGTACCGGGGGAGCCTAAGCGACCTGACAGATATCTGCGACCTTGAACATCTGCTTGTTATCCATTGTTTTCTGGGACTCCACAATACACGGAAGATCAACCAGCTTGGAGGAATACGTCGAGTTACCAATATGAAAAATTGCGCGCCGAGAATCTAGACAGCATACTCAATGAAGTAGAATGACAGTGCCAGCTGAATGCTGAACCACCCTTGAATTTGAACCACACATCATTGGTGACCTCTCTTGCAGCAACCATCTTCCGCAGCCTGTCACAATCTTCACCTGGTGGCATCCTGAGAATGAATTGCTCTTCGAACGCAAGATCCTCGTCATCAGAATCCAATTCACGGTCGTAGGGCCCAAGAAAAGACATTCCAGGCGCCTGAGCGGCAGCTTTTTCACTCAATTTAAACTTCAGTTTAGGCTGAGGCTTTGATTTTGCCGTAGAGGACCGAGTGGTTCTATCGGATGTCTCCATGGAGGGCAGCATGGAGGGCAGCACAACGGGGGGCACCCCGATTTCGTTTGCTTCCTCGTCGACAACGATCAAGTCCGAGTCCGAGTCCATGTTCTGAACACGTGATCTAATCGTCCTGTTGCCAGCCAGTGCTTGAATTGAAGTTCGATGGTGCCCTTCCGACTTCGCCACCCAAAGGGTGTCTCAACCATCCAGGTGACATTAGATCAAGATACATTTACAGTGCAGGACCTTCAGCAGGAAATTTACGCCATCACCGGAATACTTCCTTCTCTTCAAGATTGTACGTTTTCTTTCCTGGACGTATTGGATGCACCAGTTCATCTTTGCTTGTAGTGAAATCTGGCTACCCACCACGACCATTGACTGTGGTTCCCGAATTGTCGTTGGCCAGCCTTGGATTGAGGGCAGGCGAACAGATCATCGTCAATCAAAAGGCACAGTCTCATGGACAGTCGTCTGGATCCCCTAGCACAACTCAGCCAGTTTCTGGGAGTAATACCCGTTCGATGACTGTCCCGACCTCAATGTCGACCTCTAGATCTCAGAGTACAGCCATCCCTACTTCAACGTCTGAATCTTCTCGTTCCAAACCTTTCAAATCGTCATCTCCCGATTGTATCGAGACAGAGGGTGGAGTATTGGTTCACAGAGTATGTCAGAGGTTGAAGAAATGGCCTACGCTTGCTTAGATCAGACTCCCACCAGGTGGTCCCTGATGATAATTCATGCCTTTTTTCGTCTGTTGCTCTTATATTTGAGCAAGATATTAACAAGGCCGCGCATTTGCGAAAAAGTGCGCACGTTTTTCCTCCACTTGGGCTCTGTTGGGTTTACAAGGATTCAAGTCGTGGCGGAAGGAATAGAGAAAGACCCCCTGACGTACAACGAAGCTATTCTTGGGTGCGTCAACATATCCATCTTCGTCAAAAATCCACACAAATCGTTTCCCCTCACCCTCTTCGCCATTACTAAAGATACCCTCCAACAAAATATATATCCCACATCCTCAAACCGTCCACTTGGGGCGGCGCCATCGAGCTTGCTCTTCTCGCCGCGCACTACGGAACGGAGATTGCCAGCATCGATGTCGAAACCGGCCGCATAGATCACTTTACGGCTGGTAGCGGAAAGGAAGGCGGCATGAGATGTGTGTTGATATATTCAGGAATTCATTATGATGCGGCAACCTTGGCTCCCATGGTGGATGCTCCGACGGAGTGGCATCAAACCGTTTTTCCTATTGTGAGTAATATCGCTCATTTTCTTATGGTCATTAAGGTTGTTGTGTTTATGTGTTTAAAACAGCAATCAGCTGAGAACGATGATGAAGATCCGATATTGGGGGCTGCGAAGAAACTAGCAAACGTTTTACGATCTAAAAAGGCCTATACAAACACTGCAACATTTGATCTGAAGTGTGAGGCAAGTGCAAGCTCGTGTCGAATATGTACTTCAATTGATTGTGCTAATAACGCTGTTGGTAGGAGTGTGGTCAAGGTTTAAAGGGAGAAAAGGGTGCTCGCGCACATGCCGAGGAGACAGGACATGTTCGGTTTGGAGAATATTAGGACGAGTAACAGCAGGATGTATACTTGGCATTGTACTTTGGTTATTACGTACAACCTCATAGCAACTCTCAGTGATGGCGACTTGCACATAACTGGGACGAATTATGGCTCAATTGTAAGTACTTTACCGTTTTCACGGTTGTCCGCATGCTGATCCACGCATAGACCCCTCAAGATTCGTGTTGACATTCGAGATTTGTGGGATGCCCCTGACTCGGCCGTGAATAAGTCCATGGAGGCATTGTATCAGACCCTTGGCCGTAAAATCACTCCAGACGTGGAATGGCAGGCGATCTGGGCTGAAGTAGGAGAACGCTTCCCGGAGAAAGACAGATTCGTCCCGGCTGTCGTCATGGTCGTAACAGCCTGGAACGAACGCCTACTTGCCAGGCTTGAGAACGACGTTTACGCTAAATGGACTGAGGGGCTCCTGGAAACTCTGTCAGAGTCTCAGGGTGGGCTGGTTAAATTACATATTCAGGTAATCGTTGTAGTTCCAAAACATCATTTTCTCTCTCAGTTTGTTGTCCCATATAGCCTGCCGTCAGCGCCGGTTCTTCCCGCCCTACTACAGAGTGGAATCCCAAGCTGTCCTCCTTCATCCTCTATGTACCCAATGCGGCGCCAATCTCGCTTGGGGCTATTACCTCCGGATTCGAGAGTGATTTCGACAAGTTCTTTGGCGAGAGCAGGCCGACTGCGAAAGATGGTGGTCGCGAAACGGAGATGCGCCCCGAGTATTCTTCTGCAACAGTAGATCGTTTGCCCACTTTGGACATGCTCGCACGTCCCGACGAGCTTTTACGGACCACTACGCCTTACATGATGATTGTCGATGTAGGGAAGAACGGCGTCATCGTCGTCCAGTGCAGCCATCAAGCAAGTCTGGAACTGCTCGCGTCATACACGCAGAAGTGGGGGAAGAAAAACATCTATGCCAATAGTGCTCAATGGGTGCGTTTTCGTGTGTTGTCCTGTTCAGTTAAACTTATGTGTACCACCCAGCCAAACGTCCTGAAGGCTGAGTTGCACGACTCAGATTTTTGCTTCGGTGTGACGGACTGCCTGACAATTGAGCATATTGATAATCGCAAAAGTCTTAACCCAACAATCGTTCTGGCGTTCGTGGAAGGAATACTGGGATACCAGATGGTCCATACAACTGGCAGTCGCTGGGTGTACAAGCTGGATAAGAGATTCCAATAATGTAAACGTTTTGTATGTAATTGTATTTCACCAGAACGTGTGACTACTTGTGACATTCCGCGTTTCTTAAGTACTCCACCAAGGCCACACAAGGCCAATATTAAACATGTCTGGCAAGCTATCCGAATAGTGAGTGCTAGATTTCACGCGTTTGAATTTGACCACGTCGTTTATAAAACGTCTAGTGAGCGTGAGCGTGAAGCAAATATCGCGAAGAATCGGGCAAGACTTGAGCAGCTTGGTCTTGGGGCCAACACGCCGGGTATCTTCACGGAAAACAAGCAACCAAAGACACAGGCGAAGCCGGTCCAGCCCACTAAGAAGGTGAAGCGGGAGAAGAGCGACGTCGTAGCGAGGAGACAGTCAGCGAGACTCCGAGGCCCAATAATCGACGCGGATGAAAGTCCCTCTAAGAAGAGGAAGCGCGAGGCAGAGGAGGAGGAGAGGCGGGCGAAGGAGGCGGAGGAGCGGTTGCAGGCGGAAGAACGAGAGCGCATCCAAAAGCGGCCTCGTCACCACGACCTCGATCTGCCCACGCTGCTTGATGAAGCCGAGGATGGAGAATTATCCGAATTATCCAATACATTGCAGAACATCTCTCCGAACCTCCAATCTTTCCGTGTTGGAGATTCTGACGCCTTCGTATTCAATAACGACCGTCGAGACGAGGAAGCTGTCAATGACCTCAGAGAGAAGCTGCAGGGACTGAAGGTGGTGGCGCGAGCAAAAGTCACACAGGATCGTGTGTATAGTGCAGCCTATCATCCAGAGATTACCAAGGATCTCATATTTTTTGGAGGTAAATTGTGCATTGCATATTTACTTGGAGATATTCATCTGGTTTAGACAAACATGGAGCCCTGGGGATCTGGGATGCACGTGCACCGCCAGACGAAGTGAACGACGAAGACGAGAGTGAGGATGCTACTGCGGTGTCTTCCAAAGAGGATGGGAAGTACTGGCGCTTGCAACTTCACTGGCCAGCCACGTCCAAATCTTCCATCTCAAATATCAAGTTCGATCCTATTGATGTGCATACCGTGCGCCCAACTTCCCAGGCCCTCTGTTAATATTTCTGATCTGCCCACCTCTCAGGTGTACACTAGCTCGTACGACTGCACAATCCGGAAACTTTCCTTCCCTTCAGGTGTCTCTTGCGAGGTCTTCTCGACTGATGATGTGTTGGTGTCTAGTTTTGATCTTCCTCAGGGTGGACACGAGATGTGGATCTCTGATGCGTTGGGGGGACTCACGCACTTGGACTTGCGAGAAGACAAATCCAAGGCCATACGGTATGGCTTATCAGATAACAAAATTGGGACTGTCAGCATCAATCCGACAAGCCCATGCTTCTTGTTGACTGCGTCTAATAATCGTTCGCTAAAGTAAGGGTGATACTCTGTTTCTCGCTATCTATTTTTTTTTTGAATTATTGGATTCAGGATTTGGGATACCCGAAAGTTACAGACCATTGCAGTTGGCGACCTCCATCCAGTGTCGTCGGACGATGCGGTAAAGGCTCCACTAGAATTTGACACGGAAACTATCGAAAAATTTATCGGATCAACAAAAGGAAAAGGTTGCCTGCAGGGAGAATGGAGGCACGACAAGTCTGTCAGCTCAGCGTACTGGGATCCGCGCGGACGAAGTATCGTGAGCACGAGTTATGATGATACCCTCCGATGCAAGTTTTCATTTTCTGTTCTTATTCATTTCCCTTATAATCGATTATTAATAATCACAGTATGGGACATCAGTGCGGCACGATTCGCAGGTTCGGAACCGCTGCGTTCTTTCAGGCCTTTCAGTCACATTAAACACAATTGCCAAACTGTGTGTGGTATTATCGATAATCGTTCTGCTTTTAACTTAACCTCAATATTTTAGGGGAAATGGGTGACTATCCTCCGCGCACGATGGAACCAGAATCCATCTGTATATCCCCATTTCACGGTGAATTATTTGCTGGTGTTTGCACTCCCAGTGCTTAACGGTCTCCGTAGATCGGGAACATGGACCGCTCTTTGGACATCTTTTCCTGCAAGGTCTCTATCTCCCTTTTTGACTCTGCGTCTGACTGACATGAGCATCTGCTCCAGGGTGACTTGATTACACGACTCTCGGATCCGAAGAAGTAGGAAACTAATCATTTACACCATGACCTAACGTCATGCTTACAATTTGGAATCTCATTTTCCAGGATTTCTGCTGTGCAAGCGGTCACATGCTCCCACCCCAATGTCCTCGAACGAGCCGCGAGTGGGAATGCCAGTGGACGGTGTGTTTTGTGGGCGCCACAGGACTAAAAAGCGTTTGTAACCAGTATTTGTGGATTTCACTTCTTTTCAACGGAGGTCTATCTGACCCAGGATGTAGCGTACATATAACCTTTTGTCATACTCCGGAATTATGAAAATATATGGTTGGCTGTCATCGACTTATTTCTTATGTATTCCCGTGTGTTATGGGCACAGCTATTCCACCATAGGGGCCTTCGTACGCTCTTAGAGGACATCAATTCCACCCAGCAACTAAATATTATAAATACATATCGTCCCAATCATCATCGTCGTCCATTGGCGTCACAATATTGTCCGAATTTGATATTGGGGGAACGGGAGGCTCCTTCTCCAACTCACGCACAACATCCCACATGGCCTCATCATCTCCAAGATCTATGGGGACCACAGTTGGGGGTTCTACCGCGACTGCGGGCCGGGGTGGGGGTGGGGCATCGTCGAAAGCCATCATCTCGTCCCACATTGCCTCGTCTTCGACCGTTGGCAAGTCTATAGGTTGCTCCCTTGGCTTTCCATAAGTGTGCATTGCTTTGGGCGAAGGCACCCCACTGGCAGCCGGTACAATGGCCTGATCTCCTTCGTCACGGATGAACGTATCTATGTCAAAGTTGTCATCGTCAGATATATGGTCTGATGCTGAGGAAGGGGGGTTTTGAGAGGGATCAGGGGAGGTATCATCGGTATGAGAGGCTGAACTGGCGGAGGGCTGCGAGGGGGAGGACGAAAGAGGGTGTACGTTGCTGTTGGAACTCGGATCGCCAGGGTCTTCGTCGTCGTCTGAAGTGTTATTGGTGGCGCGGCCATTAATGATTCCACGTGCCTCGTCGCGCCAGACACTCAGAGAAACCTGTTGTCACAGTGGGTTGGTGGTGTGTGACCATACGAGAAGGGGGGGGAAGGACGTACGTGCATGCGCTTCGAATGGCACAGCTTCTCCACGCGCTCTACGGTGTCACGGAATTGGGTCTTTGGGTACAGTCGATGTGTCCAGAACTGGTATACTTGGAGGAGCCTGTTGAGGTCTGATTCCTAGGTGAAGTCTTTCGTCAATTTCAACTCGAGCTCTTATATATATATATATCTTTTGAAAAGGAGAGAAGTACCTCGTGTCCTTTACCCTTTGGCTGGAAATTTTTCGTTTGCTTGATGAGAAGCGGGAACCCATTGGGCCCGAGTAAGCTTGATTCGTCCAGCTTGGCTGGTTTCCTCCTCTCTTTCTTGCCCTCTGCTGTGTCGCCCGCACTTGGCTTCGCGGTGCCCCGGGTGTTGGTGGTTGTAGGGTTTTCAGGCGCATCCCGTGGTGGGGAGCTGCTGGGCATGATCGGGTGTGGGGTGAGTACCATAGGCTGAACATTCCTGGAGTGTCGTGCATCTGCCTCACGGCGAAGCGCGTCGAGGTCGAGTGGGGGCGCGAGTGGTGTGTAAGTGAGGCTCTCGTCATTCTCAGCATCTGCGAATATGGCGCTGATATCTGGCTGCTGCTGCTGCTGCTGTTGTGATTGGGTGTTGTCGTTGTCGCCAGAGTCCGCTGATGACATTTTCGCAGTGGACGCGTTATTGACAGTTGTTTACATCTTATACTTATGGCTGAACCTGACTTGCAAGACGGAATCGAATACTGGAACGAACAACCAGCGAGCCTCGACAGTGTACTCGGTATCGTCGTTGCTTCCCCCGTTCCACCTCTCAGCTAGATTGACTGTTTTTTTTTTTTTTTTGGTTCTAATAGGTGGGTTTGGATCAGGGGTAATTCCATCCACAATTCTAAGCTCAACAAAAAATTAAAATAAAAACAAAACACAACCAAAAAGTCTCTACCAAGAATCGATGCCTTTGGTTCTCGCCAGTTCCTTCTGTACCTCCTTCCCGAGCTCTGCACGGTTCCTTCAGCCATCCGTCCCCTCGTCCCTCCACCCGACGCCGGCCGCAGAACACGTGCATTGGACGTAGGCGCTGGCATCGGCCGTGTCACCGCAGACGTGCTGCTCCACCTCGTCTCGGATGTCGTCCTCCTCGAGCCCGTGAAGTCATTCGTACACGAGGCGTCGGCGCTCGGCCGGGCCAGCGAAGCCGGCGACAACGATGCCTCGCCTTCTTCATCCACAACAACGCCCCGATGGAAAGGCATCGCTGACCACTCCAAAAGCGTCACATTCCTGCAAGGAACACTCCAGTACTTCGACCCTGCTGCTCCCCTCCAGCACACAACACGGCTCGGCAGAGTAGGGTATGTACCCCCCGTCGCCGAGGGGGATACCGACAGCGACATCAACTCGGGCTTCGACGTCATATGGTGTCAGTGGTGTCTGGGGCACATGCGAGACGCTGACCTTGTGACGTTCTTCAAGCGGTGCAAGCGTGCGGTGCGCACGGCGAGGAGCGTGATCGTCGTCAAGGAGAATACATGTGCCGACTATGATGACGGGCGGGCAAGGGCCGAATTTGACGAACAGGACTCCAGTTTGACTAGGTGTGCGCCTTGTTGGCTGTGCATAATGCCGAGGCTCAGCACTCATGGTGGGATACAGATCGGACACGGCGTGGAAGAATATATTCTTCGAGGCTGGGCTGAAATTGATTCGAGAACGCGTACAGCTGGGGTTCCCCCCGGGTTTGTACGTGGTGAAAATGTAAGTCTCGTACTTTATGGACAGTCTCGTCTAGTTCATATTTGTGTCTGTGGGTTCATAGATATGCACTTCGATGAATGTGCGCAGATTCGTTGTACAGGTGAAACTAGACTCTGCATAGCAGGAATACATTGGATTTAGATTTTATGTTTTGGATGAACGTACATAGAACATGAGCGACAGTATTTCTCTCCGAAGAGGGCCAAGAAAACAAAACAGCAAAGAAAGAAGCAAGAACTAATCCCGCCCCTTCATATCCTCCCGCATCTCGTTACTGCCACCTGCCACCACGGCGTCACTCAAACGGTGTTTTCTCCGTTGTTCAGGTGTATATGCTCTTTCCCTGAGCTTGGGGAATGACGCACGTACCACGCCATCCAGTTTGGGCCAGATCTCGTCCGATGTTGCACCAGTGAGCGTGACGAGCTTCGTAGACGGATGGGTAGCATAGTACGCGAGGAGAGGAGAGGTGGATTTGTAAAACTGGGCGAGACGTCGAGCGAATACTTCCTGGATACACGATGCAGTGTGCAGAACACACTAGGCTTGGTAAAGACGTACTGGATTATCATCAGGGCGCTTGGTAAGGGTTTCGCCTGTCTCATCGTCGTACCCATCGACCTTGGGGCGGTTGTACGACATGTTGTAGACGCGCCCGGAGGGGAGATGAACCCAGCGATCGGATATGCGGCTGAGGATGACTTGGTCTGCAACGTCAATGTTGACGACGAGGCTGAGGGGCGTGCCCTGTTTACTGCAAAGGGAGTGAGCGGAGAAAAGAGAGGAAGAGGGCGAAACACTAACTTGAGATGGGCGTCGAGGAGCTCGCCTTGTCGCAGGGTTCTCGGGAAGCCGTCTAGGATCCAATGCTACAACTCTAACCAGTGAGCAAGAGACTAAGGGTGTAGCCATCCATGGGCACAATACACACCTTGTTATTGGTATGATCTAGTTTACTGGCTACGACCTTGAGCATGATTTCATCAGGCAACAATCTGCCCTGTGCTACGATCTCCTCTGCCTGTACACCCACGGCCGACCTGATCTTCCACCCATGAATAACTCATGTCCGAAGACCATGCGAGAGCTGCTCACCGCTCGGCTATATGCTGCCTCAGCAGGTCCCCTGTCGACAGAGCCAAGATGTCATACTTCCTGACAAGCCGCGCGGCGAGCGTCCCCTACGAGCGAACCGGAGAGTGTGAGAGAGAGGTACGATGGGTGCTGACACGGTCGAGCCCGGGGTATCAATGGTGCACGCACCTTGCCCACGCCGGGCTTCCCAAAGACGAGCATTCTAAGCATGGTTCCCTTGCCCTGCTCGTCGTCCTTGGCGCGGAGGGAGTTGGGCTGGAACGGCAGCGCCTTGCGCGTATGCGCAAAGTGTGTGAAGGAGCGGGCTGCGGCGGCATCACCGAACACCGTTGGCCGAAACGGATTTAGAGTCCGATTCAGACGTTGTGTGGATATTCGAAGAGCCGAAGGGGTCATCTTGGGTGGTGGGCGGGGAGTGGGGTAGGAGTAAGGGATGGGATAAGTAGAAGTGGTTGTTTACTGATCGGCCGAAAATGCCGAAAATAACGACAGACGTTTTATTTAATTTCTACTAATTTCTAATATGTTCCCAACCCAATATCTCCCGCATCCGCCTCACTCCCACCACCCCCCGTACATCACATCTCGAAGGATCGAGCGCTACGCATACGGCCTGCGCGACGTGGTCAACGTGGATCGGCGGGATGGTCAACGCATTCGCCATCGACTCTAGCGACGACGAGCTCCGAGTCGTCGTGTGATTATCTCCGGGAAATTTTGACCACGACGAATCGAACGCTGAACCCAGTGTTCGAAGTACAGCTGACGGCGTTGGGACACCTCGCGGTACTTTGGAGTGAAGCACCGAGGAGAGGTCGAGCAGTGCTGCGAGTGGCGCTGTTAGTGGTCGGTGATGGGCGTGGTATACCAGACCTGTTGTTTTGCAGTTCCGTGTTAGTCTGTACGTGAGAAGGAGAAGAAAATTTGGAGCACGTACTAGGCCTTATGTACACTCCCCTGTAATCAGACTTTCCGTGCATCAACATTTCCTCAATTCGCTGCTCTGCCTCGCGCTTCGTCTCGATGTAGCGGGCCGGAATCAGTGGCCGGAATATATCCTCTGCTGAGATATACACAAACGCACTCCCGGGAGCTGGCGAGCTTGAAAGGAACGTCTCGCAGACGCGTAACGCTGCGTCGTGATCATCGCCGCCGAGTAGGATATTCCAAGTTTAAAATAATCATGAAAAACCATTCACACACACCATTATGAAACACTCCCCCCCCCAAAAAAAAAACGACGACGTACCGGAATCTCTGTTCAGTGCATCATAGCTACCCCCTCTGGTACGCTCGAGAGGGTTATTGGTACCCCCACCGAACAAACACGCAGCGAGCGCCACGAGATCCCCAGATCGCACGGCGGCCTTGTACCGCGCAGGATCCTCCAGCAGTGTGCCAAGGGTATGCACGACACCACCTACACCTTGCAGCAAATGTGCGTACCCCTCCGGCCGTAGTGCATCCGCAGCGTGCCAGTCTACCTGTCGCGTGTGCGTGTGTTTGAATGGTCAATCTGAGAGGAAGGCCGTCGACGTGCCTTGGCTGCCCACGCTGGGGTATGTCCTTTCGCGGTCTGAAACGGCCGTCCCGACTTGCTGAACGTGCAAGCACTCAGGATGTGAG
The DNA here is from genome assembly GCA_963555575.2 of Hygrocybe coccinea. Taxonomy (NCBI): domain Eukaryota; kingdom Fungi; phylum Basidiomycota; class Agaricomycetes; order Agaricales; family Hygrophoraceae; genus Hygrocybe; species Hygrocybe coccinea. The sequence goes on along the minus strand of OY741990.2, from coordinate 2,042,750 downwards.
GGAAAAGCCATTGGTTTTGACAACAATACCTAATGCTGGTAACGCGTAGACCTCGGGCAAGCGCGGCTTTGCAGATGGCTGAGCCTGGAAGAGGTGATAACAGTAGTGATGCGGAGAGAAGGAACTAACAAACTAACCTATGAAACCGTTTCCACCAACGACTAGAATTCTGAGTGCTGGATCCATGGAGATGAGCAAGGTCTCCTCGTCGCGCAAGTGGCGTCAAAGTTGGCTACTTATTTGATATGCTTCAAGTGTTCGGTACCTTCAATTTTCAAGGGTTCGGGATCAAAGCAACTTGAAAAAGCTAAAAAGCTTTTGTCGCTGGTTACGCGTTACGCAGACCAGCAATATACACTGACTCATGGCACTTGGTAAACTTTCTTCAGTCCACCAATCGTAGGACCAGCAATATGTATTCGAGGTATTGTCACGTGACCTGCATGGTATTTGATCGAACAAATAACGACACGAACACAATGAGACGATATAACAGCAAAGATGCAAAAAAAAAGCGTGGCGACGAATCATAGACTCAGAGAAGGGTCCAGCGACCAGCTAGGGTCGAATAACCTCATGTATTTACCGTTTCTCATGACCGGAGACACTGGATCTAGCCCAGAGCAGTGTGAATGTTTGGAAAAGAATGTTGAAAAGAAAGTGAAACCCGGCATAGTCTAAACAAATTCCCACACGACTGCAAAAATGGTGCTTAGAATGGGAAATAGAGGGGAAATGATATGGACTGACTAGGTACCATGCCTTCCGCCAGAGTAGCGATCTGTTCAAAGGCGCCCCGGGAGAGGTCGAGGGAATTGGCATTGTCACAGGTGGGGCAGTCGTCGGCAATGACGGCAGTCACTGAGTTGCCGTTATGGGTGTTGTTGATGCGGACCGACCTGCCGCATTGGTCAGAGCCATAGCGTTGACTATCTGGAGAAAGGGAGGCGATGAGAACAGGGGGGGTGAATGGTGCCGAGAATATATTCACCCAATGCGCAGATCCAGTCAGAGTCGTGATGCACAGTTCCGCATGCGCCAGCTACACCATCCTGGTAGAAGTAGGTAGCGCTGAAGGGGCACGTGTGAGAGTGAGGTGGAATACAGACGCAAGGTTACTTACAATCCACCTGTGTATTGGGTAGAAGTGTCTGTTTGGCCAGCGCCTGCGGCTTTGGAGGGAGGGGCTTGGTTACCAGCAGGTTTGCATTCGGGTGGGCGGGAATCGAGAGACTGGTTGACCAAGAGGGGATGGCAGCAATCTGCAAAGAATGGTGTGTTGTGTTGAGTTCGACAGCTGAGAGCAATGTATCGAGAGCGATAGGTGTCGTAGGGCTGAGAGAGATTGTGTCATCAGCGAGAGGGTGAACTGAGACGGACTGACCTCGAGGATGTTAGTGTCGTAGGACGGGGGCGGGGACTGACGGGGAACGACGATGGCAAGGACTGCAAGAATGAGAGAAGCGAATGTAAGGAAGGAGAACATTGTTGGAACAGAGGGTGAAAGAGAGAAAGGAGTGTTTTAAAGAGGGTGCATAAAATCGGGGCGATTAACGAGACAGCGGAAAGAAGGAAAGGTTGAGTGCAGAAACAGGTGTTTATGAAGAACGGCCATCCGTCTGCTCACGCAGAGTCCGCGGTATTGGGTGTTGATCAAGGGTGAGCTGGTCATTGTGTGGCTCGACGTGACAGGACAATCACTTACCACAGCGTAAAGCGTGAAAATACGATTTCGTCAAATTCACGTGGTGAGAATATGCTGGATTGAGAATATCCTAAGATATGCCGAGAATTTGCGGATATGTAACACCGTGTACATGGTACAAACAGTGACCTTATTTGTGACAAACACGGTAACGACTTTGTCTCGAAAAGTGGTAACAGCGGGCTGTACCATGCATTCAAGTTGATAGTTTGCGGATACCTTCCGCCTGGCTGGCCCACACCCTGTGGTTTCTGTAGACCTTTCCCATTGGTGATATATCCAACTCGACCATTTACTCTGTCAAGTTGACCGTTGCCTTCTTCAACCTGTAGACGAAGTCTGGGTGTCCTAGAACCTCGTATCGGCGACATCGGCGGCATTGTTTGCGAGCGATGTGCATGATAACCCCACACTGTGTATTGTGAAGGTTTCCTGGAACCATCCTCCCCTGGTAAGTGGTTTGTACGAACCCTCCCCATCCCTGATGGTTATCTCTGACCGTGGTGAAAGCATGGCTGGTGCCGATGGTTTGGATCAACCCTACTCTAACAATACAATGGTATGTACAAACCCTTCTCTGACGGTTGCCTCTGACCATGGGAGATGCAAATAGCTTGCCGACGGTCTGCTGGCACCATGGCTAGTGCGGTGGCAGTTCAGACGGAACCTAGTGCAACGGTACGTACAAACCTTCCATTCCGGACGGTCGTCTCTGACTGTGGTGAACACATAGGGTTTGTTGAGACCGTGGCCGGTGCCGATGGTTTGGATCAACCCTACTCTAACAAATACAATGGTATGTACAAACCCTTCTCTGACGGTTGCCTCTGACCATGGGAGATGCAAATAGCTTGCCAACGGTCTGCTGGCAGGCTAGTGTGGTGGCGGTTTAGACGGACCACACCTAAATTCTCTGATGGCTGTCTCTGACCATGGTGAACACACAGGGTTTGTTGGTTTTCTGGCACTTTATCCAGTGCCAATGGTTCAGATAAACTCTACAAACCCTTGTGGGATTGGCGAATAACTTATTGATGGTATGATTTTTGTGTGGTACTTAGGACAGGGTTGTCAGTGATCGCAAGGCTTCATACGGTTTCATTGCTTATAGAACTATGTAACAATTGGATCGTAGTTGCAATGAAGACTTTTCAGTATCAATATCCAAGAGGCCCACTTTCTGATTCCATCAGTACTGCCTCCCGCACCTTCTGGAGAGCGTCAACTCTCATCTGCAAATTGGTGATCTGTGTTCTCAACCTGTATTCCAAGCCGCAAGGCTTGCCATTGACGTCTTTGTCCTTTGAATACAAGTCATCGATAGACAAACCTGACATTTCGTAGAACAGTTGTGCCATGAAAGCACGAGGACGCGGTTCTAAAACATCAGATAGCCAACCTTCTCGAAGACCGTTGAATGATGATGTTATCTCCCTGGTTTTATACCACCAGAAGTCCAATAGAGCGTCATCCTCTGAGCATCCGCAGTGTAGAATCCCAGGTGGCATAGTTATTGGTGGATCCCCTCGATTGGCAATCCTCCTGTTATACGGGACGCCAGTAACGAGGAACTTCGCGTCTTTTAGTTGCTCTCCAGCATGCTTTAAAGCCAGGGACTCATCAGAGACTCGCTGCGCCTTGTCCAGCTTGTGATGGTACAGGCACGAGATGTTGCCTCTGTTGCTTGCAAGACAGTGGATAGCTAGATCTCGGCTACTTGTAGCAGCTTCAGGGCAAAAAGTGGCGATGGTACGTATGCGTTTACGTAGATCAAAAGGGATGGTAGCCTTTTCATCTCTTGGCTCAGCAAGGAACCTGACAATGGCTTTTTCGGTTTTTGCTAGCATAATATCAGCACAGGGCCATGACAATATGGCAAAACACACCTTTATGGTTTCCGTCGACTTTACCAACCAACTTTTGAGCGATTGAACCCCCCACCATATGCTTCACAGCTCCCTCTATGACATCCGGCTTCTCAGGCATGGGCACTTCACGACCAGTGCTACTCCTGGAATCTTCTTCGGAGGTTCCACTGGCAACACATTTTCTTTTGTTCATTGGGTCCAAATCTACCCAGTTGGTGCTAACTCTATCATTACCAACGACGACAGGAAGAGGCATTGTTGGTGTAACCATTGGTTGAGTCCAGCCACTAAAATGAGCAGACGGAGGAGGCAACGTTGTTGAGGTTGGCATGTCGTAGTCCCATGTAACATTCATTTCACCTGTGGGAGGAAAAATCCACCTGTCATTGGTATGAGGGACCAAAGATGTCAAGGACATTGGATATGGCCACGTCTCAAGATGGGTGTGAGCGTCCATGACCCTCGGAGATGCCATCGGAAATCCCCAACCGCTATTAATTGCGGGGGATGAATTAGAACTTGGAAGGGACCATGTGCCATTGTTGGATATTGCCAGGTTGGAAGAGGGGATAGTTGACGTTGAAGTGATTGCGTCCTGGTAACCAGGAATGCCTGAAGTCACACCAGCATCCATGACAGGAAAGGTACTCATACCCACAGTTTGACTGACAGTTGCGGCTGCTGGGAAAGTATAATCGCCATCGTCATTAGCCGAGGAAGATGAATCGACAGCTGGGATGGAAAGCATGGTCACGGGGATGGTATCCTCGCAGTCAGCAATGCTCGGAGTTTCGTTGGTATTTAGGACAGAAGACCGACTCTCATTGATTGTAGGAGTGACATCCTGGTGGTCAGGAAAGCTCGGTGTTCTCTCTACAACCGAAAGTCCTCTCTCATCCAAGTTAGTAGTTGGCGTGATGGCCACGACTGCTGGAGCGGCCAAAAGCCCTCTCTCATCCAAGTCGGTGGCTGGCATGATGGCTGTGGCTGCTGGAGCGGCCGAAAGCCCTCTCTCGTCCAAGTCGGTGGCTGGCGTGATGGCTGCAGCTGCTGGAGCGGCCGAAAGCCCTCTCTCGTCCAAGTCGGTGGCTGGCGTGATGACCGCGGCTGCTGGAGCAGGAGGGATGGAATATTCTTCATTGATGGTAGCTGGAGTTGCTGGTTTAGGCTGGAAGTTTAAGTGCAAAAGATATGCTTCCACGCCTTGCAGCTGAACTTCGGCCTCCTTCCTCGCCTTCACAGCCAAATCGTAACCCTTTTTCGCAGCCTTCAGTGCAACTAGCTTCTATCAGCACTGAGGCCAACCAAGATATATAGAAACCTACCTGTGCCGCCACCCGCCAATTTGGCCTTGTGTTTCTTTTGGACGACCATATAATTTTCTTTAGCAGTTTTGCACGCATTACGCTCAGCAGTGACGAGTTTCATCGTTGTTTCAATAGCTTTTTTGGCCTCAAGGATATCTGTATACAGTCAGTCGAGAATTTGTTCAATACCGCATTTGCTAACCTTCTGATTCGGACATGACGGTTCAAAAGGATTTGGGTGACGGTGCTGGATGCCAAAAGATTTGGTGATGAATTAGCCGAGTTTTTCTCCAAAGGTTCTAGACCTACACAACAGAAAGGCCAATGGTTTTGAGAGACCATTGCAGCGTTAGCTGAGTTTGCTCCGAAGGTCCGCATGTTTTTGAGATACCGTCGCAGTGTTAGCCGAGTATTTTTCTCCGAAGGTTCTCCCATGGTTTTGAAATACTGTCGCAGCATTAGCCGAGGCCCCAACTAAAAGACCCATGGTTTTGAGGTACTGTCACAGCATTAGCCGAGGTTCCAACAGAAAGTCCAATGGTTTTGAGATGCCGTGCCGCTAAAACCTAAGCCATATCGGTTAGTTTGCGCTGTCTTGAATAAAAAGCCATGGCCGTGTACCATGTTCCAGGTTCCGATATTTTGACCATGGTGAGTGTAATGTCGCATGAAAAGTTACACCTTAAATTCCTTTCACAGGTGGATTCTTGTGTGCACTTCTGTGGGGGTTGTGGTGATTGCATTTTGTCAGGCAGAAAAGTGTGTGGTGGTTGTCGGGAACAGTCATACTGTGTAAGGGGCTGGTTTTCTATGCCGTCCGAAACTGATTATTCATTAGGGTCGTCAATGTCAAAGGGTGGATTGGAGCGACCATCGATATATTTGTCACTTGAAAGTTGGTGCCGCGAGATCTCAAGGCTTTGGTACAACATATTACAGTGTACTCAGAGCCATGGCGATGATTGGGCTTGGGGCAGATGCGATTCAAGGCCTGCCAGATCCGTCATCAGCATGGCTGGAGCATATTCGGGGTCGAGGTTACCAGGTCAACGTCCAACTTGCACGGCGGGGTCTGGAGCGGTGGCCAGAGGAGCCCTACAAGTCTCTTGACTTTATGTCTTCAATGCCCATCGAATTAGAAAGTTTACGGGAATTGTACCCTGCGATACTTCAAACTATCACATCTCAGATACGACTCGGGCGAGGCGATGCTTTACCGCTGGTATTACTCACCTCAGACGTAAATGGTGACCCAGTTGATGTCACGATGATCATGTACTGGTTTAACCTTCTAGAACCATTACCTTACCTTCCTAACACCACCATTGAAGAGATGGAAAACTTTCTTCGTAATTGCATCAGGATGCATTCTGAATCCGGCGGGCTGGGACAGGCATAATAGGAGTTAGCAACGCATATTAGCATCCTGATAGATTAGTTGGATATCACCATTACAAAGTAGTTTTGTGCACAACGAGCAACTTGAATGACTTCGCTTCAAACATAGCGAATTGAGATGATGACGGGATAAAGAATAATGTCATAAGACAGTAATGACAAAAGAAGGCGCCGGGCAATGATTAGCCTTGGAAGAACAAATGATAAGTTCAAGGCGCAACACTGTATATGTCAAGAGATTTCTGACCGCCAAAAGTGTGTTGATAACATCCTCAGCTCCAACCAACATCACGTTCCACGGTTACGGTAGCTCGTTTAGCTTCCCTGGTGAGAAAGGACAGTACTATAATCTATCACGGACAAACAAATCTCCCTCGTCCACAGGAGGGACAATTTTCTTGATTAGAAATGCTTGTAGTCATTGATCCATTGGAGGGGTCCTTATTGTACTACCGAGACCTATAGTTAAGTCTTGAGTTAAGTATTACTTGTAGCACATAGTTTGAAGACGAGACCCACATTAGTTTTCAGATTACCTTCACATGATCAACATCTTAAGCATTGCAACATAAATACTCCAAGATGTGGACTGATGGGGCAATGGTTTCGAAGTGCGTTCACCGTCGCACTGTGTATCACGTCATTGTCAAGTACTGTATTCAGACGTTATTGACTACAGTAGATCAGATACTCGTAGAATAAACTTACGCTGCTTTTCGATCACATGGAACAAAGCAACGCTCTGGGACAATCGAACAAGATGACTTGTTATGACAAACAACTAATGTCCGAATGCGTAATGATACTAACCGTATTTAAATGACTACGTCTGCAAGGAAGATGCTGCAATAATTGATTGAAGTTCTGCAATAAAAGCGTCTTTGGTGGCAGCAGAGGCCTGCTCATCAATAAGTGCCTGTTGTGACGTTTGGGCATTTGCAGTCATCTCTGCTAACTGTGTTTGAGTGGTTGCCAAATTCAACGCCAAAATCTTCGCGTCTTGACGCCGAGCAGCAATGAGGGCAACAGTGGTCCTACTGAGCTGGTCATGGATGCTATTAAGCTCGTGTAATGCCTCCCGCCGGAGTCGCGGAGATGCGTAGTGTGTGAATGGAGCGGTTGCGGTAATGTGATGAGCCCCAATATATAACCAGCAACCTGTTTCAACAGAGATCGCCTCGCACTGATACAAATGTCAACAGCGAAAAATTAGGAAGATTGAATCATCTAATCAATCGACACATTTACCCAGTGCAGAATATCTGCGATCAGCCGTGAGAATCGCTTTGATGCCTTCGCAACTTCCTCAATAGGCGACCTGAGTCTACGAGTGCGAGGTATAACTAAATGGGTCAGATTGTAAGTAGAACCTTCAGATAATGTTTGGCGCTCACTAAAAGGCATGTTTCCTCTCCCAGCTCCTTCCACTGATCCAAATACGGCTGAGTTGGCACTACCACGTGGGGTGCGAGCCACGGGAGACTCCTTGGATGATTGAGCGTCATCATCGGGCTCTTCAGAATCAGAGTCTGGATCTGTGATAGGATCCTCATGATTTGTTGCGGCAGGTATGACATTCCCAAAGTTTGGAGCAAGAAGTGGGGGGTAAATATTTGTCACGGGAGGTATGACATCCCCAAAGCTCGGAGCAAGAAGCTGGGGGTCAATATGGCCGTTCTGCCAAAACAAGTATTAGGAAAGTACAACATTTGGTGAAGCGTTGTTTACCTCTACGATATGATTGGCTGTGTTGTCGGCTTGGGCAGCTTGCCGGGTGGACTGCGATGCTTCCGAAGATTGGAATAGCAAATTTTGATCAAGAGCCCCCGGTGGCGTATGTGGAATGGAGATTGGGACTGGTGGCGGTAGGGGATGGTGAATTGAAGCTTGTTGCTGAAGTGATAGATGATGAGGCAGATCGCACGCAGAAGAGAAGTTAACTTGACCTACGGAAGCCAAAAAAGCTTTTCCACATAGCGTGTGTTGGCACTCTAAGAGTAGTGGTTTGCCCAAACATCTGCGACAGTAGCGAGGACGCCTTGTCTTTTTCTTCGGGGATGACTGTCGAGCTTTGCCCATAATGGGAGAGTTCTACGTCGAATTGTTTGTGGTTGTTGCAAGTCTGATGGTTTCTGGCTTGACGGTTGGACAAAACCCTGCACCCCTTGGTTGAATTGACACGTGCGCCACTGGTCAATGTATCACGCACCATCTCCTGAAGTTTTGAAAATCCTGCCTTTCGTTGAATCCCCTGCTACACCACAGAATATATCTTCCCCAGCAGTATGGCAACCAGGAGAATCTTTGCTGAGTCCCATCAAGGCATCAAAAAGCGGATACAAAAGAAAAAGGATGGACATGGTGGTGCCGTACAAAAGAGCTGATTTGATTCATATGTCACCCCACAGTCAAGCAAAAGCCCAAACTAGCAGCAAACATACATCACATGGTGTCGGTCGGACTGAGCAAGAAACCTCGGCTGAAGAACTTGACAAGAGCCAGGGCTACAGAGCATACTTGGATTACGCACTGGCAGATTGTGTGGGTTTCTATCAAATATCGGATCGGCTCTGTGTTGTGCAAGGGTGGGATGGACAAAAGCAGTGCATAACGGTGACTGGAATTGTTAAGCTAACTAAGGGATTGGCAGTTGATTGTTGTTGCGTAGAAACATTGGTATCATCTCCATTTCGCACAGACTAGTGATTCGATGCTGGTGGCGTGCTTGTGCCCGAATGATGGTGTGGGTTGTGTTCATGAACGGTTCCTCCAGGAGTTTTACAGCGAGCGGTTCCCTAAAGATGGCACATTCAAGTCTACTGGTAAGCAGTGATGCATGAACTCTAGAACCTACCTCTGACGGTGGTGGATAGACGAGACCGTAATATTGTTCACACGCGAATCATGCAATGGAGAAACATTCTTGAATTGGTTCTCTGTGGCAAGTGAAAGTAGTCGGCAGACGGGCAGCCGCGCAATCGTCTCTTATGAGGGAAGCAACCGGGGAGAAGGGGAGTGGACCTGTACAAAGGATGGTAGTAGGGCATGTATGCACATCAAAGTTGCACGCAATCACCTGCTGAAACTGCTGCAAGTGAGTCCAGACGCAGATGCAAGGATCTTGGACGAAATGGTGGTCGACAACATCGGTTAGTCTAGACAATATTAGAGAAATTTACACCGCTGAAAACAATACATTAGTTGGTCCAGTGCGTAAAGGTGCCCAAGAACATTTCTCTATTTCGTACCTCCCAATCCTTCCGCCAGCCTGGGCAACACTGCCATCCGATGAAAACCTTTATCCCCATCCTGATCCAGTGCGCACAGCACCACCGCTGATCAGGCTCGATTCATCCTCATCTTGTCCATGCCCCACCGGTCGAACAATGTATGACGCAGCGTCACCCTGTATAGAACAGCTGTGCACGATCTATTCATTATCAGAGAAGTTCACAACTCATGTTCAAGTTCAAAAATGCCCGACTTGTCCTTCAGCGCGGCACCGGTTCATCGGACCTGATGGGAGGGAAGCAGGAATTTTCAACTATAACAACTCAATAATGTTCACTCACGAACTATTGGACGAATATACATGCTCATTTACCACCTCCAAAACTCCATTCGTTGCATGGGCAGCCGTTGTATCCCGTCGTTATGCCCTCACTGGCCACAACTTTGTCAGTGACCCCTTGCTCTGGTCGGTTTGGTTTGCATATGTCCGGATCCAGCACTTCAAAAATGATTTGCATTGCATCCGATGTGGACCTACCCCAGAAGATGTGATATGGGATGGCGTAACGCTAGCCTTTGGTCGAAAGCACGTCTTAGAGTCCCTGAATCCACCAACAGCAACGGAAGATAGCTCACCAGTTCGCAGAAGCCGCAAATACGTGTATAATCAACAGATCCTGGCTGACAAACAGCTACGGGACTTGGTGCGAAAAGTCACCGCAATGCCAATGCTGCCAGCCATCTTGGGGATTCGCAATGGTCCAGAGACTGGCACTAGCTATGGCATGCAAGGAGAAGAGGATAGCACCGGGGAGCAAAAGAAACTTGAAGAGGTAGTGAAGGCGAAAGCGAAAGCGGCAGTTGCAGCTCTCGACCATATCAACAGAATTGAGCTCGCGACTAAAAAATTGGGCGATTTGAACAAGGGGTTGAGAACACTCTTCGTGACACATTATGGTGTGGATGCATATCACCACCGACGCCAACCACCACCCTCGTATCGCCGGCTCTTTCAGCAAGTGCATATACTTATCCCAAGCTTCATTTTAAGCTAATATGTTGGGAATAGCTGTGCGCAGAAGAGTCTGTTCTGCAGCTTACCACCCACCCTGCATTGGAAGATCTAAGGATTTTCAATGAAAGACCTACCCGGCTTAGCGCTTCGCAGCTGATGAGCATCCCGGTCATTTTTGGTGTCCTAAAGGAGGATGGTATGGAGGGGGGGCAATATTCAGAAGCACTCTTGGATTTCTGCAAGTGGATACATGGCCGTGGACATTGTGTCTTGCACATGCTGCTGGGAGTAGACGCTCCTGGGCTGTTGAGCACAATTGTGGATGCTACAGAGCAAGACAACTGGGAAGCGGTAAGTCTGGAGGTATGTACCTTGAGAGATCTTGACACGTACTTTTGTCCAGTCAGGATGCTGTTATAGCATGCCAAAGGTCCGCCCACGCCCTATATACCCAAATCTTAGGTACGATCAACAAAAGGAGAAGGAGCGTCAACGTGGAGGGAAGTGCTCTAAATATTATTCAAAATATGGTCAGCAGCATCTCACTGGGGGTATTATGTGTGTGTGGTGCACTCACAGCGTGTGCTATGGGTTCCATTGTATTCCACAGAGCGAAGGTTGAGATGACGTTTTCTCAGCAATGGTGACTCGCTGGCCGACAGCCCCGAAACGAGTAATCTATGACTTTGCTTGCGCACTAGGACCATACTGCTTGACCAGGGAACCAGCATTCTTCGCTGACACATTGTTTGTAGTCGACGCATTCCATGCTGGTGGTCACACGAAATGTGCACCCGCTGCTTTCTTGACCACCTACTTGTGTGTGGACCCTCGCCTATCACGCATCAATTCCAGTGCAGCTGAATGTGGAAATGGTGGCCTCAGTCGCATTCGCAAGTCGGTCAGTTATATGGGGCAACAGTGTGCCATATTGTATACGAAGACCTTCATCTCAGTCTGGAACCGTATGATTACTAGGAAAATGCTCAGACTGCCGAATTGAAAGCATACCACACTTGATTCATCAGAAACACCATAGCACTGGACGATGCCAGGAGACTGTTGAAAAGTCATGCGCATCCACCACAGTCAGAGACGACCATCCGGAATGGAAGGTTTGTACATACCATTGCACTAGGTAGGGTCTGTCTGAACCGCCACCACGCTAGCCATGGTGCCAGCAGACCGTCAGCAAGCTATTTGCATCTCCCATGGTCAGAGGCAACCGTCAGAGAAGGGTTTGTACATACCATTGTATTTGTTAGAGTAGGGTTGATCCAAACCATCGGAACCAGCCACGGTCTCAACAAACCCTATGTGTTCACCACAGTCAGAGACGACCGTCTGGAATGGAAGGTTTGTACATACCATTGCTCTAGGTAGGGTCCGTCTGAACCGCCACCGCGCTAGCCATGGTGCCAGCAGACCGTCGGCAAGCTATTTGCATCTCCCATGGTCAGAGGCAACCGTCAGAGAAGGGTTTGTACATACCATTGTATTGTTAGAGTAGGGTTGATCCAAACCATCAGCACCGGCCACGGTCTCAACAAACCCTATGTGTTCACCACAGTCAGAGACGACCGTCCAGAATGGAAGGTTTGTACGTACCGTTGCACTAGGTTCCGTCTGAACCGCCACCGCACTAGCCATGGTGCCAGCAGACTGTCGGCAAGCTATTTGCATCTCCCATGGTCAGAGGCAACCGTCAGAGAAGGGTTTGTACATACCATTGTATTTATTAGAGTAGGGTTGATCCAAACCATCGGAACCAGCCACAGTGTCTACAAACCCTGTGTTCACCACAGTCAGAGACGACCGTCCGGAATGGAAGGTTTATACATACCATTGCACTAGGTAGGGTCCGTCTGAACCGCCACCGTGCTAGCCATGGTGCCAGCAGACCGTCAGCAAGCTATTTGCATCTCCCATGGTCAGAGGCAACCATCAGAGAAGGGTTTGTACATACCATTGTATTTGTTAGAGTAGGGTTGATCCAAACCATCGGCACCGGCCACGGTCTCAACAAACCCTATGTGTTCACCACAGTCAGAGACGACCGTCCAGAATGGAAGGTTTGTACGTACCGTTGCACTAGGTTCCGTCTGAACCGCCACCGCACTAGCCATGGTGCCAGCAGACTGTTGGCAAGCTATTTGCATCTCCCATGGTCAGAGGCAACCGTCAGAGAAGGGTTTGTACATACCATTGTATTTATTAGAGTAGGGTTGATCCAAACCATCGGCACCGGCCACGGTCTCAACAAACCCTATGTGTTCACCACAGTCAGAGACGACCGTCCAGAATGGAAGGTTTGTACGTACCGTTGCACTAGGTTCCGTCTGAACCGCCACCGCACTAGCCATGGTGCCAGCAGACCGTCGGCAAGCTATTTGCATCTCCCATGGTCAGAGGCAACCATCAGAGAAGGGTTTGTACATACCATTGTATTGTTAGAGTAGGGTTGATCCAAACCATCGGCACCGGCCATGCTTTCACCACGGTCAGAGATAACCATCAGGGATGGGGAGGGTTCGTACAAACCACTTACCAGGGGAGGATGGTTCCAGGAAACCTTCACAATACACAGTGTGGGGTTATCATGCACATCGCTCGCAAACAATGCCGCCGATGTCGCCGATACGAGGTTCTAGGACACCCAGACTTCGTCTACAGGTTGAAGAAGGCAACGGTCAACTTGACAGAGTAAATGGTCGAGTTGGATATATCACCAATGGGAAAGGTCTACAGAAACCACAGGGTGTGGGCCAGCCAGGCGGAAGGTATCCGCAAACTATCAACTTGAATGCATGGTACAGCCCGCTGTTACCACTTTTGAGACAAAGTCGTTACCGTGTTTGTCACACATAAGGTCACTGTTTGTACAACATGACACTCCGTACATGCCCCAGAATTTGCATGCATATAATATATAACCGCGTGACTTAGAACGCGTTATCGGAAGACACGTTCGAACGCAACTTGCTGCCTTGCCATGGCACCTTCAGATATCCCTTGCATCTGTCTAAGGTGCCATTCAAAACCTCTTTTACTGTGCAGGATCTCCCCGAACCTTGCCAGGAAACACCCCATCAACCCGCCGAAGCCCAGGAGCAATTTATAGACGTGGACCATAGTGAAAATGACTTCAGCAATCCTGTTGACTGGGACATGGAACCTCCTGGCGAACTTCAAGCTCCTGCAGCTAGATCTCAGCAACAGCCAACAAATCGTCAGCCAAGAGCTCCACCAGACACAGTCTATACCACTCACGAGCTACCAGACAACCTTGACCCTCCTGATGTTGGATTTGATGATGTAGCCTCTGTGGTCCCACTTGCCTACTTAGAAAATGAACCCTCTTGTGTTCGGATTGCCTACCTCCAGGCAGTTATTAACAATGTCTTTAGCAACATGCCTGTGAAGCAAGCGACTGACAACCTCAATGCTACTCTCAATGCTCTTGATGTGGCTGGCGTGCTTCCTGATATCCCCCGTCCAGTTCGAACTCTTGTTAGTGCAAAAAAACATCTTGGAATTGACCCTGATCAGTGGATCATCCAATATGCTATTTGCACCCGCACCACACACCTAAAGAGATGCAGGAACTTGCATCCCCGGTCTGCTCGATTCCTGGCTGTACTGGCAAGATCTACAAGGAAATCAAGGACGCTAAAGGTCGCCTTAAACGCCATGCTATCAAGATACTGCCCCAGGTGTCTCTTATCAACAGCATCCGCCGCATGGTTTGTCGCAAAGGGTTTCACAAACTGGTTCATGATAGCCATGATACACCAATCCATCAGAATGACGACAAAAACTTTGTTATGACTGACATGCATGACGGCAACATGTGGCACAACCTCAAGACTGGGATAAAACGCGAGATCGGTAACTTTGGTGCTGTCCGTGACACACCAGTTGGAGATGATACCAAACGCAAACTCACTGACCATGTTACGATTTTCACCTTTTTGCCCCTGTCTTTTGCTTTGACAGCACGTGACACCCATACATTCCCATGAAGGTGTGCCAAGTCCCACACTCTGATTGGACGATACCTTGTTACCGAACTCTCGGGTTGACCCCATGTCCTCATTGGATGACTTGACAGTGCATAACCATTCATGTACAACCAGAAGCTGAAGGAACCTGAAGACAATACAATCCGAACTTGACCATTCCATTCTTGTCACAACCCATGACCGGTGTGCATACCCGGAGACAAGAATACTCCATGACCCAACCACCGATCATACCCAGCAATCGGAATACTCTGGTTCTCCGCCGACCGATCATATGTCCACACCCATATGCTCATGACATTGTCATTGTTCTTTCACAATTCACCAACATGGTTCCTTGTGCCTGTCACAGACGAATGAATAGCCTTGTGCCTGATGACCGATCGACTTTCCTATTTTGAAGAAGACCGACACGTCATCCCGATCCTCATGGTTACCTTTGACGCCCAGCTCATCGCCACGATTGTGATATGTTCTATTGGCATCTCCACCCTTGTGGGCGTCTACATCTATGCAACCTATATTCGGATAATGCAACCTCCCCACAATGACTCAGATATCGGATCCGTCATAGTTGCCGACAACCGATGACTCCTTTGACCTATCTTGGCTGAACATCTTGCTCTTCTTCACATGTCACCTCCACATTCATTCGCCTTTCTTCTCATCAGCTGACCACCGGTGCTCAGCTAACAACCTGAACTCGCATGTATGACAAGTCCCCTTGATGCTCCACAAAGACTTGCATTCCGATGTGTTTCATCACCTTTGTGTACCAGTCCACTGGTCAGGAATATCCATACCTAGTTGACATCCCAGTCATCCAGTACCCTGCAGTCAAGAAGGGTTACATGAAGCACCCTTGCTTATCGTACTGCAGGAACTACCATTGCTGGTGTATGATTACCAGTGTTCATTGCATTGACCTCATCATGGTTCTTCCCCATCCAGTGATTCGCCTTCTCTCCTCCCTCCAATGATGAAGCATTATGTTCACCTTTCCATCCCGATCCCGCATACATATATTCATAGTCGTATGCTGCTATTGGCCAGGCATCTACTGCCAATGCAAACCATCAGGAAGACGAACCAATCTCATCATTCCAAAACTGGGAACTCAGCCACATGACATCCACATGGCCACCTCATGTTCATCATGTGCTCACTGACACATCCACTCATGGATTGTTTCACCTCCTTACCTTGAGGCAACCATGAGGCGCAGGGTCTGGACCCTTGATTGCTCCGAACCATTTCCTTGCAATCACTACTTGTAACACTGATGGACATGCTGTACCTGCAGGGCAGCCTTATTGTTCTTGCATTTCTCGTGTATTTGTCAGTCCCCCGGATGTACACTTGGAGTCCACCCAAAGTCCACCAAAAGTCCACCCAAAGTCCGAAAAGTCTCTCTAAAGTCCACTTTCAGTCCACCAAAAGTCCATTCAAAAATTTTGTCCACTCCAGTCCAGTCCTCATGGAGTCCTCATGGAGTCCTCATGGAGTCCTCATGCAGGACTCAAGCTGGACTTATGGCAGATAGACTCAAAATGGACTCCACCTGGACTTTGCATGGACTTTATCAGGACTTTTCATGTACTGATGAAGATTATAAATAATAATATATACACATGGAGTCCACATGGAGTCCACATGGACTGGACCTGGACTGTGAACCAACACATTCACCAATACATTTCCAAAGACATTCACCAATACTTTCATCAATACATTTACTAATACATTTACTAATACTTTCACCAATACATTTCCAAATACACTCACCAAAACATTTCCAAGTACTTTCACCAATACATTTCCTAATACATTCACCAACACATTTTCAAGTACTTTCACCAATACTTTCACCAATACATTTCCAAATACTTTCACCAATACTTTCACCAATACATTTCCTAATACATTCACCAACACATTTCCAAGTACTTTCACCAATACTTTCACCAATGCATTTCTAAATACATTCCTTCTTACTAATACACAACAACAACAACAGCAACACAACAACAGCAACCTGGCTCATCAGTGTCTTTGGCATCATTGGTGTCTGTACCAATCTCAACCTTACTTTCATCACCTTTGCAGTATTTTACACTAAGGCCATGATTCTGATTGAAATGCTCAGACTCCAAGGAATCATTGAACTCCAATCCAAATGGCCTTTTTCATTAGTAGTCTTTGAAATGCTTATCAGTTTGGAACATTCCAATTGGAATACACATTTTTTCAGATTTGTAGTGTATGCTTTTCTGAAAAGCGTTGGCTATTTTTCAGTTTTTTGTGTTTTTCTCAATCAGTTTTGTATATAAAGTAAATCTAATTGTATATTTAGCATTGTGTACATAATGGGCATCATAATCACTTTAGGTAATATTTTCCCACGGTCCATATTTGGTAATTATTCGATTGGAGTCTGAGTGGAGTTTGAGTAAAGCTGTAAGATTTCATTATGATAATGTTTTTTTACTTCCACCTTTCTTAACCACATAAAGATGTCAAGCAAGTATCACTTTTAGTTAATCACGATGTTGTCAACAGTTCACATCAATATCTTGGTCACTTCATCTTCATGACTTCATTTTCATCTTCAATTCCACCTTCACTTTCACTATTCATCTCATCTTCATCTCCATCTGCACTTTTACCTTTACCTTTCACCATTCATCTCTTCACCTTTATCTTCATCTGCACTTTCACTTTCACCTTCACCTTCACTTTCACCATTTATCTGTTCACTTTCATCTTCATCTTCACCTGCACCTTCACCTTCACCCCCTTACTTTCACCTTCACCTCCATCTGCACTAAGCAAATATGCACTTATAGTTACTAACTATTTGTTCAGGAGTCCATATTAATCCCATAGTCATTTTCACTTCACCTTCACCTTCATCTCCACTTCCACCTTCACCTTCACCTTCATCTCCATCTCCACCTTTCATCTCATGTTCATCTCCCCATCATCCAGGATTGAATACATTTTCCATTTTATTTATGTTAATGCTTTCCTCAACTTATATCAGAGGACATCCAGTTCCATTTATGAAACTGCTTTTATTTATACTGGACTTACAACACCAGTTCCAGTTCCAGTTCCAGTCAATCACACAATACATCCTCACATTGTTTTCCTTGTCTGAGGGAGAGCCCATTTGGCTATGGGTGTGCAGTAAAATATATTGTTCAACTGATGAGTAACAGAAGATGATTTGGGATCTGCATGGGTAACCCCCAGGTATTTCCCACATACCTGTGCCCAATTGATAAAACTTATACAGGTCTGGTACATGAAATCAATGGACTATTCAGAAGTGTATATGTCATACCAGTGATTATCTTAGCACTACGTGTGTAGTGATAGATCATTCTGTTTCATTGCTAGGTGACATTTTTGGGATTTAAACTAGTGTAAAACAATGACATCACCCATTTGACTCCTATCACCATTGAGGACCATTGAGTCACTTTGTAAGGCCCTGTGAGCTCTGTAGCAAACATGTAAGGGGTTTGCTTTGTTTGTATTCTAATACAGTCTCAAACTGCATCCAAGAATAATTAGTGGACATGGTCAGAAATTCATAGATGTAACAAGATCAGTTTAATCCCAATGTAACAAATTGTTAATACTGGGTTAATTCAAGATATTGTTTGGGCTTGTATTCATCAGACACAAATATCTAAATCCAACTAAATCTTCAGACTGTTCATGAGGGTGCTTAAGTATCACTAAAATCAGATGAACTCAAAAACTGTCTTCATTAAAATGTATTTACATGTAATAACTGGATTAATACAAAGGGTTAAGGGGAGGGGAAAGGAGTGAAAATGGAAGGATTAGGAAGGGGAAAGTGGAAGGGAGAGTGGTGGAGCCAACAGGGGGAAGAGGGAGGAGGGAGAGAGGGGAAAGAATGGGTAAGGGGGAGGCAGGGAGGGGGGAAAGAGGGGGAAAGAGGGTGAAAGAGGGGGAAAGAGGGGGAAAGAGGGGAAAGAATGGGGGAAGGGTTGGGGGGAAATAAGGGGGGAAAGGGGGAAAAAGAGGAGGAAGGGGAGGGGGAATGGAAGGAGGAAGGGGAGGGGGAAAGAGAGGAGGAAGAGGAGGGGGAATGGAAGGAGAAGGGGAAGGAGAAGGGAGGATGGGGATGGGGATGGGAATGAGAGGGGGAATGGGAGGGGGAGGGGGAATGGGAATGGGAGGGGGAAGGGGAAGGGGAATGGGACAGGGACAGGGAGGGGGAAGGGGAAGGGGAAGGGGAAGGGGAAGGGGAAGGAGAAGGGGAAGGGGAAGGGGAAGGGGACAGGGAAGGGGAAGGGGAAGAAGAAGGGGACAGGGAAGGGGAAGGGGAAGGGGACAGGGAAGGGGAAGGGGAAGGAGAAGGGGAAGGGGAAGGGGAAGGGGACAGGGAAGGGGAAGAGGAAGAAGAAGGGGAAGGGAATGGAAGAGGAAGGGAGGGAGTGGAAACTCACCGCGGCCGCTGCTGTTGCTGCTGCTGCCGTGCCGCTGCCGCCGTTGTATTTGCTGCGGTTGCTGCTGGGGCCGTGGGGCTGCCGCCGCGTCCACGCTCGCGGGCGTCATGGAGCTGGGGGTGTCTGTCAGTATCAGTAATAGCCACAAAAACCAAAAAAAAAACACTTATCTTAGCAGCGGGGGTGGGCGCACCACCCCCCGCTGCGTCCTTTTCTTGCTACCGTCCTTTGTTCCCGCTGAATGCGTTGGCGTTGGCATTCGCGCGGGTGGGCGTGGGCGTGGGGTGGGCGCGGGCGTTGGTGGTGTTGGTGGGCGTTGGTGGGCGTTGGTGGACGTTGGCGGCTGTTGGCGTTGGCCGGGGCGTGGGCGTGGGCTGACCGGGTGTGGGTGTTGCTTCGTCGTTCGTGCAACTGGTGGGCGTCGCGTTGGGGTTGCTCCGCGTGTTTGGCGTTGGGTTTCGCGTTTGTTGATTGTCACATGATGTGATTTTTGTTGACGCGCCATAAATGGTCCGTGCGCCAAACAAATGTATATAAACAGGCAAAACTCACGTATCTATTTTGGGGCATGCCGCCCCAAATTAAATACTATTATTACATTACATAATAAATCTAGCAGAAGTCCGGTTGGAGTCCTGCTGGACTCCACATGGACTCCACATATATGAAAGTCCGGATTGTCCACCAAAAGTCCATCAGGAGTCCTCTAGTGGACTGGACTGAATATGGACTCTAGGTGGACTTTAGAAGGACTAAAATTGATTGATTTGGCTGAGAAGTCCAGTCCAAGTCCACCAAAAGTCCTGCAAAAGTCCACCTAAAGTCCTGCAAAAGTCTGCCAAAAGTCCAGGTGGACTTTAGGAGTACATCCGGCTTAGTGACAAGTGCTCCATTTCTCTCGGTTTGTACATACAGACCCAGTAGTCTGTCTTTCATAGCAATTCCCTAACTCTTTTGTATTTTAACCTTCATCTTCGAACTGTTCCTCTTTTTCCCTTCCCTTTCCTCACATTTAGTCTGGTTTTCTCTCCCTGGTTCGCTATCCTAGCCTTCCTCCCTCCCCCAGGCTGCTACTTGCTGTATAGTAGTGGTAGACCATGAATACACCATTCATCTTGTGTTTCCTCTGGTCTGATCTCAACATGATTTAGTTGGTTGTTGCTGGAGCCCGCTGATCTAGCGATCCATAACAGACCATCAGTTTGGGTTGCATATGAGCATCAATATTGATTGCATCGTTTTATACATCTTTTTTATTCATTTCGGTTATGGATAAACAGGTTTGGTTGTCTTGAGAATTGTCCACACTCAGCAGGTCCCATCTACGTCTCGATCTCCAACCTACCATGCCAGCATAGGTTTCTTCAAATCAACTCTGTATGTCTTGGAATCACCCCTGGATCCAGTGAGCCGACGACCGAGCAGCTAAATAATGCTATGGAACCTGTTGCAGGAGATGTTTGCAAACTTAAAAATGGTGGTATCTACTACTGTCTCAAGTTGTGACACTGATATGTTATGCTAGGTATCAAAATGGAGATGTATGATGACACAAACACAAACGTGGTCAAAGAAATTATCCATGCCGACTTTATTTGCAACAACTGCAACACTCCAGGTGCTCACAAGATATCTGGCACAGCTGGCCACAGCTCTGATATCCACCCTTGCCCATGGTGCTGCTGTGTTCTATTGGACGCTGGTCGACCGCAGGGCTATAACATCAATGGTTTGTCAGTGTACTGCTAACTTGGACGTGTTAAAGCTTTCATATAGGTTTTACGCGTCGCAATGACTTTGACATGCTCAAGCAAAAGTTTTACTCCAAAGATGCCCCCATCCAACGCCAGAACAATATACTCACTAACCATGGTGTCTGCTACTCTACACTAGATTCAATCCCTGGTTGGCGACCATCCAAACAAACAGCACTCGACTTCATGCATTGTATCTTTCTTGGTGAGTTCTACGTATATTGGTTGTTTGTAATACTTATTCTCCAGCACCTTACAGGAGTAGTTTCCTTTTTATTCATGAATATTCTTTTTGCCGCACATATGTTTCCAGGTGCTGGTGGTGCTGATTCAGCAAAACAATGCTTTGAAGATATTATCAACTTAATCAAATGGCCAAGTCACATCACACGATTGCCAAAGAACGTGAGTGTCAAACATTTACCATTACTTTTTGTAACCACATTACTATGTAGCTTGGTGAAAATCAATCACTCAAGAAAGCCGACGAATGGCGTCGACTTCTTACCATTGCACCCATCGTGCTCTGGTACGCTTGGAAGAATCAAGATGATGAGATCCCTGACACGGAGCCACCTGTGTCTGCAACTGAGAAGATCAATACTACACACTCCCACTGGTGGAAATCTCTGTATGACGCAATCTTGCTACTCTGTGCTGGGGTCCGCCTACTATCAACGAAGAGGATTTCTATGTTGCAGGCATGCTCCGGGCAAATGTATCTTGCTAATTATTGTCAACGTCTACTACTCTTGGGTGTTTCTCCAACTATCAGTCACCACATTGCAATGCACTTCGCCGGAATGATCAAACTCTTCGGCCCTGTCTATGCCTGGTGGCTCTTTGCTTTTGAACGCTTTAACGGTATGCTTTGAAAAGGTTAATCACAATGGCCACGACGGTGGATGGATGGAACTAACCATGCTTCGGAACTGGGTTCAAACGCACCTCATTTATGAACTCCTATTGGCTCTTCCTCCAGATGCTTCACAACACGAACGGGATCTACTGAACAAGCTTATCAATGTGGAGGCTTCGCGCGAATGAGGTGCCATGATGACTCAAATAGCAAATTTTCGAAGTGAAGCATCATTAGATTCTGTTTCTCTCCCAAAAGTACTGTCAAAGCCAATCAACTTGCATCAAGTGAATCTCCCGGGCATTGGTGTTGGCTATGCTGATCTATATACTCTTCTCCTTGCTCATTGTCAAACTATTTGGCCAGACTTGCACCTACGCTGTGAACTTTCATTTGATAATGGCACTGTGTTCATTGGCTCACAAGTTGCTTGTTGGTTAACCTACATTCGCAAAGATGGTCTCCACTATGGATATTCAGCAAATACAAGAACAAAAGCGGACAGCTTTGCTTTCATTGATCAAGACGGTGCTCGAATACCTGTTCAAATTGAGGAACTCCTAGCAGTCCAGGTACCAGGATCAAACAAGCCACCACACATTTGTGCAGTCGTCCGCTATATATAGAGGGTACAACCTCTGTGGCCACAGAATCCCACCAAAAGACACACTTTACTACTTGTCCACGAACCTGTCCATCACTCCATCCTAATCTGGTGCACTCTATCCTAAACTGACAGCAATCACACATCAATTCTGGGCAAGTCCACACTCAAACCCAGACCTGAATCCCGAGCCCCTCTCTTACCAATCATAAAGGCACCCGTAATATACGTTGGAACCCTCTGCCCTCGGAACCCTCTGCCCACCAAGCCCAATCCACAACCCGACCACTCCCACAGTAGTATAAAGAGGACTCCCGCATACTCGTAATAAGTAGATACCCAGAACCCCACAATTGATCTCTAGTAGTTTCCCTTATACTTGTACTCCCCATACCCACAATCACAATCCGTAACCTCTTATCTCGTTTCCCGTCGTTCCTGCCTCATCTCCTCACCATTACATTCACCGAGTTGAAACCCGATGTTGGATTACGTTGGATAACCCCGGATTTCACCGGAAACTATCTCTTTATTTCTATTTATCTTCGGATTTCTACCCTCATTGACTAGGCATTACTGACGACACCCTTTGTCACTACTATGCTGACACCCAACATCTAGTATCCCCTTTTGGAGCTAGACCCGAACTATGCATCACAACTGGAGCCCACCACGAGGTGTCAGTCAGTATCAAAACCACCCAGTCTGCCAATTGCATCCCACCTCTGGTCCAGTGTCGTCCGCAACCTACAAGAAGAAATATCTCTTTCGGTTCACGACCCGACCATCGAAGATAACATTGAAGAGGCACCTTCCCATCTAACCATACAGACTAATCTACCTTTGGTTTCTGACTCCAGCTCACCGCTTTCCACACCACCCAACAGTCCCGACAGCACTCTTACAAATCTCATCGATATCCTGACCATTGACATTTCATCCGACGAATCATCCGAATTAAGCTCACCACCACCCACTCTGACATCCTTATCTGAAAACCTGAACCATATAGCCAACAATCCGATGATGTGCAGGTGGGGGTAGTAAGAAGGGAATCTAACTAGGAACTGCTAAGAAAGGTGCGAGGAAGTTTCGGAAAGCCTACACTAGGATAGAAGAGGAAAGTAAAGGAAGAGAAGGGTGTGAGACACTCAATATAAATGCTGCGATAAAAGTCGAAGTGGTGCGATAAAAATAAGAGAGTTGCGATAAAAATCGAAGAGGTGCGATAAAAATAAGAAAGTCGCAGTGAAATGGAAGGGTCGGACAGTGAGAGAAGATAATATAAAGCGAAGGGACTGGGTCTAGGACTAAGGATAGGCTCTGAGACGAAGGGGGAAGGACGGTGTATCTGGATTGTCTGGGGGTTCTCTGGGATCTCTGTCTAGTGGCTCATACATGCAGGTATATAAGCTGTAAGGACAAAGGAAGAGGGATGAAAGAGTATACTATATGGGGATATCAGAGAGAGGGGCATATGTATCATAAAGGAAGAGTATAGGGGACGATGCATAAGAAAGTAGAACAAAGAAAACAAAGGAAATACTTCGAAATGCGATAACTAAAGAACTCCGAAGTCGCAGACAATCGCAATAGTCGCAACTTGATCGCAAGGTCGAAGAGTGTCGGATTGATGTGAATCGCATAGAATCGTGAGATATATCGAATCGGAGGCCAGGATCGTATGGTGCGTATCACCGACACCCGCATTAGAATCCGAATCACAATCTGTTCCGATAACAGACACATTGTCATCGTCACTCAAATCGTCAGAGTCCGTTGCAGTAAATGGCGACTCATCCCAAGTAGTCTCACAAGCAGTCTTAACACCCGTTCAATTACCGCTTTCATCCTTCGCAGCCGCACAGCTTGGTCCATCAACAAGTTTTTTGTTTTATCCGTCTTTCATCATACTGCCAACCGTTACTGCTCCCACCCATTACCGCACCACTTTCACACATTACCACCACTGCCCCACTTACTATAATGACTGCCTCACGCCAAATGCCTGCTCATGGTCATTCCACAGCTCCCACCTTTGACGGCAATGCCCTCAACCTCAACCGGTTCTTCGATGAGGTCAACCTTCTGGCTGAGGTAGTGTTGGGGAAGTTTGGTTTGGTCCGGTTTGGGGCCTTTTTGCCCAAACCGGGAACCGAATGGTCCGGTTTCCACCCCAAAATCTCCAAACCAGACCGAAACCGATGCAAACCATTTGCATCAGTTCGGTTTCAGTCCAAACCCAGTCTGAACCGCAAACCGCTAGTGGCCAGTCCCCCTGCACCATTCTGACCTTGCAACAGTGCTGTGCACGTCAATTGACGTGGCCAGCCTGCTTGTGAGGTGGGATTGGGGTGCTGGGGTGCTGGCATTGAGCCACACGTGGGCCTCTCCATGGGTGTCCTGATGTGTCACACGCATTGTACATGCGTGGCAGGTTACATGTGATGGTGGTGGTGGTGGTGGTGGTGGTGCCCAACGGGTCAGATGTGTTGTGTACGCAATGTTGGGTGGCTTGGACCGGTGTTGACTGTGTGGTGGTCGTGGTCATGGTCGTGGTGTTGGTTGTGGGGTGTTGGTAGCACCATGTCATGTTCAACAATAAGGAAAGAATAGTAAATGGTTTGGCACTTGATCCTTGATTGGGGCTGTTTGAGAATTCTGCAAAGCATACATCGACACCATGTTCATGCCATGTGCTGGTGGATTCTGATACATCATCCAAGCCCGCTGTTCTCTATCGTCGTATCCAGAGTTTCGGACTTTACAGAGAGAAACCGGACAAACCATTGGCGGCAGGGGGAGCAGAGACAGCAATAAAAAACAGGGCAAAGGAAGTCAACATGGCAGGGGTGCGGGTAGAGGTGGTAAGAGAGTCTGAGTGATGTTATTTCTTTTTCTTCGCTTGTCTGTCTTAGCAATCTTGTACTGCAGCAATTGTAATTATAACCAAATTTTATTGTGCTGCAAATTCAAAGTGATCTTTTATAAGGATCGTAAAGGAAGGAATAAATGTATATCTAGCTTGTGGTCTGGTGAATGAATCCAGACCAGTATGAACTGGTATGAGAATACATTTTCTTGTAATTGGAATAGCACAATACAGTAAACTTTTATAGCCTGGGATAAACTGTTTTGAGAATAACATATATTTGTACGGATTGTGTTGCTATCCCAGACATAGCTCACATGTTACTCAAAGTGATGGCCACAGGGCATTCTCAGCAGATTATTGTCGTATTATTGGTCATATGTAGGTCAAATTCAAGTCATATTGAGGAAAGGTATGAGAATATGGCCATCATCACCTTTTGATCACATTACCAGCATATTTTTGTAGATTCTCGTGATTTGACCTACCAAATTTTCCCGCGTCAAATTTTTGCTCGATACACTGTGTACCCTGGGTTCTAAAAAATTATTCTGGCTTTGGATTAGTCACTAGCACAGTGTAAAGACCCAAAATACGACGACGGCATATTCTGGTCAAATTATGAAAATCTACGTAGATATGCTGAGAATGTCCTTGGAATGTGTCTGCAATCATATTGACCCCAATATGATGACCATCTGATGCCCATTCGACCAAAAATGACAGGACAATCTACAAAAATATGCCAGCTGAGATACTTTGTGGCTGCCCACTTCACCAGGGCTTGTAGAAGCTGGAATCTGAGTGCCAGGCAAAGACAGCAGCACCTAAGTTCACCAGGCCAGCTACAAAATACCTGTCCAGTATAGATAATATGATAGATTACAGCCTCTCCATAGTTCACAACCCCTTGAATAGGTCTAACCTTGACCAGTAAACATGACAGCCTTCAGTTACTTTTATACTCATTGCTTTATCGATTTTACAGCCTTGTAAATCCTTGGATAAACATGTATTCTCGTACAGACCAATTATTATTACACATAACAGCTGGAAAGCAAAGAACAGGAAAAGTTAGAGCACATCACTGGATGCCAGTGGCACCGCCCATAGCCTACTTCCTTGCCTTCCGCCTTGGTTTGACACCTTTCCCCCCCATTGCTGACGTCTTCATGTTCTTCTTGGGCTTTGGCATCTCGGATTCCACCTCCCCCGGTTTGCTAGGGCCTCTGCTCTCATCTTTGCTAGAAAGGCTGCTACAACTGTCCAGCAGTTCGTGCTGGTGCAAATCTGGAAGTGCGTCAGTCATAGCAGAACTGTCCTGGGTCTTCAGGCATTGAGGGTGGTTTTCATGATTTGATGTAGAAGCAGCAGTGTCCTTGTGAGTGAGTCTTTTCGAAGTTGATCTTGGGGGTAGACTGTGTTGCGCAACAACACTGTTTCTGTCGCATTGCGAGAATATCATCGAGATCATTGTGTTCTTCTACAGTAGGATCATTTGGAGCTTGAACTTCTGCCTTGCAGGTGCCTTGCCATAATCCAGGAACTTGTCTGAATAAAGTGTGTGAGTGAGTATTCAGAGTGGTGCTGACTGACTCACGTGTCCCACCACTTCAAGGTATCAACATGCCATTCATCTGTCGGATCGGTCTTGAATAGCCTCACGATGTCGTAGAAAAGCTTTTTTGCATTGAATTTCCATCCAAGGTCGACCAAGTGCCACTGGAGCTGACCATGAATCATGCCTGAGGGAGGGTCAGTCAATTTACTTCCTTGGATTATTTGCATACCTGAACTATCGCATAAGCTATTGTGTTTGCTGTCGATTTGCGATCATTCAGGGACAAGGTGGATGCAGGGCCAGTAAATATGTGACAATAGACCTACATGAGACCTCAAAAATTCACTAGACTGTAATTATTGGCAACTCACACAGACTAACGGATAACCATGTAGAAAGCCTTTATCGGGTTCTGCCGGATTGTACATCAATTAATCGTAGAGGAAACTGGGTAATTCAAGGCTGGTAATCCTCAAAGAGCCATCCTTTATCCTTTTAATCACCATACTACAGAAAAATCAGAGAGAGATTGACATTGGAGTATATTATGATAAACTTACTTGGGATCATGGTCGAAGTCCTTTAGGTAGCACATAGGGCAAAGAAACCTTGCTGTCATGGGGTGATTGAATTCCCTGATGGTTTTCCCTTGATCTTTTGTGATCAGCAGTAAGACTTGCAAAGTGGGATCCTTGCACATGTATGGAATTCTGTTCATTCTCAAGCTTGACGTATCATCTGTGTGAGCATTATTTGCTGCCGTAATGATCTTGAGTGGAGTTGTAGGCACATAGTCCGTTTTTAAAAAGGTTTCAACACATATGTGTACCTTTGCAATAAATTTTTGTCTTGCACCAGGGTTCTGATGTAGACTTGTGGTCACTTCAGCAAGATCAGGTACCATCTTTGAGAACTGCTTGTAGATGCGTAGAAAGTAGCCGCTGTAGAGGGTACAACCTCTGTGGCCACGGAATCCCACCAAAAGACACACTTTACTACTCGTCCACGAACCCATCCATCACTCCATCCTAATCTGGTGCACTCTATCCTAAACCGACAGCAATCACACATCAATTCCGGACAAGTCCGCACTCAAACCCGGACCTGAATCCCGAGCCCCTCTCTTACCGATCACAATGGCACCAATATACGTTGGAACCCTCTGCCCTCGGAACCCTCTACCCTCCAAGTCCAATCCACAACCCGACCACTCCCGCAGTAGTATAAAAAGGACTCCCGCATACTCATAATAAGTAGATACCCAGAACCTGTTACAGATCGTCTACGGGATGGCTCCGACAACAAATGGACTCAAACTAAGTTCGAACGATGAGAGGGAGAAGAGGGATATTATTGATCTGGTATGGTAAACCAGACTAAATGTAAAGTATACTATACATACATTGATTGTATATAAAGGAAACATCTTGAGGGGAGGTAGTAGCCTATCGTCCAATAGCATAACTCCCTCTTATCTCTGGCCAATGGCATTAAGCCCTCTTATCTTGGATGAGTAAGCGCAACATGATTGGACGATAACCAGGCATGTGATTTGAGCATGCATGTGGAGATGTCAAAGCGTGAGAGCCTGGACCTGAAAGGATGGTAGCCAATAGGAGCGTGAGACTTGGCACTTTGTCATGGGAAAGGGGTCGTGGGAATCAGGTCAATGAGTAAGCAGGGCGAAAAGGTAACAATACCCCCCCCACAAGGTTCGCGTCTGCGCGAACAAGAACGGAGAGAGGAAGGGAACCAAAAGGAAGGAGTAGAAGGTATATCAGGGACAGACCATGTGCCATACATGGCGGCTAGCAAGGCTGCTTGGGGCAGACTGTGTCGGGGGGTCGCAGATCTGGTGGATAAGTTATAGCGTAGCCAACAACAGAAAGGAGGTCTCCAAACCCCCAACTCTGTACATCATAGTTTAATGTCATCGCGGACGAGCGATAATCAGAAGATGCGGAGGAAAGGGTTGACGGGGTAATCGGCGAGGAGACGGGGTGGCACTTCACAGAAACGAAGAGGGGGCAAAACATCGTACCGGTCCCACAACAGAGCTGAAGGAAGGGGAGTACGCATATGATGCATCATTGCAACCGGGTATGCGTAAGTAGAGAGTCGTCCATCATTGAAGGCAAGATTGCTGAGGCCGCCTGCAACATCACAGAGGTGACCACGAGTGGACGGTGTACCGATAGTAATGACATGGGTGATGGCATTTACTTCGCCAAGCTCGAATAACCATAAATGACGGACTGAGGTCGGGAAAGCGAACGACCGAAAGTCGTGATTCTCTTGCCGTGAGAGGAACGAAGCGATGACTTTGGGTTCGACAGATACAATGACATCGGTAGCAGGAGAACGTAACGGAGAAGCATTGACGGGACAAGGGATGATTGAGATGCGTA
Organism: Hygrocybe coccinea; assembly: GCA_963555575.2. Lineage (NCBI taxonomy): Eukaryota > Fungi > Basidiomycota > Agaricomycetes > Agaricales > Hygrophoraceae > Hygrocybe > Hygrocybe coccinea. Next base: position 2,013,662 of record OY741990.2, on the reverse strand, counting down.
AGTTAGCCAAAGTAGGTGCACAGGGGTGTAACCGATGGAATTCGGAGACAAGTTTTTTGCAATTTTTTGTCTCTGACGCGGGTATCCATGAGTCCTCTTCGCGGGGATAACCCAACCAATGAACGAGATAGAATAAGCGATTCCTACGAACCACGGAATCGATGACTTCTTTGATCTCATACTCTTCCCGTCCATCAATAATTTCTGAGGGTGGTTGCGGTAATGTGACGGTCTGCTGGGGGAAGGCGGGTGGAACATATGGGGATAGAACTTCATTGAAGATAGGGTATTTCTTCGACCATGTAGAGGGAAGTTTCAATTCATAGGATGACCTTCCAACCTTCTTCATGATAGGAAAGCGACCATAACGCTTGTCGTCTAATTTTTTGGATGGGCAGAGAGAATCGATGTTTGTGGATTCCAGCCACACTCTATCGCCAACATTGTATTCCGGGGCAGGACGATGTTTCCTGTCATAGAACTTCTTCATCTTTTCCTGTGCAATAATTAGGGCGCTAGACGCTTGTTCTTGTATTCGGTGATAGGCAGCTCTCCCCTCTGGGCATGGAAACGTTAATATTCTCATTTCCACTTCTCCTGAACCATAGCGCGATACCTCCGCAATCAGCGAACGTACAAGACACCCGCGCAACATGCGATACTCGCGTGCGCACGGCTACCACACACCATGCCATGACTTATCCCGAGTGTGACCGGGCAACTAAGGTTGACAATGTTGGGTTTGAGACGGGCCAGCCGAGATGGGCCGAGAAATTACTATTGTTAGGTACTTGACGGGGCAACCCAGGAGTGTAATATATGCCGTGTGAGACGGGTGGGCCGAGTGTAGAGCCGGCCTATTGTAATCCGTCTGAGACCGATGGGCCGACATTGGCTGGGTTGATTGACCCTCGTCTCAGACCGCTGGGCCGACATTGGCTGGGATGAATGTCACTCGTCTCAGACCGCTGGGCCGATATTTGGAGGGGTGGGTGACCCTTGTCTCAGACCGTTGGGCCGAGATTTGGGGGGTAGGTGACACTCGTCTCAGACCGTTGGGCCAAGATTTGAGGGGATGGCTGTCACTCGTCTCAGACCGTTGGGCCGAGATTTGGGGGGATGACTGTCACTCGTCTCAGACTGTTGGGCCGAGATTTGGAGGGGTAGGTGACCCTCGTCTCAGACCGTTGGGCCGAGATTTGAGGGGATGGCTGTCACTCGTCTCAGACCGTTGGGCCGAGATTTGGAGGGGTGGGTGACCCTCGTCTCAGACCGTTGGGCCGAGATTTGGGAAGATGACTGTCACTCGTTTCAGACCGTTGGGCCGACATTTGGAGGGTGGGTGACATTCCTCTTAGACCACTGGGCTGACATTTGGAGGGTACTACGGTGACACTCATGCTGCACCATCCATCATAGTTTCATCTCAAATGGAGGTGTTCAATATATTTTTAATTATCCAACAAGAGCAACCCAAACTAGGCAATATTGACATTATTCACTCAACCATATACATTCATAATATCATCTCAACATGAGCCATTCCCTTCCATCACTGTCCATCCTTGACCATATGAATCAAATATCTGCATACCTCCTTGTCAAATTTAAGCAACACATCTCCCAAAAAGCAGAGAATGTGGGGCCAATTCTCCCTCCCCTGGAATTCAGTACACAATTAGTTTGTGATTGTGAGCTGTTGGTAGATAAGCTTGTCCTGGCATACCAAAATCCAGGTAAGAATATAGCTCAAATATAGTTCACCATGCTCAATATAAATTTTAGTGACCTTGCCTTGGGATGCCGAACGATATTCGTCAAGGTTGGGTCCCAAACCGACAGGATTCAACGCCCAAAAGGAAGCGGCAATCATATCCCGATATCCATTGATTTCGAATCCGCCTCTTAAAGTAGATATGCCTACAACCATAAGAGATCGGCATGGTAGAATCCTCTGTTGGTATCTTCCTGATGCCTTGACACCTACTAGACAAGTAATTTTTCCGATTTTTCCATTATAACTCTGACCTCAAAATGTTATCATCTTGATAGTTCATCATTGCAAGTACCATGAAGCACATGGAAAACCCACTACGGCAGAGCATGCTACCTGGAAGGAAGAAAAATTGGAGATTGGATCCCCGACTCTTCGTCAAGGCTGAAAATTGTATTTGGATCACACCAGGATCAGTGGAACTATCTCCGGCCTGGTTTCAACAAGGCCATGATGTAAGTGGGCCATAGTATCATTAAAAAGGATTGATTATAATAAGCAAAAATGATATAGATAAATAGTGAACCTGTCGTCGTATCATCGGCATTGAATGACTTGCATGCCGATGCCGGTGGACATGCATGGCTCCATGCTGCCAATGAATCACTCGCATTAATATCAGCAACCCTCTCCATTACACACCCTGAGTTGTACAAGTGTGGCCTCGAGACACTTCTTCGTCTGGCAAAGGAACCCAGCCTATTCGACATCTTGAGCCAATGGCCCTCGGTATTCAATGGAATGTCGGTGATCGGCAATCGGGAAACCCCAGCACACCGGGACAATAATTCAAGGGCAGAATGGTATGATATTTTGGCGACTGTTGGGCCATATGACGGGGCCATCTTGGAGTTGCCAAACATCGGACTTCACTTGCAGTACAACTCCGGGACACTTGTCCATCTTGGGGGAAGAATTTTGAGGCATGGGGTGCATAGCATTAAAGGTGAAAGGGTGTGTCTTGCATTTTATATGAGAGACAATGTGCATGAGAGAGTTGGGGTTCAGGCAGCTTCATGGATGACTGGAAATTGTATGGACAGACTGGTAGGAGAGGATCAAACCTCTGTATAATGTTGTTGAGTGTATCCATATGAGTGTATCCCCTGTAAAAATTGGAGATTCATCGAAACCGGCATCGGCATCGGCATCGGCATCGGCATTAGGATCGGCCTCGGCATTAGGATCGGCCTCGGCATTGGGATCGGCATCGGCATCGGCATCGGCATCGGCATCAGCATCGGTGTTGAGACTGAGAGGATCAACCCATGTATAACCTCAAGAGTATTCATCATATAAGTGTGTTCCATTTAAAAATTGTGGCATTTATTAAAATCGGTCTTCAATATGCCGATCAGACTTGCCAACTGCCAATTACAATGAACTCAATAATAATTGTGTTTTCAAGCTTAATTGGAAGCGTGAAAACTGCAACTTCGTCTGAGCTTGCCAAATGCGGATCCAACTTGCACCATGCTGATTGGACTAGTACAAAGCCGATCGGACATTTGCAGGCCTATTGGCTTCAACTAAATATACTCATTGCTCTCCTCAAGCTCAATTGAACATGAACAATAAAAATTCGGCCCACATGAAAACATTGAGCATGTCAAACTATCCTCCACTATCTGATACCGGGACGTGTTGCCACCAAAAACCTCCACCTCTCTTTCAAATGTTCACCATCCTCAAATTTATCCAGGGCTTGTTTTCGTACAAGCCTGTAGCCGTCCTCTACTTGAGTCCGGATTTTCCCTAGATAACTTGCAAGTTCGGCCTTTTGTTCAACCGAAAGGCTGGAAATGAATGATGCCGAAAATGAGGGAAAACCATCATCTTCTGGGGCTGTAACATCATTAGATTTCATGTCTTGAGCACTCTTGTACTAACCTTGAGACTTTGCCGGTTTATCCTTACTATCAGAAGACATTTCCTTTTTATCCTTTTCGGAAGGGTTGTCCTCAAGTTCATCCACCTCCATCTCCGGGATGTCAGGCAAACCGGGTATCTTCGAAACGTCTTCTATCGTCGTTATTGGTGGAATTTCCACCATCGATCCACCAGCTGATGGTCCCGGTGTTTGCCTCTTTTTCTCGGCAGCCAAGTCGGGCATATCATGAAGTTCCTTGTTGGCATTATCAAGGGCCTGTTTAAGACAAAAGAGAGCTGAGGAAATTCAAGACAAATAAACATGCTGAACTCATTTTACCTCCCAAAGTCCAGGAAGATCGACAGAATCTTCCGTTGCAGAAATCGGCGGCATTACTGATGCATAGGCAGACCGGAAAGCTGTAGCTGTTTCTAACTGTAAATCTTTTATTGAACAATCTGACAATCAATAGACAAGAATATGTATATTACCTGCATCATGGAAACTGCTGTAAAATAACCAGACAATGACGCCAGAACAGCATCTGAACTATCAGCATCCGATCGTCGCCCTTGTGCCCACCAATGGCCACCATGCAAATGTCGTTGAAAACCAATACATATCCCCACAGTATCTACCAGCAGGATTCCAACTCCGGGATCCATCAAAACTCGTCAAGCAACAGGCAATGGCGCTTCTTGAATTTTGGTATGAACGGCAGGGGAACAAAAAGGTTAAAACAACCTTTGAATTCCAGGGCTTCAAGGGACGTAACGGGGATTTCGACAATTCAATTCCTACCACTTCAGGAAAGTCTCGAAAGATGGCTCACCGAAAATCTGCAAGGGCAGGAACATCCAGCCAGCAGCAAGACATCATGTCCAGCAGCGAATCCGGTTCATCGTCTCGATCTCAATCTGACTCCGACTCCGACATGGACGACGATTCATCAGAGACCACTCATCTAGACAAAGGAAAACAGAAGGCCGATAAGGGAAAGCAGAAGGTAAACAAGGGAAAGCAGAAGGCGTATGATGACTTTAACCCCGACGCCGACCATGATGGAAACGGCGACGAGAATGGAGATGCTTCTGGCCAGACTGGTCAGCATGCCGGCACCAATGCCATCCCACTATGTCCTCCAGAATCCATCTTCGATCCCGAAGAGAGGTTCCGATACCTTGCTTCACTATCTGATAAGGAGGTATATCTAAAGTGCCTTCGAGCGGTTTGTAAACTTCCCGTGAGTGATTCTTTTGTTTAATGTCTAATCTGACACCAACCTGATATAAATCTAAATAGGACGATATCAATCCCACCCACATCCCTAAAACTACTCCAACCTGGGCGACTTGGAAATATAAAAATACTACGGCTCCGAAAACCGTCCATTCCTCGGTGAAGGTTGGAAAGTCCTATTTGGAATGGTTGGAGAAGGAGCCGTATCTAAAGCCTGATGGGACATATCGAAGCCGAATGTTCATGGAGGGAGTCCTGCTCAGCATTGGGCTTCTTAGTCATGACCTGGAAAGGTCTCAATTTTCGGACAAGGATGGGGCTGGAATGATAGCCGATGCAAATCTTGAAGATTTCATCATCAGCACGAAGCTCAAGATGGAAACAGTTCAGCCTAGGCTGGATGTGGTTTGTGAGAAATTGAGAAAGGGTTTGAGTTCACTGAAAAGGAGGTCACCGGGGGAAGATGAAGCGGGGGAAGAAGAGCAGAATCCGAGAAAGAAGAAGAAAGTTACAGGTGGACAGAAGACAAAGGCCATTGAATTTCAGGAGACGAGAAAAAGCCCCAGAAAGGTTAAAAGGTAATATTTATCTGACACAGTGGGAATAGAAACAAATGAATTATAATGGACAATTCAGAATGTAGCGATACCAGTATATTATAAGAAGGTAAGGTTGGAAATGTCAACATTTACACTAATACCGATGCCGATGCCGATGCCGATGCCGAGACCGATGCCATGACCCAATGCCCCGCATTCAGAGTGTTGATCTTAAGGATAATGACAATAGCAGTTTACAGTGATAAAAAACTTTTCAAATTATCAATATTCACATTAATGCCGATGCCGATGCCAACGCCGAATAATGCGGGGGTTTTGGCATGAACATGATTGACGCTAAATATAATAACAATAGCAGTAACAATCATAGAAACCTTTTCCAAATAATCAAAATTCACACTAATGCCAATGCCAATGCCAATGCCAATGCCAATGCCAATGCCGAGACCGATGCCGATGTTCATGCAGATGTCAATGCCAATATCAATTATTGCAGTGGTTACACTTAATTTCATCTTAAATCTCATACAAACACCCTGATGACTGACTGAAACCTGCAATGTATCTTGATATTCACTAAATAAAACATATAAATAACATATAATGATACAAATATACGCCTCATGTCGCCACAAGTCAGCCTAATTCGGTGAGGATTTTTGAGGAGATTCCAGGTAGCTGGACCTAATGATGTCCCCAATCGGCAGTAGTGGCGTGACGGTCGATCTCCCTCTTGGGGCCGGTGATGCCAAATGCTCCAAGACGTTGTCACCCCCTCCATGGACTTCCTCACCTCCTTCAAGTGGCCCCATTGGAAGCGGCGCTGGAGTCGGCACTGGATCAATGCTCTCCCTCTGGTGTTCTACTCCTGAAGGACCGGCGCTAGCAGAACTGGGCTCCCTGACTGGATCGATGCTCTCCCTCTTGTGTTCTACTCCTGAAGGACCGGCGCTAGCAGAACTGGGCTCCCTGACTGGATCGATGCTCTCCCTCTGGTGTTCTACTCCTGAAGGACCGGCGCTAGCAGAACTGGGCTCCCTGGGGATCTCCTCCTCCCTTGGTTCATCTTTTTTCAAAGGTACATGCGGTACCATTTCCTCCCCCTTCACCATCCAGCCCCTGAACCGTTCCATCATCATTTTAAGGCCCCGAACCTCGGCCTCCAGCACATCGACCCTCTTCCTCAACTCCTGATTGGTGGCATTCTCGGGAGCCGAGCTGCCTTGTCCACCGAATCTCCCGACAACCCTCATGCCATTGGCGTCAAAGACGAGAGGGTATAGAGTTGCTGAATTTGGCCGGAAATGTTGTCAAAAATTTCGTTTATGACAAAATGAAACTCACATCCTTCCGGAATAGATGACTTTCTAACCTCAGCGTCAACGTCAATAATCTCCCTCGCCTTCCCTTTGGCCTTCCTGGATTTTCGTTTTGGTCGGGGTTCAGGCCAAATCTTGAAATGGGGCGGCGAATCGATCTCTATCGGGGTCGGGGTCGGGGTCGGGGTCGGGGTCGGGGTCGGTGTAATTTTGGGCGTTTGAATCCGAACAGCCACTTTTCGAGACCGAAGCGTCATGCCAGTTCCACCTGAAGCTGATGCAACGTGGGAAGCTGGGGGAATCACCTTTAGAGTCACCTTGGTGACTTTCTTCTTGTTGCTCGGCCCTGGTATTGGAGGCGTCAGCTCCCGGGGCTTGCTGGCTGCCGCTGGCCTGGGAGTCGACGTGGCCTTGGCTCGATCATCAACATCCCAGATACATTTTACCTTGACCCGGTTGCATGAACCACACGCCGTCCTCTTGCCTTTCATGCAAATATACCTTGGCCATCGTTCGAAGCAGCGTCAGCAACACTAAAGATGCCAAAGGGATTGTAAGAAACTGTTTGGAACACAAACATCAACTTACCTGTTCCCTCGTACGAGGCTTTGTCTCAGCCGCAACCTTCGCCTTCTTCACCGGCATTTCCTCCAAGACTGAATCTCGGCGTTGTCGCTTCAACCTTTTGGACCCCGAACTCGGCTTCGGTATTTCCTGCACCTCCATATCCCTCTCATCACGCTCCTCCGACTCCACCATCTTCTCCCCCTCATCAGCCCCCACCTTCACAGTATCGTCAATCATCAAAACATCCTCCTCCTCCTCCTCCTTAACCTTAACCTTTTCCTTTCCCTTCTCCTTCTTCTTCTCTTGGCCTTTCTCCTTCTCCTTCTCTTTACCCTTCTCTTTCTCCTTCTCTTTCTCCTCCTCTTTCTCCTCCTCTTTCTCCTCCTCCTCTTCGTCCTCCTCATCCTCGTCCTCCCACTCCTCCTCGGTCATCTCCTCCTCAGTCACCTTCTCCTTTCCCTTCCCCTTCTTCTTGCTCTCCTTGTTCGATGGAGGTGGTCTACTTGTCATCATCGGGAATGTGTAAGGCCGTTTGACTAAGTTGATGTCGGTGTCAGTATCAATGATAGGAGGTTCATGTTAATCGCCAAGAATACAATCAGTAATGTCCTGAAAACATATAAATACGGGAATAAAGGCACTGACTGAACTCGTTTGTCCACCATCCATACCTCGGCCCCTTGTACTCCGGTGTGCGCTGTCCATCATAATTTGGCTCATCGATGATCTGGGAATCGTATTTGGTGATCTTCTCCCATTGAGGGAGGATCTTTGGAGGGTCGTAATTGTCGCGATATTGCCGGGCTGCACTCAGAATAAGTCTCGGGGCATGCACCTTGATCCCCTTCGAAGTGGCGTCCTGATACAGCTCCATAACCTTAAACTATTTCCATTATTTTTAAATCAAATGCTAGTATATATATACATGCAGTAACACTCACTACGTCTTTCGTGATCTTGAGCATGAAATGCTCGTGTCGAGCTTGGTTTGCTTCCCGTTTCAACAACGGCAAAGCTTCGGCCACACGTGCATGAAGTTCGTAGATTTTTGCTTGATAGTCGATGGGCACAGGTGATTGAGTCATTGTAGAGGCTGTAGAAAGGGCTGGAAATGTGTAAAGACTTGCAAAATGTCGGTGAATTCACCGAAAAAATCTCCGAAGGGTTTTTTGATCTGGCCAAACTTGCACAAACACAGCACACGTCATCGGGATTCTCCATCGGCATTCCTAGCATTCAATTCATCTCTCATGGCTCGATCCAAAGGTGAGCTACTACACCTTCTACTCCACGCAGATGTCTTTTTAATGAAGTCATGGTATAATATAGTAAACGTCAGGCGTATGCAGTCCTTTAGTACTAGTTTGTCACTCCGGGATGACTCTGGTTGTTAGAGCCCACTGTGTTGAAAACTCTCAAGGATTTGCCACCCTTGACTGGTATGTGATATTTCATAAGTTGAGAATTCCGCTGAATCATCATCAATCAGGAAAGTCCTTCTTCTCTTTTGGCAGCCCTGATGTGGGCCCATCAACATCGACATTGAAGCTCGAAGGAGCCAAAGGGGCTGACACGGAAGCGAAGGTTAAGGTCCACGCAGTCGCAGGACCTTCAAAGGCGGGGGCTAGTCAATCCATGCGGGGTTGGCCAAGCAGTGAGTTACATGATGCCGGCATAACTTTCGTCTTCACGTTTGATATCTCTCTAGGATCAGCATTTGAAACCTTTCAAATGTTGAGTAACCATGGCGATCAGGACGACACCAACACCATCGTTAACGCCAGGGCCGATATCGCAGTCAGGCCGAATCCCAACACCGATGCCGATGCCTACACCCACACCGAGGCCGATACCGATGCCGAGGCCGATACCGAGGCCGAGGCCGATACTGATACCGATATCGATTCCACCTCCGTTTCTGAACCTCATACCCACACTGACACTGAGAAATGTAAGTTCCTAGTATTGATTTGAACATATACACTGATTTCCGGTTATCATCAAGCCCCTTCCCCATTCCAACATGCCCGAACAAGTAAGGGGAAACGAAAATCTCAGGATGCTGGACTCTATCAACAACGGCTAAGCAAGAAACAGAAGAAACTGAGGTATGGAACATTGATTCACCAGTTCCCTTCAAGACATCGGCTTTGGATCGAACATGAAGAAGAAAACATCAAGCATGATTTTCGGTCATGTGTGGTGGAAGCGGCAAGGCTTAAGATGGTAGTTGACAAGAACATGGAGACCATCCTGAGCCTTGACAAGGCAATTCACCAATTGCAAAGTTGAAGGTAGTTGGAACATCAATGTAGTTTTTTATTGATTGACATGTGTGTGTGGAAAAACAAAATTGTGAAGGTCTGGGTGAAAAATCAAGGTAACAAACTGATCAATATTGATCACTGGTAATGTTGGCCCAGCGGTCTAAGACGAATATCACCCACCCCCCCAAATCTCGGCCCAGTGGTCTGAGATGAGTGACAGTCATCCCCCCAAATGTCGGCCCAACGGTCTGAGACGAGTGACAGTCATCCCCTCAAATCTCGGCCCAACGGTCTGAGACGAGTGTCACCTACCCCTCCAAATCTCGGCCCAACGGTCTGAGACGAGTGACAGTCATCCCCTCAAATCTCGGCCCAGCGGTCTGAGACGAATATCACCCACCCCCTCAAATCTCGGCCCAACGGTCTGAGACGAGTGTCACCTACCCCCCCAAATGTCGGCCCAACGGTCTGAGACGAGGGTCACCCACCCCTCCAAATCTCGGCCCAACCGTCTGAGACGAATGACAGTCATCCCCTCAAATCTCGGCCCAACGGTCTGAGACGAGGGTCACCTACCCCTCCAAATCTCGGCCCAACCGTCTGAGACGAGTGACAGTCATCCCCCCAAATCTCGGCCCAACCGTCTGAGACGAGGGTCACCCACCCCTCCAAATCTCGGCCCAACGGTCTGAGACGAGTGTCACCTACCCCCCCAAATCTCGGCCCAACGGTCTGAGACGAGGGTCACCCACCCCTCCAAATATCGGCCCAGCGGTCTGAGACGAGTGACATTCATCCCAGCCAATGTCGGCCCAGCGGTCTGAGACGAGGGTCAATCAACCCAGCCAATGTCGGCCCATCGGTCTCAGACGGATTACAATAGGCCGGCTCTACACTCGGCCCACCCGTCTCACACGGCATATATTACACTCCTGGGTTGCCCCGTCAAGTACCTAACAATAGTAATTTCTCGGCCCATCTCGGCTGGCCCGTCTCAAACCCAACATTGTCAACCTTAGTTGACTGGTCACACTCGGGATAAGTCATGTCATGGTCTGGCTACCAATCCCTCGCCGACTTACACGAAGCTTCGTGCATACTCAGACCTCAGATCGCTATCTTGTGATAACCTCTTGCTCTGTCCTAGCCCTGCGACCCGACCTCAGCGCGATGAAACACCATGATTAACACGTCCTGCGTGTTCGGATATCGAGTCCGATACAAGAGATGTAATTCGCCCGGTCTCTTCTCTTCCCTTTGCCTAATTTCATGTGATTTTACCTTTTATTTGAAATCCTTCGCTATCTTCACCATCCTGAAGCCGATTCACCTCTTTTCATGTGACATTTTCTATTTTCTATTTCACTCTCCTACCCTTTAAGCCCTATCCCTTTAGAGTATAAAAACTGTCCTGTAGTAGCGAAATAACAAGAACCCAGTTCCCCTCTCTCCACCAGTTGCGCTTTACTCTTAAAAAAAACAATCATTCTCACTCAGTCTGCGTTTCTTTTGGTTGCGCGTCTACTGCTATTACAAAGCAAGTCTTAGCGCGTTTTTGCTGTTTCACCGCGTAATCCCCGTGTATCGCGTTGTCACCTAGGATGTTTAGCTAAGTTCCATATTATTGCATTTTGTTGCGTTCAATCTCCCGTCACCCTGCGCACCTTTACGTTTGTTTGCCGTACCGCGCATTTTATCGCACTTCTTCGCGTTAGCATCGGGAGTGTCCCAAGTCCCGTTCGCACCTTCGCGAAGTTCTCATCTTTTATTACCTCTTTATTCGGGGTCATAGACGTGGAAACCGCATCCTTTTCTGGAGCCCACCGCAAGGGGGCTTAAAATCTAAATCACTCCTTCGACTAACGCGTCTAGCTCGAACACCATAGCTACTAACAGATATCGTACCCGTAGCACAGTCCAGCATCAAACGCAACGGCCCGCACCTCGAGTCATCCCGGACTCCGACAGCGACCTTGACGATCTTACTGAAAGTTCCTCCAACTCTGAACACGATCCCTCACATCGGTTCTGCTCCCATTCCCCTCGAACACCTTTGGATCCCCACGATTCCCCCCGACAATATACTCCACAGTCTCCGACACCAGTTTGCGAAGACCTTTCCGACCCCTCTTCCGATCTAATTTCAGCCTTACCTTCCACATCAACTCTCGAGTCCTCCATTCCCTCCCCACCGAACTCTGCACCCTTGTCATCTACTCCCTCACAACTCCTCACACCACCACCCGCGATTCCAGTCATGGCTGCGCCACCACAAATGCCTGCCCGCGGCCATAATACCGCTCCTACCTTTTCTCCTGACCACCCCCGCGAACTTTGCTGCTACTTTGACGAGCTCGAGGCCCAATTTACTTTGTGCAGAGTCACCAAAAATGTCGATAAAAAGAGATATGCACTGCGCTACCTCGAAATTGACTCCGCCAAACTTTGGGAATCGCTCGACGAGTACTCGCCAGGGTCTACCTACGCTGAGTTCACTAAAGCCATGTTTAAGCTTTACCCCGGTTCAGAAGAAGAAAGGAAGTGGTCCGTATCTGACATGGAGAAACTCATCGAAAAGCAGCAACAATCAGGGATCACCAACATTATGGAGCTCGGCGCATATTATCGCATGTTTCTTACCATCACGAAATTCCTCTGTAAGAAGGATCGCATCTCTGAAGCCGAGCAAAGTCGCGCCTACATTCGCAGCTTCCAAAAGAGTCTCTGGACGCGCGTCACCCAGCGCCTACAGCTAAAGTTGCCCGATCACTTCCCCGATGACCCCTATCCACTCAACGAGATCCAAGCGGCGGCGCAGTTTGTTCTTCATGGTACTGGTCCTACAAACGCACCTAGGGAGGGTAAAGTCGCCTCCACGGCCTCTACCAACTCTTCTTCAATCAAACCGGACGAGATCACGCTCATCGTCGATACTGTAGTCCAAGCGGTCAATAAAATCATGGAACCTCGCGCGTCTAAAAGTCCCTCGCCTACTGCCCCCGTTAGGACGACTCAGTCCGCTACTGCGACGAATGGGAATTGTCATTTCTGCAACCAGTCCAGGCACTTTAGATCGAACTGTCCAGAAGTAATTCAGTATATCAACGCTGGACGCATCCGAGAGAACAACGACAAGAAAATCATATTACCCTCTGGCACATTTTGCCTGCACCAGATCCCCGGTGATTCTATGAAGGATCGCATCGATGAATGGCACCGTCGCAATCCTGGACAACTCGCAGCAGCGCAACTCGCCAATACAAGCAATGTCGGTCAGATGATGTACAGTGTGTCTCCAGCCATTCATACCAACGTCCTTGCTTCTGCGCTGAAATCTAACGACTCGCGCATTGAAGAACTGGAGCGCGAACTCTTCACACTTAAGAGAGCAAAGTTTGATGGTGTAGAAATTCCCCGCCCGCGAAAGCCAGTCCAACCTACCAACAGTCTACCTTGCCCTGCTGTACCTCCTGTGCTCGCACAACCCGCCACAAGTCAATCCTTGCCCACTGCGACGACCGATCCTACCACAGAGCCCCCTATCCACCCATTCGCATCCGCGCCAGAAACTGCCTACCGTCCCCCGCACGAACGAAACTTCGCAGGCCCACCCCTGAAACAAAGCAAAGACAAGGAGCCTGCATATCGCACTCAGGCCCCTATTCAGGACTCCAAAGTCGTTAACGAAGTTTACTCGCGCTCTATGGCAACTCCGTGCGTCACGCTCACGCCGATGGAACTATTCTCGATTTCTCAGGACTGTCGTTCCAAACTTCGCGATGACATTACACCCAAGTGAGTCCAACCTTCTAGCATACCGCCTGTGAAAGTTAACATCCTCGCCGAGGACCCCCTCCCCTTCGCACCCCGCGAAACGCTCTGTGAAAACGAAACCACCAAGTCGCAACCTATCATTGTCCCCGATCCTTATGAGACCTATCTCATGAGTCTCTCACCTGGAGAAATCCCTGAAGTACTCACCATCGCGAAAGAATCGCACGCCCTTCGCGCTGTTAACCTGCTCGTTGATGGACAGGAACAAGTCGGTAGCATCATCGACCCTGGCTCGCAGATCGTCACAATGTCGGAAGACGTCTGTCATCAGTTTAGCCTGCCCTACGACCCGTCGATTCGTCTCAATATGCAGTCGGCGAATGGCTCAATTGATCAGTCCCTTGGTCTCGCGCGAAACGTCCCTTGCAAAATCGGTGATATCACACTTTTCCTTCAGATGCATGTTATCCGCGATCCCGCTTACCACATTCTCCTCGGACAACCTTTCAACGTACTTACGGAGAGCGTAGTCAAGAATTACCGCAACAAAGACCAGACGATTATGATACGCGATCCGAACTCGCACAGGTCTGCGACCATCCCGACGTACCCTAGAAGCGAAGCACGACAACGCGGCGTACCCTTACACTCGTCCTCGGTTTTTACCAACAAGGGGAACTGAGCGCACTAGAAGACAGAGACATCGTGCTAGTAATAGTGCACGACGAACATACCAACGCTACGTACATCGAATCCTATACCCATATAGCGGACTCGTCGTCTTCGTCTGCAGTTCCCCGCATTTATCTTTTCGCCTGCGACTTCCCTAATGCCTCCCCTTCTACTTCATTCTCTTCGTCATCAGTCTCACCTTCGGTCCCGTCGTCCTTGTCCTCTTTATCCTATTCAGTTTCGCCCTCACCCATGTGTACATTATCAGAAGATTTCGCTAGCGTTTTCGCCGCCCAAAAGAAAGTCTACAAGCCAGTCGCCCGCAAGGTCAAGCCTATCATCGCCGAACTCCCCGACCGATTCTGCATCGAACGCAAAATCACTGGCGACCCTCTTGCTGAACTCCCCACCCTCGACCTGAATCCTCCACAATTCATTCCCACCGAACGCTACACCCAAGAACGACACGACGCATTCGACAAAGTACACGAAGGCGACTTCCTCTGGCCGGCGGAATGCGCACTCATGCACGACTTCATACGCAAACACGAAAAAGGTTTCGCTTGGACCGACAACGAAAGAGGTAGCTTTCGCACTGACTTCTTCCCGCCCGTCGAGTTCCCTGTAGTGCCACACACTCCCTGGGTCCAGCGCAACATCCCTATCCCTCCTGGTATCTATGAAGAAGTATGCAAAATCATTCGCCGCAAAATTGACACCAAAGTCTATGAACCCTCGAACTCCTCCTATCGCTCGCGCTGGTTTACCGTTCTCAAGAAAGGTGGCATAACCCTTCGCATCGTCCACAGTCTCGAACCTCTCAACGCAGTCACCATCGCACATTCCGGCGTACCTCCAATCCCCGAACACATGGCTGAGCAGTTCGCTGGGCGATCTTGCGGTGCCTGTTTCGACTTGTACGTTGGATACGACGAGCAACTTATCGCCGAGTCTTCGCGCGACTACACCACCTTCCAAACACCCTTCGGAGCAATGCGCCTCGTTACTCTGCCCATGGGATGGACAAATTCAGTTCCAATATTCCACGACGATGTCACCTATATCTTACAACCCGAAATCCTGCAATGGACCATACCTTACATCAACGACGTACCAGTCAAAGGCCCTAAATTGTGCTATCTCCTCCCCGACGGTTCCTACGAGACTATCGCCGCAAACCCAGGCATACGCCGCTTCGTCTGGGAACACTTTACGACGCTTAATCGCATAGTCCAGCACATGAAATACTGTGGCGGAACCTTCTCTGCCTACAAATCCACCCTATGCACACCCGAAATCATCGTAGTAGGCCATCGCTGCACCACAGAAGGCCGATTACCCGATAAAGACAAACTAGCAGCGGTTCGTAACTGGGGCCCTTGCTACAACCTTTCCAATGTTCGCTCTTTCCTCGGCACCGTAGGAGTCCTTTGCATCTTCATCCGCAACTTCGCACAACGTGCGCATCATCTGGTCAAGCTCACACGAAAAGACGCGCCCTTCGAATTTGGTCCCGATCAGCTCGCCGCTCAGGAAGACCTCAAAGACGCCATTCTCAAATCACCAGCTCTTCGCCCAATCGACTATACTTCAGAGTCACCGGTCATTCTCGCTGTTGACACATCCTACATCGCTGTGGGATACATCCTCTGCCAATGCGACCCCGATAACCCTTCCCGCCGATTCTATAATCGCTTTGGCTCTATCACCCTCAACAATCGCGAGTCCCGCTTCTCCCAACCTAAACTGGAAATCTTTGGTCTCTATCGCGCTCTCTGCGATCTGCGCCTGTACCTCATTGGCGTTCACAACCTCGTCGTCGAAGTGGACACGCGCTACATCAAAGGCATGCTGCGCAACCCAGACCTCGCACCGAGCGCTAGCATCAACCGCTGGATTACCACGATTCTCACCTTCCACTGCACCATAGTCCACGTTGCCGGTACACACCACGGTCCGGATAGTCTCTCCAGGCGAGTCCGTCATCTGGATTCACCGCCCAATGATGACAGCGTAGAAGAAACAGAAGACTGGATCGATCGCCTCTACGGTCTCGCTCACATGATCAACGCTCCTCATCCCTCACTACCTTCCTCGCGATCCTACTCCACCTTCGCTACACTCGTGACTGAGGACAGTCAACATCTCAGTAAGGAGGAAGGATCCAATCCTACGATTAGCTACGACGACGTACTGCGCACCGACTCCGCTCGAAAAGAAGACGATTGCATAACTCTAGTGAAGAAATGGCTCAACAACCTCAACCGCCCTACCGACCTTGCCGACTCCAACTACACGACCTTCATCCGCTACTGCACCGACTTCTTCCTTGACGGAAACAGACTCTGGTGCAAAGACCCAAATGGCGCGCACAAGTTAGTCATATCGCGCGATCACCGAACATCAATTATGCAACAAGCCCACAACGAAATAGGCCACAAAGGCTTTTATGCTACCCGCGCTATGATCGCAGAACATTTCTGGTGGCCGCACATGCAAGCCGACATCCACTGGTTTGTTCGCACCTGTCATCTCTGTCAACTTCGCCAATCCCGTCAAGTCCTCATTCCCCCTGTCGTCGCAACACCTCCCCACTTTTCGCCAAAATATTCGTCGACACAATGCACTTACCAACCTCTAGTGGATACAAGTATATCATCCAAGGCCACTGTTCGCTCATACAATACCCCGAATTCAGGATGCTTCGCAACGAAAACGCCCGCGCCATCAGAGACTGGATATTCGAGGACATTCTCTGTTGATGGGGTTCTCTCCACGAAATCGTCACCGACAACGGACCCGCACTCATCAAAGCCCTCACCTATCTTTCAAAACGATACCGTGTCAACCATATTCGCATCTCCGGCTACAATTCTCGCGCCAATGGCCTCGTCGAACGACCGCACTACGACATACGACAATCACTCTTCAAAGCTGCAGACGGCGACCAAGTTAGATGGGCCAATGTGACGTATTCAGTATTTTGGGCCGAACGCATTACAGTACGACGACGAATGGGTTGCTCACCTTACTTTGCAGCAACCGGCGCACACCCCTTACTACCCCTCAACATCGTAGAAGCAACCTACCTTCAACCTCCACCAGATTCCATCCTCTCCTCTACCGACCTCATCGCGCGACGCGCAATCGCACTTCAAAAACGTAGCGACGATATTAACCGCATATACTCGCAAGTCTATGACGCTCGACGAAAAGCAGCCCAACGATTTGAAAAGCAACACGCTAAGACAATTCGCAATTTCGACTTTAAAAGCGGTGACCTAGTACTTATCCGCAACACACAGATAGAGAAAGCGCTAAACCGAAAAATGCGCCCGCGCTACCTTGGCCCCCTCATTGTGATCTCGCGCAACTTTGGCGGCGCTTACGTTCTCTGCGAACTCGATGGATCTGTCTTTCACCGGCCAATCGCCACATTTCGAGTTGTCCCTTACTTAGCTCGCCATTCAATCCCCCTCCCATCGCGCTTCCTCAATATTCCTGCGCAACGACTAAACGAACTCGAAAATACCCCTGACGTCAATGACGATCAACCTCCAGAAGCGCAAGAGGCCGACTCTGATGCCGATGAAGAATAGCTATATTTCCTCCCTTCTCCTTTTGTTCCGCTTATCGCCTATGCCTTTCTTTTCTCTCGCTTTAGCACAAGATTCAAGTCGCGATGAAAGCTAGCTCCGCGTCGCGCAAGACTCCGTCTTTGCGGGGTTTTATGGCAATGATGATCTACTGAGCCTTTCCCCGTTCTCTAAATTTTGTTTGCTTCTTTCGCTTTCTTTCACTTCTTTCCTTCAATTCGGAAACGGACGAGACATTTTTATTATACAAATATAAAAAACAACTAAAATTTTACATTTATATATATAGGAGGCGCGCGTGGAAACCGCCGCATGGCCCTCCGCTTACTCGTCGTCTTCTTCTTCCTCCTCCTCATCTTCCTCCAACTGCGCCAACTCTCGCCTCATCTCCGCCTGCGCCTTCACCCACACCGCGACCCTTTCCTCGATCACCACGATCTCCTCCCATAAAACGCGCTCGTGCACCTTGACGTCGATAATGCGCGGATTGCGCAGCGGACGAAAACCAACATAGGCCGAAAGATTCTGTCAGCGCCGCCCTACAGCAAATAGACTACCCACTTACAGCAATGGGGCGCCTCGATGGCACTCCTCGTCATCTGTGGAATCTCCTCGCTACCTTCCAGCTCCCCCATGGTGCGTACAAATTCGAGATAATTAAACTAAAAGAGAGGCCGTTATCAGCGCGAAGGTTATGGTGGCAGCGACGACTTACCAGGCGCTCCTCGAAGCCCTGCCCCCACGCGATCCACTCCTCTTCTCCAGCGTCCACGACGGGCTTCACCTCCGAGTGCTTCTTGAGGTCGGCGAGTGCGGCGGCGACGAATTCGATCATTGCGTTTGGTGATATGTCGATTGGTGGTGGTGGTTGAAAGAGACGAAGGTTAGAAAACAAAGCGGCGCCACTCCCCGTTTATAAACCAACGCGCACGTGACTTTCCCACGGCTCACGAGGATTGACTGAGGACAGTCAACATTTCAGTAAGGAGGAAAAATGATACGCAGCTCTCCCCTCTGGGCACGGAAACGTTAATATTCTCATTTCCACTTCTCCTGAACCATAGCGCGATACCTCCACAATCAGCGAATGTACGAGACACCCGCGCAACATGCGATACTCGCGCGCGCGCGGCTACCAATCCCTCGCCGACTTACACGAAGCTTCGCGCATACTCAGACCTCAGATCGCTATCTTGTGATAACCTCTTGCTCTGTCCTAGCCCTGCGACCCGACCTCAGCGCGATGAAACACCACGATTAACACGTCCTGCGTGTTCGGATATCGAGTCCGATACAAGAGATGTAATTCGCCCGGTCTCTTCTCTTCCCTTTGCCTAATTTCATGTGATTTTACCTTTTATTTGAAATCCTTCGCTATCTTCACCATCCTGAAGCCGATTCACCTCTTTTCATGTGACATTTTCTATTTTCTATTTCACTCTCCTACCCTTTAAGCCCTATCCCTTTAGAGTATAAAAACTGTCCTGTAGTAGCGAAATAACAAGAACCCAGTTCCCCTCTCTCCACCAGTTGCGCTTTACTCTTAAAAAAAAACAATCATTCTCACTCAGTCTGCGTTTCTTTTGGTTGCACGTCTACTGCTATTACAAAGCAAGTCTTAGCGCGTTTTTGCTGTTTCACCGCATAATCCCCGTGTATCGCGTTGTCACCTAGGACGTTTAGCTAAGTTCCATATTATTGCATTTTGTTGCGTTCAATCTCCCGTCACCCTGCGCACCTTTACGTTTGTTTGCCGTACCGCGCATTTTATCGCACTTCTTCGCGTTAGCATCGGGAGTGTCCCAAGTCCCGTTCGCACCTTCGCAAAGTTCTCATCTTTTATTACCTCTTTATTCGGGGTCATAGACGTGGAAACTGCATCATCGGTTCATTCGGTCTGCGAAAGCAGCAGCTGACTCGTTGACAATTTCTTCCTTGACCGGTTCTTTCCCTTTCCAGGGATGGAAACCCATCATTGCATAAAACGGAGACATACCAGTAGATGAGGATTCATGATTGGCGAGAGCGAACTCTGCTAAGGCTAACCATTCAGCCCAATCATCTTGTCGTTGGTTGATGAATAGACGAAGGTATGTTTCGATTTCGGCATTGGTCCATTCAGTTTGTCCATCTGCCTGCAGATGGTATGCAGTTGTCGGATGTCCGACAATTCCTAATAGACAATTTAATTCTTTCGTGAAGCCGGATACAAATTGTGTTCCGAGATCGGAGATGATGACATGAGGTAGTCCAAATTGCTTAAAGACGTGGTCGCGGTATAGATGTGCAGACCCCTCCAAGGTCAACGCAGTAGTGGTGGGGATGAGGACTGATTGTTTCTTCAATTTATCCATCACTACTAGGATAGCGTTGAAACCTTGTGATTCAGGTAAGGGGCCGATCAGATCCATTGTGGCGGTATGCCATGGATACGGAGGGATCGTATGGGGATGTAACAACCCCGGTTTCTTCCCTTGGTGGATCTTTTTTTGTTGACAGGGTAGGCATGCTGCAACATATTTGTTGACATCGGCACGGAGAGACGGCCAAATGAAATGTCGTGTGACAGCCTTGAATGTATTTTCCTGTGCAGGATGTCCAGACAAGGGAGTATCATGATGTTCTTGTATGATCTCCCCTCGGAGATGGTCATCTTTTGGGACATATAACAAATCGTTATAATAGATCAAACCATCATCCATACATTTCCAAGGGGAGTCGGAATCCTTTAGTCCTTCGCTAACCTGTTCATCCAATTGAAGTCCATGTTTGATGAATTGTTCTTGCCATTGGGGATTCATCGTGGTGGTATCGAGGGAAGCCATGAATAAGGAATCAGGGAGTGCAACGACATTTTTATTGTCGTCAAGACCTTGGTTGTGGTCTACACGCCATGAGAGCAAGTCTGCCTTGCGGTTCAGGGTACCAGGATGGTGATGGAGTTGGAAATTATAGTCTTGGAGAAATGAGATCCATCGGGCTTGTCGTCGAGTCAGATTTTGTGGCTGCCTAAAGTACGTGAGGTTTTGATGATCGGTATAGACGTCGATAATTTCCGGTGTACCAAGAAGGAAATGTCGCCATTGTTCGAAACATCGGATGATCGTGAGCAATTCCTTATCGTGGACATCATAGTTCCTTTTTGCAGGGGACATGCTGTTCGATAGAAAGGCCACTGGGTGCCATGTGCCATCATCTTGTTGTTGCGACAGGATGGCACCAGTAGCGAAATCCGAGGCATCACATTCGATCTTGAATTTTCCATGATTATTGGGAATAACAAGAACAGGATCCGTCGTGATGATCCGTTTCAATTCCTTGAATGCGACTTGTTGTTCTGTATTCCATTCCCAATCCTTTTTGCCGGTCAGGGAATTTGAGGCAACGTGACCTGTGCGAAATTCTGAACGAATCGTTGATAGAAATTGAGAAAGCCTAGGAACGACTGCAATTCCTTCTTGTTTTTTGGGACAGGCCAATCAGTTATTGCATCAGTTTTGGTCAGATCCATTGCAGAGGGTACAACCTCTGTGGCCACGGAATCCCATCAAAAGACGCACTTTACTACTCATCCACAAACCCGTCCATCACTCCATCCTAATCCAGCGCACTCTATCCTAAACCGACAACAATCACATGTCAATTCCGGACAAGTCCGCACTCAAACCCGGACCTGAATCCCGAGCCCCTCTCTTACCGATCACAATGGTACCAATATACGTCGGAACCCTCTGCCCTCGGAACCCCTGCCCACCAAGCCCGATACACAACCCGACCAACCCCGCAGTAGTATAAAGAGGACTCCCGCATACTCGTAATAAGTAGATACCCAGAACCCTAGAATCGATCCCTCGTAGTTCCCCTTAGACTTGTACTTCCCACTTCCACAATCACAAATCCGTATCCTCTTATATCGTTTCCTGTCATTCCCGCCTCATCTCCTCATTGTTACCTTCACCGAGTTGAAACCCGATGTCGGATTACGTTGGATAACCCCGGACTTCACCAGAAACTATCTCCTTATTTCTATTTATCCTCGGATTTCTATCCTCCTTGACTAGACATTACTGACGATGCCCTTGTCACTATTACGCTGACCTCTATCTAGTATCCCCTTTCGGAGCTAGACCTGAACTACGCATCACAACTGGAGCCCACCGCGAGGTGTCAGTCAGTATCAAAACCACCTAGTCTGCCAATCGCATCCTGCCTCCGGTCCAGTGTCGTCCGCAACCTACGAGAAGAAATATCTCTTATGGTTCACGACCCAACCATCGAAGATAACATCGAAGAGGCACCTTCCCATCTAACCATACAGACTAATCTACCTTTAGTTTCTGACTCCAGCTCACCGCTTTCCACACCACCCAACAGTCCCGACAGCGCTCTTACCAATCTCATCGATCTCCCAACCATCGACATCTCATCCAACGAATCATCCGAATTAAGCTCACCACCGCCTACTCCGACCTCCTTATCTGATAACCCGAACCATATAACCGACAATCCGACACCCGCATTAGAAACTGAATCACAATCTGTTCCGATAACAGACATATCGTCATCGTCACTCGAATCGTCAGAGTCCGTTGCAGTAAACGGCGACTCACCCCCAGTAGTCTCACAAGCAGTCTTAACATCTGTTCAATTACCGCCTTCATCCTTCGCAGCCGCACAGCTTGTTCCGTCAACAAGCTTTTCGTTATATCCGTCTTTTATCATACCGTCAACCGTTACCGCTCCACCGCCACCCGTTACCACACCACTCCCACACATTACCACCACCACCCCGCTCACTAAAATGACCGCCTCACGCCAAATGCCCGCTCGTGGCCACTCCACAGCTCCTACCTTCGACGGCAACGCCCTCAACCTCAACCGGTTCTTCAATGAGGTCGACCTTCTGGCTGAGGAAGCCAAAGTCGACGACAAAGGAAAAATAAAGCACAGTCTCCGGTATGCCAGCATTAGCGACTATGAGCTCTGGACCCGACTCCCATCTGCTGCCCACTCCGACTTTTCCACCTTTCGCAAGGAAGTCCTTGAACTCTATCCCGGAGCCGAGGACGACCGCCGGTATGCCATCTCGGACTTAACCCGCTTAACCTCGACTCAGGCCAACTACGGAATCTGATCGCGCGCGGAATTGGGAGAGTATTATAGGGAGTTCTTCCAGATTGCGGACTTCCTCAAAGAGAAAAACCGCCTATCAGCACACGAGTTAAACGTCGCATATGAGGCTGGGTTCGACCCTGAACTCCGAACACGGGTCAAAACCCGCATGCAATACAGCGAGCCCAACCACTTCCACGACGACCCCTACGACTTCAAGGCTTTCCACAAATGCGCTCACTTTCTCCTTGCCGGGACCACCGCTGAACCATTCACCACCGCCTCGTCTAGCCACCCCTATTAGGTCTACTCCGGAGCCCGTCACCATCAAAACCGAGTCCAGCGACCCCGCCGTCCTCGAACTATTAAAAGTCTTAACACAATCGATGTCAGCTCTTGGGCAAACAGTCAGCCAACAACAGAATCAACAGGCTCCTCCACCACCCATTCGCACCTACACCCGTTCCATACAATCCCGGTAACCCGTCTGGTAATCCATCCAGCCCTATGACCTGCTGTTTCTGCGACGACCCTGCCCACCGTATCAGGGACTGTCAGCAGGTCTCACAATACGAGGAGGACGGCAAATGCATCTGGGATCAGTATAGCCGCATCATCCTGCCCAACGGCTACAACATTCCCCGACACATCATAGGCCGTACCCTTCGGGAATGCTTTGACATCTGGCATGCACAAAATCCCAGCCATTGCACCAACACCGAGCAACCCCAGCACGAAGCTCCGCCACACATTAAATCCAACCTCATCGAAGTAGTTGAAATACCCGACGAAGAAGTCGATTCCTCCCATGTGACCCTCCAATCATCGGTAGCCATCCTCAGCCTTGAAGAGGAAGAGAAAATCCGGACTTTTGAGGCGGAGATCAACAGAATCCGGAATAAGAAGGTCCGCTTTGATGGGGTTGAGATACCTCAATGTCCCTCTTACAAAGACAAGGGGAAGGGACCTGCTTCCGCTAATCCGAACACACCGGGACCATCTAATCCGAAAACCACTCCCAAACAGTCCACTCTGCCAAAACCGACACAGCCCAATCCGTTCACCACCTCTCTACCCCGTACGCTTCCTACAACCTTCCCGCTTCCACAGACGGCCCCACAATACCGGTACCAGGCACCTATCGAGGATCCCAACATCGCGAAAGATGTAGCCAAACGAGTCCTCGACGCCACACTTGCCATGACCACCCACGACATACTTGCAATATCCCCGAACATACGAAAACACACCAGGGATTCCCTCACACTGAAGAAGATTGCCATGGACACCAGCATCATCGAAGCCTTTCACCAGGAAGGCTTACCAACCCGGACCTGCGACCATTGTGACACGGACATACCCCTGATCGTCGGAGACAACACGGTCCCACTTCGGGCAATCTACCCCACCATCGATGGCAAGTACTCCTTTGAATGCGTAGTCAACGCGGGTTCAATGATCATTGGGATGAACCGCACTGTATGGAACAAACTCGGACTCGGACTTCAAAACCGCAAAATGCGACTCACCTTCGCCAACGCATCCAACAACGACTCCCTCGGCTGCCTCGCAAACCTACGCTTCACCATTGGTGAAATCAAGGTCTACTTGCAGGTCCAAGTGATGGAAGACACCGCCTACGAAATCCTACTCAGCCGCCCCTTCATGAAGCTCACCAATTGCATCACTCAGGACTACCCCGACAGCAACCGGACCCTCACAATCACCGATCCAAACTCCGGCAAAACCATCATTGTACCCACGGTTGAACACTGCGAGAGAGAGCCTCGCGAACGGTCCGACACCAGATGGCTGGGTTTTTAGTGATCAAGGAATCGGACACAATCCGACGAGAAAAGAGTCCTGTAACAGTATGCCCAGACATTCCTCTTGATACCCCGCTTTCCGAATTCTCCCTAGAAGAAGACTTATACTTCGAGGTCGAGCTAGATTTCTCTGACAAGCCACCAGCTTCCAAAGCCGAGGCCATATCCATGCTTTCCGACATTGAATCCTATTACACCTCTCTCGATAAAGCAGCTACCGCTAAATCCTTTAAAGTTAATGCAGATCCACCGAAACACGACCTGAAGGGAGTAGTCTTGAGGAAAAAGTACAAGAAAGTTGCTGACCGCGTCAAACCCGTTTCCACCACCCTTCCCGACCAATTTCGAATCACCCGCGACATCACCGGTAACCCACTAGCCGACCTACCAGAATTACCAACACATCCACCCGAGTTCACTCCCAGAATCCGATACACGCAAGAGTGACACGATAAAATGAAGATCAACCCCAACAGATTCCTCACAACCGAAGAAGTGAAACTCGGCCATTTCGTTGTCAAAGCACAAGAAGCCGCCTTCGCATGGAACGAATCCGAGACAGGCCAATTCAACACCGAGTATTTCCCACCCATTCACATTCTGACCATCCCCCACACACCCTGGGCTCACAGGAACATCCCAGTTCCACCCAGCATCATGGCAGAAGTCATTCACATTATCAAAGACAAGATAGCCGCCGGTACTTACGAATCCTCCAACTCCTCCTACCGATCGATGGTTTTGCGTCTTGAAGAAGGACGGACTCAGTCTCCGCATCGTTCACAACCTTCAACCACTCAATGCCGTCACAATCCGAGACACCGCCGTACCCCCTATGACTGACCAACTCGCAGAATCCTTTGGCAGTCACTCTTGTTATGGTTCCCTTGACCTCTTTGTATCATTTGACCAATGCCTCGTACATCCCGACTCCCGCGACTTCATGACGTTCCAGTCGCCTCTTGGCACACTCCGACTCACCCGCATCACCATGGGTTACACCAACTCACCCCAAATCCTACACGGCGACACCACCTACATACTCCGCGACGAAATTCCCCACATCACCATTCCCTTCGTCGACGATATCGCAGTCAAGGGCCCCCATTCAAGATATGAATTGCCTGGGGGAGGATACGAGACGATACGCGAGAATCCGGGAATCCGACGCTTCATCTGGGAGTATTTCCAAGGTCTCAACCGCATCCTACAGCGCTTCAGATACATAGGTGGTACATTCAACGGCACCAAAACCAAACTCTGCCGACCCACCGTCATCATCGTCGGACACAAGTGCACATATGAAGGCCACGTTGTTGACGACTCCAGAATCCAGAAAATCCGCCACTGGCCCATACGCGAAAACGCCACCGATGTCCGGGCCTTCCTCGGCACCTGTGGACTCATGCGCATCTTCATCAAGAACTTCGCACAACACTCCAGACCTCTCGTCCAACTAACCTGGAAAGGAGTCCCTTTCGAATTCGAGACATCAGTACAAACCGCCATCGACTACCTCAAGAACGCGGTCATCACATCTTCGGCTTTACGCGGAATAGACTACGAAATCGATTGGGAAGTCATCCTCGCTGTCGACTCATCCATCATCGGAGTCGGCTTTGTCTTGATGCAAATCCGCGACGACGGACGACGATATCCGAGCCGTTTTGGATCCATAGCCTGGTCAGAGCGCGAATCCCGATACTCACAAGCTAAGTTAGAGCTATACAGTCTATTCCGCTCCCTCCGCTACTTTCAGATTTTCATCATTGGAGTCCGCAATCTCACTGTAGAAGTCGACGCCAAGTACATCAAAGGAATGCTCAACAATCCCGACATCCAGCCAAACACGACAATCAACAGATGGATAGCCGGCATCCTCCTCTTCAACTTCAACCTTGTCCACGTACCTGCCGCCAACCATTCCGCTGCAGATGGACTTTCCCGTCGACAATGATCAGACCAAGACCCCCTCGAAACCGACGACTATGAAGATTGGATCGACCAGTCCTACGGCTTTTACATGCAAGTTGCAAACGGACGAAGCACCCAACAAGGAGTCCAACAACTACTCACTTGCTCCAACTGCCAACAGCTCGACCTACCAAATCCGGACACAATGATCACAGCAGTCTACAATCAGAAAATATCCGACACCGACATACCCCGATCCGAGAAAGCCGTCTGTGCCGACAAACGTCTCATCGCAGTACAGAAGTTCTTGCAGGACATGGAACGACCCACGGACATGACTGACGACAAGTATAGGCAGTTTATCCGATATGCCACTGAGTTCTTTGTCAGGGACAGCAAGCTCTGGCGCAAACATCAAGACGGAAAACACAAAATCGTCATATCTCCGACAAACCGCTACCGCCTCATCAAAGAAGCCCACGACACTCTTGGCCACAAGGGCCTCTTCTCAGTACGAATCCGCCTACTCGACCGCTTTTGGTGGCCCTTCCTCGACGATGACATCAAGTGGTACATACAGTCCTGTCACCAGTGCCAAGTCTGACAAATGTGCTATCATCACATTCCCCCAACTGTCGCAACACCCGCCTCTCTATTCCGCAAAGCATACATCGACACTATGTTCATGCCACACGCTGGCGGATTCCGATACATCATCCAAGCCCGCTGTTCTCTATCGTCTTATCCGGAGTTTCAGACCTTACGGAGAGAAACCGGTCAAACCATTGGCGCGTTTATTTTTGAAGAAATCCTATGCCGCTGGGGCGCTCTCGAGGAAATCGTCACCGACAACTCAAAGCCGTTCATCAACGCACTTGACTACCTTGCTACTGAATACGGAATCCGACATATCCACATATTGCCCTACAACTCCCAAGCCAACGGTCCCATCGAACGCAGACACCTAGATGTCCAGGAGGCCATCATGAAAACTTGTGAGGGAGACAAAACGAAATGGCACACAGTCGTAGCAAACGGTCCCATCAAACGCAGACACCTAGATGTCCAGGAGGCCATCATGAAAACTTGTGAGGGAGACAAAACGAAATGGCACACAGTCGTAGCATCGGTCTTTTGGGCGGAACGAGTCACTACGCACAAGTCCCTCGGATATTCCTCATATTACATCGCCCACGGAATTGAGCCCCTCTTCCCTTTCGACCTCTCCGAAGCCACATACATGGTACCGACACAAGACGCAATGTCCACGGCCGACCTCATTGCACTCCACGCCCGACAACTCCAAAAGCGACCTGAAGACCTAGAGCTTATCAAGCAAAGAGTCATGAAAGCACGCTTCGACTCAATCCGGCACTACGAGACAAAATTCGCTAACACCATCAAGACGTACAACTTCAAACCCGGTAATCTAGTCCTAATCCGAAACTCACACATCGAGATGTCTCTAGACCGCAAAGCAAAGCCACGTTGGTTTGGACCCATGGTTGTCGTATCCAAATCAAAAGGCAACTCCTACACCCTCGCTGAGCTCAACGGAGCCATCTCCAAAACCCGATATGCCGCCTTTCGCGTAATACCCTACTATCCCCGCCATAGCATTTCGATCACGCTTGACGACTTCCTCCAACAACCCGAACCCACAGAATCCGACACCTCAGACACGGACAGCAGTGACAACGACGAATCCGGTGATGCGGTTTCCACATCTATGACCCCGAATAAAGAGGTAATAAAAGATGAAAACGTCGCTAGTGTGCGAACGGGACTTGGGACACTCCCGAGTGTAACGCGATAGAGCGCGATAAAACGTGATAAAGCACGCGGTATAATAAACCACTAGTGCCTACCAGCTTTAATGATAAAAACAAGGCATTGCCACAATAGCGTATGTGTATAATACCACGTACTTTAATGAAAGGCCTGTCATTCATTTTATGACGACGTTTTTATGATAATGACAGGACAATGACAATGGGAGATTATCAATGCGTTTTCATTGGTGTTTTCATTGCGTTTTCATTACTGATGGGTGAGGGTGGGTGCTGGGCGTTATCATTGCATTTTCATTGGCGTTTTCATTGCGTTTTCATTACTGATGGGTGAGGGTGGGTGCTGGGCGTTATCATTGCATTTTCATTGGCTGTCATTGCGTTTTCATTACTGATGGGTGAGGGTGGGTATTGGGCGTTATCATTGCATTATCATTGGCATTGTCATTGTGTTTTCATTACTGATGGGCGAGGGTGGGTGCTGGACGTTATCATTGCGTTATCATTGGCGTTGTCATTGCGTTTTCATTACTGATGGGCGAGGGTGGGTATTGGGCGTTATCATTGCGTTATCATTGGCGTTGTCATTGCATTTTCATTAGTAATGGGCGAGGGTGAGTACAGGGCGTTATCATTGCGTTTTCATTAGCGTTTTCATTGCGTTTGCATTACTGATGGGTGGGGGTGGGTACAGGGCATTGTCATTGCGTTTTCATTGGTGTTTTCATGAATAATGGGTGGGGGAGGGTACAGAGCATTATCATTCCATTATGATTGGCGTTTTTTTCATTGCATGTTCATTAATAATGGGTGTACAGGGGATTATCATTGTGTTATCATTGGTGTTGTCCATGCATTTTCATTAATCATGGGTGAGGAGTACAGGGTGTTATCATTGTATTTTTATTGTGTTTTCATTAATAATGGGTGGGGGTGGGTATATGGTGTTGTCATTGCGTTATCATTGGCATTTTCATTAATAATAGATGAGGTGGGTATAGAGAGTTATCATAGTGTTATCAGCACCGAACATCCCCTACCAGCTGCCCATCACCTTGTCACCAGCCCCCACCATCACCTATCACCCCATCACCACCCACCACCATCCCCCATCTGCTTGTCACCCCTATCACCTCTCCATCACCATCTCACCTCCTACCATCACCCATCATCTTTCCATCCACCCTCCACCATCCCCCATCACCACCCTCCACCATTCTCCGTCATCTCCCCACACCACCCCCCACCATCCCCCCATGACCCCCCACACCACCCCACACCATCCCCCACCATTCCCCATGACCCCCACACCATCCCCTGCCATCCCCCACAACCTCCACACCATCCCCCGTCATCCCCCATGACCCCCCCACCATCCCCCACCATCCCCCATGACCCCCTGTCATCTCCCCACCATCCCCCATCATCTTCCCATTCACCCCCCACCATCTCCATTCACCCCCACCATCCCCCCCACCATCTGCTATCACCCCCAATCATCTTTCAATCACCCCCTATCTCCCTTATCTCCCCCCATCATCTCCCCCTCCATTGCCCAATCTTCCCATTACCCACCAACCCAGCCTGATATCATCCCCAATCATTGCCCAATTGTTTTAACAATGAGTTGCTTTAATTCTCATACCAATATCTGAAAGGCTGATCTCAATTCATGGTATTACATTTGGTTCAAACAATCAGAACACTTCAGCAAAAGACAATAGTTATGTAGTTGAAAGTGTTCAATGTGTTTAAAGATGCTATAACAACCTGTGTTATTAATGTATATACTTGTATTGCGGACTTAGATGGAACTAGTTAAGTAAGCTGGCAGGCATTAGTCC